>JAGTTD010000002.1:19219227-19819227 GCA_018398585.1 Simmondsia chinensis
CCGAGATTCACTAGTCGGTTCTTGAAAACTGTACATTTGTTGGTAGGATGAAGTTTCGTAATATGCCCTGACATATTTGATCCTATAGTCCATACCCATGGTTCAAGAAATGTTCCATCTACAACTAGCCTTTGTGACCTTACCTTTTGGATGTCATTTAGCACCATTGCTTTCCTGTTAAAAAAAAAAGTGGTTAGCGGGCATGGTTCTTATCCTTCTAGCTTACAATTTCAACTACATTAACTTGCATAGGACTCGGGAATGGACTTTTACCAACACCCGTTTGCCCTTCTTCAGGAAAGATGAGTTCCCTTGCCTCATTGGCGTCCTAGACTATGTTCTTAAGGATGGCATAGTTCTTTATTGAGTGGAGAAGGAATCATGCCATTTGCAATAAGCCTTCCCTCTAAAGGATTTAAGATTAGATTGCTTATGTTTCCCTTTGATTTTAAGTTTGTTATTTTCCTTACACCAATCAAATATTATCTCAGCTATTAAGAGGTCAAATAAAAGTCATGGGACTGATTAGACTTCCTAGCCCTACTTTTTGATGAAAGGATTGCGAATCATAGGAGGTCCCTTGACGTACTCAACAACGTCCATTTCATATGGAGGGATCTCCTCCTCATCTATTACTTCGTGCATGCAAGTTCTATACATGCTGTAATTCTTGAGGCTTTCTTCTTTCAAGAAAGCCTTGTATCTAGCAGCACATTCTACAAGCTAAAGAAGGTTAGTGAAATTTGATCATTCAAATTTCATCCTAAACTCAATATCCTAACTACTCAAGACTAGTTTAGCGTACTCGAGTTCAGAGAGAGCCACTGTACATTTCACTCTTAATTTCTTGAACTGATAAATATAATCCTCTACAGATTCTCCTATCTTTTGTCTCATTCAAGCCAAGTCTGACATAGATGTACCTAGTTTCATTCTTGGGAATTGGGCCTAAAATTGTCTAGCATAGCATCCCAATCATAGATAGAGTTAGGTGGCAAGCTTATCACTGAAAGGCGGTCCCTGTTAGAGAACTAGGGAACATCCTTAATTTTAGGTAAGGATTATCGGCTGCCTTTGTTTAGGTAAGGATTATCGGCTGCCTTTGTGAATTGGCAATTGAACCTTGCCAACTGCTTGAGAGCTAACATGTTCCCTTCTTCAAAGAAGAGAGTAAAATCAGGTATCATGTATCCCTTAGGGAATGGGTAGTGCCTGTCAATATAGTTAAGGTATGACTTCTATAGAGGGGTCTATTTACCCTTTGAAGACTTGGCCAGTTGGTCTTAGAGGGTAGGTTGGGTACTTAACTGTGCACCTATCAATGCCCCCTAAGAGGTTGAGGATCTCTAGGAGGATCAGCAAGGTATCCTTAAGCTCCCATGGCCATCGAGTAAGGAAACGGGTGTTGGCCTACATAAGTAAGATTATACCCTACTTGGTCTACATGCCAACCGATTGATTGGGCATCACGTAAGGACCAAAAGACCTTGGGTCTGAGGCATGCTTGGGAGCTCCCCGATGTTCAATGGTTGATGTGCTAACCTAAATAGGTCTACTCCCAAGGAATAATCCTAGGGACGTAGTGGATTAAACAGCCCCCACTCACATACACCGTAGTGGGCCTAGGAGGAGGGTATTCGTCCCTCCCAAGGTGTACTTTCCCTTGCCTATTAGTCTTGAGGCTCTATTTAGGCCTCAAGACTGCCTCCCCTTCGTGAGGGGGTTTCAAGGGCAGGCATAGTCTTGGCATTGGGGTTGAGGTCCCTAGAAGTCAAGGTGGGTCCTTGAATCGGGGGTCTAGATACTCCAAATGTCATGTTTTCTTTCTTAAGGCCTAGGTCTAAGCGTATGACACCTAGACTAGCCATATTGTTGTTTCATCTCCCCTCTAAGGTGGGATTTGCACCAACGTTTACTGGTAATCTTGAGCTCGAAAGGACATCATGAGGCTATCCAATAGGAGTAGAGGAAGGAAGGACAAGTCTTAATTGTCTAACTTCATCCCTGACAGCTTGAACTAGGTCATTATGGGTCTCAGCTTGTCTTGCTAAGATAAGCTCAACTTCAAGTACCATTTTCCTTATGACATATCTGGCCATAAGGCTAGCAGTGGAAGATAAGGTTGCATTCATTTTCATCCAAGACCCTATTAGTTTCCTTATGTGGTCTTTCGTTCATCAAAGTTCCTACATCATTGACAATAGTCCTTAAAGTGGTAGCATTTTCATGCTACCCAACCAGAGTACGTTCTATCTCTACACGTTTCTTTTCTTAACCTTCTCTTAGAGAATGCTCGAATCTTTGATCCACGAGTTCCATTCGACGCTTGAGTATAGCCATGAAGCTCTTTCGAGAATAGCCATCAAGCCTAGTACGTTTGTCTTCTGGGATGTCGTCTTCACCTCCACTATCATTGTCGTGATTGTGACCAGTTTTATCCCATTGCAAGATAGGGTTTTGTTTTGAGAGTTACTCAAGTGGTGGCCGAAACAAGGCCAACCCTTTGGGTTCCTCAATCTCGAGAGCACCAGCTCTCCTAGTTCGAAACATTGGTGAATGGTCTGAGATTACATTATGATAATCCATGATGAGTTTATTGATGCTTTACTATGGTGTATGCTTAGCAAGTATACTAAGTCATATCATGTAATAAAGAGTGAGTACAGTATCATTCCCATGAAGATTGCTATTGAATGAGTACCAAAATTAGTAGTTTTAGCGCTATTTGAAAGAACGAAATTTAAAGTTTTTGATATGAAACAAAACAAAATAAAAAAGAACAACAATGGTTGCCGATTTTATAAAAGGGTTTGCTGATTTTTAGAAGATTTTTATGATTTAATAAGATCCAAGGCATCCGATTTCACCTAGTTGCATCAATACGCCTTTCTATTCTCGATATTCAAGTTGTTATTACTTGTTAATGGTCGAAAAACCTCATTTACCAAATATTCTCTCTTGAGCAACTTTTGGCATGCTCTTTTACAGATTAACTCATCAATCTCTTTCATGAACTTAAATAAGAAAAGAATTCTGAAGATCCATAGTTTTCACTTAAGACCACACAAATCGCATTAATCTTTCTCGAGCATTCGCTCAATTTGTGGTATTTTATCACCTTAGCAATCATCATAAATCTCCTTTTGAACTCATTATGAATCATTATAGGCTTTAAATGGTGATCAAGTATTCAAAACTCATAAAGAACAATGTTAAACACTTCAACAATGCAACAACAAAACATTGAAGAAAAACAAAATTAGTTCATGGTAAACATAATATAATACAAAACTAAGAAAAAATTCATGAATTTAAAGAAGAACATGATAGAAAAGAACTAGAAAATAAGAAATCACAAACCAAACTTCTTCTTTTCTCCTCCTTCTTCCCTATGAATTTAAGCATGTTCTTGAAGTGTACAAGAAGTTCTTTCACTTGATTTGTCTATTTTGCCACCCAAATTTGCAAGTTGAAGTGAATTGTGCAAGCTTTTTGTTCATTCTCTGCATTTTGGTGTTCTTGCTTATTTTTTTCTTCTTTTTTTTTCCTGCTTTACACCACCCAAAATCAGTCTTGGCATCTTTATGAACATGCTCTTGAAGTGTACAAAGCATCTTTGATTTGGTTTGATGTATCTTGCATTCACTTGTTGATTTTGATGATAAAACCTAGCAAGATTTAGCATAAAATAAGTGTTTTTGCAACTAAATGGCAATAGAAGCAAAAAAGAGTAAAAGTGAGCAATAGCGATAAAAACTTGAGGTAAAATGGTTAGAAAAGGAACTAAACATATATAATAATTATATACTAAATTGGACTTATCATTTATAGTAGGGATGGCAATGGGTCTGGTAAAACCCATTACCCGCAGGTACCCGCCCCTATTGGGGCAGGTATGGGTATAAGTGTGTGTCTTAGCCCAAAGGTGTTTTTAGTAGTTCAAATGGCTTTAGCAGGAAAGTTAGTTGAGCTGGTCTTTGAGTTGGTCTTGGCAGCTAGTTTGGTCCATTTTGGCGGCTGATGAGTCGGTGATTATGTTAGTAATTGTCTAGATTCATTGTTTGAAGCTTATGTCTTGTAAAGAGTATAAATAATGATGTTCTTGTAAGATTCATATTCATTGAATAAAATACACATCTCTTTGAGATATTCTCTATCTTCTCATCTCCCTTCACTTCTCTTCTCATCTAACCTCTATCTCACCAAGGTTATAGCTAAGATTCTACTTGACCTATAACATTTGGTATCAGAGCCTTGCGTTCCTGATTGATTGAATTCAAATTGAGTTCAATTCTATCGAACTGCAAGAATTTTAGTCTTGATCGTGCCGAATTTTAAGCTGAAGCTGAAATCTGGCTAAACATAGGCGATTCTATCATATGGCTGGTGGACCTACAACTCGTGCCAATGCTGCTAAAAATGTAGCTGCTAATGTAGCTGGAAATCCTCCCACATTTGCTTGATGGTGGATTCAATCAGAATGATCGCTTCGATCAGATGATGGCTATGAGGCAATACATGATGAATACTAAGCATCAGGACATGAAGCAGCTGTTTGAGACTTAGTCTCAACACATTTCTCAACAATTATTGCAGCAGATGTCTAATTTCCAGCAGAACATTGAGAGACAGCAACAGCCTCTTGGTACAGGCATACTCCAGCCAGCTAGCCAGCAAGTAAGGCCTCTAGATCCAAGGTCAGCGCCTACTGATAGCAGTGAAGGCACTTCTAGCTCAAGAAGCAGCAATTTCAGACAACCTAGGGTAGATTTGGAGCCTTTTGATGGTACATTGCCTCAATCTTGGGTGAGAAAATGTGAAAGATACTTTCGTTTTTACAATATTGAAGAACATGAGAAAGTTCAACTAGCTACAATTTACTTGCATGGTGAGCTGGAGGTTTGGTATTACAGTTTGATGAGGAGCAATCCTGCAATATCTTGGATTGAATTTGCAAATGAATTGTGTGATCGATATGGTGATGAAGATGTGAGTGAGGTGGTGGATAATTTCAACAAAGTAACTCAGGTTTCATCAGTGAAGGACTATATGACACGCTTTCAGGGACTGAAAGCCAGAATGCTAAGTGTTTATCCAGATGCTCCTGAGGCATATTATGTCTCTAGTTTTGTGAGTGGACTCAAGCCTAAGATCAAGCACATGGTGAAGGATTTCAAACCAGAAACACTGTCCCAAGCTTATTCTAAGGCTAGAAAGGTGGAGAGTACCGTGATGAATTCTACTGATTCTTCCAAAGGAAAGGCTGTTGGAACTATTAATTCCTCATCAAGGCCTTTTCAAACTTCCAATAGAGGGAGCAGTAACGAAGAAAGAAAGCCTCTGAAGCTATGCTATAAGTGCAATCAGAGATATTTCTTTGGGCACAAGTGTGATCCCAAGTTCCTTATGGTAGCTTACGGTGTTTGGCTATTGAGGATGAGGAAACATGTGTTGATATTGAGGCTACGGAAAACACTGAGGGACAAGAAGGAGAGTCTAAAGAGGAGAATGGTGTAGAGATCTCAATGATGGCCTTAACTGGAAATGGTGCTCACAACACCATTAGGATCAAAGGAAGAGTGGGACAAAGGGAATTATTGATACTCATTGATAGTGGTATACACATAGCTTCATGGATCCTCAAGTGGTTAGAACTGCGGGGCAAGAGTTGATTAAGACTAATCCTTTGTCTGTCACCGTAGCTTATGGCAATTCTACCTTGAGACATACAAAGTGTAAGGGGTTTAGCTGGAAGATGCAAGGGCATAAGTTTGATTATGATTTTAGAGTGTTCAGATTGGGCGGTTCTGACATGGTATTGGGGGTCGATTGGATGAGAACTTTTACCCCAATTCTTTTTGATTTTGCTCAGCTTGCTGTGTCTTTTGAGAGGAATAGAGAACAGATTCAATTGAAGGGCATTGTTGAGCAGGGACAACTTTAGTTAATGGATGGTAAAGGCCTACAAAAGTTGCTCAAGAGAGGGGCTTATCAATGGGTGGGACAACTTTACTCCATCACAGCTGCTGCTGATGTGCCACAGGAGGATTTTGATTCTGTTCTAGACTCTCTGCTGCAAGAATACAGTGACATATTTGAGCAGCTTGTAGTGTTACCTGCTAGAAGGAGTTTTGATCATGCTATTCCTCTGAAAGAAGGATCCAATCCGGTAAACTTGCAGCCACACAAGTATCCTCACTCCCAGAAGAATGAGATAGAAAAACAGGTGGAGGAGTTGCTTCAAAAAAAGTTCATAAGACACAGTCATAGTCCATTTGCCTCTCCTGTAATCTTGGTAAAGAAGAAGGATGGATCTCCTAGAATGTGCATTGACTACCGACAACTCAATACAATGACAGTTAAGTATAAGTTTCCAATAACTATCATTGATGATCTTTTGGATGAACTTCATGATTCTTGGTACTAGTCCAAGTTGGACTTGAGGCAAGGGTACTACCAGATTCGAGTTCAAGGGCAGGACATTCCAAAGACAGCTTTTAGAACTCACCACGGTCACTATGAGTTTATTTTGATGCCCTTTGGTCTGTCCAATGCTCCTGCTACATTCCAAGCTTTGATGAACACAGTATTCAAGCCTTACTTGAGGAAGTTTGTGCTAGTGTTCTTTGATGATATTCTGGTTTATAGCCATACATTGCAGGAGCACTTGACTCATTTGGAGAAGGTATTTCAAGTCATGAGGCAGCACAAACTATTTGCCAAATTAACCAAGTGTACTTTTGCCAAGAATCAAGTGGAGTATTTAGGTCATATGATCACTGGTAAGGGAGTTGCAACAGACCCAAACAAGATCAAGGCCATGGAAGATTGGCTTGAGCCAAAATCAGTTAAACAATTGAGAGGATTCTTGGGTTTAACTGATTATTATTGAAGGTTCATAGCTGGATATGGATTGATAGCTCAACCCTTGACAGATTTGTTGAAGACGGACGCTTTTCATTGGAGTGATTCGGGGAGGGAAGCTTTCAATCAACTCAAGAAGTCCTTGGTTTCTGCCCCAGTTCTAGTGATGCGAAATTTTGATCTACCTTTGTATTAGAAACTGATGCAAGCAGTAGTGGATTTGGAGCAATTCTTTCACAAAATGGAAGGCCATTGGCCTATCTCAGCCAAACTTTGGGTCCCAAGAACCAAAAGCTGTCAATTTATGAAAAGGAATACATGGCAATTCTTCTAGCAGTGCAAAAGTGGAGGCATTACTTGGAAGGGCACCATTTTGTGACTAAAACTGATCATCAAAGCCTCAAGTATCTGCTTGAGCAACGAATCTCTACCAGAGTGCAGAGGAAAGGTCTAATGAAGATGCTTGGATTGGATTACACTATTGAGTATAGGAAAGGGGCAGAAAATCCAGGGGCAGATGCTTTATCCAGGAGGCAAGAGGAGGATATAGAGGAAGCTACCTGTCCTGCCATGACTTTAGTGGTTCCTTTGTGGATGAACGAAGTTATTAAGTCATATGAGAATGATGAGTATGCTCAGAAGTATGTCATTCCCAGTTGTATTCAGCTTGAGAATGTAGATAAGGATGAAGAGGTGACTGCTAAACAAGGCATTGTGCGAGTTAAAGGAAAGATTTACATTGGCACTAGCACAGGACTCAGTAGGGAAATCTTAGAAGCTTCTCATGATTCTCCTTGGGGAGGACATTCAGGCAAAGATGGTACTTACTATAGGGTCAAACAATACTTCTATTGGCCTGGTATGAAGAGGGAAGTGCAAGAATATGTCCTACAGTGTGAGGTTTGCCAGCAAATCAAGGTAGAGCATACACCTTACAAGGGATTGTTACAACCTTTAGCTGTTCCAAAAGGGGCTTAGACCCATATTAGCATGGATTTCATTAAAGGATTGCCAAAATCCGAGGGTAAGGAGACAATTTGGGTGATTGTGGATCAATTCACTAAGTTTGGGCATTTCATTGCTCTCTCCCATCCCATTTTAGCAAAAAAGTTAGCAAGGCTCTTCTTGGATCTTGTTTATAAGTTGCACGGACTTCCTCGATCAATGGTTTCTGATCGAGACAGGTTGTTTACTAGTAACTTTTGGAGTGAATTGTTCTCATTACTGGGAACCACCTTGTCCTTGAGCTCCTCTTATCATCCCCAATCAGATGAGCAAACAAAAAGAATAAATCAGTGTATAGATCAGTATTTGAGGGGAATGACTTTTTTGCATCCTAAGAGTTGGAATATGTGGTTGACACTTGCGAATTATTGGTACAATACTCGTTCTCATGCTTCCTTGGGCACTTCTCAATTTAAGGCCCTATATGGGTATGATCCTCCATCACCTTTGGTGTGCCAAGGACTGACTTCTCACGTGGATTCTGTCAATGAACTTCTGAATCAGAGAAAACAACTAGTTCAGCAGCTTAAAGATAATCTTTAGGTTGCACAAGCTCAAATGAAGTATTATGCTAACAAGGGGAGAGTTGACAGAAGTTTTGCAGTTGTAGATTTGGTGTACTTGAAGTTACAGCCCTACAGGCAAAACTCAGTTGCAATGCGTAAGAATTTTAAGTTGTGTGCTAGGTACTTCGGACCTTACAAGGTCTTGGAAAAGATTGGAAGAGTGGCTTATAAGCTTGAGCTTCCTCCGGATAGTCTAGTACATCCTGTGTTCCATATTTCTCTGCTCAAGAAACATGTAACTAAGGGGTCAGTTTGTGCAATAGAACCGTTGTTAGTTTCAGTCCAAGGTGTTGTTCTGCAGGAACCAGTAGCTGTTCTGGGTAGAAGGGTCATGCAGCAGCAAGGAGTGGATATGGATCAAGTCTTGATTCAGTAGGCTAATTTGGGAAAGGAGAATGCATCTTAGAAGAATTGGTGGTTCTTGAAGCCTCAATTTCTTTCCTTTCATTCTTGAGACAAGAATGAGTTCGAGGGGAGGGTAATGTCATAGCCTGAAGGTGTTTTTAATGGTTCAAATGGTTTTAACGAGAAAGTTAGTTGAGCTGGTCTTGGCGGTTAGTTTGGTCCATTTTGGCGGCTGATGAGTTGGTGCTTATGTTAGTAATTGTCTAGATTCATTGCTTGAAGCTTATGTCTTATAACCAGTATAAATAATGATGTTCTTGTAAGATTCATATTCATTGAATGAAATACACATCTCTTTGAGATATTCTCTATCTTCTCATCTCCCTTCACTTCTCTTCTCATCTAACCTATATCTCCTAGGTTATAGCCAAGATTCTACTTGGACTATAACAGTGTGGTGGATAGTGGATACGGGTTGGGTGTACTCGCCCCGCACCCGCCAAGAGTGTGGGGCAGGTACAGGTATAGTGTCGTACCCGTCCTGCCCCGCCTCGCCCCGCCTCCCCTTGCCTTATACCTACCGTACCCGCTACATTTTGTATCTAGTTAAATTTTTAAATTAAAAAATGAGTATTTAAATTTAATTAATTAAATTATATATTAATACTATAAAAAAATATAACATCAATTTTTTAAAATAGTGTAAAATACTCAATATGGTTAGGAATGAATAATCATTTTGTATCCAAATTAGGGCAGGTATGGGGTGGGCAAAGGATACCCGTGGGTAATAGGGCAGGTATGGGTATAGGCTTTTACCCGCAGAAGCGAGTATGGGCATCCACTTCATACTCATAGTGAGTAATGCGACGGGTATGGATATGGATTTGGGTGGTGGATACAGGTATGGAGGAGGCACCCCCCGTACCCGCCTTACCCCATTGCCATCCCTGGGTTATATACTATAAAGTCTCATATTGTGCCTCCCATTATGGTCGCCAAAAAGTGTGTTTGCTTCTTTAGTTTGTTTTAGAGTGTGCATGGTCACCAAAAATACAAAATCAAAGAAACATGAAAAAAGGGACTTGCCTCTACTTAGGAGCAAGTATAATTATCGAACCATACATGTTTTGACCTCAATCAATCACCTCCAATAAGGGCTGATGTTTTTGGTGCATCCAACTTAAATTTGCAATATAAATGAAGATTATGCACTTGCTTCAATTAAGGAGAGTTAAATATATACATATATATATATATATATATATATATATATATATATATATATATATATATTTTATAGTTTATTGGGGTTTAATAATTGTGCAGTAAGTAAAAGTAATACGGACATGGCCTAAGTGGCTGTTGGGGTGATCGAACAAAGCCCACAAACACTTTATCATGTAAACTTAAGAGCTAGGAACTGGGGTGGAGACAAGTTCAAGAGCTCAACAATCCACTCACAAGCCGACTATATAGAGTTTTAGGCTTGGCACCCTTGACTTATGATAACTAGAATAAGCTAAAATTTGACAAGATTTAGATGGAGAGAACCGTATTCGGTCACACGATTAAGACCAACATAATCAAGGCCAAACTTTAGCCGTCAAAGCGTTGAAACAGTGACTCAAACCTAAATTTACTTGACTCACTAAGAAGTGACACCAATGTTAAAACCAATGCAATCAAGCTTGAATCTTGATCGCCAAAGCCTTAAACCAATGACTCAAATCTTAATTCGTCAATTATGGGAATAGATTTAAAACAAAGAGGTCATACCTGAAACTCGAGAATCGTATTGCCTTGATGAAAACAAAACAAGAAGCTACAAGCTAAGCTAAGCTAAGTTACGCTACTCTTAAGAAAGGAAGCTCAAGTGCGTTGTAAATGAAAACTTGATGAAGTTTTCTAGTTAGTGCTAGACACTTTACAACGCAAATAGTGTCTCTTATTTATAGACCTAAGTTCTAACTGTTACACCCTAAAAACCAGGCATATTCATTTCAGCCTCAATTCTCCTTTCTCGCACTGAAATGGCATGAAAAAGTGCATTGATACACGTGCTTGAGGCCCTTCTACACTCCTTACTTTCATTTGCTTCTTTCTGGATATGATTAAGGCCCGTGCCCTTGATATGTGCTCCAAGTTACTGCCTCGAGTCTGGCAACCATCTTTCTTGCAGCCCTCTTGATTGTCCTTCGCGCTTAAGCCCCTTTACCCTCTCTTGAGACTGTTAATCGTTCAAGGGTTTTTAACTCATAAAGCTGTTGAACTCGAAACGCCATTATTTCTATTTTGAAGCCATTTATACCTCAAGTATGGCTCCACATGTCAAGCACTTGTCCTTGTATCGTTAAATGGCGTCGTTCAAATTCTTTCAAATTTGGGGTGCAAACAGCCTCATTTTTTCTTATTCAAATTTTGTAACATTATTGAAAGTGACCTTACTTTTCAAAAATAGGGAATTGCTAATCAAGAATCACGAATGCATGACCAAAGTTCAAATATGTACCTTTACCCAAAAAAAAAAAAAAAAAAAATAAATACAAATATGTATACTTGATTGAATTCCTAGTAAAACACGGACCTCCATGCAGCTATTCTACTAATTGTAAATTTTTTACTTTTCTTTGTGTATGACACAATCAGGTGCAAATCTTACTTTATTAAAGATTGCTACAAACCATAAGCAGTCTCTAACAAATACCGCATATAATAGAATGGCAAACATTAAGTATCAATGTTTATATATAGTAAACTCCAAGCATCCACTAGTGTTGGATTTTCTATCAGTTCCAGTCTCGCATCAAACCCACATTAGAGGGAGAAGCCGAAATCCACTCATCTGCCTGAAGGAAATTCCCAGTTGAATACACATTCAAATGTTGAGCTGGAATCCAACTGCTCCACCGAACTCTCCCCTTTAAGTTAGCTCCTGGCCCCTTGTTTCCAAACTCGCCATAGTACAACGTCGAGAGCCCTAAATCCCCCCTAAATGGCATCCATCCCTCCGGAGAGATAAGCTCCTCTATGACACAGTTTATGAAGACGGTCCTTGCATATGTCTTCCATGGCCTACCCAAGTAATTCTTGTGCACAATAGGGTTGCTGTGATAGAGCCTCATATACTCGTTAGTCCCATTTATAAGGCACCCTAGGAAGACAAACCCCGTTGGCTCGGCTGGGTCTGTGCGACCACTGGCTGTGATGGCATTGTTCTCTCCATCTGTAGGGTTCATGAGACGAGGCCGAACTAGGATGGTACAGTTCTGGAAGATGGCAGCTGCATTGCCAAAGATGAAGTCTACATTGCCCTGGATGAGACATTTTCGGTAGATTTGGCGCAGGGAATGGGCATAAAGGGTGTCTTGGTTGCCTAAGAACTCACAATTCTCTACCAAGGAGAAGTCGCTGTCAGATCGAAAAGCCACGGCCTGATGGGCATTAGGACCCGCTTTGTTCTCGAATGTTATGCCGCTAGCCATGAATCCATCCCCGAGGACTCCTGCATGCATAAAGAAACATCTAATGGCCATCATATGATACAGACTTTAAGATAGTTCTTGCGTCTATTGTGTTTGGTACTAGGTAATCGTCATCATGATATCTGTGTATTATTTATATACACACCCACACACAGACTTGTGAATATAAGTCTCGAAAACAACTCATGTTTCCTTACAAGCTAGTTTTTGCAACATCCCTGCTTTAGCTCGAACCATGATAGTAGCACGTTAAGTCATCCACAGTTATTCGATTCACGGGAAGCATTGGAAATTACAAAACAAAATCCCAAATAAACGAGGAAGGCCAAACAAAATAACCCCATAACAATATGGCTGGTGGGAATGCACTAATCATCCAAGAACCATGTAATTTACTTAAACGTCTTTATTATATGCTTCCTTTCTCTTTCAAGTTAGTCAATCAACGGGCCAGGGCCTATCCCTGTATCCATGCCCTCATGCCTTCAAGTTTCAACTGTTTGCAACTTTTGGGTTGACTGGTTGCTTCTCCATGTCTTACTTACCACAAGTCTAATCATTTATTGTACTAGAAAATAAATTGAGAGAGACAGAAGAAGCTTCGAGAGACACATACAAGGTTTTACTGGAGGGCTAGCACACACAACAAAGAGAGACAGAGAGAGAGAGAGGTCTAAGACGGTGGTAAGTGATGAGCAGAGGAGGACCAGGATTGAGCAAGGAGTGCCACCGAGGAAACATGGCAGAGGGCCATGACTGGCCGATGAGACGCGAGAGAGATGAAAGTGAGGGATGTATTAGAGGGTTTTAGCAGGGTTTTTGCTTTTCTTTATTTTGCTTTGTGTTCAAATTTTGTCAAAATATTTGGAGAGGTCATTACGAACAAAAAAATATATACTGTTGGTGATGTTATGTACAATACCAACAGACTAAATTTTTTTGGCGTAAAAGAGGTCATTTCTATATGTATATGTATGATATGTTTAATTTGCAACAAAATAATTGCCATCTATATACCTTCAGCCGGACTCTCAAAAAGATTCTGAACATTTTTCTGCCTATAGTCATTGTTCACTTTCTTTATACTGTTGAGTTTCCAAGTATTTTAATATATAAAATGCTATAGCATAGCATTTAATATGTTTTCACTTAAGTACCTTGAGTTTTAAAAATTATGTCATCTATGTACCTTCAACTAGAATCTCAAAAAGATTTATTAAAAAAAAAAGTTGAAAACGCACAAGGATGTATCCTCGGTTCAAATTCAGTTGATTTTTCGCTTGAAAATGCTAAAATGAAATATAATCAATTATATCTCTTGGCTAAAGTTTGGTAACTTTTTGTTAGATTTTAGAAAAAATTTATAGGGAAATGCTGATATAATATACATTATGCAGTATTCATGTGCAAAGTTAGAATTTATCACAAATTTCTTTGAATTCTGACAAAGTTCACCTAGTTCAGGTTAAAGATACCTGGAAAATAAATTTTGAAACTTCAAACACCTTATTGTGTACATTAAAATATTAAAATATTTAGGTGCCAAATTCTTAAATCTTAGAAGTCGGAATAACTATGTCATATATTAAAAGTAACACAAAGAAGACTAGCTCTTAGGCCTTAATGGTATTATATGCTTAAATTGTCCACATTTGTATGTTTATTTGCATTGCCAAGGTGCAACCAGTACCATTGATGTCGAACAGTGTGGCGGATCTAAGGCTTGTAAACCAAAACAACAACACAACACAACACAACAGTCCCAGTGCCACAAGGGCTCCCACATACGCAGGGTCTAGGGGGGTGGGTGGATGTACATAGCCTTCCCCCTTTAGGGAGCTACCCTGAAAGTAGGCTGTTTCCGAGGACCCCCAACCTGAGAGGCGTGCCAGAAGGGAAGCCTAGAACCTGGAATCATGAAAGCAACATGAAATTAGAGCAGTACAAGCACAAGCCAAGCCCTACGCAACACAATACAATTGAAGGACCCTGTTGGCAAATAGACAACATGTATGCGAATGCTCAATAGTACAAGTACACAGATAAGCAAATAAATGCACCAATACATGCGCCAAAGAGGAAGTCAAGACACCAAGAAACACTAGTGCAAACAATAATAGGATGCGCTACTCTAAGCCGCTACCTCAGCTACCCCTATGCTCGCTCTCCAGCGAGCACTATCTAAGGCCATCTCCTCCTGTAGGTTTAGGTGGGTGAGGTCTTGTCAGATCGTCTCAAACCATCTCTTCTTTGGCCTGCCTGTCCCTCTCCTCCCTAGTGTAGTATGGAATTGTTCGCATTTCCTGATTGGAGCAGTGGGCGGTCTCCTCCTAACATGACCAAACCACCTTAAACGCTGCTCCCTTAACGTATCCTCAATGGGGGCCACGCCCAATTTGCCTCTTATGACGTTGTTCCTGATCCTATCCTTCCTTGTGTGTCCGCACATCCACTGCAGCATCCTTATCTCCGCCCCCTTCATCTTTTGTGTGTGTTGTTATTTCATTGGCCAACACTCCGCCCCATAAGACATAGCCAATCTCACTACCATCTTACAGTATTTCCTCTTTAGTTTTAATGGGAACTTTCTATCGCAGAGTACCGCGGAGGCCATCCTCCATCTATGCCAACTTACTTTAATCCAGTCGTGATCAACTTCGCCGTTCTGCTGAACCATAGAACCCAAGTATCTAAAATTCTCTCTTCTCTGTATGGTTGCAGATCCTATCTTGACATCTTCCATGCTTGACGCGGTGGAGAGATCGAACTTAAGTTTCATGTACTCTGTCTTGGATCTACTGATTCGTAATCTCTTTGATTCCAATGCCCTTCTCCATAATTCGAGCTCTTCATTTACCTCTTCTCGAGATTTCCCCACCAGGACTATGTCATCTGCGAAAAGCATGCACCAAGGCATCTCTCCTTGGATGTGCCTAGTGAGCTCATCCATAACCATAATGAACAAAAAGGGCCTCAAGGTAGATCCTTGGTGTACCCGTACTATTACTGGAAAAGCTTCTATCTTTCCTTCTATCATCATACATGTCTCTAATGGCCTGGATATATGGCCCTGGAATGCCTTTCCTATCCAGTACCCTCTTGGCACTCTATCATATGCCTTCTCTAAATCAACAAAAACCATGTGTAGATTCTTTTATCTCTCCCTGTATTGCTCAATCGTCAGCCTTGGGAGGTGGATGGCTTCTATTGTTGATCTCCCATGCATAAATCCGAATTGATTCTCAGACGTCTCTATCTGCAGCCTTAACCTCCTCTCTACGATCCGCTCCCACAATTTCAGAGCGTGGCACATTAGTGTAATACCTCGATAGTTGGCGCAACTCTGGATGTTGCCTTTGTTCTTATAGATTGGGACCAATGTACTCTTCATTCTTATTGATCTAAGGCTTGTAAACCCTCACCCAATAAAACAAGACCCATAAAATATGTTGAGGTAATTATTGAGATGAATTTAAATAAACTGTTTATTCATTTTTAAATATATAGAGGTAATTATTTCTTAAATTTTTCATACTTGAAATTAAACAAAATTAAAATTTTAAATTTTTAACATAATATGATAGATATGTTATATATATATATATATATATATATATATAAAATATTCAATTAAGAATATAATATATATTGCTAAAAATTATTAACTTTTGAAAAATCTAACATTTAATATTATTTTTATAATATAATAACTTTTTACCAGGTTACTAAATAATTAAATAAGGTACATTATTAACTAATTTTCAACGAGATATCATCTCTACAGCAACCCCAGCAACAGTGGTTAGATCTACTACCACCTGGCCCATTGAGTATAACAAAGTAAACAGTAAAACCTAACACTCAGAACTTATATCGTCTTCTGTTTTTAAATTTCAATTTTTGTGAAAGTAAATACAAGATGTTAAGAGCCTTGACAGGAGCCACTGAGGCACTGAGTTTATTACTTTTTACGTTGGTTTAAATACTAGATGTTAAAAAGTTTTTTTTTTATTTTATATTTTTAGTTTTCACTTGAATTAAAAAAATATCTTAAAATAAGACAAATTAAATGAAATTAGTTCTAAACTATGAATTTTATTCTCTAAAAGGAAAAAACTACAAATGATAAATAGGTTCTATATTATTTTTATTGGATAGTGAATACACACATAAAGCACAAGCGTGTAGGATGGAGAAGAACACAAGCAAAACGTTGGATAACAGAAACAAAGGGGAGCAGCACAAAAACGAAGGAAAACAATGAGAAAACCGAGGCACCTCACAGAAGAAGCTAACACTCTGGCTTGAAAATAACTAATTATAAGAAACACTGAATTCTTTGATGAAAATTTATAAATGGTTTATACTCTAATATATCTCCCTGCTCAACTTATCAAAAAAAGTATAACATCATACAAATGCTCATTAGACTTAAAGTATGGATAGGATATAAACTCATTTTATATCTTCATCCAGAATTATAGCAATATTCAAAGTCAGCATATTGGAAATAGGGGTATATTTTGTAAAGCTGAAACCTCTTTATCTAAGGTTCAAGTACCATGTTTAGAAACGACCTTTCAAAAGTTTAAGTTGATAGATAAAAGGACGAGGATTTGTTTCATACTTACTCTCTTACGCGAATAATGATAAAGCTTGAAGTGTGGACAGTGCAAAAACTCACCCCCATCATTTGCAAAAGTTATATCAATATTGACAATATGAAATGCTGGGATTTGACCTTCTTGATCAATAAGACTCTGATATCATATTAAAGACTTAAGTTGTTAAGTAAAAGCCTAAAACATTTTTTTTTTTTTCTTTTAATACTACCTAATCTTCAGAAAGTCAGCTTTCTACAGAGTAAAATTGGATGCTTTAACTTCATTTTCATTCTACGTTGTTTTTATTTGTAAAACTTTCATCTTTATGTTTCCTGCAGGACCTTTTTGACTAATTTCAACTCCTTTTCCAGCCTGAAATGCTTTAAACAAGAATAGGGCCCTCTTTTCATTGCTTGAACTACAACTCTCTAGAACACCACAGAAGAAAAGATAATGAACTAGTTCCTATTGCAATCTGCTGAACTAGCAAATTTGTTATCCGATTCTTTCTAGAACGAACCCTTATGTCTGATTATTTTCTTATTTGAATTATTAATAATAATACTATAAAGAGAACATATTTATATTTTTTACGGAAATGTCAAGAAAAAATTATTTAATTTTAGGAAGTTACATACCAAAAGAGGTTCCATCCGAAAAGAAATTGGCAATGAGTGAAATAGCTCCTTAGATATATAAATTGGTATTTCCTCTTCTAATCCAATAATGTGGGATTCCTTTTTCATCTATTTTTTGACTTGTATCAAACCACCATGTTCCGCAACCACTGTCCTCGAATGCTTAACTCCAGGTAGCTTCACTCTGAGTAAGTAGTCTTTTTCTCTCATGGACGGCTTCACTGTACTCTGGTAGCCCTCTCCTAGGTAGCCCTTTCCGAAACTTGGGCCTGTTACATGTGGCTTGTCAAGCACGCCCATTGAGCACAATCCGTCCCACACCAGACTAAGCAAGACTCCAAAACACGGTCCGTCCCATATCAAACCGAGCTCCTTAGAATCGATTGGAGGATCGACGGCTCTCATACCATTTGTTGCATACCAAAAGAAAATTCTATCTTAAAACCAAATGGCAATGGGTGGAGTAGATCCTTAGGTATGTAAATTGGTATTTCCTCTTTAGCCTACCAATGTGAGATTCCATTTTCCCCCTATTTTTTGACTTGTATCATAGGAATTCCACTCCCCCATTAAAAATGATAGAAAAGTTTGAGGAAAATCACATTGGTCTAAGAAAGGACCAAATGCCCATACAAAAGGACCAGAAACAGACCTAATTATTACCAATTTGTTCTTCGATTGGGCTTTCGAGTGTGGTATAGCCAAGAGCAGTATATTAAAAATTTAAATATATTCATTACTACAAACCCGAGCTGGATTAGAGCAAAGACTAACAAAAGACAAAAATCAAGGACCATATTAAGGATCGAATTGAAAAATAATTGGTCGTGTTTGATCGTATCTTAAATCGAATTTCCATTTCAATCTTTATTAAAGGACTAGTATAAATCAAAATTAAGGAATGAGCAACAAGTAATCCAATTCAGTTCGACCCAAAATTTATTTCATAATGATGCAGCGCGTAAGTGGGTTGGTTGGTAACATTAGGCTGTTGGTATCGAACATTAGACGTCACCAGCGGAGGACCTATCTTTTATATTAATCAATAATGAAAAAGGTGTCAACAGCCTTCCCGTACTGATAGGATTAGTATTAATAAACAGCCTCCCCGTACTGATACCAACAGTGCGTTAGTGGGAAAATAGGGAAACGGTAAGGATCCAACAGCCTTCCCTTTAATTTTATTGATCTCTAATAAAAATTACAATGAAAAAGATAAAATTCATCATAATTGTCACACTCGAGGTGAGAATAGAGAGAACCCAAAACTCAAAATAATTATAAAACAATTCGTTACCTAACCCTAGTCACAACCTCCTTTATATAGGAAAGGCACTTGGAAGATAATAAATAAGGCAAAAATCAAAATAAAAGCAAAAAGAGGAAAGAAATAAAGCTTAACGAAAAGAAATTAAAAGCAAAAAAAAAAAAAAGAAATTCAAATTTGAATTCAGATCCACAAAATCCACCTTGCATGGCGCCTGCCGCGCCTATCGCACCTCAGATCCCGTAAATCCCACCTTCGCCAAGACTCGGGCACACCTCTTCTTCAGCCCCGCCGCCAAGCAATGCACCAATTAAGGACGCGAGGTTGCCTCTTCTCATATATTCTTGGCGTCGTCTTCACACCTATTCTTAGCTTTACCGTTCTGCTCAGTATGACCCACCAAGGTTTATTTGGCGGCTGCATCATTCTCTCTGGCTAGGAGAGAATTCGTCCTCGAATTCGTTAGCGGATAATTTGGGTCGATTCTACCCAGCCATGCTTCCACATTTGGCGCCTTAAGTCCACATGCACCACAAGGTCTACCCAGTATTGAATTTGCCGTCCTAGTACGGCATCTTCGTAAGCCCAGTCTTCCCGGTGTTGTTCCTTCACTGCTGGCGGTAGTAAGTACGCCAACCCTTTTGGACAAAACTCCTTAGATAGAGCGCCTACCTTAACCGACACCTCCTTCTCGTCATGGGTAGGATCATCGAATATGGGTTCATCAAATATGGGCGGAGAAGCTAGGTCAAGATGTGGCACCTCATCAAAGATAGGTCCTCCGCTGGTGACGCTTAATGGTGCTGACTGGCCAACTTCGTCCTTTTTTCCTCCACCACTGTGGTGCCTTCCTCCTCACGCTCCGAAACCTCCATCCAGATAGGTGTTTCCACCCTCCGTTCTTTAACGTTGGCATTGCCGGTAATGGACCGATGCTGCCTTGGCCTAGAGTCCGGTAGCTCCGCCTCCGATGCCGGATTTTGGATCTCGTCCGTCTCCTCTTCTCTTGCACCCGATTTTAATGGGCGTTGGGGCTGGGTTCTCGGCTCCATTTGGGATTTGCCCCCAGTTGAATCAAGCAATGCTTGATTCACCGAAATCTCGCTTCCAAGTCCTCTAATCTCCTCTCGTGCTGTTGTTGAACATCACGATCAAAAACATCTCCGACAGCAGCATACCTCGGTCACTCACGGGCCATCTCAGAAGTCGTGCTGAGCTCTGATACCAACTAATGTAGCGCGTGAAGTAGGAAAATAGCGGTACGTACTGATGCAGCACATAAAGTGGGAATTAGGGAAACAAGAAGGATTCAACTGTCTTCCATTCAATTTTATTAATAAATAATAAAAAGGAGGAAAATAGAAATTCGTTTCTAATTCTCACACTCGAGAATAAAAACAACCAAAACTCATCAAAATAATCTAAGAAATTGAATGCCTGAAAACCCTAGCTTCTTCTCCTATATATAGAGGAGATAATAGTAAAAGGGGGGGAAAAAGGGAAAGAAATCAAGATAAAATTAAAAAGAAAAGAAATCAATCTAAATGAATCTTCAATTATCTCCCATGATCTCCGCGTCCCCGCCTTCGCCAGTGCCGAATATCCTGCCAAGCCATACCCTGCCGTGTATATCTCCTGCCGCGCGTCGCCATATCTGAGCCACGTACCATTCTTGTCGCCAACCAACCCTTGCCGCCATGCTATCCGCCAAAGGATGCGGGACTGCATCATTCTCTCCAGCCTGGAGAGAATTCGGTCTCAAATTCGTTGGTTGATCTTCTTGGCTTCTTTCACCATGTAAAACTTCCTTACTCCAGCCGCCAAGCTTATCGAGCTGCAATCCGCCATGCTTGTTGAGCTCCAATCCACACACCTACCTACCATCCTCCGTACTCGCTGGTAACTAAGCTGCCAAGATATCCGCCAGTAGAGGCGGGGCTGCATCATCCTCTCCGGGCTGGAGAGAATTTGTCCACGAATTCGCCACCGAGTCGCATGAACTACTCCAGCCAATTTGCCGGAGATCCCTAATCCCACAATGATGGTCCTACCGCCAACATCCCTTCGCCACGTCTTGTCCGTCTTTGGTGACAAAGGTGCCGTGAACCCTTGGAATCTGGAATTCGGAAGTGTCTCAAGGTCCACTCAGTGTTGGAGCCTACCCAGTAACTCTGTTCTCGGTGCCCGATCCTTCCACTGCGGATTTGTCCTTACCGCTATCACAGCTCCTAGTAGCTCTCTCGGCTCTTCTCCCTGTGCCATTTTTCCATCAAGGTATTCCCACCATGTTCCATCCTTTATTGGTGTCAATGCAGCTGATCCGCCCTTCTAATGTACTTGGATGTAACTCCGAGCAAGTAATCTCCACACTAGGCACCTAAAATCCTCACGGACGGTAAGGTTTACTCGGTATTGATTCCTCCTCGGTAAGGCATCTTCATGAACCCAGTCTTGCCGGCGTTGTTGCCTCGTTGTTCGCAGTAGGCAGTACGCCTACACTTCTGGACCAACCTCCTTTAATAGACTCCCTACCTTATCCGGCTCCTCATACTAGTCATAGATAGGACCATCAAATATGAGTGGAGAAGATAAATCAAGATACGTTGGTTTTTCAAAGATTGGTCCTGGCCTGGTAACGCCTACTGGTGTAGACGCCAACTCTGACTCGCCAACTTCATTGGTGGACATGGCTCCCTCTTCCAGCTTTGAGTCTGCGGTCTTTGACATACATGGCACCTCAACCTTCTTGGGAAACAAGATGATCCTCGCTCCCTCAAAGACGAAGCTATATGTGTTATGCCGTCCGTCGTGGATGTTGCCTCTATCGTATTGCCATGGTCTCCCCAACAAGTGGCAAGCATCCATGGTCACTACGTCGCACCAAACCGCATCCCGATACTTCGACACAATTGAAGAATTCACTAAGCAACGTTTAGACACGGTTACCTGATAGTCTTTCTCGAGCCATGACATCTTGTAAGGGTTCGAATGATCTTCTGTCTTCAACCCTAGCTTTTGGATGGCTTCTTCGAAGATGGCGTTCTCACAACTCCTGGAATCGATGACTAGGCGGCATACCCTCTCGCCAATCGTGCATGTCATCTGGAATATGTTATGTCGAGCCATTTATCCCCTTCAGCTTCTTCAGGAGTGAAGCCAACTCGCCTGACCAACAGCAAGCGACCCTCGTCACCTGCTATCTCTGCTTCACCAAGTGATGCCAACTCGTTCTGAGTTTCTTCCACCACTATGGCGCCTTCTTCTACAAGCTCCGGGTTCTTAACCCGAAGACCGAATCTCCACCTCCGTTCATCAACATTGGTGTTACCAGTAATAGACCGATGTCGCCTCAGCCTAGGATCAGGCATCTCAGCATTCGATACCGGATTTTGGGTCTCGTTCGTCTCCTTTTCTTCATCACCCGGTGTTAATGGGCGTTGGGGCCGAGTTCCCAGCTCCAAGTCGGGATTTGCCCCCAGTTGAATCAAGCAACTCTTGATTCGCCGGAATCTCGCTTCCAAGTCCTTTAATCTCCTTTCGGTCTGCAGTTGATGGTCACGATCATAAACGTCTTCGACGGCGGAGTATCTCTGTCGCCCACGAGCCATCTTAGAAAACGTTCTAAGTTCTGATACCAACTAATGCAGTACATTAGTGGGAAAATAGGGAAACGGGAAGGATTCAACAGCCTTCCCTTTAATTTTATTAATCAATAATAAAAAGAAAGAGGAACATAAAAATTCGTTTCTAATTCTCACACCCGAGAATAGAAAGAACCAAAACTCATCAAAATAAATCTAAATAATTGAATTAGGGAAACAGGAAGGATTCAACAATTCGACCCAAAATTCATACTAATCCTATATATGATGCAGCCCCGCCTCCTTTGGCGGATAGCATGGCGGCAAGGGTTGGTTAGCAACAAGAATGGTACGCAACTGATCTATGGTGACACTCGGCAGGAGATATAAACGGCAGGTTATGGCTTGGCAGGAGACTCGGCACTGGCGAAGGCAGGGACGAGAAGATTATGGGAAATAATTGAAGATTCATTTAGATTGATTTAGATTAATTTCTTTCCTTTTTAATTTTATCTTGATCTCTTTCCTTTTTTCTTTAGCTAGTGTTTCCTCTATATATAGGAGAAGGAACTTAGGGTTTAATTCATTCAATTTCTTAGATCTATTTTCTTGAGTTATTTGGTTCTTTCTATTCTCAAGTGTGAGAATTAGAATTGAATTCTACGTTCCTCTTTGTTTTTATTATTGATTAACAAAATTAAAGGGAAAGTTGTTGAATCCTTCCAGTTCCCCAAAAATCCCACTTACGAGCTGCATCAGTTGGTATCAGAGCTTAGAACGGTTTCTGAGATGGCCCGTGGGCGACCGAGTTACGCCATCGTCGAAGACGTTTATGATCGCGACCATCAACAGCAGACCGAAAGGAGATTAGAGGACTTGGAAGTGAGATTCCAGCGAATCAAGAGTTGCTTGATTCAATTGGGGGCAAATCCCGACTTGTAGCCGGGAACCCAACCCCAACGCCCATTAATACTGGGTGATGAAGAAAAGGAGACGGACGAGACCCAGAATCCACTATCGAATGCTAAGCTACCGGGTCCTGGGCCGAGGCGACATCGGTCTATTACAGGCAACGCCAACGTTGATGAACGGAGGCAGAGATCCGGTCCCCGGATTAAGAACCTGGAGCTTGAAGAAGAAGGCGCCATAGTGGTGGAAGAAACTCCAGATGAGTTGGCGTCACTTGGAGAAGTGGAGGTAGCAGGTGACAAGGGTCGCTTACTGTGGGTCAGGCGAGTTGGCTTCACGCCTGATGAAGCAGAAGGGAATGAAAGGCTTCGACACAACACATTCCGGATGAAATGCACGATTGGCGAGAGGGTATGTCGCCTAATCATCGATTCCCGGAGTTGTGAGAACGCCATCTCCGAAGAAGCCATCCAAAAGCTAGAATTAAAGACAGAGGGGCATCCGAACCCTTATAAGATGTCATGGCTCGAGAGTGAAGATCAGGTAACCGTGTCTAAACGTTGCTTGGTGAATTTTTCAATAGGGTCGAAGTATAAAGATGGCATGTGGTGTGACGTGGTGCCTATGGATGCTTGCCACTTGTTGTTGGGGAGGCCATGGCAATACAATAGAGGCACCATCCACAACGGACAACGTAACACATATAGCTTTGTATTTGAGGGAACGAGGATCATCTTATTGCCTCAGAAGGTCGAGGCGCCATGTGTGTCGAAGACCAAAGACTGAAGACCCAAGGCTGAAAGAGAAAGCCATGTTCACTAATGCAGCTGGCAACTTAGAGTTAGCGTCTACACTAATAGGCGACAAAGGAGAGAACCAATCTTTGATGAACCGACACATCTTAACTTGTCTTCTCCACCCATATTTGATGATCCTATCCATGATGAGGAGGAGGAGTCAAATAAGTTAGGAAGTCTATTCAAGGAGGTTTGTTCAGGAGGGTTAGCGTATTGCTTACCGCCAACAAAGAAGGCACAACCCCGGATAGGCTGGGTTCACGGAGATAACTTACTGAGCAGACGAGGTTAATACCAAGTATACTTTGAGGTGCATGAGGATATCTTGCGCCAAGTGTGGAAGCTGCACACTTGGAATTACATCTGGGCAAGACAGAAATGCGGATTAGTTGTATTGACACCAACAAAGTATGGGACTTGGCGGGAATGCCTTGATGGCGAAACAGCATAAGGAGAAGAATCGAGAGAGTTACTAGGAGTTGTTATGGCGGTAAGGACAAGCGACGAGAGGGTAAGGCACCTAGAAGAGAGTTACCGGGTAGGCTCCAACACCGGGTGGACCTTGGGACACTCCCGAATGCCAAATTCCAAAGGTTCACGGCGCCTTTGTCACCAAAGACAGACAAGACATGGCGAAGGGATGGCCGACCCATCATTGGGGGATCTGGGGTGGTCGGCAAATTGGCAAGAGCCGTTCATGCGACTCGGTGACGAATTCATGGAAAAATTCTCCCCAGCCTGGAGAGAATGATGCAGCCCCACCTCCACTGGCGGATATCTTGGCAACTTAGCTACAGGTGGGTACGGAGGATGGCAGGTACGCGTGTAGGTAAGCGTGAGGATTAGAGCTCGACAAGCATGGTGGATTGCAGTTCGATAAGCTTGGCGGCTAAAGTAAGGAAGTTGTACATGGCGAAAGAAGCCAGGAAGATTCGCCATTGAATTCGAGGACGAATTCTCTCCAAGCTTGAGAGAATGATGCAGCCCCGCCTTCTTTGGCGAATAGCATGGGGGCAAGGGTTGGTTGGTGACAAGAATGGTACGCGGCTGATCTATGGCAACACTTGGCATAAGATATAAACGGCAGGGTATGGCTTGGCGGCAGACTCGACATTGGCGAAGGCGGGGACGCAGAGCTTATGGGAGATAATTGAAGATTCATTTAGATTGCTTAGGTTGATTTAGATTAATTTCTTTCCTTTTTAATTTTATCTTGATTTCTTTCCTTTTTGCTTTAGCTAGTGTCTCTTCTTTATATAGGAGAAGGAACTTAGGGTTTAATTCATTCAATTTCTTAGATCTATTTTGTTCAGTTATTTGGTTCTTTCTTATTCTCAAGTGTGAGAATTAGAATTGAATTATATGTTCCTCTTTATTTTTATTATTGATTAATAAAATTAAAGGGAAGGCTGTTGAATCCTTCCCGTTCCCCCAAAATCCCATTTACGCGCTGCATCACATAATCTAGTGAAAACTGAGAATCAATAAAGTTGCAAATCAGGTACAAATGACAGGATACAGGATAGAACAATTATCGATTCAGTTTCATCGAGCTTCAAAACTTTTCAAACATATCTAGACTAATAATTTAACTTTTAAATATGTTTATTAGTTAAATCTGAATCAAAATGCGATGAAGACCAATAAAGGTCTATATCATCAAGTTAGGATTTGATAGAATAAAGAGGGATTTAACGTTACACCTAATTTCTGAGTCATCCTAATTAACATTTTAATTAAGCTCATTACTTCTAATAGACCAGACCTAACCAAAACTAGTAAAGGTCTAACAATAAGGATTTGGATTATATAGCAATTTCCTAATCCAATCATTTAGTCTGAAATATAGAGTGAAAATCTTAGGTTTGAAGCTAATTATACTTGTAATTTTCAACAATCCTATACCATTAATCTCCGATTTCCTTTATATCACGTTTTTTTTCTCTTGAACTTTCATCTATTCCCAAACAACGGAAAAAATGTGATACACCACGAGTATTGCCAGCCGCCAAGAGCCATTCCCAGCTGTCGCCAACCGCCATCCAGACCTCCAGTACCCCCAACCTCTTCGTTTCCGCTACCGCCAATGCACATCGCGCCATCATTACCGCCAAGCCTCTATTCCTGGTGCCACCTCCCCTCCCCCCCACCTCCTTATGTGTATATATAGATAGTTCAGTATTAGGGTTAGAATATGACGAATGTAATGTGTTGTCTTTCTCTCTCTCCCTCCATGTTCTTCTTCTACTTCTCCCCTGTTTCCCTTATGTAAATCTCCATTATTAGAGCTTCTATCCTATCAATATACTACTTTAGCTGGTGTTACCATTGATTTACATTTTGTATTGTATCAATTGGTATCAAAGCAGTCCCTCCTCGGCGCAAATTTTTTTTCTATTCACCAGAGCATCACCATCTGTCATATTTTTTTTTTTTCATTTTTGAGGATCATCATCATCATCTGATTTTTCATCGCGAATCATCATCATCACCGGCATCAATTTACCGATCGTCATCATCATCACCGATCTTCAAACCTCGCCTCCGCCGGAATCACTCATCTTCATCGGTTTGGGCATCATCATCATCACCAACACCACCACCTCAGTACCATCTTCATCATCCAACGTCACCACCCCAAACCCAAATCCGATCATCCTCATCCCAGCCACTCGATCATCATCATCCTCTTCCCCCTCACCTCACACTCGCAGAACTTCAGCCCAAATTCCCATCTAACAATCGATTACTGTTTTCGATCAATCTCACTCCCGATTGTCACCATCATTGATCATCGAGCATCATTAACGATCCTTAAAGCATTATCAGCAGTGGGTATCATCAGTGGAAGTTTGGTCCAGGGGTAACAGCTAACTTTTTCAACCCGCACGCAAGATGTTCGACAAAATGCCTCAATGAATCGCTCGAGGTAATTATCGATCTCCGCCCCGATTTATTCAGATGGAATTGCCTAGATTCAGTAGTAGAGGGGTAGAGGTGTAGTTACATCGTAGTGAGAGGTACTTGGGTACCCCAAACAACTCCCTCAC
Source organism: Simmondsia chinensis (assembly GCA_018398585.1). NCBI lineage: Eukaryota > Viridiplantae > Streptophyta > Magnoliopsida > Caryophyllales > Simmondsiaceae > Simmondsia > Simmondsia chinensis. The sequence goes on from JAGTTD010000002.1 coordinate 19,246,339, forward strand.
AGAGCTCATGCACCTTCGCCAAATGGGGAGTGTTGGCGAGTACCTGACCCGGTTTGATTCCCTAGAGGACAAGTGTGGCTTGACGAAAAGATATAGCTGAAGGCGTCACTTTATTCACACCCCAGTCACTCTACTCACACCCCAGACAGTGTATGCCACCCAAGTTGTTGGCTAAGCAGCGGGAACGCAATCTCGCCTACCTTGCAAAGTTAGCTTCAAAGGAGTCTCTCAGTATGGCGCCAATCACGCTGACGCCAAACCCTAGAAAGGACCGTCCCGCCAACCTTCCATTCCAGTATCTTCCGCCAACATCGGACATACCTTAAGGCCAGCTCCGTGTGCTGGCTCCCGAACACAGTGACGCCTCTCCTTCGCCGCCAGCTTCAGACCAGGGCCCTAACCCCATTCCGGATATCGCCTCCGCTCCACTTCTTGGCGTCTCAATGGATGACGCCATTCGCCAGTCAGTGACGGTAATGGACGGACATCAGATTGCCTCTACAGCCTCTTCAATCCCCGCCAACTCCGTGACTCCAACCTCGGTTCCACCTCTGTTCTCCACAATCAGCTCAGAGCCGCCACTCGAGTCAGATCTTCAAGCACCCCAACAGCTGATTTCCGAGTCTGAGGATGCGGTCACAGCCTCCGCTAAGCTCTCACCCTTTCGCCTACTCTGCGACTACCGGGTACACTTCATAACTAACCGCCACCCGGATGACTTCACGGACCCCGCACTACTACGGTTCCACAAGATAGTATTCGATGAGGATTGGCTACATTTCGGAGTTGGCTCGGAGTCCACGACCCTTGGGGGCAAGGGTCTTTGGAGGGGAAAGAAATAGTACGAGCCAAAGTGGGATTTGGCGCACAGAGAGACGCCATCCCACTAAGTCCCCACCGCCCAAGCGGCTGGCTTGTTTCTGATCCTCGAGGACAAGGATCTTTTCAGGGGGGCGGTATTGATACACCACAAGTATCGCCAGCCGCCAAGAGCCATTCCCAGCTGTCGCCAACCGCCATCCAAACCTCCAATACACTCAACCACTTCGTTTCCACTACCGCTAATGCACATCGCGCCATCATTACAGCCAGGCCTCTATTCCTGGTGCCACCTCACCCCTCCTCTTATGTGTATAGATATATAGTTAGGGAATAGGGTTAGAATATGATGAATGTAATGTGTTGTCTCTCTCTCTCCCTCTATGTTCTTCTACTTCTCCCCTCTTTCCCTTATGTAAATCTCCATTATTGGAGCTTCTATCCTATCAATATACTACTTTAGCTAGTGTTACTATTGATTTATATTTTGTATTGTATCAAAATGAAACTCTTTTTTTTTGTTATTTGTTTGCTCCATGTTTTGTTAGTGTTGAATTTTCCTAGTGTGAAACTGAGCTTAAAGGAAACAATTATTTCAATGAAAAACCTTTAAAAAAATCAATTTCCCTTTTCGATTAAAAAAAAAATTTTCAATTTCCCTTTTGAAATTATTTTCATTAAAAATAATTTGGTCAACAATTTTCATTTTGTAATTTTTTTTTTCAAATATTTTGTAATTAAAAAAGAATCAATTTATTTCATGAATCATTGAACACTGGGTTAATTTGAATCAATTTTAAATGAATCATTTTAGGGAAATTATTATTAGGGTATTCATTGAAGTGTCCTAAAGTTTAAATATCTTAATATATACAAAAAATATCTTAAGTTTAAATATTTTATCACTTAAGTGTCCTAAAGTTTTAAAATTTTATCAATCATATACCTTCTTGTCAAAATTTAATAGATTTTCGTTAAAAAATATTAAAATAAAACATCATTGTAATAATATATTAATATTTTCATTAGAATTTAATCATGTTTTACCAAAAATGCTAATATGACATATGACTTTGGCAATTTTTAGGTAATAAATATCAACATTCAGTTAATATTTTATCTCAATTTGCGGAATGTTTGATTTATACATTGACATAACTTATATATATTATAATAATTACTTACAATATCAACATTTTATATATAAATTGGTTAGATTCTTATAAAAATTTATCAAATTCTTAAAATAAAATATCTAGTTGTTAAAATATTCAAACCTAAAAATAATTTACTATATATATTAAATAATTAAACTCATAAATTTTTTTTTTTTTTTTTGAACAATAATTAGATGATAAATTATCAACCCTATAATTTCCCATGAATTTATAACACCAAGAAACCGTGTGTCTACAGAGCGATTCAAATTTTTAAAAGAACTAGAAGCACTGACCGACGGTAGCAGTATTGTAGGTGCTTATGCCTAGAATACCAGTGTTCACAGACCCAGTAATGACAGTTTTGCCCATGCCATCCCCCACTAATACCAGATTCGTCTTCTCCAACGGAACCCTCACTCTCTCCTCGTATACCCCCTCCCTCACATGTATCACCCACCTCCTTCCCCTTCCCAACTTCACCGGCGCCGCTTCCACCGCCTCCTGCACCGTCCCGTAACAGCCCTTAGCTTTACTCCCCTTGCACACCGTGGCGTCCGCCTTCTTCACCGCCGGGAACCTTATTGGAAACCCTAGATCATGATCCGACCCGGACCTGGATCCGACCCGCTCCCAGAACCCGTCACGCTCAGTCTTGGGTGGGTCCCAGGACCTGGTATCGGGTCCCGCGTTGTCCAACGCCATCATCATACTAAGAGCGTTGCTGGTCGACGGCATCAGAGAGGTGTCCAGAAACGACATCGTTTGGTTCACTTGGTGTGTCCCATTGACGTAATAGAGCTCCGACCAGCAGTCATACTGATAAGCGAGGGCGGCGCCGGCGAAGGCGCGGGCGTCCTTGATGTTGCCACGTGCCAGGGAGGAACTCGACGTAAATGTGCGGATGGCTGACATGTGGAGGAGTTCGAGGCATGTGGTGGCTGCCATCGAACGGTTGTGATTGTGGGAGGAGGAGAGGAGGATGTCGTGGACCATAGATTGGGTGGAGGTGGTCTTTTGAGAGGAAACAGAGAGGACGGCTTGTATAATGTGGGTAGGGGTGGGGTTAGAAGGGATGTTGAGGGTTGATTGAAGGAGGGAAGCTTGGCATGTTTGTGGATATCGCGTAGCCTTGCAGGCTTGTTGAATTGGTGGTGGGACGGCGGAGATGGTGGAGAACAGGAGGACGAAGACGGAGAAGTCAGAGAAAATGGAGGCGATGGCCATGGTACTGTAGTCTTAAGAGTGACGAGTAACGTGGTTTAGGAGGAGAGTAAACTTTCTCCGGTTCCCAAATATAGTGACAAAAAGTCACAGGTCTAATTAAATTTTTTTAAATTTATGAGTAAAAATGAAAAATAATTGAAAATTTTATTCTTAGATTGCATATAGAGGAGGGAGAGGATCCAGCGCAGTGCTGTTGAGAGAGAGAGAGACTTTTTTAATTTTAAATTTTAAATTGTTTATATAAAATAATTTTAATATATAAATTCATTTGTTAGATTATTTATTATATAGGTACCTGATGTGTCTTTATTTACATACTTTATTCCACATTTTCACAACATATTCGGCTTTTATATATGTGTTTTGTTGTAATTTAGGTACATTTTGGTTTAGAGTGCAACGGAGCAAACAGAGGTTCAAAAGCGGCAGAATTAAACGTAATCGAGGCATAATTAAAGACTACTTTAAGAAACTCAACTGCATGTGGAAAAGAATAACCATTCTTGTCGTAATTCGGTAACCCAAATAGGTCTCGTGAAAAGCTAATATATAATATTATATATTATATCATATTATATTATATTATATAATATTATATCATATTATATATACACACACACACACACACACATATATATATATATATATATATATATATATATATATATATATGCACACACACAAAGGCTGCTGATAATTACGCAATAGTTGTACCAATCAATTGGCCACTTTGCCAATCTATCGGCACCGAGGTCACGTTGTAGTATAAATAAAGAGGGGAAGTTTTGTTTTGTATCTTTTGCCACGCCTCTTCTCCTCCTCTCCTTCCCGAGGCCGCTACAAGATCCAAATGATTCTCAAACACTGAAACGCAGGTGGTCGAAGTGCCGAAAGGATCAAAAGCGAGGATCACATCAACGTCAATTGGGGAAGTCTTCAAATCCTTAGCTTTATCCGTTATTGTTTTCTTTTTGGATTTCATAATGTATAAAACTCCAATGGAGAAGTAAACATTCTTAGTTTAGGAATGAATGGCGGATAACCGCCCGTATCCCAGATTTATATTATAAATATATAAATGGCGGATAACTGCCCGTATACCAAAGAGGGCACCAACACGCCATCACCGGATCCCATTAGAACTCCGAAGTTAAGCGTGCTTGGGCGAGAGTACTACTAGGATGGGTGACCTCCTGGCAAGTCCTCACCCTCAGGTTGGGGACACTGGGAAACAGCCTCTCTTTAGGTTAACACCCTAAAGGGGGAAGGCTGCGTACATCCGCCCCCCCCCCCCCCCCCCCCCCCCCCGGGACCCTGCTTAGGCGGGAGCTCTTGAGGCACTGGATATGTTCCTTTTATCCCAAATTTATATTATACTTTTGACAGTTGATTTGGTTATGTTATATTCGCACCCCTATGGGGAGTTCTTCATGATTGTTGGGTATTTTTGTATGTGTGTTTATAGCCATGACTAGATCTCCAACTTTTCAGTGTTTAGTCTTGTGCTTGTAACCTATACCATAACATTACAGGATTTCACGCGTGGTCAAGGTTGAGGTTGTACCTGATGTGATTTTACAGTGTATTTTAAAACCATTTACTCGCAAGCGTAGGAGATCGTCGCAGCTTTGTCGAGTATACGGGTCGTATCCACAGGGAATCGTGTCAAGTTAGATTTACTGACTAACGAGCGGCTTGAATTTTTGGTTTTTTTTTTGTTGTTTGAATAAGTTGTAAGCTAAATTACTAAAACCAAATATAAAGTGAGTGCGACAATTCAATTGAGGTTAGTTTAGGGAGTGAATTCAGGATAGCTTAGCACGTATCCCGTCGTTATATTCTACTTAGGCCGATGATTTGAAGGGCTTAGGCTACATGCTCTAAGCCCGGATTAATATATAAATTAGGGCTTAGGGTAATGAACTAGTCTAAAGGCATAACCTATTTTAGCACCCTAGATGTAGCGTAGATTATCTCATTAGCACTACTTAATTCCTTTGTTACTCCTAATTCAATATTAACTTATATAAAAGATTGGGTTTAGGGTTGGGTACAACCTCAAACCTGACCACGCGTGAATTTCTGTTATATTATGGTCTAGGCTACAAGCACAAGACTAATTACTGCAAAGTTGGAGACCCAGTCATGGCTACAAGCACACATACAAAGAATATCCAACAATCATGAAAAACTCCCCACAGGGATGTGAATATAACATAACTAAATCAATCATCAAAAACATAATATAAATCTGAGATACGGGAGGCTACCCGCCCTTCATCCCTAAACTAAGAAAGTTTACTCCTCCATGGGAGTTTTACGCATCCTTAAATTTATATAAAAGAAGATATTGTGCGTAAAATAAATAAAAGAGTAAAATCCCTCAATCTTTGTGTCGATGCCAATCTGAGCCTAAATTCTCCCAATATTCCAACCGCTTCCGCTTCAGCTTTTGAGAATCTGTAAATCTCGTAGCGGCTTCGGGTTTGAGAGAAAGGGGAGGACGTGCAGCCAGAAAAAAAAAAAGCGTCCCCATGGCTGACTTTTCCTTCTCTATTTATAGGCGCGGAAGGAGTTAGGGTTCCGTACGGAACCATCCCGATCGATCGGGAATAATTCCCGGTCGATTGGTGAGCTCACGCAAAACTCCCGATCGATCGGTGCTTTTGCCAGATCGATCGGCAGACTCTCGGTTAGTTTCCCTAACCAGGAGCTGCTGATCGATCTGTTCTTTGACCCCTTTTCTTGATTAAGCACCGAAGCGCTATGGAATGTACTCGGTTCACCAAATTATGATCCAATGGGTCTTTCATCGCACAAATGGTTGGGTTTCTCCAATCAGTCTTCAAAAGCGCCTCAATAATGCTTGGTTCTGCTAGAATTTTTCTATCGTCCGCTTTGATGTGATCCACATGAAAGTGTACCTAAATAACAACCGAACACACATGTAGAGGCGAATATATGACAAAAATGGGAAATAAAATATGTAAAAATAATGCGTATCAACATTCCCAAACCCACACATTGCTTGTCCTCAAGCAATATTCTATTTAAATTAGCTACTGGCGGAAAAGTCGAGTCAGGCATTTAACGGTAAAGGTCACTTGTGAAAATTATTTTTCGACTAAACTTGAGAGTGTACTTGGGAGTAGCGAATCCTTATGTGACGTTATTATTACACTAGTTCTGACTTAAGTCTTCTTTATTAAGGTCTTTTTACTGGTGAGTGATCTTAAAACTTCTCTCCTCCGTCTTACTTCAAAAGCCTCTGACTTAAAGATGAAATAAAGGTAATAAGTAAAGGAATAATTCACCCTAACCCTTCACCACTAATCAATAGTGAAATCAAAAGACTTCTCTTTTCTCTCTTGTTTTCCCTTCTTCCTTTTTTCTTTCTTAGTTAGGTGTGTCTCCCTCAGACCCATGTAACGAGTTTTCGGCTGGCAGCTCCCGATCCAGTTGGCTCAAGGTACCAGGTTTTAAGAGACCCCTACGGACCTAATGGCTCAAGTCTTAAGGATCCTCAACCTAACTTGCTAGCACATACCTTTTCTTTTTTTTTTTTTTATGGGTATTAGTGCTTATTTTGGTATCTACAAAGTTGATTCTTTTTAAGCTTTCCCTGTGGCCCATGTTGCGAGCTTTCGACCGGCAGCTCTAGACCTAGTTGGCTCAAGGTACCATGTTTTAAGATACCCCTACGGGCTTACTTGCTCGAGACACAAGGGCTACAAGAACCAACCAGTCACCTCTTTTTTTTTTTTTTTTTTTTTTTAAAGGGTTACCTAAGATAAAGGAATGTACAATTGATTTTAACATTGTTAGGAGTAGAAAAGTGGATTTCTATTCCTAAAATTATTACCATTATTTCGACCCAAACAGTAGGATATGTCACAAGATTAAGGGTGAAAAGTAATAATCTCACTAACTAGTTAAAAGAGAAAAATATGGATTCAAAAGTTTGATCTAGCAATAATCTCGTCTCATAATTATTCTAATCGTCAGAGTACATCACAGAACTTGGCTACGATAATGGTCACAAACAACCTCATACTCATTTGTGCCTTCAAAAAAAAAAAAAGTTTAGCTAATTTATGCTCAATTAAGCTTAAAGGACAAACAAAGTTGACTCTTATCTGCCTTCCCCAAACCTAAACCTTGCATTGTCCTCAATGCACCATAATTAAAATAGGAGCAAGGAAAGGAGAGAGACGACCTGAGATCATGAATGGGCAACCACATATGTTGAGCGAATACCAGAAGTTGAAGACAGACAAAAGCAAGCTACAACAAAAAATTAAAAAAACAGAGAAGACTGTGGACTAAAACAATTTGTTAATAAAGAAAACGAAAGATAAACATAACAAATGTTTAGTACAGGAGTAACATAAATAACTCAGGGAGGGGGGTAAGGTGGAGGAGAACCGCCCGTCTGCAGTCGATAGAGTTCAGAGACCAAAGACTGAATGTGATCCAGAAGGTCCATAATATCCGTAACGTATGGCGGGACGTGGCTGGGATCATCAGAAGCAGGTGGGGTGGGTGGGCGTCCCTCGCGGCGTGCTGCTCGGGCAGGAGTAGCGGCCCGGGCCGGGGCATCTTCCATGTCCGACTCCTCCCCTCGCGCATCGGCCGGGGCAAGTGAAAGGAAGGTCCATCGATGCTGGGTGGGATCAAAGTGGCTGAGCGGTGCATATTCTCGGTCAGGAGCAATCGGTATGCACACCCAAGCACGCCGTACAAGCCTTGTGATTAACCGAGGACAGTACAGAGTACCGCCGCCAACAGAGAAGCGCTGAAACCTGTGGCAGATAGTGGTAAAACTCTGTAGACAAGTGGGCCCCACATCCACCCATACACCCTGGTGGAACTTCCAAAAAAGATCTAGAATAGGGCCGGTACGCTCCTTCTTGTTGGAGAGCATAAGAGGAATAAAATTCCCTCACTAAAGAAGGGAAAACTGGGTCTTCCTCCAGCTCTCTACCAAGAAGGTAGGTAAGATCCCTATGTTAGCAAAAGAAAATGGCCCAAGCGCCCTTCCTCTCATCTTTAAGATCCTCACCAAATACCGTCTCCCCAGATATAGGGGCAGCATTGACTCGAGCAAGAACATCGAGTTGTTGGGAGCTGCTGCCCTCCTCAGTGCGGCTCCGCTTGGCACGTGGCATAATCTAGAAAAAAGAACAAGAGCAGATGAACTCGAAGATAAGGGAACGAAATATAAAAAAAAAAGAAAAAAAAATTAACAAGAAACAATGCCCCAATTTCGGCCTGCAATTAAAAAATAAATAAATAAATAAAATAAAATAAAACAAAACAAAACAAAATGAAAAAAATAAAAATGACGAAAGCCCTAGATCGGAACAAAAAAAACATCCCAAACCCATAAATCCAGTTAACTTAAAACGAGCGTAACTCCCCACAAGATTACCCCAATTGCAACATACTCCAGCAACCACAAGTAATAAAGGGCGAAATTAAGTCACTGATAACCTATATAAACATGGTTCATGAACAAAGGTGTAAACATGGCACAAAATCAAGAAATTACACTTTATTCACAACTAAGACATAAATCAGGACTAAAGCACTTCAATAAAGCAGGACAGCAACCAAAGAACAGCCTAAACATGCTCTCTTGAAGTAAAAACAAGGTAAAGTGAAAGATAAAAGAGAGGGGAAACACATACCTTGCAATACAGGGTAAAACTGAAGAAAAATTGGTGCTAGGGTCGGCTTTGGTGGTCGGAACGGCGAGTGCCGGAGGCGGAGGCCGAAGATAGGGGGTCGTGGGTTAGGGTTTGGAGGTGGGGAAAAATAAAAGTGAAGGGGGAAAGGGCAACAGATCGAGGCGTTTTAAAAAGGAAATTCGTACGAAGGGTTTCCCGATCGATCAGGAAGACTCGATCGATCAGGATGACGATCGATCGGTTTTACCCGATCGATCGGGGTTTTAAAGCAAAAAGCCCCAACCGTAGCACTCCCAATCGATCGGGGAGGTTGCGGTATGTCCTGTACAAAAAAATCTTTGGTTTTGAAAATTTTTCATAAAAAATAAATAAATAAGAAAAATAATAATAAAAATACGACATAAACTATGAAACATAAATAAATTGGGTTGCCTCCCAAAAGCGCTAAGTTTAATGTCTTCAGCCAGACGCGGTATTTTCTACAACGCTAGGCTGGTCCCGCGTGGGGTCCCTATGATGAATTTCTTCAAACTCGTGTGGTCTATCCCCTAACCCAATAGCGTGTTTAAGACGTTGGCCATTGATTGTGAGAAGGTGACCATCATTGATATCTCGAATTTTAATTGCCCCAGAAGGGTATACGTGGACCACTTCGTAAGGTCCATCCCATCGTGAACGTAGTTTCCCGGGAAAGAGCCGAAGCTTGGAGTTGTAAAGCCAAACCTTTTGACCAACTTCAAAACTTTTGCCCAAAATTCTTTTGCCATGAAAAGCTTTGGTTCTTTCTTTGTATAGTTTGGCATTTTCATATGCCTCGTATCGCATCTCATCCAACTCGCTGAGTTGAAGTAGTCTGTGCGACCCGATACTGTGCATGTCATTATTAAATTGCTTAATGGCCCAATATGCACGGTGCTCAAGCTCCACTGGCAAATGGCATGCCTTCCCGAAAACTAAGCGATAGGGAGACATGCCTATTGGAGTCTTGAAGGCTATACGATAAGCCCAAAGAGCGTCGTTCGACCTTAAAGACCAATCTTTGCGGTCCGGTCTAACGGTCTTCTCAAGGATAGACTTTATTTCCCGGTTCGAGACTTCAACCTGGCCACTAGTTTGAGGGTGATATGGGGCAGCTAATTTGTAAGTGATAGAGTACTTTTTGAGAAATGACTCAACCGAACGATGGGTGAAGTGTGTCCCCCCATCACTAATTATGGCCCAAGGAACACCGAAACGTGAGAAAATATTATCTTTAACAAACTCAATGACCACCTTGTGGTCGTTCGTCCTAGATGCAATGGCCTCGACCCATTTCGAAACATAATCAACAGCTACTAGAATATAAACATAGCCATGTGAATTAGGAAATGGCCCCATGAAATCAATGCCCCAAACATCAAAAATTTCGCAAACTAAAATGGGGTGCTGAGGCATCTCATCACGTTTTGTGAGGGCACCCATGCGTTGACAGCGATCGCATGCCCTACAAAAATCACGAGCGTCCCGGAAAAGAGTAGGCCAAAAGAAGCCACTTCTTAGGACTTTCGCCGCTGTACGTCATCCCCCAAAGTGTCCTCCACAGGCTAAACTATGACAAAGTCGTAATACACTCTCATGCTCATTCTCTGGGACACAACGACGTACTACCTGATCAGAACATACCTTAAACAAATCCGGATCATCCCAGAAAAAATGCCTCGCTTGAGAAAGGAAGCGGTCCCGCTCTTGTTTCGGTCAATGGGTAGGCAACCTCCCCGTCGCCAAATAGTTAACGATGTGGGCATACCATGGGGGTCGACTTCCTGCAATAGAAAATAACTGTTCGTTAGGAAAACAGTCATCAATGGAGCCAGTAGTGGCTTCAGATGGGAAAATAATCCTTGAAAGGTGATCGGCCACGACGTTATCCGAGCCTTTCCTATTTCGGATTTCGAAGTTAAATTCCTGGAGTAATAAAACCCAGCGAATTAACCTAGGTTTCGTTTCCTTCTTAATATGAAAAAAACGAATGGCAGCATGGTCAGAAAAGACTACTACTCTCGAGCCCAATACACAAGATTGAAACTTGTCAAGTGCGAAAACTATAGCTAGTAATTCCTTTTCGGTGGTGGTATAATTCTTTTGGACTTCGTCCAACGATTTACTAGCGTAGTAAACAACGACAGGTTTATGAGCCTTCCGTTGATCGAGCACGGCTCCTACAGCATAATTAGAGGCATCACACATAATCTCAAAAGGTAATGAGTAGTCGGGAGGTTGAATAATGGGGGTTGTAGACAATAAAGTTTTCAACTCAGTAAACGCTACTAAACAGTCATTATCAAAAACAAAAGGTACATCATTAGCAGGAAAATTTGACAACGGTTTAGCAATTTTACTAAAGTTGGCGATGAAACGCTGGTAGAATCCAGTGTGGCCAAGGAAAGATCGAACTTCCTTCACCGATGTCGGTGGAGGGAGGTTGGCAATTAAGTCCACCTTGGCCTTGTCTACGGTAATACCCTCTTTAGACACTACATGTCCTAAAACTATGTCCTATTGAACCATAAAATGGCTCTTCTCCCAACTGAGTACCAAATTATACTCCTCGCAGCGCTGCAAAATGAGATCTAAGTGAGATAAGCATTCATCAAAAGACGATCCAAACACAGAAAAATCATCCATAAACACTTCTAAGTAGTCATCCAACATATATGAAAAAATGGACATCATACACCGCTGGAATGTAGCAGGTGCGTTGCACAGACCGAAGGGCATCCTTCGGTATGCAAACGTACCAAAGGGGAAAGTAAACGTTGTTTTCTCTTGGTCCTCAGGATGAACCGGGACTTGGTTATACCCTGAGTAGCCGTCTAAGAAACAATAGTACGCTTGACCTGCTACTTTATCTGGGATCTGGTCCAAAAAGGGTAAGGGGAAATGGTCCTTGCGCGTTACAGAGTTCAACTTACGATAATCGATGCACACTCTCCACCCTGTAGTGGCTCGCGTAGGGACCAGTTCACCTTGAGCATTCGCAACGACCGTGATTCCTGACTTCTTAGGGACTACCTGAACCGGACTGACCCAGGGGCTATCAGAGATGGGGTATATAATCCCCGCATCTAGCAACTTTATGACCTCTTTCTTAACTACATCCCTAATGTTAGGGTTAAGCCTCCTTTGCATTTGCCTAGAAGGCTTAACATTGTCCTCTAAATGTATTCTATGCATGCACACAGAGGGGTTAATTCCTTTCAGATCAGTGACTGACCACCCTATGGCTCGTTTGTGGTTTTGTAGGACAACTCACAACCTAGATTCCTAACTCTCAGTTAGGTCAAACGCGATAATCACAGGAAGGGTGTCATCTTGTCCTAACAATGCATATTTCAAGGTGGTAGGGAGAGGTTTGAGTTCCAACACTAGTGGACACTCAATAGATGGTTTAGCAAGTGCACTAAGTAGGCCAGTTAGGGGTTCAAACTTCGGACCCCTAGCCTCAATTCTCATTAGCTCCTGCATGTCAAGCAAATTATCAGCATCAGTACTCATATCGAAATCAACAAAAGTGAGCGAATTAGATGGTTCGTCTTCCTTGATGCAGTCAAAAGATACTGACTCAACCAAAGGATCAATAGCATCAACCATGAAGCAATCAAGATCATCCTCATTAACAGGGAACTTAGCAGCGTTTGACACATTCAGTTTAACCTTAAAATTCCCAAATGACACTTCTAACACCCCAGTTCGACAATGAATGATAGCATCGGCCGTTGCCAAGAACGGTTGCCCTAAAATGACAGGGGTGTGGTTCCTCTGATGAGGAGTAGGGTCCATGTCCAACACAATATAATCGACGGGGAAGATAAACTTATCTACTTTGACAAGAACATCTTCCAACTTTAAGTAAACGCTCTGATCTATCCGCCAACTGTAGGGTAACACTAGTTGGTTTGAGATCTCCCATCCCCAATTCCTGAAAAATTGAGTATGGGATGAGGTTCACACTTGCCCCTAAATCCAAAAGAGCCCGACTTGTATGGCTCTCTCCTATGACGCACGGGACTGTGAAAGCTCCTGGATCTCTACACTTAAGTGGGATGCCTGACATTAAGATGCTGCTCACTTTTTCAGTGAGTCGGACCTTCCTAGGGACATGAGCTTGGGCTCTCTTTTTTTTAGCACATAGGTCCTTAAGAAATTTGGCATACATGGGGACGTGTTTAATGGCGTCAATCAGTGGCAGGTTAATCTTGACGTCCTTAAACAAATTCAGTAACTTATCTCTCTTCGGGTCATCCTTCACTTTCGGTCCTAACAGGGCTGTAGGAAAAGGAACAATTGGTTTCGGGAGATGAGCCCAGTAAAGGTGTGGGCGCTCCATCCTTATTAACAATGGGGTTCGGAGTCCCATCTTGCCGCTCAATTTCTACCTCTACTTCTCTCAAATCATCCTCACCCGTGGCTAAGACAACCTTAGCCTGCTCATGAGTGACCTGGCTAAGGTCAAGATTAGTTGCTCCCCTAGGGTTAGCGAGAGGTTATGAGGGTAACCTCCCTTCCTCTCTCCTGTTCATGGCTTGGGCTAACTGTCCTAGTTGGTTCTCTAACTTAAAAATCGATTGTGAATAAGAGTGGACCAACTGTTGGTTTTCCTCCATAAAGCGGAGCATACGTTCCTCAAACTGAGAAGTGTAGCTCGGAGGTTGGGGTGGATTAGCATTAGGAACTGGAGGATGAGAAGAAGAGCCATACCTTTGCCCTTCGTGGAAACCAGGAGGGTGTGCCTTACCTGCAAATCTTGGTGCAGGTTGTCTCCTGGCTGGGTTCTGTTTTGTGTTCTGCTTCCATGAGAAATTGGGATGGTTGCGCCACCCCAGATTATAGGTCTGCGAGTACGGATTGTTGTTCCTCGAGTACTCCTGCGCTGCATAAGCCTGGTCCTGCACATACTCCGGAAACTGTGAGGCATATAAACACTCAAAATAGAATGATCCTCTCCTGAACAAATACTGCACGGATTAATACCCTTAGATGATGATTCGGCTGCATTAACTGGATGCACATTAGTGGGATTTGCATTTAAACTCATCATCCTATCTATCTTTCTACTAAGTGCATCTAGTCTTAAATTAGCATCATCTTGAGGTGCTACCTCGTAGACACCACGCGTGTTTCCCCTAACCACCCTCCCAGAAGAGGCTTGGTCGAGGGAATGTTCATTGAGGCACTCGAAAAGTGTCTAGGCCTCGTCCTCACCTTGCTGGTTAAATGCTCCCCCGCATGAAGCATTAACCATTTGCTTATTTGACGCACTGAGACCATCGTAGAAGTTTTGGACAGAGCCCACTTGGGTGACCCATGGTGGGGACAACTTCTAAGAAGTTCCTTGAACCTCTCCCAACACTAGTGAAACTGCTCCTGGTCTTTTTGTTCAAAACTGTTTATAGCGCGCCTAATAGCCATCGTTCTTGCTTTAGGGAAAAACTTGAGCAGGAACCATTGTTGAAGGTCATTCCAAGTGGTGATTTCACCCCTGGGCAGGGACTGAAACCACCTCTAAGCCACGTCTTTTAACGAGAACGGAAAAAGACCTAGTCGAATAGCATCGTTTGAGACACCTTGATAATGACAGGTTTCACATATTTCGAGGAATGCGTCAAGGTGCTCATATGGGCTCTCATTTGGCTTCCCATAAAATGTGGGAAGCATGTTGATAATCCTAGGTTTAAGTTCGAAGTTGGCATTGCCCACATCCGGTAACACAACTCCGGCGGGCGCAACGTACGTTTGGCAGATGAAGTGATCCCCAATCGTATGTGGTTCGTTATTAGCCATGGTTCATTGTGTACTCTCCCTCGCTTCTAATCACCTCATGGTATACAAAGTCTGCTCGATTTTGGGAATGTAAGGTAACAATTCAGGATCGAGCGAACGTCTACCGTGCATGCAATATTGAAGCTGGGAAAGATCCACGCTGACCTTGACTAATGACTCAAGCAAAAGAAAAATAACTATGAAAAATAACTCAAAGCAATGAATAAAAAGCAAAAAACCAAAGTCCGTTAATCCTAAATTCCAACTTAGCAAACTGATTCCCTGGCAACAGCGCCAAAAACTTGATGTGATTTTAAAGTGTGTTTTAAAACCGTTTACTCACAAGCGTAGGAGATCGTCGTAGCTCTGTCGGGTATACGGGTCGTATCCATAGGAAATTTGTCAAGTTAGATTTATTGATTAACGAGCAGCTTGAATATTTGGGTTTTTTTGTTGTTTGAATAAGTTGTAAGCTAAATTACTAAAACTGAATATAAAGTGAGTGCGACAATTCAATTGAGGTTAGTTTAGGGAGTGAATTCAGGATAGCTTAGCACGTATCCCGTCATTATATTTTACGTAGGACAATGATTTGAAAGACTTAGGCTACAAGCTCTAAGCCTGGGTTAATATATAAATTAGGGCTTAGGGTAATGAACTAGTCCAAAGGCATAACTTATCTTAGCACCCTAGATGTAGCATAGGTTATCTCATTAGAACTACTTAATTCCTTTGTTACTCCTAATTCAATATTAACTTATATAAAAGATTGGGTTCAGGGTTGGGTACAACCTCAGCCATGACCACTCGTGAATTCCTGTTATGTTATGGTCTAGGCTACAAGCTCAAGACTAATCACTGCAAAGTTGGAGACCCAGTCATGGCTACAAGCACACATACAAGGAATATCCAACAATCATGAAAAACTCCCCACAGGGGTGTGAATATAACATAACTAAATCAATCATCAAAAGCATAATATAAATCTGGGATACGGGCGGCTACCCGCCCTTCATCCCTAAACTAAGAAAGTTTACTCCTCCATGGGAGTTTTACACATCCTTAAATTTGTATAAAAGAAGATACTGTGCTAAAATAAATAAAAGAGTAAACTCCCTCAATCTTCGTGTCGATGCTAATCCGAGCCAGAATTCTCCCAATATTCCAACTGCTTGCGCTTCAGCTTTTGAGAAACTGTAGATCTCATAACGGCTTCGGGTTTGAGAGAAAGGGGAGGACGTGCGGCTAGAAAAAATCGTCCCCAAGGCTGACTTTGCCTTCTCTATTTATAGGCACAGGAGGAGTTAGGGTTTCGTACGGAACCATCCCGATCGATCGGTGAGCTCACGCAAAACTCGAGATCGATTGGTGCTTTTGGCCGATTGATTGGCAGACTCTCGATTAGTTTCCCTAACCAGGAGCTGCTGATCGATGAGTTCTTTGACCCCCTTTTTCTTGATTAAGCACCGAAGCACTATGGAATGTACTCAGTTCACCAAATTATGATCCAATGGGTCTTTCATCTGCACAAATGATTGGGTTTCTCCAATCGGTCTTCAAAAGTGCCTCAAAAATGCCTGGTTCTGCCAGAATTCTTCTTTCGTCCGCTTTGACGTGTTCCACATGAATGTGTACCTAAATAACAACCGAACACACATGTAGAGGCCGAACATATGACAAAAATTAGAAATAAAATATGTAAAAATCAGGCGTATCAGTACCCAACCCTAAACCCAATCTTTATAAAAATTCATATTGAATTAGGAGTAACAAAGGAATTAAGTAATGTTAATGAGATAACTTATGCTACACTTAGGCGGTGTTTGGAGCATGGAATTGGAGGCTGGAATTAAGGCTGAGGCTGGAATTGGAGCTTAGAATTCCAATTCTGTTGTTTGGTTCACCTGCTGGAATTAGAATTACAATTCCACTGCCCAATTCTATAGAATTGGATTTTAATTGAAAATCAAACTTTCCAATTCCTCAGAGTGGGGGTAAGGAATTGCAATTCCATATTAACTCCATTAACCAAAAACCCAAAATGACCAACTTAATTAACCCAATCCAAAATAAATCAAAATCCAAAGACTTAGACACAAACTAAATTTGTCCCGAACCTGAATATCACCCAACTCGAATAACTTAAACTTGAAATGACTGAAATCACCTTAACTGAAATTCCAAAATGACCCAACGCGATAAATTCAAAACTCGAGATGACTCAAATCTAGAAAATGAAACTACTCGACTTGAATATAATGTAAACAAGTTGAGCCAAAGTGAAAATGAAATGGACCAAAATTTTAACACAATCCATACCCAAAAAGACCCGACCCATCTCAAACTAAGCTTAAGATGACTCAAAATTTGAAATGATACAACTCATTTGTCCCAAAACTAAGATGACTCGAGCTTGAAATGACCTAAATGAACTTAAACTCGATCTTAACTATCTTGAATCCCAAAAAACCATAACCCGATTAATTAAAAATCGAGGCAACTTGAGCACCAAAGGATCTGACGCGATACTCAACCCTATTTGACTCGAATATCGAATAACTCAAACTCAAATTTAATCGCTCCGACCGTAATAACTTGAACGCAATGTGAATCGCTCCTACTGAAATGGGAGAGTTGGTTTTGGAAATAATGCTGAAAAATAAAAAAATAAAAAAAATAATGCTGGAAAAAAAAAATTCCAAATCTACTGTTGAACCGAGTTTACAACATGCGGTTCTAGTAAACCGCGTTAATAAAACGCGTTTCAGATGAAATAAAACCGCGTTTCGTTTTACCATAACAAAAATCGCATCTTAATAACTCGGTTTATTTTATTAAAAACCGCGTCTTAATAACACGATTTTATCTAACAAAAAATGCGTCTTAATAACGCGATTTATTATAACAAAAACCGCGTTATTAAGACGCGGTTTATCATAAAAAACCGCGTTATATGAACGCGGTTTAATATGGTAAACCGAATGAGTTGAGCTGAGCTCATTATCGAGCCCAATCGAGTTTAAAATTAACGAGCCAAGCTTTATAAGTTATTATCGAGCCATTATCGAACTATTTATGAACCAATGCCAATTGTTATCGAGCTCATAACGAGCCCTTAACGAGCTCGTATTGAGCCCCTTAACGAGCTCTTGTCGAGCCCTTATCAAACTGTTCGTGAACATTAGCGAGCCGAGCACCCCCTGTTCGAACTCAGCTCGTTAACTTTATCAAGCCTGCTTGAACTCGGCTCGTTAAGCTATCGAGCTCTCCTAATGAATACAAACGAGCCCTAATCGATTTTGAACATGAGTAGTTCATTGAACGGTCAGTTCGTTTACACCTCTACTCACCGCCGGTCATGTCGTCCGCCGCCGCCCTTCTTCTGCTTTATACGCCGGAGATCTTTAAGTATCATTGTCGTAGCTATTTGATCACTACTGAATTAATAGCCTTTTATTGATAACTTTTTCTGATTTCTTACCACCTCCACTTATTGTTGGAGCTTCATTGAGAGGAACATGGGATCAATGTGACGATTATCACGAATTGTGGCATAATGGCGACTATAAGCGATGAAAAGGGGGTTTATGTGTACTGTGGATAAACCGCATTTATTAAACGCGGTTTAGTGATAAAACCGCGTTTATATAACGCGGTTTATTCAGGTATGAACCCCGTTTAGTAAATGCGGTTTATATGAATATAAAACGTATGTTATAGACGCGGTTTATATGTATTTTAAACTCATCACCTTGACGCGGTTTACTATAACCACATTTTGTAAACGCGGTTCAACAGTAGATTTGGAATTACTTTTTTTTCAGCGTTATTTTTTTTATCTTTTTATTTTTCAGCATTATTTCTGGAACCGACTCGAAATCGGACCGTAGTTAGTTCAAAACTCGAAATACTCCAATCAATGACCTGAAACCCTCGATGATTCGAATCATTATGTAATTATAATTCCTACATCCAATTCCTTTGACGAACCAAACAATGGAATTTCAATTCCATCAGAATTCCAATTCCACCAGAATTGGAATTGGAATTGCAATTTTACAGTCCAATTCTAATTCCATGTTCCAAAAAGAGCCTTAGGGTGCTAAGATAGGCTATGTCTTTAGACTAGTTCATTACCCGAAGCCCTAATTTATATATTAACCCAAGCTTCGAGCTTATAGCCTAAGTTCTTCAAATCATTGTCTTAAGTAAAATATAATGACCGGATACTTGTTAAGCTATCCTAAATTCACTCCCTAAACTAACCTCAATTGAATTGACACCTTTACTTAATATTAAGTTTTATTAATTTAGCCAACAATTTATTCAAACAACAAAAATCCCAAATTCAAACTACTCGTTAATCACTAAGTCTAACGTAACACAATTCCCTGTGGATATGACCCATATACCCGATAAAGCTATGATGATCTCATGCGCTTGCAAGTTGACGGTTTTAAAACACACTTTAAAATCACATCAAGTTTTTGGCGTCATTGCCAATCGGTAGACTAAGTTGATTTAGAAATTAACGAGTTATTTTCTATTTTCTATTTTTATTTTATTTATTTTCAAAAAAGAAAAAAGAAAAAAATTATTTGTCTTTCGTTAGTTTATTTTTCTATTTTATTTTTGTTTTTAGTTTATTTTTATTTATTTATTTACTTATTTTAATTTTTTTTGTTATTATTTTTTTGTTTTTCTTGCTTTGGCTAACTTTACATCGCATACGATTGGGGATCACTTCATTCCTCAAACGAAAGTCACACCTGCCGGAGTGATGTTACCTGTTGTGGGTAATGTGAAGTTCGAAATTAAGCCTGAGATCATCAACATGTTTCCCACTTTCTATAGGAAGCCAACAGAGAGCCCATATGAGCACCTTGATGCATTTATAGAAATTTGCGAAACTTATTATTTTCAACGTGTCTCAACTAATGCTGTTCGACTATGTCTTTTTCCATTCTAGCTAAAGGATGTAGCTAAAAGGTGGTTTCAATCTTTACCCAGGGGTAAGATCACCACTTGGAATGACCTCTAGCAACGTCTTTCTAGTCAAGTTTTTCCCTAAAGCCAAAACGATGGCTATTAGGTGCGCTATAAATAATTTTGAGCAAAAGGACCAGGAGCAATTCCACGAAAGTTGGGACAGATTCAAAGAACTTCTTAGAAGCTGTCCCCGCCATGTGTCACCCAAGTGGGCGCTTATTCAGAATTTCTATGATGGTCTTAGTGCTTGAAACAAACAAATGGTTAATGCTTCGTACGGAGAGCATTTAACTAAAAAAATGAGGATGATATGTGGACGATATTTGAGTGCCTCAGTGAACACTCTCTCGATCAAATCTCTTCTATGAGGGTGGTTAGAGGGGGCACACATGGTGTCTACTAAGTAGCGACCAACGATGACGTCAACCTTAGACTGGATGCCCTTAGTCGGAAGATGGATCAGATCATGAACCTGCATGTGAATCTTACTAATGTGCGCCCTGTCAATGCAATTGAGTCATCAAGTGGTACTACTCCATGTGACAATTGTTCAGGTGAGGACCATTCTGCGCTTAATTGTTTACACGTGTCACAATTTCTCAAATACGTGCAAGAGCAGGGTCATGCAGCTCAAGGGTATTCAAGAAATAGCGATCCATTCTCCAATACCTACAATCCCAGGTGGCCCAATCATTCGAACTTCATGTGGAAGCAGAACGCCAATCAAAATCAACCCATGAGACAACAAGATCCAGGATTTTGTAGGTGACGTGCACCCTCCCATTTTTCAGGGAGGGCATAGGTATGATGTTTATCCTCACTCCAGTGGTGCTCATAATGACCCTCCTCCTCCACCTCCGGGATATATGACATAGTTTGAGGAGCATTTGCTCCACTTTATGGAGGACACCACACAAATGGTTCGGTTTCACTCGCAATCTATGGCCCAATTAGAAATCAAATAGGACAGTTCACCCACGCACTGAATAAGATAGAGGAAGGGAGGTTGCCCTCCTAACCACTCACAAACCCCACAGGATCAACTAGTTAATGAGCAAGTTCAGGTTGTGTTGGTTTCAAGAGAGGAGAACCTTTGGGAAGTTGAGGTTGAAACTGAGAAAGATGTGACTCCCCCTCCCACGGCTGATAAGGAGGGATCATGAAAAAGGGTTTTTGAACCCATTGTCCATTTTCCTTTGGCCTTATAGGACCAAAGAAGAAGGTCGACCCAAAGAGGGCTGAGCTCATAGATGTGTTTAAGGATGTGAAGATCAACTTACCCTTGATTGAAGCCATTAAACACATTCCTATGTATGCCAAGTTCCTCGATGACCTTTGTACTAAAAAAAAGCGCGAGCAAGCGCATATCCCGCTGAAGGTCCAACTCATCGAGAATTGAGCAGCATTTTAGTATCCAGTGCCCCACCCAAGTTTTGAGACCCCGGGGCTTTTACAATTCCATGCGTCTTAGGAGAGCGTTACACTATTAGAGCCTTGCTAAATCTAGGAGTGAGTGTAAACCTCATCCCTTGCACAGTTTTTTAGGAATTGGGTATAGGAGACCTTAAGCCAAGGAATGTTACACTTCAGTTGGCTAATAGGACAGAGCGGGTACCTTGTGGAGTAGTGGAAGATGTACTTGTCAAGGTTGACAAGTTTTTCTTCTCTGTTGATTTTCTTGTCTTAGATATAGACCCTACTTACAGGCAAAAGCACAATGCTCCCATTATTTTTGGTCGATGGTCCCTAGCAACGGCCGACGCTGTGATTCACTGTAGGACGGGAGTGTTGGAGGTTTCTTTTGGAAACCTCAAGGGAAAATTGAAGGTCTTGAGCTTTGTTCGACACCCTGAGATTGAGGACGAGTTGGAATGCTACAGAGTTGATGATATTGAACCTTTGAGGACAATGCAAGGTTTGGGTTTGGGGATAGCAGATGAGACGAACTTTTGTTTGTCCTTTAAAGCTTCATTTGGCTTAAATTAGCTACATTTTTGCATGAATAAGTATAGAGTTGCTTGTGACTTTTATTGTAGACCCAAATTTGAGATGTATTATGATGACTAGAATGTTTATGTAATGAGATTATTGTTGGATCCTACTATTGAATCCTTATTTTTGTCTTTTAACTTGTTAGAGAAATTGTTATTTTCACCCTTAGTCTTGTGACATATCTTACTGTTTAGGTTGAAATAGCGGTAATAACCTTGGGAAGTGGAATCCACCATTCTACTTCTCGCAATGTTGAAATCAATTTACTATCTCCTTATCCTGAGTACCGCCCTTTAAAAAAAAGTAAAAAAAGACAAAAAAGTGACTTGGTGATTCTTGTAGCCCTTATGTCTTGAGCAAGTAAGCCCATAGGGGTATCTTAAAACCCGGTACCTTGAGTCAAGTGGGTCGGAAGCTGCTGGCCGAAAGCTCTCTGAAAGGGCCACAGGGAAAGCTTAAAAAGAATCAACCCTTTAGGTATAATAAGAACTAATACCTAAAAATAAAAGGGAAAAAAGGGTATGTGCTAATAGATTAGGCTGTGAATTCCTTGGACTTGAGCCATTAGGTCCCTAGGGGTCTCTTAAAACCTGATACCTTAAGCGAAATAGATCGGGAGCTACCGGCGGAAAACTCGCCACATGAGTCTGAGGGAGACACGTCTAACCATAGGCTAATTGATTCCTTTGTTTATTTTCTCTATTTCACCTTAAATTTGAAGGTTTTGAAATAAGACAAAGGGACGAGAAATTCTAAGCTCCCTCGCTAGTAAAAAGACTTCAATAATGAGAACTTGATTTAGAACCAGTACAATAATAACGTGACATAAGGATTCTCTACTCTCAGGAATACCTTCCAATTTGATCGGATAATAATTTTCACAAGTGACCCTCGCCATTACATGCCGTACTAAACTTTCTATCTTTACCAAGTTTGAGCTGAATCTTACTAAGGACAAGCATGGAGTGGGTTTGGGGATGTTGATGTGCCTTTTGTTTACATACTTTATTCTACATTTCTGCAACATATTCGGCTTTTACATGTGTGTTTTGTTATAATCTAGGTACATTTTGGTTTAGAGTGCAACGGAGCAAACAACGGTTGAAAAGTGACAGAATTAAACATAATTGAGGCATAATTGAAGACTACTTTGAGAAACCCGACCACATGTGGAAAAGAATAACCAACCTGGTCGTAATTCAATAACTCAAATAGGTCTCGTGGATAGCTAATATATATATAATATTATATTATATTATATCATATTATATTACATTATATTATATCATAACATACATATATATATACACACACACACACACACACACACAAAAAGGATGCTGATAATTACGCAGCAGTTGTGTAGTATAAATAAAGAGGGGAAGTTTTGTTTTGTATCTTTTGCCACGCCTCCTCTCCTCTTCTCCTTCCTGAAGCCGCTACGAGATCCAAGGGATTCTCAAATGCCGAAGCGTAGGTGGTCGGAATGCCAAAATGTTATGATCCGAGAATTCAAGGTTCGGGCTGTGTTGCTGATTGTTCTGTTTGGTGCTGGTGTGCTGCTGCGGGTAGCTGCTTTGGGGCTGTTATTGCTATTATGTTGCTGTTAGGATGTTGTTATCCTAGTAGTTGATGTAATAGCTTGGTATTGCTTTCTTTAGTTGCATTATATTGGTTGTAATAAGTGCATTCAGCACCTGCGTGATAGACTTGCGGTGGCTTTGTTTTCATTGCACCAGGTCTAAGCGGTTAGTTGTGGTGTTCAGTGGTAAGTCTTAGGTAGTTATATTAGTAGATATTTTAGTTAGTTAGGTATTTTCTAGATACTTCTAGATAGTTCCTAAGTTGGTTAGCTTGTGTAAGTCTAGGTACATTGTATTAGTTGCTTGTTCTTGCCTATAATTAGTAGTGGTGTAATAAGTCAGAGATCATTCAATCAATTTACAACAAAATATCTCATTTGAGATCTAATATTCTCTCTCTCATCTAACTCTTTCTACTTCTCATCTCCTTTCCCTTCTTATCTCATCTAAACTCTAAATTCTCTAATTTCTCATCTCAATTCACTTCTTTCTCATCTCATACTCTCAATGTATCCTTATTTTACTTAGCTTACGTTCATGATTCAATCACGAGCGTAATAATTGGTATCAGAGCCTCGTTTGGCTTCCAATCGAGTGCGTAATCAAAAGGAAAAAAAAATGCAAATTAAGAACAGAATTTTAGTTTAGTTTTAGCTGATCAAAGCTCAAATGTTTCTACAAGATCAACTTGATCAATTCGATGTCGTGGTGAAGTGATCAGCTGCGATCATTCATGTTCTGCAGAAATTAGGTTCTGTTTTGAATTGATTCAAGCTATGTTTAGTTCGAATTTATCTAGATCCTTAAGCATCAATCAAGCTGTGATTACATTGGACTTAATTTTTTGCAGATTCAAGATCGAACTGATCAAGAACTCAGTTCAACATAATTGTCCAGCAGCAGCAGCAGAGCAGCTGCAAGTGATTTGTGATAAATCAGAATTATATATAGCTGCAGGAACCCAGATTCAACCTCGGTTTTGTGATCATTTGCTTTTGTCCAGATTTACTGATTTAATTCAGATTGATTATAGCTACAGCAAAGACATAAGAAACAAGTATTCATCAATGGTTGGACCTAAACATCTTTCTCTCTCTCAATTTAGGGAAGAGATGATTGAAATGTTTAGAATGCAGAAGGATCAGATGATCATTCGAATGAGTCAGCGATCTCAGAAATTTGATGCTGGATTTGAGCTAGATAATGTCATAGTAGATGGTCACAAGTTAGCACAGCCTGAGATTGATTCACTGTCACAAGAGTTGAGTGACTTTGAGGAGAATCAACACAAATCAATGCAGCAGCAAATTGTGGAAACGCAAGACAAGAATGAAGTTGCAACAGTCCTAAGTTTTGTTATAGATTTTCAGCCAGATCTTGATGACTTGATGCATGATAAGGTTGAAGAAGAATCAATATGTTATGACTTGATGACATTTCACTGCCAAATTGTTGCATTGCCAGATCAAGATCTAAAAGTGAGATGTGGAAGAGCTGATGTTTATGCAACAAAGAACATGAAGCTATGCTATTGGGAGGATATTTGTGAGTTGTTCACCAAGTTATACATCAACAACAAGTTCTCATCAGCTGCATTTCACAGTTCTAGCAGCAATTTATGTTCAAAGACATGGGCTATTACATTCATTAACTTCTTAAATGGGAGGACATTGCAATCTTTCAGCCTAAATAATTGATTTTCAAAGTCTCATTCTCTTTTATTTTTGAGGACAAGAATGTTTTCAAGGGGAAGGGAATGTTATGATCCGAGAATTCAAGGTTCGGGCTGTGTTGCTGATTGTTCTGTTTGGTGCAGGTGTGCTGCCGCGGGTAGTTGCTTTGGGGCTGTTATTGCTATTATGTTGCTATTAGGATGTTGTTAGCCTAGTAGTTGATGTAATAGCTTGGTATTTCTTTCTTTAGTTGCATTATATTGGTTGTAATAAGTGCATTCAGCACCTGCGTGATAGACCTGCAGTGGCTTTGTTTTCATTGCAGCAGGTCTGGGCGGTTAGTTGTGGTGTTTAGTGGTAAGTCTTAGGTAGTTATGTTAGTTAGTAGATATTTTAGTTAGTTAGGTATTTTCTAGATACTTCTAGATAGTTCCTAATTTGGTTAGCTTGTGTAAGTCTAGGTACATTGTATTAGTTGCTTGTTCTTGCCTATAAGTAGTAGTGGTGTAATAATTCAGAGATCATTCAATCAATTTACAACAAATATCTCATTTGAGATCAAACATTCTCTCTCTCATCTAACTCTCTATACTTGTCATCTCCTTTCCCTTCTTATCTCATCTAAACTCTAAATTCTGTAATTTCTCATCTCAATTCACGTCTTTCTTATCTCATACTCTCAATCTATCCTCCTTTTACTTAGCTTACGTTCATGATTCAATCACGAGCGTAACACAAAATGATCAAAAGCGAGGATCACGTCAACGTCAATTGGGGGAGTCTTCAAATCCTTAGCTTTATCCGTTATTGTTTTCTTTTTGGATTTCATAATTTATAAAACTCCCATGGAGGAGTAAACATTCTTAGTTTAGGGATGAAGGGTGGATAGCCGCTCGTATCCCAGATTTATATTATACTTTTAACGATTGGTTTAGTTATGTTATATTCGCATCCCTGTGGGGAGTTCTTCATGATTGTTGGGTATTTTTGCATGTGTGCTTGCAGCCATGACTAGATCTCCAATTTTCCACGATTAGTCTTGTGCTTGTAGCCTAGACCATAACATAATAGGATTTCACGCGTGGTCAGGGTTGAGGTTGTACCCTACGTTGAACCCAATCTTTTATATAAATTAATATTGAATTAGGTGTAACAAAGGAATTAAGTAGTGCTAATGAGATAACCTATGCTACACTTAGGGTGCTAAGATATGTTATGCCTTTAGACTAGTTCATCACCCTAAGCTCTAATTTATATATTAACCTAGGCTTAGAGCTTGTGGCCTAAGTCTTTCAAATCATTGTCCTAAGTAAAATATAATGACGGGATACATGTTAAGCTACCCTAAATTCACTCCCTAAACTAACCTCAATTGAATTGACACATTCACTTAATATTCGGTTTTATTAATTTAGCCAACAATTTATTCAAACAACAAAAACCTCGAGTTCAAACCGCTCGTTAATCACTAAGTCTAACTTAACATGATTCCATGTGGATACTACCCGTATACCCGACAAAGCTACGACGATCTCGTGCGCTTGCAAGTAGACGATTTTAAAGCTAACTTTAAAATCACATCAAGTTTTTGGCACCTCTGCCGGGGATCGTCATAGCTTTGTCGGTTATACAGTTCGTATCCACAGGGAATCATGTTAAGTAAGACTTAGTGATTAACGAGCGGTTTGAATTCAGGGTTTTTGTTGTTTGAATAAATTGTTGGCTAAATTAATAAAGATGAATATTAAGTAAAGGTGTCAATTCAATTGAGGTTAGTTTAGGGAGTGAATTTAGGGTAGCTTAACACGTATCCCGTCATTATATTTTACTTAGGACGATGATTTGAAGGACTTAGGCTGCAAGCTCTAAACCTGGGTTAATATATAAATTAGGGCTTGGAGTAATAAACTGGTCTAAAGGCATAACCTATCTTAGCACCCTAAGTGTAACATAGGTTATCTCATTAGCACTATTTAATTCCTTTGTTACTTTTAATTCAATATTAATTTATATAAAAGATTGGGTTCAGGTTGGGTACAACCTCAACTTTGACCACGCATGAAATCCTGTTATATTTTGGTTTAAGCTATAAGCACAAGACTAATTGCTGAAAAGTTGGAGATCTAGTCATGGGTACAAGCACACATACAAAAATACCCAACAATCATGAAGAACTCCCCACAAGGATGCGAATATAACATAATTAAACCAGTCGTCAAAAGTATAATATAAATCTAGGATACGGGTGGCTATCCGCCCTTCATCCCTAAAATAAGGATGTTTACTCCTCTATGGGAGTTTTATACATTATGAAATCCAAATTGAAAACAATAATGGATAAAGCTAAGGATTTGAGGACTCCCTCCATTGACGTTGACGTGATCCTCGCTTTTGATCCTTCCAGCACTCTGACCACCTGCGCTTCGGCGTTTGAGAATCCCTTGGATTTCATAATGGCTTCGGAAAGGAGAGGAGAAGAGGAAGCGTGGCAAAAGATACAAAACAAAACTTCCCCTTTTTATTTATACTGCAGCATGACCTTCGTGCCGATCGATCGGCATAGCTGCTGTGTAATTATCAGCAACCTCTGTGTGTGTGTGTGTGTGTGTATGCATACAACAACAACAACAACAACAATAACAACAAACCCATTGCCTTTAAGGGCTCCCGCATAAGCTGGGTCTAGGGGGGCTGGATGTACGCAGCCTTCTCCCTTCAGGGGGCTACCATGAAGAGAGGCTGTTTTGGAGGACCCCCAACCTGAGAAGTTGGTCCGCAATCTAGGGTATGGGACCTGTCAGCAGGAGAGCAGTAAAGCATGAGTAGGGCAAAACACACGGCGAGCAAAACAACAAACTCAAACCAAGCCACATCAGGCAGAAACTCAAAAGATAAGATAATATAAAGATAAAGATAGAGATAATGATAATTAGGCCAATAGGCAAGTAGCAAGTAGCATCTCATGAGAGTGAGTACACAACCTACGAGCGCCAAGAGGTTGTCAAGGCCTAGCACTAGTACTAGTAAGCTAGACTACCCTACTCCTACTGGAGCATCTATTACCCCTATGCTAGCCCTCCATTGGGCACTATCTGAGGCCATCTCCTCCCGAAGGTTTAGGTGGGTGAGGTCTTGTCGGATCGTCTCCAGCCATCTCTTCTTTGGCCTGCCTCTTCCTCTTCTGCCTAGTGTAGTAAGGGGCTGTTCGCATCTCCTTACTGGAGCGCTGTCCGGTCTCCTTCTATCATGTCCGAACCACCCCTCCCTCAATTTATCTTCAATGGAGGCTACGCCCAGTTTGCCTCTTATGACGTCGTTTCTGATCCTATCCTTCCTTGTGTGTTCACACATCAACCTCAGCATTCCCATCTCTGCCACCTTCATCTTCTGTGTGTGCTGTTCTTTCATCGCCCCGCACTCCGCCCCATACGTCATAGCTAGCCTCAGAACCGTCTTATAGTATCTTCTCTTTAGCTTCAAGGGGAACTTTTGATCACAAAATACCTCCAAGGCCATCCTCCACTTATGCCATCCCGCTTTAATCCGGTTGTTGACATCCTCATCCACTTCGCCGTTGTGCTGTATCATGGACCCCAAGCACCTGAAGCTCTGCTTCTTTGATATGGCCTTAGAACCAATCTTAACGTCTTCCCGACTAGGTGCGGTAGAGGGATCGAACTTGAGTTCCATGTGCTCGGTCTTGGCTCTGCTTAGTCGTAAACCCTTCGACTCTAGTACCCCTCTCGATAGTTCCAGCTTCTCATTTACCTCTTCCCACGACTCCCCCACTAGTACTATGTCATCTGCAAAAAGCATGCACTAAGGTACACATCCCTGGATGTGTCTAGTGAGCTTGCCCATAACCAAAATGAGCAGATAGGGGCTCAAAGAAGACCCTTGGTGTACCCCTACTGTTATCGGGAAAACGTTTGTCTCCCCATCCACTGTACACACCATAGTTTGTGCCTCCTTATACATGTCTCTAATGGCTCGGATGTATGGCACGGGGATGCCTTTCCTGTCCAAAACTCTCCAAAGGACCTCCCTTGGCACTCTATCATATGCCTTCTCTAAATCAATGAAAACCATATGAAGGTCCTTTTGTCTCTCCCTGTATTGCTCTATCATCCGCCTCAGGATGTGGATGCCTTCTATCGTTGATCTCTCGGGCATAAATCTGAATTGGTTCTCGAACACCTCTGTGTGTTGCCTTAACCTCCTCTCTATGACCCGTTCCCACAACTTTAGAGTGTGGCACATTAGTTTGATACCCTGATAGTTGGCACCACTCTGAATGTCTCCTTTGTTCTTATATGCTCTTCCTCCATTCCTTAGGTATCTTCTCCCCCAGAAGGATTTGGTTAAATAGTTTAGTCAGCTAACTAATGCCCTTCTGTCCAAGGCATTTCCATACTTCTATGGGTATGCCATCTGGGCCAATTGCTTTACCCCTTCCCATGAATTTCAGGGCTTCCTTGACTTCCTCTAGGTAATTTTCCTACAGACATAGTGGTTTTGATGCTCCTCAAATGTTTGAAGATCGCCTAAGGAAATCTCTGTCCCTCCTTGTTCGTTGAACAGCTCGTGGAAGTACGTTTTTCACCTAGCCTTAATTAGATGCCTGTCCACGAGTACCTGTCCATCTTCCCCTCTCATGCATTGTACTCTATCCAAGTCCCTAGTCTTCCTTTCTCTAACTTTGTCGATTCTATATAAGTCCCTCGCCCCCTCCTTGGTCTCCATCCTTTTGTAGAATCCTCATAAGCTCTTGATTGTGCTTCTCTGATTGCTCGCTTTGCTTCTCTCTTGGCTTGAAGATACCGATGGCACTTATCCTCATCTCTGCTATGATCCCACTCTTTGAAGCAAACTCGTTTTGCCTTAATCTTCTCTTGGACCTCCTCGCACCACCACCAGGACTCTCTGTTGCTTGGCACCCTTCCATTTGACATGCTAAGAACTTCCCGCGCCAGTCCTCTAATCTTTTGGGCCAGTTGGTTCCACATCTAATTTGTATCTCCCTCGAAGTCCTCCCCAAGCTCGGCCTTCACTCTTCCCTTATATACCTTATACTTCTCCCCCTTCAAATCCCTCCAATAGGTATACGTCTGCGCGGGTTTGCAGATTCTTTTAGCCCTCTTCTTGGCCTTTATATCCACCCACAACACCCTATGTTGTGTAGACAGGTCTTCTCCTGGGGTAGCCTTGCAATCTCTGCAGTCTCTTTGCATCATTTTCCTTAATATTATGTAGTCAATCTGTGTTCTAGTCCCACCGCTTTGGTACGTGAGGATGTTTTGCTCACGCTTTCTGAAGAAGGTGTTGGCCTTCGTTAGGTCGGATGAGACCACAAAGTCTAGTAGGGCTTTGCCCTCTGCATTCCTGGTTCCAAAACCGAATCCTCCGTGGTAAGAAGCGTAACCGTCCTCCGTCGTACCAACGTGCCCATTGAAATCCCCGCCAATCATCACTTGCTCGGTTTGGGGTATGCCTTGCATCATTATGTCTAAGTCCTCCTAGAATGTTGCCTTCTCATGCTCAATTAGTCTAGTTTGAGGTGCGTAGGCACTGATTATGTTCAGTACTTCTCCATCTAGGACCATCTTGATACTTATGATCCTATCACCAGCTCTTGATACTCCTACTACTTTATCCTTGAGACTGCTATCTACAGTGATACCAATTGTTGGGAAAAAAGATATGAATTTTTTTGGAAAATAAACTCTGATGCCGACTATTGGGTTCACAGTTCTCAACTATGGTCATAACAGTAGGCACCTATTAGAACAATTAGAATAGGAGACTCTTCTCTCTACCTAAGCCCTCAATTGGAGAGTCACGCTTCGTGACACCTCACATGCGAGAGTTCTCGGGAATAGGTT
This sequence comes from Simmondsia chinensis, assembly GCA_018398585.1. Lineage (NCBI taxonomy): Eukaryota > Viridiplantae > Streptophyta > Magnoliopsida > Caryophyllales > Simmondsiaceae > Simmondsia > Simmondsia chinensis. The sequence continues at coordinate 19,277,150 of JAGTTD010000002.1, forward strand.
TATCTCCATAAACCCTATGCCCTAATACTGGTTGTTGGGATGAATTTAAAAAATTCTCCATAAAGTTTACGCAGCGCAACAAGTTCAGAATTCATAACTCTAAACCTAGGGTCGATTTAAAATTCCTAATTTTAAATCCACTGACTTAAATTCATAATTTAAATCAACAGATCTAAATTCTTAATTTAGATTTACATGCCTTTTACTCTAATACATTCATAACAATGCATAAACTTAAACAGGTATAATAACGAATTTTGTAAATAAATAGAAAAACGAAAAAGAATAAAGAAAGAAGAACATACCTAGAATTGCTTCAATAAAAGAAAAATCAGAAAGACAATAATATTCTTCAAAACCGAGACCCCGAGATCTTCTACGCAATAACCTCGAACTGCTCGGAGGGCGGGCTCCGAAAAACTAGGGAAAAAAAAATTTCAACGGAAAGTTTTATCTCCATTTGGGTCTCCAAAACAATTCCAAAAACCCTAAAGAAATATTTCAAAACTCAATGCCAAACCTCGGAATAAGCACCTCTATTTATAAGAGTATACCGGAGCAAAAATATCTGATTTTTCGATGTGGAAACCGCTCAGTTTAAATTAAAATGCAGAGTTTATTTTAAATTAAATCCGGCTGACACGTGGTGGGCCGCGATAGGCCCGCTCGCTTGCAAACGGATAATCATCCTGGGTGTCCCAGCGTGCGGTACGTGTCATGCGTTGGTTCGTTGGATCCGAAGCACGTGGATCGCGAGCCCTGTGCGATTTTCATTCTCTTTTTTTTTTGTTGTTTCCCACATGTAAAAATTTATCTTATAAATTTTAATTTTCCAAAATTATTTTATTTTTTAATTTTTAATTTTTATTCATCTTATGAACAATGTTTAGCAAAATTAATTTACCCATCTTATGGATAAATAATTCATCTCATGAATTCTTTAGTATTTTTCCAAATGCAATAAATACAGAGGCATGCACAAGGACCTCAAGGACAATTGAAATCTTGCTCCAAATGGGTTAAATCAAACCATCTCATGATATTAATTTAATTAACATTTAATGAGACTTAATTTCACTAAATAAATCTCACTGCACTCCAGACTTAAATTATTCATTCGATATCTCCCTAATAGACTGTATTGATGACAACAACCCCTCCCCCAGATGTCCATGACAAAAGATAAATATAACCACTACCATTATCCTTCTCACAGCTTCTCCATTAGTTACCGACTCGCCCTTCACTGAATAATTCATTTATACTTGAACATATTCACAGTATAAATTCCAAATGTCAAACACTTGGAATACTTTGGCCAAAGTTTTCAAACTATTCAAATATTTGCGAATAAAATAAGGAGACATCTGTATCTCATAAATGACTGTAGATTCCCTATTGAATACCTGATCCTCGTCACATTTCACGCCGCTACCCAGTGTACGTGGGATTTCAGCCATTTGTTTAAACCTTACTTGTAGTGCACCAAAGTAACTAACACTCCATGCACAAGTCCAAAATACCCTTAGGATTTAGAGCCGTCGTTCAAACATTACAACGTGAATCACTCGTCTCCGATAGTAGTCTAGAAATAAGTAACCCACATGGTTCAACTCAGTGTGTCAATCTTATTAAACACACTAACCTAACACTTTTGGATCTTCATCCACATGACTAAGACAAGTCATCTAAAGTGTCATGTTACAGTTTTAACATACAAGTGGTCCAAACTTGTCTTTGACTACGAGTCTTTCAAACAACAATCCATACCATTTGTTCCAAGTCTATCTATGGCTTAGTCTCATAAACCACTTAGAATAAACATGTAAATTGTAGTCTGAGGACTACACCCATCTCATGGATGTCTCCCAAAAGAAAATCACATGTAGTATAAATGCTTCCATACACAAATTCAACTAGGAAACGACTGAAACTTCAATTTTATTTATTAATTAAAATAATATATCCAGAATGAATCTGGATTTCAGGACACTGTTCCTAACAATCTCCCACTTGTCCTAAATCCAATTTATGATAAAGTCCATACTCACCCCTTTTAAGTTTCAACCAAGAATCTACTGAGCCTAAGCCTTTGTGAGCACAATTACTCTATTGTGAAGTCAGCAATACAATACTGCTTGACATTCCCCTCACTAATGGCTCCCACTCTAAGGATAAAGACATGCTTAGACATCGAACGTCTATCATTTTAATCTGACTGGAAGTCTTAAATCAGTATAGCCAACTGGAACTAGCTCGTCACTTTGAAAGATCAACATAGGATCTCTAGTTCTTCTCAAGAGCTAGAGAAAACTCTTTACTGCCACCGAGTCCATTGAACCCAGGTTAGACTAACACCTGATTACTATACCATAGCATAGCAGATATCAAGTCTCGTGCACAACATGGCATACCTAAGGCTCCCATTCCCAACGCATATGGAATATTCCTCAATTGCACTTCCTCTTGAGGTGTTCTAGAATACTACTCAAAAAGAGAGAGACTCCATGCTATAACTTGACAACGTCTTGTCAATATAAGTGGCTAAGGACAGACCCAACATCCTACTCTTACGACCTCTTAGAAGCTTAATCCTAAGAGTAGAGCAGGCTTCTCCTATGTCTTTCATATTAAGCTATCATGACAACCAAGTCTTTACAGCTAATGACACCCCTACATCATTCTCAATGAGTAGTATGTCGTTGACATATAAAACTAAGAAAGTCACTACTTTCTCTTAATGTCATTTGTACATGCATGATTTGAGCAACCGATTGCACAAAACTAGAAGACTTAATTGCTTCATTGTGGCTAAAAGGACCATATTCAATGGCATGGTCAACCACTAAGGCTCCCGTTATGAACCTGTCAGGTGTCCTGCCAATCCTCCCACCGCATCTAAGCTCCCGTGTACCTGGAACATTCTCATTCCTATCAGTAGGTGCATCTAATGCATCCACTATGTCTTAAGCTGTGTCTAGCTGTTCAAAATTATTGTCATTTTCCTTTAATACCATTTTGTTTTTGTTTTTGCAGCTTACTTGCAAAATGCGTCTCTAAGTATTTTGAAAGTTTTTTTACAAAAAAAAAATCTTTTAAATCAAAAAACTGTAGAAAAAATTGTCTTTGTTCCTTTTAACTGCAACACCATTCTACTGTGGTGTACCCAAAGTAGAAAGCTGAGATCTTATCTCATTTGCAGTTAGGAACTCTAAAGACTCACCTGAAAAATATCCACCACCTCGATCTGATCGAAGTGATTCAATTTATTTACCTAATAGCTTTTAAAATTTAGTTTTGTACTCTTTGAACTTTTCAAAAAAGTCCGACTAATGTCTAATTAGGTAAACAGATACACATCTTGAGTAATCATCACTAAATGTGAATAAGTACTCATACCCACCTCTTGCCTGAACATGTGTTGGTCCACATACATCTATGTGAACCACATCAAGCAAGCCACTAACCATGTTGCCTTTACTCTTAAAGACAAAATTGGTCCTCTTTCATTCTATGTAGAATTCGCAAACTGGTAATGACCTCAAGTCCAAAACATCTATCAGTCCATCTTTCACCAGTCTTTGGATCCTGTTTGAATTTGTGTGACCTAAACATTGGTGCCACGTGTAGGCAATATCTCTTTCAAGGTGTTTTCTTTTAGAAGATTGAACAAGTGAACTTACGTTAAATTCATTTAAACAATTACCATAGTTTTGATAAGAAAATAACATGAATAAACAATTTATTCATGTACATGTACAAATAAACAATTTATTTCTCATATTAAAATTTTTATTATCAAAATCAACTGAATAACAATTATTCATAAAACGAGATATAGAAATCAAAGTCCTATGCATAGTAGCTACAGATAAAGAATCTTTTCAAACAAAATTCTATTACTAAAGTCTAAGCCAACATCTCCTACACTTAAGACCACTATTATTGTATTGTCCCTGACCATCAGGTACAACACCCATCATGTAGCCTTGAGCCTAGCCTGAGCTCTTGTAACATATTACAGATATGGTCAGTTGAACCTGAGTCCACCCACCAAGAAACTGGTAGACTCTCAACTGCGAATGATTCAACTAAATGAGATATCAATATACCTTCACCAGATAGCTTAGGAGTCTTTATAGGAAGAGTAGTTATGTACTTAGTGTAGTTTCTTTTCCAGTGGCCTAGTTTTCTTGCAAAATAAACACTTTTCTTTTGCTGACTTCCTTATGGACTTGGTTGCTGCTATAACAACCTTCCCTTTCCTTTCTTTCTGGTAGATCCCTTGTGAGTAATAACCAAGTCTAACTTATTTTTTCAGGCAAAGCAATTTGGTTCAGTGAGTACATTATGTATTTAAAGTCAAGTAAAATTCGCCAGCCCTATCCATATAAAATATTGTAAATGCAAACATATGTGTAATTGTTTAACATGAGTCATATATAATGCAGTGATATATATTCTTTCAATTTAGCATATATAATAAGTCAGGTATCCACCAAACTGTACTATCATGCATACAATGATGACCCAAACACACCACTCCTTACTCCCCGGCAGCGAGGTCGCACGAAGCTAGTTCGGGTGAGAACTATTCTCAATTAACCTGTGTTCTTGTAACTCTTACTAAACATGATTAACTCACCACTTTACCTTGGTCTCTAACATGACACAACAGAGCTCCTCGGGGAGGCTAATGCATCACGCTAGTCAAGTGTAAACCATTACCTAAACCTTCATACAAATACACGAAATACTCCACAGCAGCGTGGTCGCATCGCTTCTTTGCACTTTGGTTTATCCTCAAAGAAGTCTAACTCTATAATCTGCAAATCGACATCCTCCGAAGGGAGGTCTATCGATCTACTATACTGTTAGATCGGTAATGGAGACCGTGAGGTTGCAACAATTGAAACCTTGCTCCCACTTGATTTTTATAACCAGTGGTTTTTAATTAACTTACATTTACAACCCGGATTATCTCATAATCCCCTTTAAAATCTCATTCTAAAATTAACCAAAATTAATTAATTAATTTATTCAAAAACATTATCATTTTACAACATTGATTATCTCATAGTCTTGCTTGAGAATCTCATTCTTAAACCAAATAAATTAATATAAATTAATTTAATTTAAATCCTTTTATTTAAATTGATACCAAAATCTAGATTGTCTCATAATCTATTTTTTAGAATCTAATTCTAAAATTAAATTAATTAATAAAATCAATTTTATTTAAAATTGGTATCGATTTTTTTTTTTGTTTAGACTATCTCATAGTCTATTTTAGAATCTTATTCTAAAAATCAAACAAACCTAGACTATCACATAGTCTATTTTAGAATCTTATTCTAAAATAATTTCAAATAACTTTTATTCAAAAAAAAAACGCTGATTTATAACTTAAATTATCTCATAATTTAATTTAGAATCTCATTCTAAAAGAAAATTAATTAATAGTTATTATGTAAATCAATAAATAAATAAACAAAAAATAATAATATTTTTAATATCTAAAGCCTGACGCTTAAATTAGCATGACGTCAGCGTCAGCCTGATATTTTTTTTTTATTTTAAAATTAAAATATTCAATTTGAAAACAAATTGAATCTAATCTCATTAAATCAATTTTATCCATTATTGTTAAAATAATTAAATCTAATCTTATTAGATCAATTTTGTCCGATTTCGTAAATAATAACAGATAACGTACAGTCTCATTATACGAACAACATAATCTCAAATTTATGGGTTGTTCCGAATTAACGATTAATTCATTAACGATTTAAACAATTTAAATCGTTACTATAAACAACCTAGTTGAATGAACATATCCAGTGCCTCAAGGGCTCCCGCCTACCCAGGGTCTGGGGGGCGGATGTACGCAGCCTTCCCCCTTCAGGGTGTTAATACGAAGAGAGGCTGTTTTTTAGTGCCCCCAACCTGAGGGTGAGGACTTCCCAGAAGGTCACCCATCCTGGTGACTATTAAATCTTTTAACCGATTTAAACAATTTAAATCGATATTTTAAACAACCTAGTTAACTATTAACTCTTTTAACCGATTTAAACAATTTAAGTCGTTACATTAAAATAATCTAATTATCAATTAATTAATTTGATGATTCACACAATTTAAATCAAAAATACAAGCAATCATCGGGATGAATCATTAATTCATTATCGATTTAAACAATTTAAATCGATACGGAAAATTAAACTAATTTTCCTTCTTAATAAAATCTCTATTTTATTAATTCCCAAATCTATTTATTTTCGATCTTATTATTCCTAGTCATATATATTATGAATGTAACCAGAGGCTGCCTCTGATAGTAATTGTTGGAAAAAAGATATGAATTTTTTTGAAAAATAAACTCTGATGCCGACTATTGGGTTCACAGTTCCCAACTATGGTCACAACAATAGGCACCTATTAGAACACTTAGAATAGGAGACTCTTCTCTCTACCTAAGCTCCCGGTCGGTGAGTCACGCTTCGTGACACCTCACATGCGAGAGTTCTCGGGATAGGTTTATCTCCATAAACCCTATGCCCTAATACTGGTTGTTGGGATGAATTCAAAAAATTCTCCATAAAGTTTACACAGCGCAACAAGTTTAGAATTCATAACTCTAAACATAGGGTCGATTTAAAATTCCTAATTTTAAATCCACTGACTTAAATTCATAATTTAAATCAACAGATCTAAAATTCTTAATTTAGATTTACATGCCTTTTACTCTAATACATTCATAACAATACATTAACTTAAACATGTATAATAACGAATATTGTAAATAAATAGAAAAGCGAAAATGAAAAAGAAAGAAGAACATACCTGGAAATGCTCCAATAAAAGAAAAACAAGAAAGACATTAATGTTCTTCAAAATCGAGACCCTAAGACCTTCTACGCAATGACCTCAAACTGTCTGGAGGGTGGGCTCCAAAAAATATTAACTGAGGAAAGAAAAATTTCAACGGAAATTTTTCTCTCCAATTGGGTCTCCGAAACAATTCCAGAAACCCTAAAGAAATATTCCAAAACTCAATTCCAAACCTCGGAATAAGCACCTCTATTTATAGGAGTATATCGGAGCGAAAAAATCTGATTCTTCGATGTGGGAACCGCTCAGTTTAAATTAAAACGCAGCATTTTGTTAAAAAAACAACTCAAATCGCAAGCGTATCAGAACGGCAACGCGCGTTTATTTTAAATAAATCCGGGTGACACGTGTCGCGCGCTGGTTCGTTGGATTCGAAGCATGCGGATCGCAAGCCCTGTACGATTTTCGTCCTCCCTTTTTTTTTTGTTTCCCACATGTAAAAATTCATCTTATGAATTTTAATTTTCCAAAATTATTTTATTTTATAATTTTAAATTTTTGTTTATCTCATGAATAATGTTTGGCAAAATTAATTTACCCATCTTATAGGAATTCTTTAATATTTTTTCAATGGCAATAAATACAGAGGCTTGCGCAGGAACCTCAGGGACAATTTAAATCTAGCTCCAAATGGGTTAAATTAAACCATCTCATGATATTAATTTAATTACCATTTAGTGAGACTTAATTCCACTAAATAAATCTCACTGCACTTCAGACTTAAATTATTTATTCAATATCTCCCTAATAGACTGTATTGATGACAACAACCCCTCCACTAGATGTCCATGACAAAGGATAAATATAACCCATACCATTATCCTTCTCACAGCTTCTCCATTAGTTGCCGACTCGCTGTTCACTGAATAATTCATTTATACTTGAACATATTCACAGTATAAATTCCAAATGTCAAACACTTGGAATACTTTGGCCAAAGTTTCTGAACTATTCAAATATTTGCGAATCAACTAAGGGGACATCTGTATCTCATAAGAGACTGTAGATTCCCTATTGAATACCTGATCCTTGTCACACTTCACGCTGCTACCCAGTGTACGTGGGATTTCAGCCATTCGTTTAGACCTTACTTAAAGTACACTAAAGTAACTAATTCTCCATGCACAAGTCCAGAATACCCTCAGGATTTAGAGTCATCATTCAAACAGTACAACGTGAATCACTCATCTTCGATAGCAGTCTAGAAATAAGTAACCCACATGGTCCAACTCAGTGTGTCAATCTTATTAAACAAACTAACCTAACACTTTTGGATCTCCTTCCACATGACCAAGACAAGTCATCTAAAGTGTCACGTTATAGTCTTAACATACAAGCGGTCCAAACTTGTGTTCGACTACGAGTCTTTCAAACAACAATCCATACCATTTGCTCCAAGTCTATCTGTGGCTTAGTCTCATAAACCACTTAGAACAAACATGTAAATTGTAGTCTGAGGACTACACCCATCTCATGGATGTCTCCCAAAAGAAAATCACATGCAGTATAAATGCTTACATACACAAATTTAAGTAGGAAACGATTGGAACTTCAATTTTATTTATTAATTAAAATAATATATTTAGAATAAATCTGGATTTCAGAACACTGTTCCTAACAAATTCCAACTCCATTCCTGCCTCTGACCTTGCCCGCATACCAGAGTTTGTGCCCCAGCACATCCCTAGCTTTCGCACCGACCCATTTTGTCTCTTGCAGACAAAGGATGTTGATCTTTCTCTTCATCATCATTTGGGCCACCTCAAAAATCTTCTTCGTTAGTGTCCCTAGTCTTAAGTTCCCTGTCCCGTTTTGCCTCGCCCTCCCCCTCCCCAACCTTTTTGAAGATGGCCTCAATCTCTGAGTTCCATAACTGGTAAAGTTCATCAACTAGGTGTGACTAAAGCGGGTAAGTGATCAACATAGACAAGAAGCTTATTAAGCATATACGCACGAGAGAACTGCCACAGTCAATGAGACCACAAAAATCAAAATAAAGAAAGGAGAAAGAAGCAAGTAAAAATTACCCAACAATGGAAAATTAAAAACACTACCCTACTGTAATAAAGGATAGATCAAACCTGGGGCTGGTGCGTTGTTGCTACTCTGACCCGGCTAATACTTACCTAGGCCCGCTCTTGGTTGTCGGTTGCGGGCTGCTAGCTTTGGAGTGGTGGCGGTGGTGATGGTGGTGATGAGGGGCTGGTGGTGGTGGTGAGACGGGTGAGGTGTGGTATGGTGGTGGTGATGGGGCATGGTGGGGTGCAGTGAGGCGAGGTGGGGGTGGTAGTGATGGGGCATGCTGGGGGGGTTGCGTGGGTGAGGCGAGTTGGTGGCGGGGTTCGGATTCGGTGAGGCGAGGTGGTGGGTGCTTGGGTGAGGCGAGGTGCTAGTGGTGGGGTTCGAGGTCGGAGGGGGGCGGGGGTAGATGCGTCAGGTCGCGGTGGTGTTGATGGTAGTGGTGGGTTTCAAGAGCGGGTGGTGTGGCTGGGTGGGTGTGGTGCGACGAGGTGGGACTGGGGAGACGCGGTGACCGCCATTGGGTCTTCACCGTCTAGGTGGCGTCCCTGGTGGTGGGGGTGTCCCAGGGGGGGGGGTCGGCGAGATTGCCGACTAGGGGGGGGGGGGGGGAGGTGTTAGGGAAAAAGGGGGGGTGGTCAGCGAACGTTACTAAATGTCAGCGAGACACCCCCACACATGTAAAATATGATATAATATAATATAATATGATATAATATATAATATTATATATTAGTTATCTACGAGACCTATTTGTATTACCGAATTATGACCAAATTGGTTATTCGTTTCCACATGTGGTTGGGTTTCTCAAAGTAGTATTCAATTATGCCTTGATTATGTTTAATTCTGCCACTTTTCAACCTTTGTTTGCTCCGTTGCACTCTAAACTGAAATGTACCTAGATTACAACAAAACATACATGTAAAAGCCGAATATGTTGTGGAAATGTAGAACAAAGTAAATAAATAAAACGTACATCTGTACCCGTGAATTTTTTGTTAAAAGCATCGAAATAAGGTAGTCCTTAAATTTAGATGTTTTTAATGGAACATTTCATGTTAGTTCTTCTTACGCTCTTTTTTTTATGCCCCATGTATTCAATTTTCAATGCGGCAACTCTGAATGCAATTGGCTCAGGGTACCGGGTGTTGAAACACCCCTACGGATCTACTTAGTCGAGACATAGAGGCTACAAGAACGTAACAAGGTACAGGTACTTGCTTCTATTTTTAGCATTGGTACCCCTTTTTCTCATTTTATTTTTCACATTTTTCTTTCATTTAGTATTAGGTATAACTTTCAAAGTCTATTGTGCGAATGACATTCTAATTCAGTCTATTCAAATTCGAGCATCTATCAATCAAAAAGAAGGATAAAACAGCCATGCTAACTAATGAACCCAAACATCATGGTTTTGTTAAAATAATACCTTAGAGTAGATCATACATTGCAAGTACAACACAAAAATAAACGATTCTCAAGTTATTGAATTCCAATCAAAGCAAACAAGCTAAGAAAGGTCGTAAATTTGTATAAAAAACATGAAGATAAGATCTCAATAATACTTATGGTTTATTTAATGCAACTATGCTGGGAACATATTTCTAAATGGCTCGAGGGGGCGCATCGAAAAACCAATTTAAAATTCTTAATTTTAAATCTAAAGTTCTGGCCTAACTAAACTATTTAATTAGATCTAAATCTTACTCTAATAGGTTTATAATTTGACGAACAAAAATATTGAGTAGAACAAGTATAAACATGTTATGTAGAATAAACGAAATAAAGGAAAACAATTTAAATATAGGAACATACCCAGTGCCGCAAGGGCTCCCACCTACGCAGGGTCATGGGGGGGGGGGGGGGGGGGGGGGGGGGGGGGGGGGGGGGGGGGGGGGGATGTACACAGCCTTCCCCCTTGAGGGTGTTAACCTGAAGAGAGGCTGTTTCCTAGTGCCCCCAACCTGAGGGTGAGGACTTCCCAGGAGGTCACCCATCTTGGTACTACTCTCGCCCAAGCATGCTTAACTTCGGAGTTCTAATGGGATCCGGAGACGGCGTGTTGGTGCCTTCTTTGGTACTTAATATCAAGTAAAGGAAAACAAATATCAAGTAGTTAATTTAGACATACTTAAAGTGCGAATCCCAACTCCGACTTAAAGATCTGAAATTAGAAGAAGAATTCTCGACACCTTTAGTCTTCTTCGCAATGACTTCTACTAGCAATAGGAGTGTGGACTTCCAAAAATATTTAACTTAGGAAAACTTTTGGAGCAAAATTTTTCCTCCAATCTTTCCGAAAAACAATATTTCACAAAATTATGCTAAACAATAATTTAGAAAACTCTTAAAACAATTTTAGGTTTTCATTGTGGGAGAAAAACAAGTTCCAAAGCTTTTTTTTTTTATTATTTAAATTTCTTACAATAAACACGCATAAATTAGTACAATAACCCCCGGCCACATAAAGTGTTCACCATGTTTATAAATAAAAAGGGCATATAATGGTGACGTCACCTAAGGAAAAAACGCCAAGAACACTTTTGTTTTTTGCAATTTTCTCTATTTTTTATTTAAAACATAATATTTATAGTATTATATATTCATCTCATGAATATTTGTTTAGCATAAAAATTTATTTATCTCATGAATGTTGTTGTTGTTGTTGTTGTTGTTGTTGTCATAAATAAATAATTCATATCATTAATTTATTTTTTAAATATTTTCAAACGATGCTTAAGTTGAGGCTTGTGAAGGGACCTCAGGGACACTCTAATTATAGCTCTAAATGGGTCAAATCTGATTATCATCTATTGTAACAATTTATTACTATTTATTAAAATTTAGTTCTACTAAATAAGATTTACTGCTCTCTAGAATTAAATATATTCACTTAAGATTTTCCCAAACAACTTTTATTACGACAATTAACCCCTATATTAGATATCCATGAGCAAAAGTAACTTTAACTACTATCGTTACTTTTCTCACATCTCTCGTCATAGTTCCCGACTTGCCCTTCTCAAACAATTCAATAAAACAGAAACAATTTCCGTACTAATTTTAAATGTCAAACACATGGAACACTTTGGCTAAAGATGCTAGAATCTTTTCATATATTTGTGAATGAACTAAGGGAACATCTTTATTCCGTTACAAACTATAGATTCCGCGTAAAACAACTATTCCTACTACACTTCATGCCATTATCCAACGCACGTAAGATTCAAGTCAACGCACTTTGACTAATCTTTTTAGCACATCAAAGCAACGAACAATCCATGATCGAGTTCAAACTATTTCTTAGATTTAGAATTATTGTCTTACAGAATTAATTATTTTTTATAGTAATTAAGAAATAAATAATTCAGATGGTCCTTCTTAGTGTTCCAATCTTATTGAACACGCCAACATAACACTCTTGGATCCCTATTCACATGACCAAAACAAGTCATCAAAGTATCATATTATAGTCATATCAGACAAGTTGTCCAAACTTATCATTGACTACAAACATACTTTGGCAGCATATCACTAATTTGATCTAAGTCTATATGTGGTTCAATCTCATTGACCACTTAAACCAAACTTGACATGTCATCGTGGACTACGTCCATCTCATGGAACGTTTTAGAAAATAATCACACGAATGTTTTACACATAAAACATAATTAGACAATAAATAAAAATAATAATTTCATTTATTTAATATTTAAAACTAACTACTTGTGTTTTTCAGAACACCAATTCCAACAATCTCTCACTTGTCCTAAACCCAATTAACCTTGCATACATAACTATCCTTTAGGGATATGCCAACTCATTGACTATAAACTTTATCAATACCGATCTGTCACTGTCCCATTCTTTTGCGCACATGCTTTCATCTTTTATGAACCTTCTGAGTCAACTAGTCTACCCAACAACTCCATAGTTGTCAAGTACCCAAATTGCATAGTGAAGTAAGCAATACAAGACTACTTCACTCTTCACCATCTAATGACTCTCACCAAAAGGTGAACATGGATTTTAGACCTCTAAAGTCTAAACTCCCTTTTAGGGGCATTGTTGCTGCTTCTGGGGTGGTTGGCTTGCCTGGTGCTGGTGGTGGGCTTGCCGTTGCCACTCCATGTACTCAAGCCCAACCAGGGCCTGTACTTTCTCTGCCCAAGATGGGCCCATCCCTGCTGAGGCCCACATTGGGCCTTGTCCCGGTGGGATTATGTTGGGCCGGGGCCTAGTTTTGGGCCTGCTGGATTAAGGAGGTGGGTGTTGCTGTGGGAGTTGCTGTTGGGCCTTCTCTGCCTAGGCCAAGCCTTCTTTTTGGCTCCATTGACACCCTCGCGATGGGGGGTTTGTCCCTCAAATAGGGCTGCTGGGCCCGGATTTGCTGGCAGCCCAACGCTAGTCTAGCATTGTGCCCGCCTAGCCCATTTTGGGTGCTAGGGGTGTGCCACCCCCTCCCCTATGGTCTTGGGCTCCTCTGCACCCAGGCCTAGCACCCGGGTGGAGGATGTGATGGGTTTCTCGATTTTTCACGCTCTAGCCGATTTGTCATCGCCTACTATGGAAGATTTGAGTCGTGCTATTGCTTCTGTGGAGTTGGTTGAGGCCCAGGATGATTTGGTTGGGGCTTTCGAGCTTGTGCATTGTGGTGTGAATAGGGAGACTACTAAGCGTCACTACGCCAAACCGTTCCTCGTCTGACACCGCTGCTTGTCGTCGAGTTGAGGTTCTTAGCCCCAAATTGGGGCCCGTTGAGGTTTCTTTGACTCGTTGCCCTCTCTCTGTTGAGCGCCGTGTGACAAGATCGACTTCTAAGAGTTAGAGTCAAGTCAACCGCCCTCCTCCTTGGGAGTATCTGCAGGCTTTAACGACAGCCTCTTACTCTTGGAACTCAGAGGAGACTGCAATTTTGAAGTCTATTATGTACTCTTAGTGTTGTCCGTCCTTGTTTGCTAGTTTCGGCTTATTTTGCCTTCTTTATGTTTGGCTTTCTTTTTTGATTGCATTGTGGGCTTGGGCCGTGTCTTGGGGTATGCCCCTCGTACTTTTATACTATTTTTTTTATATATATACAACTTACACTGACTTATCAAAAAAAGGAACAAAATTAAAAAAAAAAAAAATGACCCTTGAAACACTCACATTCTTACTTTTAAATCTCCCATAATCTTGATCCAAAGAATATATGTGCTCATCTTACGTCTTTCACTTTTTAACTAACTTGATAATTAAACCTTCACAGTTTATACCAATTCCACACCGTTCTTAACGAGTAGAATTTTATCTATATACAACACTTAAAAAGTCCCTACTTTCTTGTTATGTCACTTGTACACTGATGGTTCAAACAATCAAACAAACAAACAACAACAGACTCAGTGCTTCAAGGGCTCCCGCATAAGTGGGGTTTGGGAGGGGTGGGTGTACGCAACCTTACCCTTTCAGGGTGTAACCCTATCGAGAGGTTGTTTCCGAGAACCCCAACTTTATAGGGTTGGCAGCACGAGGACTTCCTAGGAGGTCACCCATCCTGGTACTACTCTCACCTAAGCATGCTTAACTTTGGAGTTCTAATGGGATTCGGTGCCTTAGTGCCTGGTAAATGAACCCTTAATTCAAATCCCTTCAGTTTGCATACTATATTCCATGAACAAGATGCTTATGTAAGTCTACAAATAGACTTCCTCAGTTTGCATACTATATGCTCCTCACTCTTGGCAATAGACTTTTCTAGTTGTATCATATATGTAACTTTCCAAAATGACTATTCAGAAAATGTCGTCTTGACTTCCATTATAATGAGATACAATGAATGAGACTATCCTTAGGGACTTAAGCATACCATCTAGCTAGAAGGTCTCATCCAAAGATGATTCCTTCCCATAGAGAATAACCCACTGCCATCAATTTAGCCCTCAAGATCTCTACCTTCTCATCTAATGAACTCTTTATTCTTGTAGATCCATTCAGATCCAATCTAATGGACTTAACGTCTCTCGACCCCTCTATAAGATCCAGACATAATTAAAATACAATTACTTTAACTTAACTTTTATTGCTCTGACCCATTAGTCTGCATCTTTATATTTAAGAATTCCATTGTAGCCCAAAGGATCAAATTCACCATCGTGCTTAACTATTAAGACTAAAGACAATGAATCAGTCAGGTGACCCTAACCAGCCTCTCACTACATCAAAGCTCTCATGTATTTAGTGTGATAATAACCTGGTTGAAGATATATTTAACACATTATCTACACTATTAGTTGTATCAAACTGTAGAGACACAGTATCGCATGCTGTCAATCTATCCAACACAAGCTGTCTACTGTACTTTTGGAACACTTTCTAAAACCTATTACATACTAACCTTTTGATATGTACATGTGACTCATCATATGAATCTTACCATATTCAATAAAGCATTATTGATCCTTTTTACAACTCTTTGTAATAAGGAAAAATAAGAATTTTCCTAAAACCACCACTTCAATCTAATCAAAGTGACTTGATATAATTACCTAACTAATCCCAATGTTAGTCTAATTCTTGGAACTTTTCAAAGGATTCAAAAGACTTCAGTGTTTATAGGTATATTCGTATATCAACTAATTGAGTAGTTATTCATAAACATTTTATGAAATACGATTCACTTCTGCTCACTTGAACTTTTAGCAATCCATAAACATTTAATGAACAAGTTCTAGCAGCTAAGTGGCTTTATTGCCTTTACTCTTAAAGACTCTTTCAGTCACCATTAATTCAAACGTGATTCACATATTGGTTATCATTTTAGTACTTAATGATCCCACAAGCCAAATCAAACAAGTTTTGAATCATACCAAATTAATTTGACCTAAGATCAAGTGTCTCTTGAAAGCAATATGGACTTCAGAAAATTCTTTATTTATATGGCTACATAACCTAGCTTGTATTAGAGGAATAAACCACCATTAACATAGTTTTGATTAAAATTAGTAAACTATCTACCGATATACTTTTTGTAATAAACACTTTATATACTTAATTATCAGTCTATTTCTTAGAAATATAATTGAAAGACTATTTTAAAATAATGGATTAAAATCAAATTTCTAAAGTACATCAAGATAGTTATTCAAATAAAAAAACTACATTCCTTGACTTAAACTACTATCTCTTGATGCCCTTATTAAAAACCCATTTACTAGAACACTAGTGAACTACCTACTTGTCACAACTAGAGGAAACATGATATCAAATATCTTGCTATGTCGGCTTTCCGTCTTGGGAACAATAATATCTATGTACCTAGAAAATTCCTTTTAAAGTTGACATCTAGTGCTTTTATGAAAGAGACAAACTATTTTGACTCATGTTTTAGTTTACCCTCTAGAGGCTTCTAATTCTTAAGACAGATGTTTACACAAAGCGCACTCTTCTGTTAGTTCTCATGACACCTTTTCTAAAACTATACTTTAGCAATTCAGACAATGAGCAATCTCTATTACGAAATGTATCTAGCCTAAACAGATTGAAAGACCTTGATAGGGAAGTCGAAATTATATCCTATTGAGGTTGGCTATCAATATTTGCATCAAGAACTCCAGTTCAATTACATAAGCCTTCATCAAAAGACAAGCTTTTAAACTAAACTTTCTTGACACAATTGTGTGTCCATTATCTTTCTTATAAGCTATTCTCATGCTACCGGTTTTCTAACCAAACACCTCTATAAAGTATCTGATCATCTCTACTATAGGCAACAAGTCAAGTATCCTATACAAGAACACATCCGACATCTAATTTCTGAATGTTGCATCCGACTAAATCATTAGTCTAGTTCAACATTCCCAATGTTCTTTTCAACTTAGTAGACATACTAGTAGCAAATTAAAGAACTCTGAGCATCTACTGTGGCTCCACATGTAGTAAGACATATTAAATTTCAATGAGAATAACAAAATAGACAAGTAACATATATACCAATATAGATCGCAATGTATAAGATAATAACTAGTCTAAAATAAAAAACCGTAAAACAAGTTGTATAACATACATGATTACTTTTCTTATTTTTAGCAAACAATCAAACTTCAGAGTTCACCATCTTACACTTACATGTATGACGTGGTGACCTAACCAAACTACCCAAAACTCCCTGTCGGTGAGGCTGAATTGAGATATCAGAAGGGTGAGAACATTTCTTAAGAAATATGTTTTCTTGTAAACTCTTTACTAAACATATTTAATGCACCACTCTTTCCTTAGCCTCTAAGATCATACAATAGAGCTTCTCGAGGAGGCTAATGTAGACCTTAGTCAAATGTACGCCACCACCTTGACATCCATACAAGTCCACGAAGTAATCCATGTCGGAGTGGCTGCACCAATTTTTCCCGGACTTCAGTCTATCATAAGAGATCTAACCTTATATTCTATAAATGAATGCTCTCCTCAAGGAGTCGTGCCCACCTACGACACTACTTGACCAATAATGAAGGCCATGAGCATTCATTTAGTAGCTCGTTCCCACTTGATATTTTGAGTCTTGAGAACTTTAATAATTTTAGCAAATGAACAAAGCATAGAATCCACCTAACCATTTTCTGTGAGTGTGCAACGATAAGCTAACCAGTCTACCTGTTACTCCATGGGAGAGGGGCGTAATGAATTATTAGTAAAGTGCGAACTATTCTTAATTGATATGTTTTCTAAACATAATCAACTCACCATTTCTTCCTTGGTCTCTAAGACAATATCACAATGCTCCAATAACAACAACAACAACCCTAGTGCCTTACAAGGGCTCACGCATATGCAGGGCCTTGGGGGGGGGGGGGGGGTGGTTGGGATGTACGCAACCTTACCCCTCTAGGGTGCTACCCTAAAGCGTAGAAGGCATAAAACAGCTGATAGACATATCAAGTGAATCAGACAAGTAGACATATAAGCCTAGGGGTACTAGTGTTAGCTAAATTATGCTCCTCTATACTAAGCCTCTACATCATCTACCCCTATACATGCTCTTCATATAGACTCTTCATAACTATCATATCTATCATCTGTCATCTATCAGGCTGGGGTTCCTCGGAAACAGCCCCACGTTAGAGTCTTACCCTGATGGGGTAAGGCTGCGTACATCCTACCCCTCCTAGACCCTGCGCAAGCGGAAGTCCCTAAGGCACTGGATTGTGTTGTTGTTGTTGTTGTTGTTGTTGTGTTGTTGTATACTAAGCCTCCACATCAGCTACCACTATACTAGCCCTCCACTGAGCTCTATCTAAAGCCATCTTCTCATGTACGCTTAGGTGGGTGAGATCGTGTTAGATCATCTCCATCCATCCCTTCTTTGGCCTGCCTCTCCATCTCCTCCCAAGCGTAGTATTGAATTGTTCGTATCTCCTGACAAGGGCAGTGGTCGGTCTCCTCTTAACATGCAAAAACCACTGCAAACATTGCTCTCTCAATTTATCCTCGATCGGGGCCACTCCCAATTTACAGTAGCACAATGCTCCATAAGAGACTAATATATTATCCTAGTCAAGTGCATACCATTACCTAGATATTAATACAAGTAAACAAGACACTCCATATCAGCGTAGTCACATTTACTTTACTATACCTTTATTTATCATAA
This sequence comes from Simmondsia chinensis, assembly GCA_018398585.1. Lineage (NCBI taxonomy): Eukaryota > Viridiplantae > Streptophyta > Magnoliopsida > Caryophyllales > Simmondsiaceae > Simmondsia > Simmondsia chinensis. The sequence goes on from JAGTTD010000002.1 coordinate 19,295,688, forward strand.
AGAAGTCTGACTCTGTATTCCGCGAACAAATGCCCTCCTCAGGGAGTAGCTCCTATCCACTATACTATTAGACTGGTAACAGAGGCCGTGGAAAACAACTCATGTACCTTGCTCCCACTTAAAATTTTAAATGGCGGATCTTTCTTTTAAGTTTGATTATCTCATAATCAATACTAGAATCACATTCTAAATTGTGTTTAACAAATAAATAAAACATAATCCAATTAGGTTCCTTTAATTATCTAACTAAGGGGACATCTAACAGCCTCTCTTCGGGTTAGCACCCTGAAGGGGAAAGGCTGCGTACGTCCCCCCCGACGTTGTGTAGGCGGGAGCCCTTGAGGTACTGGGTATGTTCCTTTAGACTATAGATTCCATGTAAAACAATTGTTCCTGCTACACTTCAAGTCGTTACCTAACACACGTAAGATTCAAATCATTACACTTTGACTAATCATTTTAGCACATCACAGCAACAAACAATCTATGTGTGAGTTTTAACTATTTCCTTGATTTAGAGTTATTGTCTTATAGAATTAATTATTTCTGATAGTAGTTAAGAAACAAATAACTCAGGTGGTCTTGCTCGGTGCTTCAATTTTGAAAACACCAACAGAATACTCTTGGATCTCTACCCACATGACCAAGACAAGTCATCAAAATATCATGTTATAGTCTTATCAAACAAGTGTCCAAACTTATCACCAACTACGTACTCTTTTGACAACATATCACTAATTGGATCGAAGTCTATCTTTGGTCAAATTTTGAACCTTTTTTGTGCATTTTGAGCATACATTATAGCCTCTTACCCACGTTTTTCCTTGATCGATGTATATGTAAGGATGATGGACAAGATTTATTATTTATTTCCTTCTCTCGATTCCATGAAGTTAAATGATTCTTCTCCATACTTGTTTGTGAGTGTTTTTGATCATTGTTGATATTAATGGTTTCTACACATACCGCACACATATTCACTATGCACTGGACCTTCTTGTTGTGGAAAATCTAAAAACTTTGAGTAAACAATCCCATATGTCTTGAGTTTTGTTTGTTTGTCCTATTGGGCTTACCCTAATCCTTGCCTCTTGATGCTATGTAAAGTACTTGTTAATCAATGCCAATTGTAATGTCGAGGTACTTGTTATGCCAAAATCCAAAAATTGGACCAAAAAAAAAAGAGGAAACAAAAGAAAAAGAAAAAGAAAAGAAAAGAAAGAAAGAATGGACACAAAAAAAAAGAAAAGAAAAGAGTTTCCTCCAAAGGAAAAAAAAGAAAAAGTAAAAGAAAAAGAAGAATTTGGAAATTCATGCTCAAGTTATTCTTCTTTTGTGCTATATTGTGGTCAAAATATTGTAAAGTGGTCACTCATATGCCATTAAGAATTCTCTATGTATGAGCATGTGTTTAGGTGATTCAATGGTGTGGATGTAGAAAACCTTGGTATATTTGGTTGGATGCAAGAATTTGAGGAGATTCCATGGCATGAGATCCCATTCCCTTCCACTTGTATGCTTAAAATGTTTGAGTAGTTTCTATTGGTTGATACATGTTCAATGGTTGATCTATAAAGTTTTTTCACTGGGGACCTTTACTAATAGTGGGTGACAGACAAAAAAATTTAATGAAGTGGCCTATATTTATAATAAAATATATATAATAATTATATATAAACACATACACGTATTCATACATAAATTATGTATACAAAGAGGAGAGAAATAGGGGAGAATTGAGAATTAAAATTTGGGTTAAGTTTTACATATTTAGGGAGCATTTGAAAGTAAAAACTATAGACAAAATTAAAAATGAGATAATTTGTCTACTAGAATTTGAAATTGAAATCCTTTATCGAGTCTAGAATTTCAACATTATAGAATCCATATTAAAAGTAAAGTAAAAATAAATAAGTAAATAAATATATGAATAATTTATTAGAACTTATTTAGAAATCGAGAATGTGCACACACACACACACACACACACATATACATATATATTAATTATACTAATACAGCCAAAAAAAAAAAAAATCTCATATAAGTGATAGAATCATAACTTAGTGTTGTTAAAAAAATAATAATAAATTATAGTGAAAAGTGCTCAAAAACATTATAGTGAAAGCTAATAAAGTTATTAGTAATAGTATATTATATACTAAAAGGTTCAATAATGCTTGAGAATGCAGAGTAACAACTTCAAAATAAGCATAATCAAATTTAATGTTCCAAAAAGTTGTAGATAATGGGATTCGAACCCCTAACATAAGGCTTCACAAGTAAGACATTAACCATCAAGCTAAGCTGCATAGGATGGGGGCACCATCGTTTTATTCTTATATCTATATTAAAAATTATAACAAGCCTAGACTACATATCCAGCCCATGGGCCGCTGGGGGCCCATGCCCCCAATGCCACTAGGCTGGATCTGCCCTTGTGCATGGTTAATGAGATTCTATGATGAGTTTTGAAGTTTAATCATTTGAATTCATGGAATCGGAGAATGCTCTAAATGATTGAAACTTGTCTTGAATTGTAATGTATGTGTTAATCTTAGAAAATTTGGTGAAGGTTGGGATAGTTGGTTGCTTGAGTCTTGTGTCTATTCTATGCTTTGCTCGAGGACTAGCAAAGATTAGGTGTGGAGGTGTTGATGTGTCTCATATTTACATATCTTTCCATTGATATTTTATCTCTTTTGCACATGTTTAATTATCGCTATATCCTTACTTTGGAAATTTTTATGTCTTATAGGTTCGAAGATTAAAGTTTTCTAAATTGTCAAATTTTGGTGCAAGCAAGGCAAAATTCAATGGGTGGGCAATTAAATCAAGTCAATTGGAATTTGAGATAATAACGTATAAGTCCGGCCCGTTGCCGACCACCAGTTCGTCATCTCCACCTTCATGCCTAACGGAACACCACCAGCCACCTACACCCTTGCATAGAAGCTCATGCAACAACCAAACCCAGCCCACATCATCTTCCAGGCCAGTCCAGTACTGCTCAGGCCCGAAACCACCCTGTCCCAGGCTCAACACGTTCGATCTCAGCCCACTTCTCAACCTCAGCCCATTGCACAACCTCAGCTCCAGTCCAAACCTCCATCAACCACTCACAACCTCTCCTGGTCAGCCCACAATGTAGGCCCAAAGTCCAGTTCAACTCCGGCCCACCAGCAGCGTAACCTAGCTATCTATCGTTTAATTCAGCAGCACAAGGCTGATTTTGGGGGGAAGTTCTGCTTTTACATCATCGCTTGAACCGCTTCTCAATTCTCTCTCTTTCCACTTTGATTTTACTTTTCTTTTTCGAAAATTTAAAATGAGAGCAAATTTAGAGTGAAGACCAATAGGCTTTCCTTCATCTCATCCTTCACCTGTTCATCCTTGATAGAGCGCTAACCTACTTTCTAGGGTTAGGTGAAATCTTAGTCTTTTTATTCTTGTATTACTTTTAATTCGGGTTAATTTGATTGTTTACATGAACTGCTTGATTGAGATAAATATTTTGAAGTATTATGTTTTTATCGATTATTCAATTAAGATGATGATTGAGTTTGTAACCTTTGATTGTTGATGTTGATATTTATCAATTAATTCTTTGTGCTTGTAGCCTTAGGATTAATTAATCAAGCAATAGCTTTCACTGAATTGTTAATTAGAGCCTGTCTTTCCTTATACTTTAGTTAGAAAGGGTCAATATGTGATAATTAACATTAGGTTAGGTAGAGCCTATTTTTCTTATTCTTTAGTAAGATATGGTCAATACATGATACTAATAATATTACCTTGTAGGTTAAAGTTTGTAGCTTAAACCGCTACCCGTACAACAATCAATAATCCTAATTTATGAGTTAACACAAGAACAATTGGCTAATGATTGATTCAAAACGTTAGGTTCCAAAATCATACTCTTTTCCCCTTAGAAGTAGAATACCTTAGTTTAGTTGTAGTTTCCTTAGATTAATTAACACAAAATAGTCAATTTTCCTCGAATCACTCTAAGTGATAGAATAGATTCACGTACTCTTAGTCAATGTGGTTCGACACCCACTTGCCCTAAATCTTTAATTTAGTCGTGTTCAGAGGATAGGGTTTAATATTAAATTTTGATTGACGTAGAAAAACACATCACCCTCTTACATGAGGGGGACCAACAAGGCACACAGGATGCCTTATGGAGGAAATCCAACCCTTTCCGTTAAAGGTGCAAAGGGCCGTTTCTTTAGTCATTGCAAAGCTAGTGGCTTGGTATGCTGAGGATCAACTATGGGTTGAACAATCATTTATATTAGGAAATGGATTTGAGGTCCAAATGTAACAAGAGAAGAGAGCTGGAGTTGTCGGACTTGAAAGTAGACTCTTTGAAGTTAACATAGGCTCAGAAGAGAACCCAAGACCCACATATGTGAGTGCTTTTCATTCAGAAGAACAGATGAAGTAGTATAAAAGCTTGCTTATTGAATTCCAGGATTGCTTTGACTGGGAGCATCATGAGATGCCTATCTTGGAAATAAAGATGGTTGAGCATGATCTTTTCATTAAGCTAGGCTTAAGGCCCATCATTTTGGCCCCAGAGAAGGATGTCCCGGGAGGTTATATATTTGGTTAAAGAGGAAATTGAGAGACTCTTGAAAGTAAAATTTATTAGGATAGCCAGGTATGTAGATTGGCTAGCTAACATCGTTCCTTTATCAAAAAGAATCGCGGAATCAAATTCTGCATTGACTTCAATGATTTGAATGCAGCCACGCTAAAGGATGAATATCCCATGCCCATTGCTAATGTTCTCATTTATTCAGCCGCGAGGCATGAGGTCTTGTCATGGCTATTGTGGGTATTACCAAGTCATGAAAGCTTTACAAGATACCCACAAGAATGCGTTTAGATGTCCAGGGTCAATAGGGACCTTTAAATGGGGGGCCATGCTATTTGGTCCAAAGAAAGCTGGTGCCACCTACCAAAGAGCGATGAACAAGTTTTTTCATGACCTCACTAGCAAGACCACAGAAGTCTATATAGATGACATCGTGATCAAATCAAAACCCCAAGTTCAGCAATCGGAAGATCGCAAAAGTGTGTTCATACGAATGAGTAACCACAATCTCAAAACCAACCCTCTCAAATTTTCCATCTCGGTACGAGCTAGGTATTTCCTACGTTCCTGGTGCGCCAAAGGGGGATTGAGGTAAAGAAGGGATCGAATCATACCTCTATTTAGCTTTTTTATCCATCTTTTTACCTTTTTTCATCCATGTCTAGCTTGAGTGTTGAGCTTATTAGAGTTACAATTGCTTTGAAATCGTTTCATGCCAAGCTTCTTAAATATCTTCTTGATGTACTTGGCTTGGTTGATGAAAATTCTTTATTTTCTTTGCTTGATTTGCAGTCCAAGGAATCTCCAATCATACTCATTTTGAATTCCCTACTCATAAGATTTGCAAATTCTTCACAAAGAAATGGATTAGTGGCATCAAACACTTTATTATCAACATAAATTTGCACAATGAGAATATCATTTTTAGAGTGTTTGATAACAAGTGTTGTGTTAACCTCTCCTCCTGAAAATCCATTTTGCATTAGAAAATAATTCAATCTCTCATACCAATCTCTAGGAGCTTGTTTCAATCCATAGAGAGCCTTCTTAAGTTTATTAACATGATTGGAAAATTTGTCCTCCTTAAAACTGGGTGGTTGTTCATAGAAACAAAAATACATATGAGTCTAATAGCTTCTAATCTAGCAACGAGAGTTAAGATTTTCTCATAGTCTATACCTTCCTATTGGTTATAGCCTTTAGATACTAACCTTGCCTTACTTCTTACCACGTTACATTCCTCATATTTCTTGTTGCGGTAGACCCACTTGGTACCGAGATTTGATGATCTTGAGGTCTATCCGCATGTTCCTTACATCATTTCTCTTGAATCAAGAGCTTCTTCTATGTTTTTGGGTTTTTTAAGAGAGATGAATGCGGCTATATGGAAATATGCGGTCAATGCATGCCCTGTTCTCACACCTTTGTAGGGATCACCAATGATTTGACTTGTTGGATGATCTTTCAAGAATTACCAATCTCATGGCAAGTCTTCCTATTTGGATTCTACATTTTGGTCATTTCCTTTTGGTTCATCCATTGGAGCTTTGGGTTTATCCTTTTTTTGCTTCTTGGATGAGGGTGTGATGTTTATTGATTTGATTACTATATCATCATCATCAAGAAATTTTTATTATAGACTCTATATGTTTTGCTTGTAAGAAAATAGTCAATGAATATGCCTTCATCCATTCTTGATCAAATTTACCATGATTTGTTTTACTATAGTTGTGGATGAAGCATTTACACCCAAATGGCTTGAAATATGTGATATTTAAATTTCTACCTTTGTAAAGTTCGTGGGGTGTTTTCTTTAAAATAGGACTTATCAAATCCTTACTTAGAATGTACAAAGTGATGTAAATGGCTTTGGCAATCGTCAAATAAGATCATTTTTTGAAGGTTTTGAAATTAAGTCCATAGGAGCATGTTCAAATCTTATATTTCAAATCCAATGATCATTTTCGTTCGAGACACTAGAACATTTCACAAAATTCATACATTCAACATCAATCATATAGACATTATCTCTTCGTAATTGATAAAGTAATAATTTATCCATTTAAGCATGTGCCACTACATATTTAAATGAATCAAGATTGCACACAATAAAATCTATCATATAGTAGACCAATGTTTCGAAGATTATACATAAGATCATCAACAAGAAAAACATCATCTATGCAAGGAAAGAAGTTAGGGGCAATGTTACCGATACAAATAATTTTTCTTTTCTTGTTGTCACCAAAGGTGAGATATACTTTTCTTGTTTTGATAAAGGTAGACTTGGATTTATCTCAGGTCATATGACTTATGAAACACTATCCGAGCATCACTTTTGATAATTATTTTCAATCTTCAAGCATATCTACACAATTTAACGAACTTTTGGTACCCAAATTTTCTTGGGTCTTTCATTGTTAGTGTTGACATTTGGAGGTCGAGATCCCTTTGGAACCAAAACTATCTTGATTTTTCTCAAATTTTCTTGAAATGGACATTGATGCACAATACGCTAATGACATCTCATAGAGTTTATCGATGGTGAGGAGGCTTTGACAAAAAGTATATTCAATTTTGTCTTTTAAGCATTTCCATTATGGCCAATTCCCTCTTTATTATAAGTGCGTCTTTGTGAAGAGAGTATTTTTTTTCAAGTGTTTGTTCCCTTTTGAGACACTTATTGTAAAATTTTGAAAGTTCTTCCACTTGTTCTTTCAAAGACTCATTCTCTTTAACTAGTCATTTTGTTAGGAACTTCCCTCTTTATTATAAGTGCGTCTTTGTGAAGAGAGTATTTTGACTTTCACTTAAAGGGAGCTTCCAAGAATCAGTTTCCATTAATCAATGTTTCAACTTGATCATTTAATGACTCTATTTTTATTTTCAAAGATGCATTTTCATAAGAGTGAAGCTTTTCTTCTAAGGATTGTTTTTCGTTGGTTAGTTTTATAATTTTATCATTCAAAGATTCGTTCTTTTTGTTTGAAGATTCTTTTTCAAGCTCAACCAATAAAGCTTGTTTTGACACCTCTTCTAGACCCTTTATGAAAGTGTTGTATCCTTTTTTAAATTTTTTATATTTCTCATACAATTCATGAAAGCCAACAAGAAGTTCATCATAGGATAGATTAGTTACCTATTCTTCTTCAATACTCTCATCATCAATGGCCATGAGACACGAATTCACTTGCTTCTCTTCACTTGTGTCAAGAGATTCTTCATTCAATTTTCTTTCAAATGTGGCTTCAAGTTTGTCCCAAATCTCCTTTGCAGTCTTGCAACTTTGAACATGATGAAGCACATTGGGTGTAATAGCAAATAATATTTGGAAGTAAGCTTTAGCAGTTTTCTCAAGCGTTGAATAAGCTTATTTTCAAATTTATCAAAAATTGCATTATTTTTTGAAGGAACAAAATCAACAATTTTCGCTATCAGCTACAATTCAAAATCAATAGACTTAATAAAAAGTGTCTTTCTAAGTTTCCAGAAGCAAAAGTTTTCACCATCAAAAAAAGGAAGATTGCCAGTTGATTGACCCTCGACCAAAATAGATGAAAAGGTTGTCGTAAAAATCAATCTAAGTACTAGATTTGAAACCAATTGAAGGCCCAAAGAGCAACCTCGGGGGGGGGGGGGGGGGGGGGGGGGGGGAATTAGGTTCTTTTGTGATAAAATAAAAATTTAAACTTTAAGAACAGACAACTAAATTGAAGGCTAAACAATGAATATTTTCTTCAACTTTGATCCCTTTTTCTCTTGATCCATCGTCTTAGAAAGCTTGGTATCACAATGATTAGTCTTGATTTTTCGTAGCTTTCTTATGAGTCACTTTTAAACAAGATTAGAACAATTTAGGCATAATGACTCACTAAATGATTGTTATTATCAAAATTATAATATAAATGGCCTTGAGGGCCAACATACAGGAACAATATTGGACAGCCACTCTATATACCTAGTTGTTATGTTGAAATTGACCTTTAAAGGTCTCTCAGTTTCCTGTTTAACCAAGTCTATGACTTCTAGGGACATTTTTCTCTAGGCTCGACCCTAGCGTAATAGGTAGCCTAGACTCCACCCCCTTCCTATCCAGGCCAGGCTTCTTACAATGATCCCGGGCAAAGCAGTCCTTGAACTCAAGGAGCAGGCTTATGCACTACTTCCTCTGTTCTTCAGAAAGCAGAGCACTCACATAGGTGGGTCTTGGGCTTTCTATTGAACCCAACTTGACTCCAAAGAGAGGATATTGAGCTTCAGATCTTAAGTTCTCCATCTTGGGTGGTGTTGCTCTCATGTCAGACGACTCCAACTCTTTCTCTTATAGCATTTGGATTTTGAAGCCACTTTTAGAGTTAAATGGCTACCCAGCCCTGTTCACACCCAAAATTCAAGGGAGCTGGGACAGCACCGTTTTGAGAAAAATGCCACATGCTTAACACGTGAGGTCCTTCTCGAGGAGAATTAGGCCTTTAGGTGCTGAAAGAATGGCGTCCCAAGCCCAGCATCCTATATATATACAGCTCAAGGCTCGAGATGGTTTGAGGGGAAAGGGAGCTCGAGCCCAAGGGACTGCCAAGAAGGCTGCAGAACAGATGGTTTCCAGGCTTGAAACAGTTACTTGGAGCGCAATCTCAGATACTTGGGCACTCAGCTTAATCCAAGAGAACATGGGACTTCTAGAGGGGACTTTTGCTAGAAATTCGGATGTGGGCTCCAAGGAATCCCCTCCAATACTGAATTATGGACACGTTGATATTTTACGCGCACAAGAGGAGCTTAGTGGCCTCAAATGGGGAGAAGTTGCCACAGAAATAGGAAGCAGCATTTATTAAGTTTTCTATAAGTAAGAGACTCTGTGATAGTCCAAATCAGCACATACACTTAACATAAACCTTCTTCATGATTTCTTTATAGCATACTTGTGCTCTTTTATTCAAAGTAGCATAACTTAGCATATAACCCTGCTGTACTTGCTTCTTCAGTAATATAGTCTTTTGTGCTTCAGGTAGGAACTTCTTGCTTTAATCTGTTCCCAAATTTCAGTAAGTTAAAAATTGAGGCTTTATTTAAGGCTTCAATAGCCAAGGCTTGACCTTGATTGCATTGGTCTTAACACTGCTATCACTTCTTGATAAGTTAGGTGAACTGAGGCTCGCGCCATTGATTAGGGAATTGACGGCCAAGACTTGACCTTGATTGCTTTGGTCATAATCTAATGACCAAAATATGGTTTGCTCCAGCTTAATCTTGTCAGACCTAAACTCATTCGAGCTATTATAAGTCAAGGATGTCAGGCTTAAAAACTTGATTGACTCGGGCTTCTAAGTGGACAGTTGAGCTCTCGGGTTTGTCTCCACCACAGTTTCTAACTTTTAAGTGTGCGAGGAAAAGTGTTTGTGTGCCCTGCTCCATCACTGTAACGGTCACTTGAGTTAGGTCCATATCCCTTTATTTAACTAAGTCTTCTTAATTGAAGCATAAGCTGAACTCATAGTATAACTGAAGTGAGATACACCAAAATATCACAATCTTTTCTCCAGAAACAATTAGTGGTTGAGTTGAACGATATGCGGTTCGAATTTAGGCTCACTCCCTTGTCGCGGTGAGTCCCTTTTTTTGTTTATTTTGTTTTCATTTTACAGCGACCACATCACAAATAATTACAAAAAAAATAAAGCAAACCTACCTTTTGGTGACCACAGTTGGAGGCTTGAAACACGACTTTGTTGTCTTTTTCCCATCATGGATTACCAAGATGTAATTGCAGGAGCTTCACTGATGATCATAACTAGGAGTTGTAGTGCTCTTGAGTATGAGGAACCAGAAGGCTTAGTCTTAAATGTGTCCCCGCTTGAGCATCCTTTTAAACGAAGTCCTATAACACGAAAGGATGAACCAAGTCATGGCCACAGCAATGAGAGCGTTGGCGATGGTAATAACCTAGAAGATAAATGCATTGGGCTGGATGGCCATTTTTACAAGAGTTTCATGCCTACGCTCAAATGCTATTTGGAAAATGTGGGCCAAAGAGTCCAACGAACAATGAGAGAAGCCTTTGAGAGATAACGTGCTGAAACAAAGCGCAATCTAATAGCCCAGCATGAAAACTCCACCGCCATGAGAGCCATGATAAATGACGCTGGAACCTCAATGAATGAAAGGCTTCACAAAGAGATTGATAGAGTGTTTGCTGAAATGAACTCAGCCTTGTCTTCTACTACTACACTTATTGCTCCGGACATGGTAAGACAGATGGTAGTTGAGGTCAAGCCTATCTTGCGTAGACAAGCTGTGGCTCAGAATTGCTTGGTTTAAGCCGTTAGAGAGCATAATAGGCAACTTAGGCTTGCATCTCTTCCATCAGTACCAACTGGATATCCTCGCAAGGCTCCTTTGAGCTTATGATTACCAGTTGCTCAGGTTGACCACATTGTCTCCGAGGGAGCGGAAAGCCCAGTTATGGCTAACCTGAGTGTCACACCCTCGGATCCTAGCAATACGAATGACAACATGCTCCTTGGGTTGTTGGGCCTTTAAATCAAGGTTTCTCTCTTACTTTGAGGGTTCTCAACACCAATGTGCTGGTGTTACCTGTCCCTGATACAGGAGTCATAACTGTTCATACTCTCCTCAGGCAGTACAGGTTGTCTCGAGGCCCACTCAAGGCCTTGAAATAGGAGTGCAAGGATAGGCACCCACTTCTGGGAGCCGGCGTTTCCTTTCTAGACCTCCTCATGCTTACTACACTGGGGGCAAGCTGACCACCCACTTCCTCAAGATCATGTCTTAGGGATTGATCAAGCAAGGATGAACCAACAACCTGCTAATATTAGTGTGCCCCCTAGCATACCATATAACCCAGGTCTTGTGGGAACATACTTAGTGGCCAACCAAGCGCATGGCCTAATTGATCAAGGGGGTTACCCCGGGTTTGTGGGGCAATAACCGTTCCCACACTCGATTGTTATAGGTGCTTAGGGGTATCCTGCAGATCCCCCTCGAGATCCTTAACCCCTTGGGGGGCAATGGCAGGCACATAACCATGTGCCTAACCTACCCCTCTAGGATCAATTGGCCACCCCATCGAATAGATGTATGGGACGGCCTCACAACGGTCAATAGGCCATTCTATAGTAAACCCCACCTTAATTAATTGACAGGGACTATCCTTTTCCACGAGGATATAAAATCCCCGAGTTTGCCGTTTTCTCTAGAGAAGGGATTTTGTCTACCCCGTAGAAATTGGCAAGATTCAATTGCCAGTGTAGAGAAGCAGCTGATGATCAATATCTTAAGTTGAGGCTGCTCCCTAGTTCTTTAACTGGGACTGCTTTTCAGTGGTACATTAGCCTATCTCCTAATTTCAGTTATTGTTGCGATGACATAGCAAGACAATTCTAGCAGTATAGTTTAAATACTATCGCTAATTTTCTCACATCTTTCATCATAGTTCCCGACTCGCCCTTCTTGAACAATTTAATAATATAGAAAATAAATTCTATACTAATTCCAATTGTCAAATATATGGAATACTTTGGCTGACGTTTCTTGAATCTATTCGTATATTTACGAATCAACTAGGGGACATCCTTATCTTGTTAGAGACTATAGATTCAACGTAGAACAACTGTCCCGCTACACTTTATGCCGTTACCCAACGCACGTAAGATTTAAGCCAATGAGCTTTGACTAATTTTTTTGGTACATTAAAGCAACGAAAAATCCATGCACGAGTTCAGACTATTTCTTGGATTTAGAGTTATCGTCTTACGGAACTCATTGTTTTTTCTAGCAGTAAAGAAACAACTAATTCAGGTGGTCCTGCTCAGTGTTCTAATCATATAGACAACACGAATATAATACTTCGGGATTCCTATCAACATGACCAAGACAAGTCATTTAAAGTATCACATTATAGTGTTATTAGATAAGTTGTCCAAACTCACCACCTACTACGAACGTATACTATGATAGCATATCACTAATTTGATTTATGTGTATCCGTGGCTCAATCTCATTGACCACTTAAAGCCTACTGAAGACAACCCTTATACATCATGTACTTAACGTGACAATTACTCTACTGAAGATATATCTTATACATCATTTACACTATAAGTTGTATCAAGTTGTAGAGACATAGTATCTCATACTGTCAATATATCCAACATAAACTATCTGTTGTACTTTTAGAACACTTTCTAAAACCTCTTACATAACAAACCTTTTGATATGTAAATGTGACTCATCATATGGATCCTCCCATATTCAATAACACATTATTAATACTTTCTTCAACACCTTGCAGTAAGGGAAAATTAGGAATTCTCCTAAAATCAACACCTTGATCAAATCAAAATTACTTGATATAGTTACCTAACTAATCCTAACTTTAGTCTTTAATTCTTTGAACTTTTAAAAGGATTCAAGACTCATTTTTCTTAGGTATATCCATATATCAACTTGCCGAGTAGTCATTTATAAACATTTTATGAAATAGTCATTGCTTCTACTTGCTTGAACTTTTAGCAATCCACAAACAGTTTATGAACAAGTTGTAGCAACTTAGTGGCTATATTGCCTTTACACTTAAAGGTTCTTTCAATCACCATTAATTCGAACATGATTCACATACTAGTTATCATTTTAGTACTTAATGATCCACAAGACAAATCAAACTAGTTTTGAATCATATTAAATTAATGTGACTTAAGTTCAAGTGCCACTCAAAAGCTATATGGTCCTTAGGATATTCTTTTCTTATATGGTTATATAACCTAGCTTGTATGAGACTAACAAATTTTCATTAACGTAGTTATTGATTAAAAGAAGTCAACTATCTACTAATGTACCTTCCAGACAAACATTTTGTTTACTTAATCATACGTCAATTTTTCTGGAAAAAAAATTGAAAACTATTTTAAACTACATAGTAGATAGAAATCAGATTTCTAAAGTAATTGATACATTAAGATAGTTACTTAAAATCAAAATTACATTCTTTAACTTAAACTATCATCTCTTGTAGCCCAAACTGGAAGTTCCATTCGCCAAGATGCTAGTGAACTACTTACCAATCACAACTAGTGAAGACAAGATGTTGAATACCTTGGCATATTGGCTCTCTAGTCTTGGCAACAATAATATCTAAGTACCTCGGCAATTTCCATTTTAATACTAATGTTTGGCGCTTTCATAAAAGAGACAAAACTATTTTGATTCATATTTTATTTTATCCTCTAGAGGTTCCTAATTCCTGACATAAATGTTTACTCTAAGTGACTCCTCCTTAGTTTTCATAACACCTTTTTCTCACAATTGTTCTCATGCTACCAGATATCTAATCATACACTTCTTACAAGTATCTGATTATCTCTACCATAGTTGACAAGTCAAGTATCTCATACTAGAGCACATTCGACATCTAATGTCCGAATATTACATATGACTAACTCATTAGTCTAGTTTAATGTTCCTAACATTCTTTTCAACTTAGTAGATATACTAATAGTAAACTAGAGAACTCCGAGCATCTACTAATGCTCCACATGTTCTAAGAAATATTAAATCATAGCGAGCAAAACATAATAAGCAAGTAATATACATATCAGTATTGATTGCAATGCATAATTTGACAAACATTCTGAAATAAAAAACATAAACAGGTCATATAACATATAGGATTACTTTTCTTTATTTTAGCAATCAATTAAAGATTGGAGTTCACGATCCGGCACTTACATGTATGTTGTGGCGACCCAACCAAACTGCCTAAAACTCCTCGTCAGCGAGGCCGAATTGAGATATCAAAAGGGTGAAAACTTTTTTCAATAATTATGTTTTCTTGTAAACTCTTTATCGAACATATTTAACACACCACTCTACCCTTAGCCTCTAAGGTTATAAAACAGAGCTCCTTAGGAAGGCTAATGTAGACCGTAGTCAGGTGTACACCGCTACCTTGACATCCATACGAGTCCGCAATGTGCTCCACCATTTTTCTTGCACTTCAGTCTATCATAAGAGATCTAACCTTGTATTCTGCAAATTAATGCACCTTGTATTATGCAAATTAACGCTCTCCTCGGAGAGTCACGTCCACCTACTATACTGCTAGATCGGTAACGGAGGCCATGAGCATTCACTTCAAAACTCACTTCGAATTTGTATTTTGAGTCGTGTGAACCTTTTAATTAAATTTAGCAAATGAACAAAGCATAGAATCAACCTAACCATTATTTGTGTGTGCTACGATGATCAAACTAATCTACCTGTTACTCCCTGTCGACGAGGGCACACCAGGTTATCAGTGAGGTGAGAACTGTTCTTAATTAATATATTTCCTAAACATAATTCACCATCTCCACCTTGGCCTCTAAGACAACATTCCAATGCTCCCTAGGAGACTAACATACTGTCCTAGCGATGTGTATACCATTATCTAGACATTAGTATAAGTCAACAAGATACTCCACGGTAGTGTGGCCGCATCTGCTTTGTCGTACCTCTATCTATAGGCGCCTAGCCACCATACTATTGGACTGGCCATGGAGAAAGTGTAGAATCAACTCTTGAACCTTGCTCCCACTTGAAATTTTAAATAGCGGATCTTTCTTTTAACAATTAAATAAAACCCTAGTCATATCAGGTTCATTTAATCATCCAACCTATATAACCTAATCTCATTAGATACTTTATGAGATTTTTCCTTTATGATAATTCAACTACTGAATTTTCTAATCTAATTAGACCTATTTGAAAAAATTGTCCCGCTAGATGAAATCAATTATTTCATGAAGTTACATGGCCTTTAAATTTCAATCACATTATATAATTTTAAAGTCTTTAAATGATGTTAAATATGTGAACAAAATTTAATAAATATCCTGTTATCAAATTATTTTAAATAACATTACTTAGGGCTTAACATGGTTGGATTAATTAATTACTTTTCTAAACACTTTTAGAAATAATTATCACATAATCCTTATTAAATCTCATTCCAATTAATTAATTAATTATTACTTATTTATTTATTTTTGATTAAAAAATAAAAAGGGTGACATCACGTCACTTCCATAAATAAATTTTAGTTTTTATTTTTATTTTTTTAAACAAATAAATAATTAAATAATTAAAACTGATCTTAATCTCATTTTGTCTTAATATTTTAAACAAACGAATATCTAATCTCATTAGATATTCAGTGTTATAATTAGAGATTTTTTAAACTATTTTAGAAAAGATTATCGCACAATCTTAATTTGAATCTCATACTAATTAATTATTTATTTATTCAAGATTATTTAAATAATAAAATAAAATAATTTTTTTTAAAGATTATGGGGGGCGTGCCCATCACAGTACTGGGCATGTCCCACCCCATCATTTAAAATTTTTTATTATACAATATTATTTAAATAAAAATAGAAATAATTAAATCCCATATTAATATCATTAGATTGTAACCGAATATCTAATCCAATTAGATATTCTTTGTAAATATTTTAACTTAACCGAGCAACTAGTCGTATTAGATATTCAATGCGATCTTGTATATATCTAAATCACTCAACTATTTGAATATCTAATCTCATTAGATTCTTTAGAATAATACTCCCAGTACTGTTAATTAAAATTTATCCGAACTTTAACAATTTAAATTTGATGAATCGACAATCTAGTTATTAAATTGTTTAATAACGTATAATTAGGTGTCCTTTCTTTTAGTGAAATTCTCAATTTCTCTAATTCCAACTCTATTCACGACATTTATTCTGCTTAATATTAATCTCATGCCTGTTATGAATATAATTAGAGGTGGCACTAACACTAAAGTGCCATGTGCTTAACACGTGAGGTCCTCCTCGAGGAGAATTAGGCCTTGAGGTGTTGAAATAACGGCATCTCGAGCCAAGCGTCTTGAGAAAATTATCACCTTAAGGGTATCAACCACTCGAGGCTCGAAATGGTTGAAGGGTAAAGTGCGTTTGAGCTCAAGGAATTTCAAAGAAGGCTGCAAGACATGTGGTTTCTAGGCTCGAGATGGTTACTTGGAGTGAAATCTTAGATACTTGAACACTAAGCTTAATCCAAGAAAAAATGGGGCTTCTAGAGGGGGACTTTAGCTAGAAATTTGAACGTGGGCTCTAAGAAATTTCGTCCAATACTGAATCAGTAACATGTTCTATGCACGCAAGAAGAGCTCAGTGGCCTGATGTGGGGAGAAGTTGCCGCAGAATGAGGTTATAAAAGATCATGTTCATGGCTCTTTGATAGGTGGCACCAGCATTCTTTAGCCCAAATGGCATCGCCACACATTTGAAGGCCCCTGTTGACCCTGGCCATCTAAATGCAGTCTTGGGTATCCTCAAACACTATCATAACTTGGTAATATCCACAATAGCCATCCATAAAAGATAATACCTCATGCCTCGAGGCCGAAACAATATGAATGTCAGAAATATGCATGGGATATTCATTGTTGGGTGTGGCTGCATTCAGATCCCTGAAATTAATAAAAAAAAAATATGATTTTTCCATTCTTTTGAATTACAGGAACAATATTGGTTAACCACTCCACATGCCTGGTTGTTACGTGGAACTTGCCCTTAAAGAGTCTCTCATTTTCCTCTTTAACCAAATCTATGGCTTCTTGGGAAATCCTTCTCCGGGCATGGATAATAGGCCTCGAGCCTAGCTTAATGGGTACCCTATACTCCACCAGCTTCCTTTCTAGGCCAGACATCTCACGATGATCCTGGGCGAGGCAGTCCTTGAACTCAAGGAGTAGGCTTACGCACTGCTTCCTCTGTACTTCAGAAAGTAGAGCGCTCACATGGGTTGGTCTTGGGCTTTCCATTGAACCCAAGTTGACTTTAAAAAAAGGATCTTAAACTTCAGCTCTTAAGTGCTCCATCTTGGTTGGTGTTGCTCTCATGTCAGACAACTCCAACTCTTTCTCTTGTGGGAGCTGGGACTACATTGTTTTGAGGAAAGTGCCACGTGCTTAACACATGAGGTCCTCCTCGAGGAGAATTAGGCCTTTAGGTGGTGAAATAATGGTATCTCGAGCCCCACATCTTGAGAAGATTATCATCCTAACAAGGGTATCAACCACTCGAGACTTGAGATGGTTTAAGGGTAAAGGGAGCTCAAGCTCACGGGACTGCCAAAAAGGCTGCAAGACATGTGGTTTCTAGGCTCAAGATGATTACTTGGAGCGTAATCTCAGACACTTAGGCACTAAGCTCAATCTAAAAGAACATGGGGCTTCTAGAGGGGACTTCGGCAAGAAATTCAAATGTTGGCGCCAAGGAATTCCCTCCAATACTGATCATGGACATGTTAATTGATCTTTTACGTGCAAGAAGAGCTTAGTGGAATAACATGGGGAGACGTTGCCGCAGAATTAGGGAGAAAAAATTATTTAGTTATTATAAATAAGAGACTGTGTGACTGTCCAAATCAGTACATACACTAAATACAAAACTTTTTCAAGTTTTCTTTTTTTGGAAGAGTAGTGTAACTTAGCGTAGCATTGAACTTGTTGTACTTCCTTCTTCAATAATACAGTCTTTCGAGCTTTAGGTATGAAATTCCTGTTTTAATCTGTTCCCAAATTTTGGCGAGTTAAGAATTGAGGCTTTAGTTTAAGGCTTTGACGGCGAAGTCTTAACCTTAATTCCTTTCGTCCTAATCCAGTGTCCTGATTACTGTTCGCTCCACCTTAATCTTGTCAGACCTAAACTCATTCGAGTTATTATAAGTCATGGGTGCCAAGCTTAATAACTAGATTGACTCAAGCTATAAGTGGACTGTTGAGCTCTTGGGTTTGTCTCTACCCCAGTTCTTGACTTTTAAGCTTGCGAGGAAAGGTGTCTGTGGGTCCTGCTCTGTCATTGTAACTGCCACTTGACTTGAGTTAGGTCTATACAAAAAATCCATAAATGGTCCATCATGTCTTCTCCGTGGGCATCTTGACGATGGGTCCTTTTCAAGTGATGGACCCATATCATCCTCATCAGATTTTACCTCAATAAAATTAGTTGAAGACATAAATGGTTTGTCATCTGCCATAACAATCTCATACTTGTCATGGTTCCAAAGGATTAAATACTAGTGAAGTGAGGATGGGATACAATAGTAGGCATGCAGCCAATCCCTCCCATGCAACGCATTATAGCTTAAGGTAGTGTCCACTAGAAAGAAGGATGTCAACTTACTCAGGTTGCCAATAGTTAACTCAATCGGGATTACCCCTTCAGACTTGGTGGTGGTCCCAAAGAAGCCACAAATTTCCACATCAAAAGTTATTAAGTCATCTTGAGATTTTCCGATAACCCCCAACATGTATGGTGGTAGGATGTTGATGGCTGCGCCATTATCCACTAAGAAATTAATCAACAAAATGCCATGAAATTGGGCTTTAATGTATAGAGGCTTAATGTGTTTGCTGGTTGCAGAAGACACATCAAACATCATCTTTGTCACATCAGGTAGGTCATCAGTTGATTTAGAGGCTAGAGACTTAATTTTAAAGATAAAGGATCGGTAATACATTTAGTTCCTTCTACTTAGCTACAAGCTCCACCAAGGGATCTTTGTCTACTACCACTACATCTCCTTCAAGGTTGCCCCTCAATTGCCATAAACACCAGAGAGATAATCAATGAAGTTCTGATGTTAGCTTGTTTAAGGAGTGATCCAAACTCGATGTACAACCCCTAATCTGTCTCCTTCCTAGGACTTTTGTCAATTTGCATGTCCTAGTCTTGAGCCTTAACTTTACATTTGACCTCCAGGGCCTTAGATTCCTTAGTTAGCTTAGGGGTAGTCCTTCATATGGAAGTTATTCTCAATATCAGACCATGTTAGGTTAACGCGGTCAAGAGGTTCCTCTAAATTGATGCTAAGAGGACTATAATCCTCTCCATCATCAGATATCTAACGAGCCCACAAATCCTTGGCAAGTTGCTCCCACTAAGACTCCTTTCATTTTGAAGACGCGAGACTAGCCCATCTCTTGAGCTTCTTGCATGGTTCTTTCTTAGCCTTCTTCGTTATGATTTTAGCCATTAATTTTGGATCTTCGAGATCCATCGGTTCTGGGCAACCGTCGTCCTTATCTTCATGGCTTAAATCCTCCTCAGCAAGATCCTTGACCATCAAAGTGCGAAGTTGAGCTCTTCCCTTTGCCTCTTTCTTATGAAGCAGAGTCTTCTTCTGAGTTCGAGTAAGTTTAGAAGAAGTAGCATTCTCTTTCCTAAGCTGGTTTTTCCTCCAAATGTTACCAAAACGAACCCCCAAGGTTGTTGTCCTGGCTGTCATGGTCCTTAGGTAGTATCCACTTCAATCACGTGGTACTTTGGATTTCTCTAGGGAGTCCCAATCCTCTTGATTAACTAAGCCTTGGATGTAAAACCTTTAGTTAGCCTGGAGGGCGAGGCTTTTCTTAAGGATGCTGGTAATTTATTATTATTATTTTTTTTTTTGGATATAGTTATAGCCTTATCATCTTAGACACCAGTCTATGGCCACAACCTCCACAAAGGGAACGAGTAAACCCAATGAACTTCCTCATTATTTCCTTTCTTGTAGCAAAGACCGTATGCGATTGTTCATTGGTGGGCATACCCATGTATATCTCTTCTTTCTTTCTTATACATGTATGGTTACGCACATCTTAGGAGAAAATAGGAAAGGTGAGAACCCTGCGAAAATTTCCACTGGCCAACTTAAATAATGTTAGAGACTTTGGAGTCCCCCAAAAAGATGGTTGAGGCGAGCAAGCGGGTAGGGAAGCTCTCCGATAGGAAGTCGCACGGTAACTAGTAATCCGTCAAAAGGGTAGTATTAGGCCCATCTCCAATGACATGACGAAAGGTAACAGAATATAGGCTACGTATTCCAAGCATCTGCCTCCAACATCAAGAGGCCGAGCTCATCACCTAGATAGTGCAAAAAAAAATCTTACCTCTGAGTCAATTTTGACGAGCCCAACGAGCCCACAGAGCGGATGGATCCATGAGCAGAACCCAGATATGCTTAATGATCGAAGTCTGGTTCCACTTAAAGAGACGACGAATCCCTAAGCCACCCTCATGTCTCGAATAACAGAGGTAGCTCTAGGTAACCTTTGCCCCCACTGCTTGGGGTGTGGGGAAAAATATAAATTTTGTTGAAAAATTAAACTCTGATATCGATCGTTGGGTTCACAATTTTTCAACTGTGGTGACAACAAGGGGTACCTATTAGAGCACTCGAAGTAGGAGACTCTTCTCTCTACCTAAGCCCCCGGTCAGAGAGTTATGCTTCGTGACACCTCATGTGCAAGAGCTCCCGGTAATAGGGTTATCTCTATAAATTCCTTTGCTCTAATGCCGGTTGTTGGGACGAATTTCAAAAATTCTCCCTAAGTTTGCACAGCGGAAGGGGTTTAAAATTCATAATTCTAAACCTGGGTTAATTTAAAATTTTTAATTTTAAATCTACAGATTTCAATTCATAATTTAAATCTACCGATGAAAATTATTAATTTAAATCTGCCGAACTAAATTCTTAATTTATATCTACAGGCCTTTTACTCTAATACATTCATAACTATACATAAACTTAAACAGGCATAATAATAAATACTATAAATAAATTGAAAAGCGAAAACTAAACGAAGAGGGAAAGAAAACATACCCGGTATTGCTAAATATTAGAAAGAAATAACAATCTTCAAAAGAACACCAAAATCAAAACCCTCGCTATCTTCTACGCAATGACCTCGAACTGCCCGAAGGGTGGGCTTCGAAAAATATTAAACTTTCAGAAAATCAAAATTTCAAAGGAAATTTCTCTCTCCCACTAGGTCTGAGAAAGTAAATACTCACAGAAACCTTTTTTTTTTTAATTCTAAAATAGAATTCAAAACCCTTGGAATAGGTACCTCTATTTCTAGGAGCATATCGGAGCCAAAACAAGCAATTAAATCGATGTGGATTCGCTAGTTTAAATCAAAACGCATCATTTTAATGAAAAGCAGGTAAAACGCGTCATTTTGCATCCCTTCAAATTGCACCCTTGTTTAACTATCTCCGCGTGCCACATGGCGGGCCGCGATTGGCCCACGCACAAGCACTTGGATCACCCTCGCGTGCTGGTTGGTCCATACACAAGCACATGGATCGTGATTTGTTAGAGGATTTTTCTTTTTTTTCTTTTTACTTTGTTTCCCACATGTAAAAATTCATCTAATGAATTTTAATTTTCAAAAAAAATTATTTTATTTTATAATTTTTTAACTTTCATTTATCTCATGAATAATGTTTGACAAATTTAAGTTTACCCATCTTGTGGATAAATAATTCATCTTATAAATTCTTTAATATTTTTTTGATGGCAATAAATATAGAAGCTTAGGCAAGGACCTTAGGGACAATTTAAATCTAGCTCCAAATGGGTTAAATTAATCATCTCATGAAATAATTTAATTACCATTTAATGAGACTTAATTCTACTAAATAAATTTCACTGCACTCCAGACTTAAACCATTTATTTGAAATCTTTCTAATAAACTGTATTTATGACAACAACCCCGCCACTAGATGTCCATGACAAAGGATAAATATAACCACTACCATTACCCTTCTCACAGCTTCTCCATTAGTTACCGACTCGTCCTTTACTGAATAATTCATTTATACTTGAACATATTCACAGTATAAATTGCAAATGTCAAACACTTGAAATACTTTGGCCAAAGTTTTCGAACTATTCTAATATTTTCGAATCAACTAAGGGGATATCTGTATTCCATAAGAGACTATAGATCCCCTATTGAATACCTGATCCTTGTCACACTTCACGCCGATGCCCAGTGTACGTGGGAATTCAGTCATGCGTTTAGAACTTACTTATAGTACACCAAAGTAACTAATGCTCTATGTACAAGTCTAGAATACCCTCAGAATTTTGAGTCGTCGTTCAAACAGTACAACATGAATCACTAATCTCTGATAGTAGTCTAGAAAATAGTAACGCACATGGTCCAACTTAGTGTGTTAATAATATTAAACAAACGAACCCAAAAATTTTGGACCTCCATCCACATGATCATGACGAGTCATCTAAAGTGTTAGGTCATGGTCTTAAAAGACAAGTAGTCCAAGCTCATCATTGACCACGAGTTATTCAAATAACATTCCATACCATTTGTTTCAAGTCTATCTGTGGGTAAATCTCATTATCCACTTAGAACAAACATGTAAAATGTAATATGAGGACTACACCCATCTAATGGATGTCTCCCAAAAGAAAATCACATGTAGTATAAATGCTCGCTTACACAAATTTAACTAGGAAACGCCTGGGACTTCAATTTTATTTATTAATTAAAATAATATATCTAGAATAAATTTGGATTTCAAGACACTGTTCCTAACATGGGGCTAGGGAGGTGCCTTTCCAGAGAAAAAAGCTGCAAGAGTTGACTCGATCTTCTTAATCATTGCCTTCGAAACCATGAATATCGATGACCAGTACACCTGAATAGCAAACATGACAAACCTGATGAGCTGCTAGTGCCTAGCATAGGATAATAAGCACGGAGTCCATATACGAATGCCAGAGACAATACAATCCAAGAGTACCTTGTAATCAATGAAACGCCGCCAATAGTTAATCATAGATACACCCTAATATCTAACTGGACACTGCCCTAGACTAAAAACAAGGACATCGAGAATCTCTGGTTGCACCCTGAAAATGAAATATTACCCTACTCTTATGTAAAAGAATCTTAATATTTTAGTCCTCTATCTTAGGAAGAAAGACTTCCATCTTAACTCTAGAATCAATCAATAACAGCCTAATCAAATGCAAAATGTAGATGAATTCAAAAGTTTTCATGAAAACAGCAGAATGTTTACACTTTAGAAGTGAAAATTTACCTATGGAGGAGAAAAAATAGCGAAGTGAAAGAAGAAAAATGTTAAAAATTAGATAATCCAAGTAGTACTAAGCTTAGCTGATGTAGATAGGGATAGAAATTACCTAATCGAGACGATAAAAGGAGTTTTAATTATGGTATAATTAGGATTTTATTTATTAGTGTTTTGTTTTATTGAATTATGTAGCTAGATTTAGGTGATTGGGTTTTGTAGTTATATTATTATTAGAAGTAATAGAGTTTGATTTAAAGTAAGATTAGTTCTTAGAATTAGATTATTACTATGAGTAGAGTTTTGTATGTCTATAAATAGATCATTAGTTTATAGTTTTTGGAAGTTTTTGATGAATTGAATAATTTTATGAATTATTTTGTTTGAGTTGATCTTTGTAGTTTTTATTTTAAAATAGTTTAATAAAAATTACGTAGCTCCTCTTTTGGGTTATTTCTCAGGTATTTGCAGAATCAATGAGTTTTAGCCGATCCCTCTTAATCCGGCATCAGTTGGTACGATCAACGGGTTAGAAGCTCTTTAATCCTAAAATTCTCATTCATGCACTGCATCAGTTGGTATTAGAATGAAGGATGTTCCCGAGCTATGCCACTGAGAAGGTAGAAGATGGGGCAAACTCTCATGTGGGATGAAAAGTTGATGAGGAATGAAGAGAGGCTCTGAAGGATAGAAGTCTTCATAGAGGAAAGGTTCGGTCATCTCCTCCACCACTGAGCCACTCTTCAAGGTACGCCACCTTCAACATCAAAATTGGTGGGCCATTGCTATACCTCCAAGTGAACTCGATTGCCTTCACAGCCATAATAATCAACCACCAACCACAATCTCCATCACCACCAGCTGGTCCTAATCCATCGAATCCGTTTCTCCCGCCAACAAAAACAGATGAAGAACGTGCTTATGATTTTTCTTCTCCACCAATTTTTTATGAGCCCATCAATGATAAGACCATTAAAAATGAGGAGAAAATTATGGAAATTAAAACCCTAGACCTACTATCCCTACCACCAATACCACAAGTTCCACCTCGCCCACTAACACCGACACAACCACTACGATTGTCTTCACAAAAAAATATTACCCACCCGATCACCCTCATCACGAGCACCAAAAGATACGACCCCACATTGGAGCCCTTTTCCAGAATCGACATTGGAACCCTTTAGTGTTCCACGAGGTCATCTTCACCCATCAACAAGGCTAGCGGGTCAATTCGAGGACGAATTCTATCCAATTCGGTGAGAATGATGCAGATAGGGATTGAAATAACCTAATCAAGATGACAAAAGGAGAATTAATTATGGTATAATTAGGATTTTATTTATTAGTGTTTAGTTTTATTGAATTATGTAATTAGATTTAGGTGATTGGGTTTTGGAGTTATATTATTATTAGAAGTAGTAAAGTTTGATTTAAAGTAAGATTAGTTCTTAGAATTATATTATTTTTATGAGTAGGGTTTTGTATACTATAAATAGGTCATTAGTTTATAGTTTATGGAAGCTTTCGATGAATTGAATAATTTTATGAATTGTTTTGTTTGAGTTGATCTTTGTAGTTTTTAATTTGAAATAGTTCAATAAAAATTACATAGCTGTCCTTTTAGGTTATTGCTCGGGTATTCGCAGAATCAATGAGTTTTAGCCAATCCCTCTTAATCTGGCATCGTTTGGTACGATCAATGGATAAGAGGCTCCTTTATCTCAAGATTCCCATTCACGTGCTGCATCATTGGCCTTTTATAGGTATAAGACCTGTAAAAAATGGAAGAAAAAAAAATCCTAACAAACAACACCTCTTTTACTGAAGTTCCATAACAGACTAAAGAATTACTAACTTGACTACCTACCTATAGCATAGTTATTTTTCGTCATTGTTCCACACCCCCTGCAAGTTGGATAGTAGATCCAAGCTTGGCCAAGCAAATCTTCAATTAAGCTCCACTAACAAGCTTGGTAAACATATCTGCTTGTTGAAATTTATAAGATGATGCGTGCGATTCTGATTACTCCTTCAATTTGGTTCTGTCGTGAAAAACTGGGTTTTCGGCTATGTAGGTAGCTGATTGTAGTGGGAAAACAAAAATACAACTTGATCATGACAAACATCAAGGTCTCTTAACAATTAAAGACGCCATACTACTTCGCAAGTTGCATCAAGAGGGCTCCTGTACTCCTCTTCCATTGAAGATCTAGAAACTACCTCTTGTATCTTTGCTCTCCAAGAGATCAATGAATCTCCTAGGAAGACAAAAAACTGCCCCCTCTTCGTTTAAATCACCATGAAGGACAGCATCGTTTACTCCGATTTACCCAAGGTGCCAATTTAATCTTGATGCCAAAATCAACAACAATTTGACAGAAGTTTGATGGAAAACATGGGGTCAATGAGCAATCAAAAATGAACTCAAGTTAGACATAGGAACTCAAAATACATAAATCAAGTTTAAGAAAGGAACTTACAAACCTCGAACTGAATTATTTTCAACAGGACTGACCTTGACCTCAAAGGAAGTTAATCAAGGGCTTTAAATAACCAAGCTTATACATAAAAGGGTCAGTCACAAGATAAACAAAACAATCATAAGCATGAACAACACAAACTTAAGCTCCAGCAGGCAAGTATATAAAATGACTAGTACAAATGAATAAACAAGTGAGTAATGAAAAGGGCAGAGAAAGTAATTAAACCGAAGAATTACCGTGCTGAGGAGTAAACCTCTGCCCCGAGTCGTTTATGCACCCACACTAGTACAAACGGGATCTTTCAGACTTCGATTCCAAGGGTTAACACGGTACCCATCACAAGAGTGTACTCTCGGGTGTTGGGTTGGAGTACGCCTCAATTTGCTCAGTAACGGAACCATAAAAAGAAACCCTCTTAATTTTGTTCTAGTGCCTATAGTTCCAGCACCCACTGGATCTCTAGCAAGAGGAAAGCTCCGGAGGGTGGCTCCACCCCTGAACACCGACCTGCCGCTGCCTGAACAGCCCCTCACTGCCACTGCCATTTTACATTCCGACAATTTTTCTCGGCTTTTCCGATCACGAAATTGGTAAGAAATTGGGGATTAAGAATGAAAGAAGTTTTTCCCTTTTTTTTCTTTGAAGGTAGCCTCAAGTGTAGAAATACATTGAGTAGTTGAGATGGGAGTCGGGATGCATGGAGAGATATCAGGAAAGCAAAACTAAACTTGCATCAGTATTCTCTTTTTCCTTTCATTAATTATTGATTTATTTTAATTATTTATTTTTAACTCTTCTCTAATATGCGATACACTAGGCCCACAAGGCTTAACCATGTCAAATGAAAAGGAGGTATACAAAGTGGCTATCACGCATTTTAGAACATATATGCGGGATATAAGACTTGGTGCTAATTGAACAAAATTGAAGCACACTACCCTCAAAATCGAACAATCCCCCACATGATTCAATCTTGAGAAAGGGGACAAAAGATGTTACTGAGTAATGAGACCCACACTTTACAATGCCAATGTCTTTTAGACTTGTTACGGCACCTAGTGAATATGCATGTCCCACAACCACCCTAGATGAACATTGTCTTGAACCCGGGCAGTCATTGTGAAGAGCACACACACCCACTTCATGTGGTCCTGAGGTTGAAATGCACTCCGCAATCCGGACGTATGAGGTCCTTCACAACAAAACAAATCCGATACTTGGGTACTCTGGAATGCTCTAGAGAGTAAGACCTTACTCTCGACAAAGGATGTCTTACCATCCCCACATTCTCGTAGGTGAGTCTATCAAGTGTGGTGCCCCACACCACCATCACAGGCTATGGACGTCATTAAGAGCCTGGAGATCATCCTCAATATCATGGAAGATCGGTGTGTCCATTAAGTGTGCTACCCCACACCACCATTATAGGCTATGGACAACATTAAGAACCTTGAGCTCATCCTCAAGTCATGGCAGTCCTTACATATCTTTAAGCCACAAAAAGAATTAACTCGAAAGGGGTTAGGGTGTCTTAATCACAACTTTCCCAGCCTTGGCTTCATTTGACCCATTGAACATCGAGAATAACTCCCGAGATGGGTATCCACCAATATGAAGATTTACAAGTGGGCTTAAGCCTTATTCCCTCTGCTATACATGTCACGCCTTCTTAAAAGGCATGTAGGTACAAATTGCCTTCTTAAAAGGCTTTTAGCATAAGCCGCCTTCTCAAAAGGCCTTTAGATATGAGCCGCCTTCTTAAAAGGCCTTTAGAATAAGTCGCCTTCTCCAAAGGCCTTTATAAGTAAGTCGCCTTCTTAAAAGGCCTTTAAAAGGAAGATTCATCAAGCAGTCTCACTCCTAACTCGAGTGAGGTCACAAGTGTCTCTCGACACCGTAGCTAAGGCAACATGCCCTTAGCTTGTCAAACCCATCAGGTGTGCAGTGCCCACATCATCTTTCACGGACTATGGGTAGGTTAGCCCCAAGCTCAACCTTCACAATGGGCTTAAGGAATTGTACATAAAGTAAAGAGGTACTTAAGTTCGCCTCTTCCAACATCAATCATTAGTTGCTCTTACCCCCACATTGAGGCATCTACAATGAATTGCCAAACAACCAGCTCCATATTCTACGAACTTCAATAAGAGTGAGTGAAACACAATAAAGGAGTACATATACTATCAATAAAATCATGTCTCCACCCCAAGTACTCATATAGTACACACACAGTTGGAAAAATAATTATGTACCGCAAAATTTCAGTTTTACATACTATCACAAGAGGGAACCTTCATCATTTCAACTCAACTGGCTCACCACTGGTTAATTCACAAAAGTTCTTAATCAACGTGTTGTCTTTTTATTATTCAAATTAAGGAAATCCACACATTCATAGGGCCATCAAGATCAAGTGCTAGCATCATCAAACTATTCGCATTGACTTTAGATGGTCACCGCAATAATATTTCTACCATAATCAATTCACATATGCTAGCTATAACTAGCGAACATCAGTGAAGCCACAATAATCACAAAAGATTATGGTCAAACAACATATTTCATAGGCTCTTGAGTTCTGATAAAATCCCCCACAATGGAATGCCTCACACTACATTCCATAGCCATTCAAATTTTCTACCTACCAACTTAGATGTTAAGGTCAATTTGACAGCGCAGGTTTAAGAGGAGTCTCCTAAGGTACAACTAGCTATAATTCCTAAACACATAGCCATTAGTGGAATAGCTCTCATCGATATTAGACACCCAATTGGCATCACATTATCCATTTAGCATAACACAAAGTCTATTACAACGTAAGCCCCAATGCATAGTACTTCACTAATATCTTAACAGTTTGATTAAAACATTTAAGTACTCATCATTTGGATCAAGGTATGTAGACTAGATCTACCAATGACATATAATATAACAAGTGTGTTATTCATCAAAATATAACACTATCAATCATTTTGGCGCTTTCAACCTTTGCTATAGTATCACCTTTTTTTTTTTTTTTTTCCTTTTCAAGTGAACAATAAGGTCATCCAGTGGGTCATCAAAATGACCAAACTTTCTTAGGACTTTCTCCACATAGTCAAGAGTTAAACTCTTCGGGTACTCTAGTGATTTTTAAACTAAGTATCACTGCCTCACATAGATCATTCACATCAAACATAGACTCAAAAAAGACTATTGTATTTACAATATTCACACTTGTGCCAAGAAGGGGCATATCATCAACGTGATTTTTAACACATTCAAAACGTCACTATAAAAGAACTCATATGTGACTAGGGTTAGTTAAATAATGAAGCCACTATCTAGGGGTTTAATAAAAACTATATTGGGAGTCTCAAACTGTTAAGAACAGTATCCTGAAATCTAGATTTATTCTGGATATTTTATTTTGATTAATAAATAAAATTCTAATCCCAGTCGTTTCTTAGTTAAATTTGTGTAAGCGAGCATTTGTACTGCATGGCATTTTCTTTTGGGAGACATCCATGAGAAGGGCTGTAGTCCTCATACTACAATTTACATGTTTATCCTAAGTGGTTTATGAGACTAAGCCACAGATAGACTTAGATCAAATAGTATGGATTGTTGTTTGAAAGGCTCATAGTCGAAGACAAGTTTGGACCACTTGTATGCGAAGACTAAAACATGACACCATAAATGACTTGTCTTGGTCATGTGGATGGAGATCCAAAAGTTTCATGTTAGTGTGTTTAATAAGATTGACACACTGAGTTGGACCATATGGGTTACTTATTTCTAGACTACTATCAGAGATGAGTGATTCACTTTGTACTATATGAATGACAACTCTAAATCCTGAGAGTATTTTGGACTTGTGCATGGAGCGTTAGTTACTTTGGTGTACTATAAGTAAGGTCTAAACGCATGACTGAATTCCCACGT
Source organism: Simmondsia chinensis (assembly GCA_018398585.1). Lineage (NCBI taxonomy): Eukaryota > Viridiplantae > Streptophyta > Magnoliopsida > Caryophyllales > Simmondsiaceae > Simmondsia > Simmondsia chinensis. The sequence goes on from JAGTTD010000002.1 coordinate 19,325,634, forward strand.
ACACTAGGTAGTGGCGTGAAGTGTTACAAGGATCAGATCTTCAATAAAGAATCTACCGTCTCTTATGAAATACAGGTGTCCCCTTAGTTGATTCACAAATATTTGAATAGTTCGGAAACTATGGCCAAAATATTCCAATTGTTTGAAATTTGGAATTTATGCTGTGAATATGTCCAAGTATAAATGAATTATTCAGTGAAGGACGAGTTGGTAACTAATGGAGAAGCTATGAGAAGGATAATGGTACTTGTTATATTTATCCTTTATCATGGACATCTAGTGGAGGGGTTGTTGTTATCAATACAGTCTATTAGGGAGATATCAAATAAATGGTTTAAGTCTAGAGCGCAATGAGATTTATTTAGTGGAATTAAGTCTCATTAAAGTGTAATTAAATTATTTCATGAGATGATTAATTTAACCCCTTTGGAGCTAAATTTAAATTGTCTCTGAGGTTTTTACACAAGCCTCTGTATTTATTACCATCGAAAAAATATTCAAGAATTCATGAGATGATTTTATTTATCCATGAGATGGGTAAATTTAAATTTGCCAAACATTATTCATGAGATGAATAAAATTGAAAATTATAAACTAATTATTTTTTTAAAAATTAAAATTCATGAGATGTATTTTTACATGTGGTAAACAAAGCAAAACAAAAATAAAAAAAAAATAAAAAAGGCCTGAAAATATCACAAAGTGGTCGATCCGTGTGCTCATGGATTGACCAACCAGCGCACAACACTTGCCCCGCTCTGGGAAGCCAGGATGATGATCTGCGTGTGCACGGGAGGGCCAATGGTGGCCCGCCATATGTCACGCTTAATTTAAAATAGGGTTGCAATTGTTAGCATGGTAAAAACGATGCATTTTACCTATTTTTGAAACAAAAATGGTGCGTTTTGCCTTTATTCAGTGAATCCCTCATTGTTGAATTTGATTATTTTCGTTCTAGTATCCTACTACAAATAGGGGTACCTATTTCAGAGGTTTAGCATTCAATTGAATTGAAACAAATTATTTTGGGTATCTAAAAATTGTTTCGAAGACCTAATTGGAGAGAAAAATTTCCGCTGATATTTTTCTTTCCCAAGTTTAATATTTTTCGGAGCCTACCCTCCTGGCAGTTTGAGGTCATTGCATAGAAGATCGCGGGGTCTCAATTTTCTTGGTTTTCTTATTTTAGAGCAAATCCAAGTATGTTCTTCCTTCCTTCTTTTTTTAGTTTTTGCTTTTCTATTTATTTACTGCATTCGATATTATGCCAATTTGGGTTTATGTATTATTATGAATGTATTAGAGCAAAAGGCTTGTAGATCTAAATTAAGAATTTATATCTCTAGATTTTAAATTATGAATTTAAATCTATAGATTTAAAATTAGGAATTTTAAATCAACCATAGGTTTAGAATTATGAATTATAAACCCTTCTGCTGCGTAAACTTTATAAAATTGGGGATAATTTTTGAAATTCATCCCAACAACCGGTATTAGGGCAAAGGGTTTATAGATTCCTGAGAACTCTAGCACGTGAGGTGTTACGAAGCGTGACTCTCCGACCTGGGGCTTGGGTAGAGAGAAGAGTTTCATACTCTACGTGCTCTAGTAGGTGCCTACTGTTGTGACCTTAGTTGTGAACTGTGAACCTAATAGTCGGTATTAGAGTCTATTTTTCCAACAAAAGTCATATTTTTCACAACAATTGGTATCACAGCCAACCTCTGATTACGTTCATAATATACATGACTAATTAAAATAAGATCAAAATAAATAGATTTGCGATTTAACAAAATAGAGATTTTATTAAGAAGGAAAGATTATTTAAGTAACGATTTACATTATTTAAATCGTTAATGACTTAATTGTGAATCGGATTGCATAAAGTAATGATTTAAATTGTTGAAATCATTTATGAATTGAAGGAGTTAGTAGTTAACTAGGCTATTTAAAATATTGATTTAAATTGTTTAAATCGGTTAAAAGAGTTAATAGTTAACTAGGTTATTTAAAGTATCGATTTAAATTGTTTAAATTAGTTACAAGATTTAATTGTTAACTAGGTTGTCTATAGTGACGATTTAAATAGTTTAACTCGTTAGAGAATTAATCATTAATTCAGATCTAACAACCTATAAATTCGGGATTACATAATCTTTACTATGAGACAATGCTCGTTTGGTTAAGATTTGTAAAATCAGATAAGATTAATCTAATGAGATTAGATTCAAATACCTTTTTTACCAAAATTGGATAAAATTGATCTAATGAGATTAGATTCAAATATTTTTTTAACAAAATTGGATAAAGTTGATCTAATGAGATTAGATTCAACTATTTTTTACAAAATCGGATAAAATTGATCTAAAAAGATTATATTCGATTTATTTTAAAATTAAAAAAAACTGACGCTGATGTCAATGGGACAGTGCTGACATCAGCTGTTTTTAATTTAATTTAAAAAAAATGTTAATTAATTAATTTTCTTTTAGATTGAGATTCTAAATTCGATTATATGATAATCTAAGTTGTGAATCAGTGTTATTTTAAAATAAAAGTTATTTTTAAATTGGTCTTAAAATAAAATTTTGAAATAGACTATTAGATAATCTAAATCATTAACTTTATTTTTAAAATAAAAGTTAAATTTTATTAATTAAATTTTAGAATAAGATTCTAAACTAGACTATTGGATAATCTAAGCTTATTTAACTTTTATAATGAGATTCTAAATATGACTATGGGATAGTCTAAGTTTTAAGATGTTACTGATTTTAAATAAAATTAATTTTTCTCAATTAATTTAATTTTAGGATCAGATTCTAAAAAAAAAAAGATTATGAGATATTCTAAATTTATGGTACTATTTTAATAAAAATTAATTTCTATTAATTGATTTAGTTTTAGAATGGGATTCTAAAAGTAGATTATTAGATAATCTAAATAATATTACAGTACTTTTTTAAATTAGAATTAATTAATTATTTTTATAGATTAAATTTAGAATGAGATTCTAAAGTTCGATTATGAGATAATCTATATTGTAAACCTATAATGTTTTTAATTAAATTAATTAGTTAATTATGGTTTATTTTTAGAATGAGATTCTAAAGGGGATTATGCGATAATCCATGTCGTAAATGCAAGTTAATTAAAAATCACTAGTTATAAAAATCGAGTGGGAGTGAGGTTTCAACTGTTATAACCTCACGGTCTCTATTACCAATCTAGCAGTCTAGTAGATCGATAGAACTCCCTACAGAGGATGTCGATTTGTAGATTATAGGATTACACTTCTATCAGGATGAACCAAAGTGCAAAGAAACGATGCAACCATGCTGCGATGGAGTATTACGTGTATTTTTCTGGAGGTTTAGGTAATGGTTCACTTGACTAGCATGATGCATTAGCCTTCCCGAGGAGCTCTGTTGTGTCATGCTGGAGACTAAGGTAAAGCGTTGAGTTAATCATATTTAGTAAGAGTTACAAGAAAACAGATTAATTAAGAATAATTCTCACCCAAGCTAGCTTCGTACGACCCTGCCGCTGGGGAGTCAGGAGTGGTGTGTTTGGGTCATCATTGTATACATGATAGTATAGTTTGGTGGATATCTAACTTATTGTGTATGCTAAATTGAAAGAATATATATCACTGCAATATACATGACTCTTGTTAGACAGTTACACCAATGTTTGCATTTACAATATTTTTGATATGGATACGGCTGTCGAACTTCACTTGATTTCAAATACATAATGTACTCACTGGACCAAATTACTTTGCCTTGAAAAATAAGTTAGACTTACTCATTACTCACAAGGGACCTAGTAGAAAGAAAGGAAAGGGCAGGGTTGCTATTGTAGCAACCAAGTCCATAAGGAAGTCAGCAAAAGAAAAGTGTTTCTTTTACAAAAAAACTAGGCCACTGGAGGAGGACCTAGACTAAGTATATAGCTACTCTTCCTATAAAGGCTATTAAGCCATCTGGTGAACGTATGTTGATATCTCGCTTAGTTGAATCATGCACAGTTGAGAGTTCACCAGGTTCCTGGTAGGGTGGGCTCGAGTTCAACTGACCATGTCTATATTATGTTACAAGGGCTCAGGCTAAGCAAAAGGCTACAAAATGGGTGATGTACCTGATGGTCAGGGACAATACAATAATGGTGGTCTTAAGTGTAGAAGAAGTTAGTTTAGTCTTTAGTGCTAGAGTTTTTGTTTTAAAGTATTGTTTATTTGTAGCTACTCTGTATAGGAATTTGATTTCTATATTTCGGTTAATGGATAATTGTTATTCAGTTGATTTTGATGGTGAAAATTTTAATATGAGAAATAAATTGTTTATTTGCACATGTACATGAATAAATTGTTTATTCATGTTATTTCCTTATCAAAACTATGGTAATTGTTTAAATAAATCTAACATAAGTTCACTTGTTCAATCTTCTAAAAGAAAACCCCCTGAAAGTGATAATGCCTACACCTCACACAATGTTTAGGTCACACCAATTCGAACAGGATCCAAAGACTGGTAAAAGATGGAATGATGGAGGCTTTGGACTTGAGGTCATTACTACTCTGCAAATCCTGCATAGCAAGAAAGATGACCAAGTATGTCTTTAAGAGTAAAGGCAACAAGGTTGGCGAATTGCTTGAGCTGGTTCACATAGATGTATGTGGACCAATGCATGTTCAGGCAAGAGGTGGGTATGGGTACTTAACCACAATTAATAATGATTACTCGAGGCATGGATATGCTGACTTGATGAGCCATAAGACGAAAGTTTTTGGAGAAATTCAAAGAGTAGAAAGTTGAATTTTAAAAGCTATTAGGTAAACAAGTTAAGTCCCTTCGATCAGATCGAGCTGGTGAATATTTTTTGGTAAGTTTTTGGATTTCCTAACTTTAAATGAGATAAAATCTCAGCTTTCTACTCTGGGTGCACCGCAGCAGAATGGTGTTGCAGATAAAAGGAACAAGGATGGTCTTTTCTACAGTTTTTTTTTATTTAAAAAGTCTTTTGTAAATACAATGCAAAATACTTAGAGAAGCATTTTGCAAGTAAGCTAAAAAAAATAAAAACAAAATAGTATTAAAGGAAAATGGCACTAATTCTAAACAGCTAGACACAACTCAAGACATAGTAGATGCATTAGATGCACCTACCGATAGGAACAAAAATGTTCCAGGTACACGAGAGCTTAGGTGTGGTGGGAGGTTTGTCAGGCCACCTGGCAGGTTCATAGCGGGAGCCTTAGTGATAGACTGTGGCATTGAATCTGGTCCTTATAGCCACAATGAAGCAATTAAGTCTTCTAGTTTTATGCAATCGGTTGCTCGAACCATGCGTGAACAAATGACATTAAGAGAAAGTAGTGACTTTCTTAGTGTTATATGTCAACAATATACTACTCCTTGAGAATGATGTAGGGGTGTCATTAGCTATAAAGATTTGATTGTCAAGAAAGCTCAATATGAAGGACATGGGAGAAGCTAACTCTACTCTCAGGATTAAGCTTCTGCAAGGTTATAAGAGTAGGATGTTGGGTCTCTCTCCAGCCGCTTTTATTGACAAGATGTTTTCAAGGTATAGCATGGAGTCCCTCTTTCTTTTGAGTAGTGTTTTAAGACACCTCCAGAGGAGGAGCAATTGAGGAATATTCTATTTGCTTTGGTAGTGGGAGGCCTTAAGTATGCCATGTTGCAAATGAGACTTGATGTCTCCTATGCTATGGTATAGTAAGCAAATGTTAGTGTAACCCAGGTCCGATGGACTAGGTGGCAGTGAAGCATTTTCTCTAGTTTTTGAGAAGAACTAGAGACTATATGCTGATCTTTCAAAGTGACGAGCTGGTTTCAGCTGGCTATACTGATTTAGGACTTCTAGTCGGATTAAAATGATAGACGTTCAATGTGACAGTCTATTAGGGAGATATTGGTAGTGGTTATATTTATCCTTGACATGGACATCTAGTAGAGAAGTTGTTGTTATCAATACAATCTAATAGAGAGATATTGAATTAATGGTTTAAGTCTAGAGTGCAGTGAGATTTATTTAGTAAAATTAAATCTAATTAAATGGTAATTAAATTATTTCAAGAGATGATTAATTTAACCCATTTAGAGCTAGATTTAAATTGTCCCTGAGGTTCCTACACAAGCCTTTGTATTTATTGCGATCAAAAAAATTAAAGAATTCATGAGATGAATTATTTATCCATGAGATAGGTAAATTTAATTTTGCTAAATATTACTCATTAGATGAGTACAATTAAAAATTATAAAATAAAATAATTTTTGTAAAAAATTAAAATTCATAAGATGAATTTTTACATGTGGTAAATAAAGCAAAACAAAAAATAAAAAAGGCCTAAAAATGTCGCACAATGGTCAATCCGTGTGCTCACGGATTGACCAACTAGCGCATGACACGTGTCGCGTGCTGGGAAGCCAGGAGGATAATCTGCATATGCACGGGTGGGCCAATCGTGGCCCGCCACGTGCCACACTTAATTCAAAATAGAGGCGCAATTGTTAGCAGGGTAAAAACTATGCCTTTTACCTGTTTTTGAAACCAAAACGGTGCGTTTTGCTTTTGTTCAATGAATCCCACATCGACGAATTTGATTATTTTTGTTTTGGTATCCTACTATAAATAGAGGCACCTATTTCAAAGGTTTGGCATTCAATTGAATTGAAACAAATTATTTTAGGTTTCTCGAAATTGTTTCGGAGAACTAATTGGAGAGAAAATTTTCCGTTGAAATTTTTCTTTCCTTGGTTTAATATTTTTCGGAGCCCACCATCTGGGCAGTTTGAAGTTATTGCGTAGAAGATCGCAGGGTCTCGATTTTTTTGGAGAAAATCCGGGCATGTTCTTCTTTCCTTCTTCTTTTCGTTTTCGCTTTTCTATTTATTTACAGTATTCGTTATTATGGCTATCTAAGTTTATGTATTACTATGAATATATTAGAGTAAAAGGCCTGTAGATCTAAATTAAGAATTTAGATCTGTAGATTTCAAAATTATGATTTTAAATCTGCAGATTTAAAATTAGGAATTTTAAATTAGCCCTAGGTTTAGAATTATGACTTCTAAACCCTTCCGCTGCATAAACTTTATAAAATTTGGGAGAATTTTTGAAATTCATCCCAACAACCGGTATTAGGGCAAATGGTTTATAGAGATAAAGCTATTCCCGAGAACTCTCGCACGTGAGGTGCCACGAAGCGCGACTCTCCTACCGGGGGCTTAGGTAGAGAGAAGAGTCTCCTACTCTAAGTGCTCTAATAGGTGCCTACTGTTGTGACCATAGTTGAGAATTGTGAACCCAATAGTCGGCATCAGTGTTTATTTTTCCAACAGAAGTCATATTTTCCCCAACTCAAATATATATACCTTGTACTATATTTAGGAACTTTGAACCCCTCAGGTTGTTCCTTAAGGTTTCTCCTTTTTTATCATAATTTAGGAATTTGGTCTTCTATGAACCCCTAAGGAGACCTAGTAGCACTTGCTCATAATCGATTCAGACTCATTATCAGTGAACTCTCTCGAAATAGGTGCATTTATGGCTTCATAACATCTTTAAGGGTTTTAGGATTTTCCTATATTTGTGTTATACTAACATGTACACCCCAAAAACAAAGTGCTTGGTCAAGAAGGAAAAGTACAAGTAGGTAAAACCTACTTCAGCTAGAGCCTCTCACATTTACAAGTAGTGAATATTAGAAACATAACCCTTTTACATTAAGGTATAATATTTAACCTTTCAATTGGATTACCAATAAAGTGAGTAGGAACCGCAACAGGGCTTCCCCCCACAACTTAGAGAGTAACTCAATAAATCAAGGCCAAAGAACACCAAATTTATATCATTTTTCCTCAAGCTTTTTATTTTTAAAACAATTTTTATAGAGGAAGATGGTATCACATTCACCACCTCTATTCGACCTAATCCTTTTGATTTATGGTCTAGTAAGTATTAACTTCCGTTTTATATTTGAGGAACTCCTAATAGCCTCATCTTTGAATTTCAAAGGATATTCCTTAATAAATCTCGATTAGTCATCAACAAACAAGATATAGTACCTTTTTACCACCTACACTCATGATGTTTTAAAGCTTACCCAAGTCATTGAGAATGTATTAAGGAGGGCCATTAAAATTTTTTTAACAGAGGTCAAGTTCCCACATTTGAGCCTAATAAGCCACCGATCTAACAATTTATCAATATAACAGAAGCTCAATTCATTTTATTAGCTTTACCACAATTTGATATAGAGAATGCCTTTTTCTCCACAAGTTCAAGTATCCTTTGCGAATATCCTTATTGACTTGTCAAATGTTTTATCATTTTTAAACCATGCAATGGAATCTAAATTTCTTTGTGAAAAAATCTATCCAGTCCAACTGTTAAAGCTCATTTTACCCGTTATTTCTCAATATTGTTTTGGGCCATTTTCTTTTGGTTTTTCTTTTCTGTATTTAGGTGTTCATATCAAAAATATCAGAAGCCTCTCAAGTTTGGAGCATTCTCTCCTTTTCTTTCTCTTCACTTAAACTAGGGTTTTAGCTTTCAACCATGCAAATAAATATAGCTACTTATCGTCAAAGCAAACCCACTAATCAATTCGCAGTAACCCATTTCCCCTTTGATTTTGCACAAAATCAGACTAGGGATTGTGACTTTAAATCAAATTCAATGTGATGAACAAAATGAAATCAGCATTCACTCTGATATGATTACTGATTATACTTAAATGACTTAGATTGATAGAAAACATGGAGTCAATAAGCAATAAAAAATGAACTCAATTTACACAAAGGACCCCAAAATACATAAATTGAGTTTGAGAAAAGAACTTATTAACCTCGAACTGAATTAATCTCAATAGGACTGACGTCGACCTCAAAGGGAGTCAATCAAGGGCTTTAAATAACCAAGCTATACTCAAAAGGGTCAGTCACAAGATGAACAAAATGATCTTAAGCATGAACAACACAAAACTTAAGCTTTAGCAGGCAAGTGTATAAAACGACTAGTAGAAATGAATAAACAAGTGAGTAATGAAAAGCTCAAAGAAAGTTATTAAACCGAAGAATTATCGCACTGAGGAGTAAACTTCTGCCCTAAGTCGTTTATGCCCCACATTGGTACAAACGGGATCTTTGACACTCCGACTCCTAGGGTTAACACTGTACCCATCACAGGAGTGTACTCTCGGGTGATAGGTTGGAGTACGCCTCAATTTGCTCAGTAGCAGAACAATAACATGAAACCCTCTTAATTTTGCTATAGTGCCTATAGTTCTAGTACCCACTGGATATCTAGCGAGAGGAAAGCTCCAGAGGGTGGTGCCAACCCTGAACACTGATCTACCACCACCTGAACAACCCCTCACAGCCACCGCCATTCTACATTCCGGCAATTTCTTTCGGCTTGTCTAATCACGAAATTGGTAAGAAGTTAGGGATTAAGAATGAAAGCAATTTTTCTCTTTTTCGTTGAAGGTAGCCTTAAGTGTAGAAATACAGTGAGTAGTTGAGATGGGAGTCGGGATGCACAAAGAGATATCAGGGAAGAAAAACTAAACTTGCATCAATGTTCTGTTTTTCCTTTTGTTAATTATTGATTTATTTTATTTATTTATTTTTAACTCTTCTCTAATATGCCATACACTAGGCCCACAAGGCTTAACCAAGTCAAATGAAAAGGAGGTATACAAAGTGGCTATCACAAGTGTGATTATGTTGCCAAGCATGAACCTCTTTTGCCATTGCTTTTTCCACTCAGGATGCCTAATTGCTCTAGTTAATGACTCAGGTTCTTTAATAAATGATGCACCAAAACTCAGACACCTTTGTTACTCACCAAGCTTGCTATAATCAAGCGTCTGATCAAGCACATAAGTTCTGTCACTCATTGAAATTTCATTCCTTAACATATTATAGTAATAATCATACAAATATTAAGGCCTTTTAGTTGTTAAATTTCAACGAGCCTTTAGGCCCGGCCCACGGAGTTGGAACTTACGAGATCCACATATAAGCCCAAGTGGGGTTCCATTCTAAAACCAGTTGGCGATAGGTGGAGTAACCCACTAGGCTTATAAGGTGATCTCTTCTTTCACTCAACTCCGATGTGGGATTTTACAAGACTCACATGTGGAGTCTTCAACACTCCCCCTCACATGTGAGTCTGTGACAAACGTACCCCTCGCCTTCTGCAATCCAATTGGATCCAACATACTGGAGAGGCCCTTGGCGCACCAAGTACAAATGCACCTCCTCTTCATGAGGACATGGTGCGACAAACACGAGATCGGGATCAACAACCCTCTTTGATACCATGTTAAATTTCAACGAGCCTTTAGGCTCGACCCACGGAGTTGGAACTTACGAGATCCACATATAAGCCTAAGTGGGGTTCCATCCCAAAACCAATTGGCGATAGGTGGAGTAACCCACTAGGCTTATAAGGTGATCTCTTCTTTCTCTCAACTCCGATGTGGGATTCCACAAGACTCACATGTGGAGTCTTCAACATTAGTATTCCTGACAGACCTTCTAAAAGAAATTCCATTAGCATCAGTACTATCATAGTTAGTCTCATGCTCGACATCAGAATTAATAGAGTGCTCTGCCTCATTTTCTAAACCTTTGTAAGTAGCCTTAGGATAAGATAGACTACATAAAGGCAATGGCTCAACAAAATAAATAGAAACAGGTAAAACCAAATTTCCCTCATCATGAGGATCATTCCTGTCCTTTCAAAATAAGGACGATCACTAATGTTTGTTTTGCACATAATCCATTCAAATGGGTCACCATAAGGCTTATGTTGAAGAAAAGAAAAGATTTTTTTCATGGAACACAACATTTCTCGAGAAAAAGAAAGTCTTAGCATTGATCATACAACTTATTGTTGGAATTGGTGTCTTGAAAACCTAATTAGTTAGTTTTAAATATTAAATAAATAAAATTATTTTATTTATTTATTGTTTAAATTTGTTTTACGAGTCAAATATGCATGTGAATTTTTTTCTAAAACGTTCAATGAGATGGACATTATCCAAGATGACGTGTCAGGTCTAGTTTAAGATGTCATTGAGATTGAACCACAGATCAACTTAGATCAAACTAATGATATGTTGTCAAAGTATATGTTCATAGTCGATGATGAGTTTGTACAACTTGTCTGATATGACTATAATATGATACTTTAGAAGACTTGTCTTGGTCATGTGGATAAAGATCTAAAACTATTATATTGGTGTTGTCTATATGATTAAAACACTGAGTAGGACCAGCTTAATTAGTTGTTTCTCTACAACTATCAGAAAGAATTAATTCCATAAGGCGATAACTCTAAATCTAGGAAATAGTCTAAACTCATGCATGGATTGGTCGTTGCTTTAATGTACCAAAAGGATTAGTCAAAGTTGGTTAGCTTAAATCCTACGTGCCTAGGGTAACAACTTGAAGCGAGCGGGAACAGTTGTTTTACATAGAATACATAATCTCTAACGAGATAAGGATTTCCCCTAGTTGATTTGCAAATATACGAATAGATTCGAGAAACTTTGGCCAAAGTATTCCACATGTTTGGAATTAATATATAAATTGGTTTCTATATTATTGAATTGTTCGAGAAGGGCAAGTTGGGAACTATGGTTAAAGATGTGAGAAAATTAGCGATAGTAGTTAAAGCTAATTTTCGATACGAATATCCAATAAAGGGGTTGATTGTCGTAATGAAAGTCATTTGGAAATCATTGAATAAATATATTTGATTCTAGAGTGCAATAATATTTATTTAGTTGAATTAAATATTACTAAATGGTAATCAATGTTATCAAATGTTGATAACTAGATTTGACCCATTTGGAGCTAGAACTAAATTGTCTCTGAGGTCCCGCTACAAGCCACTGGAAGTACAACGGTTGAAAATGTTTAAATTGAATTGATGAGATAAATTATTTATTCATAAGATAAATAAAATAATTTTGCTAAACATAGTTCATGAGATAAATTATTTACTTATTAGATGAATAAATTAATTTTACTAAACAATATTCATGAGATGAATTTTATACGTGTGGAAATTTGTTGTTGACATTATCATGACGTCAGTAGCCAGGTATATACGTGTAAAGATTGTGTATTGACGTCAGCAAGCAGAAGTTTTGGTTATAAATTAGTGCGTTTTTCACCGTAATTGAAAATATGTAATTTTTAGGTTTTTGGAACCCAATTTTCTCCCACAAAAAAAACCCTGGGTTTTCTAAATTTATATTTAGCATAATTTTGTTTCAGAATTTTTTCTAAACTAAATATTTTGGGAATCTACACTCCGAGTGTCAAGGGGTTATTTCTGAGATCACACGGTCTCGATAATTTCTACCGAACAAAAATTACGGTATACAATCTTGGTATTTCTTATTAACCTTCCTTTTAAAGCTTTCCTTTAATTTTCGCAATTTTAGTTATGCTTTTACTTCAATGTTTATTATGCTTAGATATTCCATGTTCGTTATGTTTATATTAGAATAGAGGTACTTTAGATTTAAAGTTATTTTTGCTGCGCCTGATTGAAACAATTTAGGAAAAATTTAGTTTCCGAAATTAAATTTTCCCAACAATGGGTATTAGAGAACCTATAATTATATTCATAATAGGCATTAAATTAATATTACCCACAATAAATGTTTAATGAATGAAATTAATATTGCGAATAAAAGAAATTGATAATTTCGTTAAAGGAAAGAAAACCTGATTGGGTTATTAAAAAGTTTAATGACTAGATTGTCGGTTCATCAAATTTAAATTGTTTAAGTTATGATGAATTTAATTAAATTATGTAGGATATTATTCTAAATAATCTAATGAGATTAGATATTCAATTAGCTGAATGATTTAGATATACAGAATATCACATTGAATATTTAATGAGATTAGATGTTCGGTGAACTTCAAAGTTTAGTGTGCTTGGGCGAGAGCAGTACCAGGATGGGTGACCTCTTGGGAAATCCTCACCCTCAGGTTGAGGGCACTCGAAAATAGCCTCTTTTCAGAAGTAATACTTTGATGGGGGAAGGCTGCGTACATCGGTCCCTCTCGACCCTGCTTAGGCGGGAGCCCTTTGGGCACTAGGTATGTTGCTTTATTAGAAGTTTGGTTAAGCTAAAATATTTACTAAGATTATCTAATTGGATTACGTATTTAGTTACGATCAAATGTGATTAAGATCGAATTTATTCAATTATTTAAATAATATATAAAATAAAATAAAAATAAAAAAGGGTAAATAAGGGACGTGCCCAGCACAAGGCTGGGCATGGTCCAATATATAATAATATTTTATTATTATTTTATTTTATATAATATTACCTTTTAAGTACTTTGAATAAATAATAATTAGTTAGGATGGGATCCTAATTATGCTTATGCGATCATCTAAAAGAGTTTTAGAAAAATCTTTAATTATCACATCACATAAATCTCTCTCTTCTCTCTCTATTGTGCTGCAAGCCCAACGGGCCTCTGATCCCTCACATCACATAAATCACGTCGGGAAGCTCGCTGACACCGCCACACCTCTGCCACCAGTGACACCGCACCGCCGACCCTAGCAATGCCACCTCCACCCAAGGCCACCACCACCTTCATCTCTCTCTCTCTCTCTCTCCCTCTACTCTCCCTCCTCCTCAACCCCTAAACCACCCACTACCTCCCACCTCCACCCCATGCCCCTAACCCGACACCCCTGACCCACCACTGCCCTCCCCTGACCACCCATAAAGCACACACAACCGCCCTCCCCTGACCTCGGTACCCACGCACACCACCCCCAACCCTCGATCTCGGCAAATGCAGCCACCACCTCACTACCCCGTACAACCACCACCAACACCAACTCCCTCTCTTTCAACCCAGGCATCCACCTACACAAAAGGCCGCCCCTGAACACCAATAAGACCACTATGACAGCATTCTAACCACCACCACCAGCCCACGGCAGCCTTCTGACTACCACCCCTGACCCAACCTTCATCAGCACCCCTTGACACTACAGCAACTTTAGCTCCAACCCAAGGCTCGCAGTCGACTGGTACTAGGTAAGCAATAGCCAGGATGGCCCCAGGTCAGACTCCGCATCCTTGTATCTAAATGCTAAGAATGTTAGGTTCTACTTAATCTTTATTTGATTTATCCTTTTTCCCTATAATACGTGATATTGATTGTTGTCACTATTGCCAGTGTTGTGTCTGTTATACCCTTGTAGCTGGGGGTTGCATGTGTGTCTAATCATGCCTGTTAAGTTTATGAACCTTGCTAGTAATGGAGCTCAAAACTTCAGGCCATTTTCAAAGGCGTTGGGGAGGGGAAGGAATAAACGGCGCGATGAGGGGAGCTTGTGATTTGGAACATTAAATGTTGGCACACAAACGAGAAAGAGCCTTAAGGTGGCCTAAATAATGATGAGGAGAAAGATCAACATCCTGTGCCTTCAAGAGACTAGGTGGGTGGTCACAAAGACAAAGGATGTGTTATGATATAAATTGTGGTATTCGGGCCAAGTTAGGGGAAGGAATGGAGTGGGAATCATTGTGGATAGCTCCCTTCAAATCAGAGTGTTGGAGCAAGATATATACAAGACTGCATTCAGAACACACCATGGGCATTTCGAGTTTGTGGTAATGCCTTTTGGATTGACCAACGCCCCGGCTACTTTCCAAGCTCTTATGAATGATGTGTTTAAGCCACTCTTGAGGAAGTTTTTGTTGGTTTTCTTTGATGACATTCTTGTGTACAGCTCATCTTTTCAGGCCCATTTGAAACATTTGAGGGCGGTGTTCATGCTTATGCGTAAGCACAAGTTGTATGCAAAATTGGCTAAATGTTCTTTTGCCCAGTCACATTTAGAGTACTTGGGGCACGTGAAATCCTATGATGGTGTCTCAACTGATCCTTCAAAGGCCCAAGTGATGAAGGAGTGGCCAATTTCGGTTACTCTAAAATAGTTAAGGGGATTTTTGGGGCTGACAGGCTATTACCGCAAATTTATAGCCAATTATGGGGCTATAGCCAAGCCTCTCACTGATCTATTAAAGAAGGATGCTTTTAGATGGACTAGTGAAGCTCAGTTGGCTTTTGATACCCTGAAGAATGCAATGTGTCAAGCTCCAGTGTTGGCAATGCTAGATTTCTCTTTGGCATTTGTTTTAGAAACTGATGCTTGTGGAAAGGGAATTACAGCAGTCCTATCTCAAGGAGGAAGACCTAGAGCTTATCTCAGCTAAGCCTTGAGTTCCAAGCATCAAGCCTTATCTACATATGAAAAGGAATACCTTGCTATCTTGCTTGCGGTGGAAAAATGGAGACATTACTTGGATGGTCAGCATTTCACAATAAGGACTGATCACCAGAGCCTTAAGCATCTTTTAGAATAGAAAATTGCTACAAGAATTCAGAGGAAGGAATTAATGAAGATGTTAGGCCTTGACTATGACATCGAATACAAGAAAGGAAAGGAAAATGTGGCGGCAGATGGTCTGTCATGTAGGTTTGAGGATAGTGAGCAGGGCTCGTGAGGGGGCCTTTCAGTGGTCACACCTGTGTGGGTGGAAGAGGTACATCAGTCCTATGAAGGGGATCTTTTTGTGCAAGAATGAATAGCAACTGCTAGCATTGGCAGGTCAGCAAAGATTGCTCCAGATGCAGTATCTGGTGCAGATGCAGAAGCTGATATTTCTGTGTCTCAAGGCCTCATTAGAATTAAAGGGAAGCTATATATTGGTAGCAGCACTAGCCTCAGACATTAGATTATCATGGCATCACATGATTCTTCTTGGGGAGGTCACTCTAGAATTGAAGGGACCTATCAAAGAATCAGATCGCATTTCAGCTGGCCGGGAATGAGGAAGGCTGTGACTGAATTTGTGCAATGTTGTGAAGTTTGTCAGCAAACTAAGCTTAGGGATCATAGATATCAGGGTCTCCTCCAACCCTTACCTATCCCAGTTGGTGTATGGCAACACATTAGCATGGATTTCATTGAGGGACTGCCCAAATCAGAGGGAAAAGAGGTGATCTGGGTTGTTGTTGATCGGTTCACCAAGTTCAGCCATTTCATTGCCTTGGCCTGTCCAATAACTACTGAGAAGTTAGCTCGAGTGTTCCTTGACAACATATATAAGCTCCATGGGCTGCCCCAGTCCATAATTTCAGATAGGGACAAGTCGTTCACCAGCCACTTCTGGAAAGAATTGTTCAGTTTGCTTGGAACCTCCTTGGCCCTTAGTTCATCTTGTCATCCACAAACCGATGGACAAACTGAAAGGGTTAATCAATGTATTGAACAATATCTTAGAAGTATGGTGTTTAACCATCCAAAGTGGTGGGGGAAGTGGCTGTCCTTAGCTGAGTATTGGTACAATACTCACTTTCATGCTTCTCTTAGAACTACTCCATTCAAAGCCTTGTATGGATATGATCCTCCATCCCCTTTTGTGTTGCAAGGCCTTGTTTCTCATGTAAATGAAGTCACAGAATTGGTGCAGAAAAGGAGAGATCTGATGTAGCAACTGAAGGATAACCTTCAGCAATCCCAAGCCAGGATGAAGTTCTATGCAGACCGGAAGAGAGTAGACAGAAACTTTGATGTTGGGGATATGGTCTATATGAAATTACAACCATACCGACAATCTACTGCTGCTGTGAGAAGCAATGTGAAGCTTTGTGCCCGATTTTTTGGCCCTTACATGGTCTTTGAGAGAGTAGGCAAAGTGGCATACAAGCTGGAACTTCCTCCTAACTCATATATACACCCTGTTTTTCATGTTTCACTTATTAAAAAGCAGGTTAAAGAAGGCCAAAGTTCATCTTCAACATCTCCGGAGCTTGGTTCCAGTGGATCCTTAAAGCTGCATCCTTTAGCTGTGCTAGATGCTAGATTTCTGCAAGATGCTACTAAACGCAGAGCTAAGGTGTTGGTAACTTGGAACAACTTGGATGAGGCCTCCAGCACTTGGGAAGATCAAAGTTTTTTATTAAGCCAATTTCCTTCTTTTCATTCTTGAGGACAAGAATGCTGTTAAGGGAGGGGGATTGTTATGTTTGTGCTGAAATTAGTTCTCTTGTAATAAGGCTTGTTAGTATCTTGCTAGTTAGTTGTAGTTTTGGCGCCAAATGTGTGTATTTGAATTGAGGGATAAGTTCTTTGGCGTCAAAAGCAGTTAGCCATGCCAAAGGTCTTAGCTCCTTGATCCTGATTCCATAAATAGCTTGATGATTGTAATTGAAAGGTATCCAATAAACAATGTGCTCATCTCTTTGAGATAATTCTTCTCTCATCTAACTCCTTCTCTATTTTCTCATCTCTTTTACTTCTTTCTCATCCCATACTCTCTTCTATCCTTGGTTAAGATCAAGATTGAATCTCGATCTTAACATCCGTCTCGCATAAATTAACCTTTGTCCTCAAAAGTTAAAAGAATAAAATCTACGCTACAAATCAAATAGAAATTCCCACGACGCATCTTCGGGAGTTCGATTCTTCCACTTAACTAAAACTTTAGTTGTTGAGTGATTGTTACGCTTACAAGAGTTCTTTGCAATATAGCCTCCGGTTTCCGCACATCTATATCATCGCCAGGAAGGAGCCCATACGTAGAACGTGGAAAAATCCCTTGAAAAGCCTTTAATTTGGTTACATGGAAGACCGGGTGCAACTGGGCTCCGGTTGGAAGTTGCAGGTAATATGAAGCAACACCAATCTTCTCTAAAACCGCATACAGACTAAAATATCTTGGACTGAGCTTCTAGGAAAGTCTGAGTCACCGAAGTTTGACGGTAAGGTTGAATCTTGATCCAAACCCATTCACCCACATTAAAAGTCCATTCATTGCGATGTTTATCGACATACTGCTTCATTCATTGCCAAGCTTGCTGCAAGTTGAAACGCATCACACTAATCATCTCTTTCCTTCTCCGCATGTCCCTGTCCATAGCTGCAACACTAGACTCACTCCGTAGATAGGAAAGATGCAAACGAGATGGCTAGTTATACAAAATCCCATAAGGGGTCATGCGTGCCACAAATTGGAATGTGGACTAAAATATACTACCAATCCGCAAGCAATAGCCACTGACTCCACTCCCTAGGTCTACTAGATCACATACAATGGAAGTATGTCTCATGACACCTATTCAACATTTTTGGATTGGCTATCCATTTGAGGAAGTTAAGAAGAAGACATAAGCAAATTCACCCCATGTATATTAAACAATTCTTGCCAAAAAGTATTCAAGAATATAGAGTCTGTATCACTTGCGATACTCAAGGGCATTTCATGTAGTTTAAAGACATTATCTAAATAGACTTGCTCCACAGTTTTGGAGTAGAAAGGGTGAAAAAAGGCCACGGAGTGGGCATATATGCTAAGTTTATCCACTACTACAAAAATGAATTCCTTTCCAAATGAAATGGAAAGGCTCTCAATAAAATCCATTACGATGTCCTTCCAAACCTCACTAGGAATCGGAAGTGGTTGCAAGAGCTCGGGATAGGCGTAGTTATTATACTTACAAGTTTGACACATGACACACTCACGCCTAAATTTTTTCACTTCCTTCGTCATAACTTTCCAAAAAAAGAATTCTTTAAGTCTTTTAGGTGTAGCATCTCGCCTAGAATGGCCCCCGATAGGAGACAAATGCACCAATTCAAGTATCCTTTGCTTCAAAGAAGGATCATTCCCCACTACCAACTTACCTTTCCTTCGCAATGTCTCTTCCTGCAATGAATATTAAGGGTGCCCAGCAGCTGTTTCGGGCTGTTGCAAATCATGGATAAATTCCTTAAGCTTATTATCCTGCAAGCAACTTCACTTCTCTAGTTCCAATAGGTTAGTATCAAATGTTGACAAAGCCATAAGGAGTAATTAAGCCCATGCGTCTATGACTGAAAGCATCCACAACTTTGTTCTCTTGGTCACTTTTGTATTTTGTATCATTTGGAAATCCCATCAAGCGAACAACCAAAATGTTGAATGGAGCAGACATTTTTTATTTCTAACAAATCTTTCAAACTTTTTTGGTTCGTTCTAATCAAAAAGTGCCTTCCCATTAGGTATTGTTCCCATTTTTGAACCACAAAGACCACGGCCAATAGTTTTTTCTTGTAGACATAAAATAGTTATTGCCTTGAGCCTATGGCATGACTTATATTAGCTATATGATGGTTATCTTGAACCAAAATAGCCTGTATCCCTGACCTTAAGGAATTGGTCTCCACTATGAAAAATTTACTAAAATTAGGCAATACCAACGTAGGTGTTGTGGCTAGGGTCGTTTTAAGCTTTTGGACGCACTTTCAGCAATACCAGACCAAGAAAAAAAATCTTTTTTTAAAAAGTTCAGCCAATTGTTTTGCTAATTATACTATATCCCTCAACAAACCTACGATAATAAACGGCCAAGCCCAAGAAACTCCTAAGTTCCTTATGATTTTTGGGAGATAGCGAAGCTTGAACCACTTGGACCTTCTTTGGGTCAGTCAACACACCAGTGGAAGGGATTAAATGCCCCAAGTATTCAACTTGACAAATAGCAAATGAAAACTTACTCTCCTTAGCAAATAAGGTACCCTTATGCATGATTTTGAACAGTATCTGCAGAAGCATTAGATGTTCACTCATATTCTTGCCATACATAAGAATGACACTAAAGAAAACTAAAACAAACCTCCTTAGGTAAGGCCTAAAGATGTTGTTAGCTTCCAATTAAGAATTAAAATTCTAACCTTGTAGAAGAAAGAGTTAAGATGAGAAGAGAAGTGAAAGGGGATGAGAAATAGAGAAGGAGATGAGAAAGAGAGAGAAATTCCAAAAGGAAATTCAAATTATATTCATTGAATACTTGAATTACACGCTTAGGAACCTATTTATACACATTTGGGTACATTGCATCAAGAAAAAACCAAACTAAACCAAACTAACTGCAATTCCCACCAAATCTATAGCAAGCCCCCACGTTTGACCCGGGTTTAACCAACTAACAGCTTTTGGCGCCTAAACCGACTCAACTAACATTTAAAATCATACAACTCAACATTGAGTCACTAATCAGCCACTACAACCAGAAATTACAATTAAAATTCCTCAATTCATAACATTCCCTCCCTCTTGAGAAACTTCTTGTACTCAAGAAATGAAATTTGGAAATTGACTCTTCAAGAAATTGCAACTTTCCCAAGTCATAAAGCCCTTGTTCAAGTTGCACCAAGTCACCAAGGCCTCCCGCACAGTACCAATGTCGGACTTCAGCTCCCTACGGCCCTTAACAGCAGCCGGTTGCAGCAACAGCAAGCCAGTGGACTCAGCAACAGGTGGATCTCGAGCAGCTGCAACACCTCTCTTGACCTGCTTTTTAAGTAGGGACACATGGAACACGGGTGAATGTATGAATTCGAATGTAAGTCAAGCTTATATGCAACATTTCTAACTTTCTCCCAGATCTTGTATGGGCCAAAGAAATGAGCACTTAGCTTGACATTACGCCTGACAACCAAGGAAGACTGCCTATACGGTTGTAATTTAAGGTAGACTATGTCTCCAACTTCATAGTTTTTGTCTACCCTCTTTTTGTCGGCATAAAATTTCATTCGAGCCCGAGCTTGTTGGAGATTATCCTTAAGCACTTGCACAAAATGCCTCCTTTGCTACACCAAATCAGTTGCTGCAGAATAAGCCTCCTTCGGTTGTTGCAGCCGCAAGGGTGAAGGAGGTGAATAACCATACAAAGCTTGGAAGGGTGAAGTGTCACTTGATGCATGGAAGTGAGTATTGAACCAAAACTCCGCCAAAGAAAGCCAATGATTCCACTCTTTGGGCCTTAAGAAAACCGTACTCCGAAGGTATTGCTCCACACATTGGTTGACTCGTTCGGTTTGGCCATCCGTTTGAGGATGATAAGAGGAACTAAGTGCCAATGTGGTACCCATCAACTTGAACAACGCCCTCCAAAATGTGTTCTTGAAAATCTTGTCATGATCCGACACAATGGATTGAGGCAATCCATGTAATTCGTAAATGTTGTCAAGGAAGATGCTTGCCAACTTTTCAGAGGTAATGGGTCGAGCAAGAGCAATAAAATGGCTATATTTGGTGAAACGATCTACCACTACCCATATGACTTCCTTGCCTTCGGACCTCGGCAATCCCTCAATGAAATCCATGCTAATGTGGATCCAAGCTCCATCCGGAATAGGAAGAGGTTGAAGGAGTCCTTTATATCGATGATCACCCAACTTGGTTTGTTGGCACACTTCACAAGTCTTCACGTAATCGCTCACTTCTTTTTTCATGCTTGGCCATGTAAAGTATGCTTTAACTCTTTGATATGTGCCTTCTACACCAGCATGACCTCCCCAAGCAGCATCGTGTGAGGCTTGTATGACCTGTTTCCTCAAATCAGTAGCAGAACCAACGTACAGCCTTCCATCGATTCTGATCAGCCCCCTCTGCACGGTGATTTCTGGCTCTGCAGCAGCATTTTCTGCATCAGATTTAAGAATAGCAGCAGCATCTTTTTCTTAGGCAAAAGGATCACCCACATACGACTTATGTAGCTCTTCCATCCATGAAGGTACAACCATGGTTACAACATTACAAGTCCCCTGATCTGCATCTTCAAACTTCCTTGACAGCACATCCGTAGCCACATTCTCTTTGCCACTTCTATACTTGATGCCATAATCAAGGCCTAACATCTTCAGAAGACCTTTCTTTTGAATTCTTGTCACTATCTTTTGTTCAAGGAGATACTTGAGGCTTTGGTGATCCGTTCGAATGATGAACTTGTGACCCTCCAAGTAATGCCTCCATTTCTCCACGGCTAAGAGAATTGCTAGGTACTCTTTCTCATAGGTCGACATGGCTTAATGCTTAAGACTAAGAGCTTGACTCAAGTAAGCAATAGGCCTTCCACCTTGAGAAAGAACAGCCCCAATACCAGTACCACTTGCATCGGTCTCCAAAACAAAGCTTTCGGTGAAGTTTGGCATTGCCAACACCGGTGCAGCACACATTGCGGCCTTGAGAGCTTCAAATGCAGCTTGAGATTTGTCATTCCATGCAAAAGCATCCTTCTTCAAGAGCTTCGTTAAAGGTTTGGCAATAGAACCATAACCCTTAATAAATTTTCTATAATACCCGGTCAATCCCAAAAAACCCCTCAATTGCTTCAAGGTGATCGGAATTGGCCAATCTTGCATTGCACAGATCTTGTTAGGATCAGTAGATGCTCCCTCTTGTGAGATGACATGACCCAAATACTCAAGCTTATTTTGAGCAAACGAACATTTGGACAACTTTGCAAAGAACTTGTGTTGTCGCATCAAAACAAACACTTGTCTGAGGTGAGTGGGAAGAGCTTCATATGTTGAGCTATAAATCAGTATATCATCGAAGAAAATGAGCACTGACTTCCTCAGAAAAGGCTTGAAAATGTCACTCATGGCTGCTTGGAAAGTGGCCGGAGCATTTGTTAAGCCGAAAGGCATAACAACAAACTCGAAATGTCCATGATGAGTCTGAAAAGCTGTCTTGTAGATATCTGGCTCGAGGAACCTGATTTGATGATACCCTTGGCTCAAATCAAGCTTTGAAAAGAAGCATGCTCCATGTAGCTCATCAAGCAAATCACCTATGACCGGGATGGGAAAATTATCCTTCACTGTTAGAGCATTCAACCGACGGTAATCAATGCACATTCTAGCCGAGCCATCTTTCTTCTTCACGAGGATCTCAGGTGAAGCAAAAGGATTATGGCTTGGTCTAATGAAGCTCATGTGAAGAAGCTCCTCAACTTGCCTCTCAATTTCTGTCTTTTGGCCATGAGCATACCGATATGGCCTAATCTTGACCGGATCAGCATTTGCATGCAAGGGAATGGCATGGTCCACACTCCTTTGAGGAGGAAGACTCTTAGGCTCCTCAAAAATGTCCCCAAATGAATCCACTAAATTCTGTACCTCTGGTTGTATGTCCTGCTGCAACTCTATCGAGGTTAACATGAACAACTGCCCAATCCATTGTATTGCCTTCTTCTTGATTCCATCTTGCACACGTTTTCCATCAAGCAACTTGAGCTGAGCTTCCTCTTATATGCCTTTCAAGGATAATTTGGTGCCATGAACCTCAAATGCCACCGTCATCTTATCAAAATCAAACACAACCGGGTTGAGGGTTCTCATCCAATCCACCCCTAGCACCATATCGCAACCTCCTAAAGGAAGAACTCTAAAATCAAAGGTGAATTGATGATCTTACATAGACCATGGAAATTCTAAGCACTTGTTTTAAGTTGTCAAGGAGTTGCCATCAGCCACCATCACCGCCGAGGGGTGAGTCATTGTCACTTCATGCTTAACCTTCTTAATCAACTTTGGATCAATGAAGCTATGTGTACTCCCACTATCAATAAGGATAATGATGGAATGTTTTCCAGCCTTGCCTCTGATTTTGATAGTGTTATGAGCTCCACTACCGGTTAAAGCCTTCATTGATATCTCTACTTCATCATCACTTAATTCATCTTGTGATGTAAAGTCTGCACTGCCATCTTCTGCGTCAGATTGCTCACTGCCAGTATCAGCATCAGCACGGGACCCCTTCGCATACATCAATGCTTGTGTTTTGCAGCTATGACCCGGCTGATATGGTTGATTACAATGAAAGCAAAGCCTCACAGAACTTCTGTCAACAGCACGCTTAAAACCAGCACTGGAATTTTTTTGCTGAGGTCTGAACTTGCTGCCATGCTGCTTAAACTTGTCACTTGATTGGACTTGAGTAGCTTCAATCAATTTTGCCTTGTTATAAGCACTTGAAAAATTCTTAGGACCAATGGCTTTCACCATATTCTTGATCCTAGGCTTCAATCCACTTACAAAGCATGAAACGTAATAAGATTCAGCATCCTCGGGAGCAATGGACAAAACTGACAGCAAGTTGGCTCTTAAATTCTCAAATCTAAGCATATACTCTCTCACGGTTGAAGTTTGAGACAATTTGTTAAAGTTATCCACAACATCCGTTGATTCACCTTCTCCATAACGTTCACACATTTCTTCTACGAATTTGCCCCAAGAAAGATTCGGTTTGCTCTTCAACAAACTATAATACCAAACCTCATGATCACCATGTAAATGAACTGCTGCTAGTTGGAGCTTTTCATCTTCAGGTATGTTGTAATACAACAAGTACCGATCACATCTCCTTAGCCATGATTCCAGTTGTCTACCATCAAAAGGATCAATTTCTACCCTTGGTTGCCTGTAATTACCACTCCTATCACCAGATATAGTGTCATTACTCACTGATCTATTTCGGTACTATCGATCAAGAGGTCTATCAAGATGAGCGAGCTCATCAACTTCAACTCTGCGCTGAAACACTGAATTCTGTGGCCTGGCATTGCGGTCTGCATTAAAAGCTTCAGGTCTGTAATGTGCCTCTCCAGAGTCTCGATCCTGATTGTCTACATCAATTTTAGGTTGCAAAGGTGGATTTTCAGCTGATCTGATGTTAATTGAAGGTCCTACATCCGGTTGCCTTATCGGGGACTTTCCTCGGCTCCTCACCAGAACTTCAGGTCTGTCAGCATTGTCTTGCTGCTGATCTGCTTCAACCGAATGCAAGATCTGACTCGCAGACTTCAAGATTGCATAGCACTTGATTCTCCTTGCTTATTAACCTGGTCTTGCAATTTTACAATTTTCTCTTCAATTTGTTGCAGTCGTTCTTCCTTATTCGATTCTTTATCCAAAATCAACTTCAACATATGCTGAATGTTGTCATTCTGCTGCTTACTCTCAATTTTCTGCAGATCAAATTTAGCATTCAGCTCGATATTCTGCTGATCAAACTTAGCATTCAACTGTTCGAACTTGTCATTCAACTCTCGGTGATGATCAATTGATACATCAGCACCAGAACCTATAATTGCAGCAACAAAATTCATTCTAGAACTAGGTGCACTGGCACCTCCAGCTCCAAATCTTGTTCTTGCACCTTCGGTCATGTTTTCCTTTGATTTAGCCAACCTCAATCAATCAATTGATTGCTTGAACCAGCTCTGATACCAATTGTTAGCTTCCAATTAAGAATTAAAAGTCTAACCTAGTAGAAGAATGAGTTAAGATGAGAAGAGAAGTGAAAGGGGATGAGAAATAGAGAAGGAGATTTATATTCATTGAATACTTGAATTACATGCTTAGGACCCTATTTATACACATTTGGGTACATTGCATCAAGAAAAAGCCAAACTAAACCAAACTAACTGCAATTCCCGCCAAATCTGCAGCAAGCCCCCATGTTTGACCCGGGTTTGACCAACTAACAGCTTTTGGCGCCTAAACCGACTCAACTAACATTTAAAATCATACAACTCAACATTGAGACACTAATCAGCCACTACAACCAGAAATTACAATTAAAATTCTTCAATTCATAACAGATGTGGTTCATCAGTCCTTGGAAAGAAGGGGGAGCATTGGTTAGGCAAAATGGAATGACCTAAAATTCATAATGCCTAATATAGATTTTAAATGCTATCTTACACAAGTCATTATCATTCGTTCTTAATTCATGATAACGCAACTGGAGATCAAATTTGGAGTAAACCATAGAATCCCCCAACTCATCTAATAACTCTTCTACTCTAGGGATTGGGAATTTTTCTTTAATAGTTTGTTTATTTAACACTATATAGTCAATGCAAGGACGCCACGTTCCATATCTTTTTCCAACAAGACAACAAGTGAAGCGGAAGGCTACTATAGTAAATTATACCCTTATTTAACATGTCTTGAACTTGTTTTTCAATGACATCCTTATGTCCAATGATGTACCGGTAAGGTTAGATATTAATGGGGTTAGACCCCTCCTTAAGGGGAATCTTATGGTCTTGAGGGAGGTAAATCCCGCGGCTCATCAAACAATTCCCTATACACAGACAACAACAAATGAGTATAACAAAAAAGTTAAAACAAAAAAATTTCTTTTTGAGAAGCCAAAACTTGCAACCATAACAAGGATGTAAGTAGCTTTTACCACTAAGGGCCTGTTTGGGATTGCTTATTATGGAGAAATAAGTGCTTTTTATGGAAAAAAAAAACTTTTCTGGAATTTGGAGGGTGTTTGGCAAATATCAAAAAGGGCTTTTTATTAAAAACAGAAGCTATTTTTCTGCTTATAAGCAGAAGCAAAAATTTGGTGCTTCTGATTATAAGCAGAAGCAGAATAAAAAAAAAACTTAAAATTTTTAAGACAAAAATACCATACTCGAACATTAAATTTATATCATACCCTATCATCTTTCAAAACCCTAACCCTCTACCCAACCAAATTGGCTCTTTTCTGCAATTTGACAAAAAAAAGTACTTTTCTTCAACACTGGCCAAACACTAACAATAATAAAATAAGTGCTTCTGACTAGTTGAGTCAAACACAAACTGCTTCTTAAAAACAGTACTTTTCACTTAAGTGCTTTTACAAAAAGTGCTTTTGTAAAAAGTGCTTTTGAAATAAGCAGTTTTTTCACAGCAATCCCGAACAAGCTCTAAGCTAACACACTAGTTATGATGGGTTTTATAAAATATACAAATGACATCAGCTATTAAGAGGAAAAATTGAAGAATACATATATGCTTTGACTTTGAAACAATGACCCATGACAAAGAAGGAACGTGCTTTGCCACTAAGCTAATATACACTTTAATGCTGGCTCCACTGGTTACTTTATATAAACATTTGTGCAGTTTTGGTACTGATGTAAAAGGTCAAGTGATAAAGTTGTGTGTTCTGTGCACCCCAGTTCTTTCAACATGCATCCACCACTGTTGATCATATAAATTTTTGGAATGAATTAAGTTGTAAAACAATATATTTTTCTGATGCGAATTCATTTGGTGCTTTGAGTTTTAAAATGCGGTGTTACTTTTTTTTTTCAAGCAATATATTTTAGGAAGCTAGTTATATACTTTGATAAGAGGTAAGGTGAATTTGCATAGAACATAAGGTGCATTTTCAAAGAACTCACAAAGGCATTCCTTAGTGAAGGAAAGTTGAGAACTCTAAAGGAAGATAATACAAGGCCTTGTAGTGTGATCGGTGTCAAGGCTATCACTAAGGCCCTCCCTGACACACCGTTTATAGCTCTACTACAAATTGACACTAGCAACTGTTATCAAGCTACTCCTATAGTAGTGACCATGCGAAGCTCCTCTACAACATAGAATCAGCTCGCAATTCCATTTGAAATTCAGAGCCTACTAAATTAGTATGAAACTTTATTTAAGGAACCTCAGTAGCTGCCTCCTTCCAGACCTCAATTTGATCACAGAATACATCTGAAGGAAGGGACTCAACCGTCAACAAAAGACCTTTTAGATACCCTTCCCTTCCGAAGGATATCATATATGAGATGACTCAAGAGTTGTTCTTCAAGGTGTATATTCCGCACAGTGTAAGCCCATATGCCTGAGTAAGAGTGCTTGTTAAAAAGAAGGATGAAGGGTGGAGAATGTGTGTAGATTACAGAGAACTAAAACGAGCCACTGTCAAGGATAAATTTTTCGTTCCCTTGGTGGAAGAGCTTCTAGATGAGCTAGGAGGAGCAGTGTTGTTCTCTAAAACAGATCTTCGATCCGAATATTTCCAGATCAGAATGTTCCAAGAAGACATTTCCAAAACAGCTTTCAAAACTCCATGTGGGACATTATGAGTTTAGGGTGATGCCATCTGGGCTCACCAATGCCCCATCCACATTCCAATCCTTAATGAACTCCATATTTGCCCCTTATCTTAGGATATTTTTTTTGGTGTTCTTTGATGACATATTAATCTATAGCTCCTCACTATCTAAGCATGTGAAGTACTTGTAATTATTCTTTGATCTACTGCAACATCATCAACTCTTTGCCAAAAAGAGTAAATGCACCTTTGCTGCTCAATAGATTGAAGGTGTCACAACAGACCTAAAGAAGGTGGAAGCAGTTAATAGATGGCCTGTCCCTAGTAACATCAAACAGCTACGCGGATTCTTGGGCTTAACAGGGGAGATTCATAAGGGGCTATGGTAGCTTGGCTAGACCTCTAACAAATCTCCTTAAGAAGGATCATTGGGGGTGGAATTCTAAAGCTGAATCAGCATTCGAGGAGTTACAGAAAGCTGTATGCTCAGTACTGTCTTGGCTTTGCCAGATTTCTCTAAACAATTCATTATAGAGACAGATGCTTCCAATGTTGGTATTGGTGCAGTTTTAATTCAAGAGCAACAGCCATTAGCATTCATCAACAAGTCCCTTAGTCCTAAGCAGCAACTTCTCTCGGTGTATGAGCAGGAGTTACTTTCAGTAGTGCTCGTAGTACATAAATGGCATCAGTACTTGATCACCAACACCTCTGTTATCCTGACTGATCAGAGAAGCTTGAAGTATTTGTTGAAGAAGAAAATTAGCACTCATTTTCAACAATTATGGCTCTCCAAGCTGCTAGGCTTCAACTATACTATTGATTACAAGAAGAGAAAGGAAAATGTGGTTGTTGATGCCCTATCCAGAGTTTCTAGCTTTTATATGGTGCTTACAGCAGTAGAAAGCAACCTCTACCACCAACTGCAATTGTCATGGCAAACAGACCCTCACCTATGGCAACTCATAGCTTAGCTGCATATTGATAGCCAAAGCCATCCTCATTATACGTAGCAGCAGGGGCAATTAAAGAGGAAGGGCAAGCAGGTGGTTGGACAGGATCCGGATCTGCCAAAGAAGATCCTCCAATGGCTTCATGAATCACCAAGTGGAGGGAGATGCTACTCTACAAAGGGTCAAATCCATATTCTTCTGGAGGGGAATGAGGCAGACAGTAATGAAGTCCATCAAGCAATGCACCACATGTCAATGTTGCAAACATGAGACAGTAGCCTATCCTTGTTTGATACAGCCCCTTCCCATACTTGAAACAGTTTGGGCTGACATGTCTATGGACTTCATAGAGGGTCTCTCGAGGTCTTTTGGAAAGCATGTGAGTTGAGTTTATGTGATTTTATCGTATCTTTGAATTCATTGCATCATTACTGGAGCTAGACATCTTGTTGATTGTGTTTGTTTGAATGCGAATAATGTCCTTGCATTAGTTACATTAGTGTGTGTTATTGGTATTTGGAGATTATGTTGAGGCAGGGGATTGATACATGCATATATACAAGGGATGAATCTATCTATCCTGAGGGATTCCATGTATCCATGTGCCATATCATATTTGTTAGACATGTGTACTTTAGGATAGAATAAAGAGTCCAAGTATCATATGTAAGAGATCTGACGTTGATATCATCTAATACATTGTTTGATGTATTGCTACAATGTCTTCTATATCTAAAAATCAATTCCAGCCATCTGATTGTTTGGGTGCTTATATTTGAAGTACAGCTTGGTTGCTTTTAGGTATGGTCTTCTGAGGACTTAGATAGGTTGAGAAGGGATCAAAATATTACTTTTGTAAATGTCATTTTATTTTACTTGAATGTGTGATATTTCTTATGGAATTTCCCTTTTAGGTTGGAACATATGATTTTCATTTGGAAATTTACATATCAAATCGGAACTTATTCTAAATAGTGGGTCTCTGTAAGTTGTGGATTTTTCCTTCCAGAATAATTGGTTTGGACTTAGAACATCGGACTAAATCAGAAAACAATAAAATATGAGAAACAACCATGTGGTCTATCCATGCTGATTAATATAGTCTAGGTGGGAAGGAGCTGAGTTCAATATGGCTTCACGTAGGATGTTGTAGGAATAGGATGAAGTGTACTTTATTTGAAGTTCATTCTTTCACTTCTCACTCTATCCTTTCTTTTCCTCCTAACTTTCTTTCTTGTTTTGGGGAACATTAGAACTTATGGCCTGAATTACTTGTACTCTAAGCATCCTAGATACGGCATCCGAAAGATAAGCAGAAGTACGTTGAATGGCGAAAGATACACCTAAAAGAAAGATATGGTTAATGGAATCAAATCATGGAAGGATGTCATGGATGTTATGGAACCTAAGTTGCTTTTGAAACTTATATTTTCCACAACTTTTTGGGTGATGATGTGGCCAAGGTAGTGCCAAAAATTGCTTAGACATCTTAGCAAAGAGTTTATGCAAGTGTAAGAGACTAAAGACATACCAGAACTACAACAACTATTCCTCCCAACTAGCGGCATATACTAGGGCATAATCAAACAAAACCAACACAAATTTCTTTAGTATTCCTTGAAACATCATTTATTAATGCGTGGAAAGTGGCTGGTGCATTTTGTAAGGCCAAAGGGCATTGCCCTAAACTCCGAGTAGCCATGATGAGTCCTAAAAGTGAGTTTTAGGATATGCTTTTCTTCCATTTGTACTTGGTGATTCCGATACCTTTGATTAATTTTGGAATAAACCATAGAGCCCGGAGTTTAACAAGTAGGTCATCAAGTATGGCGGTAGCGAACATATTCTTTATGGTCAAGTCATTTAACCCCCTGTCCTGTAGTCCACAACTCATGTACATGCATGTGTGATCTTGTTTAATAACTAAGATGAGTGGGATGCAAAAGGGCTTTGGCTATGCAACTTGCTTCTCAATCTCAGATCTCTGGAAGCAAGGATGCTTTTATGGGCTGCAAGTTAACCGGTGTAGAACCAACTTTGAGTAGAATAGTAATGATCATATGTTCTTTTGGGTTAACAATCTCATGCGCTTGCGAGCAGACGGTTTTAAAACACACTTTTAAATCACATCAAGTTTTCCGCGCTGTTGCCAAGGATCATTGTAGCTTTGTCGGTTATACAGGTTGTATCCATAGAGAATCGTGTTAAGTTAGACTTAGTGATTAACGAGCGGTTTGAATTCAGGGTTTTTGTTGTTTGAATAAATTGTTGGCTAAATTCATAAAGTTTAATATTAAGTAAATGTGTCAATTCAATTGAGGTTAGTTTAGGGAGTGAATTTATGGTGGCTTAACATGTATCCCGTCATTATATTTTACTTAGGACGATGATTTGAAGGACTTAAGCTACAAGCTCTAAGCCCGGGTTAATATATAAATTATGGCTTAGGGTAATGAACTAGTCTAAAGGCATAACCTATCTTAACACCCTAAGTGTAGCATAGATTATCTCATTAGCACTATTTAATTCCTTTGTTACTCCTAATTCAATATTAATTTACATAAAAGGTTGGGTTCATGTTGGGTACAACCTCTACCCTGACCACGCGTAAAACCTTGTTGTGTCATGGCTTAGGTTACAAGCACAAGACTAATTGCTGAAAAGTTGGAGACCTAGTCATGGCTACAAGTACACATACAAAAATACCCAACAATTATGAAGAACTTCCCACAGGAGTGCGAATATAACATAACTCAACCAATCGTCAAAAGTACAATATAAATCTGGGATATGGGCGGCTATCCGCCCTTCATCCCTAAACTAAGAATGTTTACTCCTTCATGGGAGTTTTATACATTATGAAATCCAAAAAGAAAACAATAACGGATAAAGCCAAGGATTTGAAGACTCCCCCAATTGACGTTGACGTGATCCTCGCTTTTGATCCTTCTGGCACTCCGACCACCTACACTTCGGCGTCTGAGAATCCCTTAGATTTTATAGCGGCTTCAAGAAGGAGAGGAGGAGAGGAAGCATGGCAAAGAGATACAAAACAAAACTTCCCCTGCCGATCGATCGGCACAACTGCTGTGTAATTATCAGCAGCCTTTGTATGTGTGTGTGTGTGTGTGTGTATTTGTATATATATATATATTATAATATAATATGATATAATATGATATGATATGATGTGATATGATATGATATGATATAATATAATATAATATAATATTATATATTAGCTATCCACGAGACCTATATGGGCTACCGAATTATTACCATATTGGTTATTCCTTTCCACATGTGGTCAGGTTTCTCAAAGTAGTCTTCAATTATGCCTTGATTACGTTTAATTCTGCCACTTTTCAACCTTTTTTTGCTCCATTGCACTGTAAACTAAAATATACCTAAATTATAACAAAACACATATGTAAAAGCCAAATATGTTGCGAAAATTTAGAATAAAGTATGTAAATAAAAGGCACATCAGTACCCATGAATTTTTTGTTAAAAGCATCGAAATAAGGTAGTCCTTAAATTTAGATTTTTTTTTTTATTGTGACCTTTCATGTTAGTTCTTCTTAAGCTTTTTTTGTGCCCCATGTAACCAGTTTTCATTGCGGCAACTACGAATGAAATTGGCTCAAGGTACCGGGTGTTGAAACACCCGTTCAGATCTACTTACTCGAGGCATAAAGGCTACAAGAACGTAACTAGGTATGGGTACTTGCTTCTATTTTTGGCATTGGTACCCCTTTTTCTTTTTCTTTTTTTCACATTTTTCTTTCATTTAGTATTAGGTATAACTTTCAAAGTCTATTGTGCAAATGACATTCTAATGCAGTCTATTCAAATTTGACACGTATCAGTCAAAAAGAAGGAAAAATAGCCATGCTAACTAATGAACCCAAACATCATGGTTTTATCAAAATAATACCTTAGAGTAGATCATACATTGCAAGTACAACACAAAAATAAATGATTCTCCCAACCAAAGCAAACAAGCAAAGAAAGGTTGCAAATTTGTCTCAAAAACATGAAGATAAAATCCAATAATACTTATGGTTTATTTAATGCGACTATGTTGGGAACATATTTCTAAATGGCTTGAGTGGGCGCAACAAAAAATCAATTTAAAATTTTTAATTTTAAATATGAAGTACTGACCTAATTACACTGTTTAATTAAATCTAAATCTTACTCTAATTGGTTTATAATATGACAAACAAAAATATCATGTAAAATAAGTATAAACATGGTATGCAGAATAAACGAAATAAAGAAAAATAAATTAAATATCAAGTACTTAATTTAGATATACTTAAAGTGCGAATCCTAACTCTGACTTGAAGATCTGAAATTAGAACAAGAATTCTCGACACCTTTAGACTTCTTCGCAATGACCTCTACTTGCAACAGGAGTGTGAATTTTCAAAAATATTTAACTTAGGAAAAATTTTGCAAAATTTTTTCTCTAATCTTTCAAAAAACAATATTTCACAAAATTATGCTAAACAATAATTTAGAAAACTCCTAAAACAATTTTAGGTTTTCATAGTGGGAGAAAAACAAGTTCTAAAACTCTTTTTTTTTTTTTTAATTTCTTACAATAAATACGTATAAATAAGTAAAATAACCCCCAGCCACGTAAAGTGTTCACCACGCGTATAAATGAAAAGGGCATAAATGGTGACGTCACCTAAGGCAAAAACGCCAAGAACACTATTGCTTTTTGCAATTTTCCCTATTTTTTATTTAAAACACGATATTTATCGTATTATATATTCATCTCATGAATATTTGTTTAGCATAAAAACTTATTCATCGCATGAATGTTGTTGTTGTTGTTGTTGTTTTCATAAATAAATAATTCATATCATTAATTTATTTTTCAAATATTTTCAAACGATGCTTAAGTTGAGGCTTGCGAAGGGATCTCAGAGACAATCTAATTATAGCTCCAAATGGGTCAAATCTGATTATCATCTATTGTAACAATTTATTACTATTTAGTAAAATTTAATTCTACTAAACAAGTTGTACTACACTCTAGAATTAAATATATTCACTCAAGTTTTTCTCAAACACTTTTATTACGACAATTAACCCCCTATATTAGATATCCATGAGCAAAAGTAACTTTAACTACTATCGTTACTTTTCTCACATCTCTCGTCGTAGTTCCCGACTCGCCCTTCTCAAACAATTTAATAAAACAGAAATAATTTTCGTAATAATTTTAAATGTCAAACACATAGAATACTTTGGCCAAAGATTCTAGAATCTTTTAGTATATTTGCAAATAAACTAAGGGGACATCTTTATTCCGTTAGAGACTATAGATTCCATGTAAAACAACAATTCCTACTACACTTTCATGCCGCTATCCAATGCACGTAAGATTCAAGTCAACGCACTTTGACTAATCTTTTTAGCACGTCAAAGCAACGAACAATCTATGCGTGAGCTCAGACTATTTCTTAGATTTAGAATTATTGTCTTCCAGATGGTCCTGCTAGGTGTTTCAATCTTATTGAACACACCAACATAATACTCATGGATCCCTATTCACATGGCCGAAACAAGTCATCAAATTATCATATTATAGTCATATCAGACAAGTTGTCCAAACTTAGTACCGACTACAAACATACTTTGGCAGCATATCACTAATTTGATCTAAGTCTATTTGTGGTTCAATCTCATTGACCACTTAAACCAAACTTGACATGTCATTGTAGACTACGTCCATCTCATTGAACGTTTTAGAAAACAATCACACGAATGTTTTACTCATAAAACATAATTAGACAATAAATAAATAAAATAATTTTATTTATTTAATATTTAAAACTAACTACTTGAGTTTTTCAGAACACCAATTCCAACAATCTCTTACTTGTCCTAAACCCAATTAACCTTGCATTATAAGACTATCCTCTAGGGATCTATCAACTTATTGACTATAAACTTTATCAATACCGATCTGTTACTGTCCCATTCTTTTGCGCACATGCTTTCATCTTTTATGAACCTTTTGAGTCAACTAGTCTATCCAATAACTCCATAGTTGTCAAGTACCCAAATTCCATAGTGAAGTAAGCAATATAAGACTACTTCACTCTTCACCATCTAATTACTCTCACTAAAAGGTAAACATTGATTTTAGACCTCTAAAGTCTAACTCCCTTTTAGGGGCTTTGTTGCTGCTTCTGGGGTGGTTGGCTTGCTTGGTGCCGGCGGTGGGCTTGCCGCTGCCGCTCCATCTGCTCAAGCCCAACCAGGGCCTATTCTTTCTCTACCCAAGATGGGCCCATCCCTGCTGTGGCCCACATTGGGCCCTCTCCTGGTGGGGATTGTGTTGGGCCGAGGCCTAGTTTTGGGCTTGCTAGGTTGGGGGAGGTGGGTGTGTTACTCTCATGATTGAGTCACAAGCGTAAGCCAAGTAAATTTGGATAGATTGAGAGTATGAGATGAGAAAGAAGTGAAATTGAGATGAGAAAGTAGAGAAATTAGATGAGAAATAGAGAGAGTTAGATGAGAGAGAGAATGTTTGATCTCACAAGAGATATTTGGTTTGTTATTTGATTCAATGAATTCTGAATTGTTACATCACTACTACTTATAGGCAAGAACAAGCAAGCTCATACAATGTACCTAGCCTTACTCAAGCTAACCAACGTAAGGAAATATCTAACCATCCAAAATATTTTCTAACTAACATAACTACCTAAGGCTTATGGCGCCAAGACCAACTAACCTAACCGTGACCTGCTGCTGCAGGTTTACAAAGCAGGACTAAAGCACTTTATCACAACCATTACAATGCAGTAAAGAAGCTATTTCAGGAAATACAATGCACGCTACTACTACACACTAATTAAAGCTGTGGAAATACTACTAAAGACATATACTAAACTAATGATTTATTCTAATTACAATTGTCATAAGCCCCACCTATACGAATCATAACAGGGTGTTGCTGTGGGAGTTACTGTTGGGCCTCCTCTGCCTAGGCCGAGTCTTCTTTTCGGCTCCATTAAGGCCCTCGCGATTGGGGGTTTGTCCCTCAAATCGGACTGCTGGGCCCGGATTTGTTGCCTGCCCAACCCCACTCTGGCGCTGGGCCCGCCTAACTCATTTCGGGCACTAGGGGCGCGCAGGCCCCTCCCCTATGGGCTCGGGCTCCTCTGCACCCGGGCCTAGCACCCAGGTAGAGGATGTGATGGGTCTCTCGATTTTTCACGCTCTAGTCGATTTGTCATCCCCTGCTATGGAAGATTTGAGTCGTGCTATTGCTCCTGTAGAGTGGGTTGAAGCCCGGGATGCTTTGATTGGGGCTTTCGAGCCTGTGCTTTGTGGTGTGAATAGGGAGACTACTAAGCGTCACTATGCCAAACCGTTCCTTATCTGACATTGCTGCTTCTCGTCGAGTTGAGGTTCTCAATGCCACATTGGGGCCCCCGTTGAGGTTCCTTCGACCCGGTTCCCTCTCTCTGTTGAGCGCTGTGTGACAAGATCGGCATCTAAGAGTTAGAGTCAGGTCAATCGCCCTCCTCCTAGGGAGCGTCCTCAGACTTCAGCGACAGCCTCTTACTCTTGGAACTCGGAGGAGACTACAATTTTGAAGTCTGTTATGTACTTTTAGCGTTGTCCATCCTTGTTTGCTAGTTTCAGCTTGTTTTGTCTTCTTTATGTTTGGCTTGTTTTGCTTTCTTTTTTTATTGCATTGTGGGCTTGGGCCGTGTCTTGGGTTATTCCCCTCGTAGTTTTATACGATTTTTTTTATATATATATACAACTTACACTAACTTATCACAAAAAGGAACCAAAAAAAAAAAAAAAAACAATTGACCCATGACAAACTCACATTCTTACTTTTGAATCTCACATAATCTTGATCAAAAGAATATAGTGTGCTCATACTAGGTCGTTCACTTTTTAACTGACTAGACAATTAAACCTTAACATTTTATAACAATTCTACATCGTTCTTAATGAGTAGAATTTTTTCCATATACAAGACTTAAAAAGTCCCTACTTTCTTGTCATGTTACTTGTACACTGATGGTTCAAACAAACAAACAAACAAACAAATAAACAACAAACTCAGTGCCTCAAGGGCTCAGGCATAAGTGGAGTCCGGGAGGGGTGGGTGTATCTTACCCTTTCAGGGTGTAACCCTACCGAAAGGCTATGTCCGAGAACCCCAACTTTATAGGGTTGGCAACACGAGGACTTCCTAGGAGGTCACCCATCCTGGTACTACTCTCACCCAAGCATGCTTAACTTCGGAGTTCTAATGGGATCCGGTGCCTTAGTGCCTTGTAAATAAACTCTTAATTCAAAAGTTTTCAGTTTTCATACTATATTCCATGAACAAGATGCTTATTTAAGTCTACCAATAGACTTCCTCAGTTTGCATACTATATGCTCCTCACTCTTGGCAACAAACTTTTCTAGTTGTATCATATACGTAACTTTCCAAAATGACCATTCAGAAAATGTCGCCTTGACTTCCTTTTCCATACCTCATCGTAATGAGATACAATGAATGACAGTATCCTTATGGATTTAAGCATACCATCTAGCTAGAAGGTCTCATCCAAAGATGATTCCTTCCCATCGGGAATAACCCACTGCCATCAATCTAGCCTTGAAGATCTCTACCTTCTCATCTAATGAACTCGTTATTCTTGTAGATCCATTCAGATCCAATCTAATGGACTTAATGTCTCTCGACACCTCTATAAGATCCAGACATAATCAAAATACAATTACTTTAACTGAACTTTTATTGGCCTGACCCATTAGTCTGCATCTTTATTTTTAAGAGTTCCATTGTAGTCCAAAGGATCAAATTCATCATCTTGCTTAACCATTAAGACTAAAGATAATGAATCCATTAGGTGACCCTAACCAGCCTCTCACTACATCAAAGCTCTCATGTATTTAGTGTGACAGTAACTTGGTTGAAGATATATCTAATACATTATCTACACTATTAGTTGTATCAAGTTGTAGAGACAAAGTATCTCATGCTGTCAATCTATCCAATACAAGCTATCTACTGCACTTTTAGAACACTTTCTAAAACCTGTTACATAACTAACCTCTTGATATGTAGATGTGACTCATCATATGAATCTTACCATAGTCAATA
Source organism: Simmondsia chinensis (assembly GCA_018398585.1). Lineage (NCBI taxonomy): Eukaryota > Viridiplantae > Streptophyta > Magnoliopsida > Caryophyllales > Simmondsiaceae > Simmondsia > Simmondsia chinensis. Next base: position 19,363,513 of record JAGTTD010000002.1, read on the forward strand.
AAACATTGTTGATCCTTTTTAAAACTCTTTGTAATAAGGAAAAATAAGAATTCTCCTGAAACCACTACTTCAATCTAATCAAAGTGACTTGATATAATTACCTAACTGATCCCGATGTTAGTCTAATTCTTTAAACTTTTCAAAGGATTCAAGACTTCGGTCTTTATAAGTATATTCATATATCAACTAATTGAGTCGTTATTCATAAACATTTTATGAAATACGATTTGCTTCTGCTCACTTGAGCTTTTAGCAATCCATAAACATTTTATGAACAGGTTCTAGCAGCTAAGTGGCTTTATTGCCTTTACTTTTAAAGACTCTTTTAGTCACCATTAATTCGAACATAATTCACATATTAGTTATCATTTTAGTACTTAATGATCCCACAAGACAAATCAAACTAGTTTTGAATCATACCGAATTAATTTTACCTAAGATCAAGTGTCTCTTGAAAACTATATGGACTTTAGGAAATTCTTCATTTATATTGCTACACAGCCTAGCTTGTATTAGAGGAAAAAACTACCATTAACATAGTTTTGATTAAAATTAGTCAACTATCTACCAATATACTTTTTGTAATAAACACTTTATATAATTAATTATCAGTCTATTTTTCAGAAAAATAATTGAAAGACTATTTTTAAAATAATGGACTGAAATCAAATTTCTAAAGTACATTAAGATAGTTACCCAAATAAAAGAACTACATTCCTTGACTTAAACTACTATTTCTTGATGCCCTTATTGAAAACCCATTTACCAGAACACTAGTGAACTACCTACTAGTCACAACTAGAGGAAATAGGATATCAAATATCCTGCCATGTCGGCTTTCCGTCTTAGGAACAACAATATCTAAGTACTTGGGAAATTCCTTTTAAAGCTGACGTCCAGTGCTTTTATGAAAGAGGCAAACTATTTTGACTCATGTTTTAGTTTACCCTCTAGAGGCTTTTAATTCATGAGATAGATGTTTACACAAAGTACACTCTTCCGTTAGTTCTCATGACACCTTTTCTAAAACTATAGTTTTATCAAGTCAGACAATGAGCAATCTCTATTACAAAATTTATCTAGCCTAAACAGATTGAAAGACCTTGATAGGCAAGTCGGAATTGTATCCTATTGAGGTTGGCTGTCAATATTTGCATCTAGAACTCCAGTTCAATTACATAAGCCTTCATCATAAGACAAGCTTTTAAACTGAACTTTCTTGACACAATCGTGTGTCCATTATCTTTCTCATAAGCTATTCTCATGCTACCAATTTTCTAACCAAACACCTCTTTAAAGTATCTGATAATCTCTACTATAGTCAATAAGTCAAGTATCCTATACAAGAACACATCTGACATCTAATGTCCAACGATTATTGCATCGGACTAAATCATTAGTCTAGTTTAACATTCCCAACATTCTTTTCAACTTAGTAGAGATACTAATATCAAATTAGAGAACTCTGAGCATCTACTACGGCTCCAAATGTAGTAAAACATATTAAATTTCAATGAGAATAACAAAATAGACAAGTAACATACAAACCAATATGGATCAATATGCATAAGATAAAAACCAGTCTAAAATCAAACAATCGTAAAACAAGTTGTATAACATAGATGATTACTTTTCTTATTTTTAGCAAACAATCAAAATTCAGAGTTCACCATCTAACACTTACATGTATGATGTGGTGACCCAAACCAAACTACCCAAAACTCCCTGTCGGTGAGGCCGAATTGAGATATCAGAAGGTTGAGAACATTTTTTAAAAAATATATTTTCTTGTAAACTCTTTAGTAAACATATTTAATGCACCACTCTTTCCTCAGCCTCTAAGATCATACAATAGAGCTCCTCGAGGAGGCTAATGTAGACCTTAGTCAAGTGTACGCCGCTACCTTGACATCCATACAAGTCCACGAAGTAATCGATGTCGGCATGGCTACAACCATTTTCCTACACTTCAGTCTATCATAAAAGATCTAACCTTATATTCTATAAATGAACGCTCTCCTTGAGGAGTCGTGCCCACCTACTATACCACTTGACCAGTAACGAAGGCCATGAGCATTCATTTAGTAGCTCACTCCCACTTGATAGTTTGAGTCTTGAGAACTTTTAATAATTTTACCAAACGAACAAAGCACAGAATCCACCTTACCATTCTCTATGTGCATGCGACGATAAGCTAACCAGTTTGCCCGTTACTTTACGGGAGAGGGGCGTATTGAATTATCGGTAAAGTAAGAACTATTATTAATTGATATGTTTTCTAAATATAATCAACTCACCATTTCTTCCTTGGTCTCTAAGACAATATCACAATGCTCCAACAACAACAACAATAATCCTAGTGCCTCAATGGCTCATGCATATGCAGGGTCTTTTGGGGGGGGGGGGGGGGGGGGGGGGGGGGGGGGGCGTGGGTTGATGTACACAGCCTTACCCCTTCAGGGTGCTACCCTAATGGAAGGCTATGTCGAGGACCCCCAACCTGAAAAGCATAAAAAGCATAAAGCATAAAAGCATCTAGGCGTAATAGCACAAGAGCAGAAGAAACAACGGCACAGAGTAAATCATAGAAGGCATAAAACAACTATAGGCAATAAAACAGCTCATAGCCATATCAAGTGAATCAGAAAATCAGACATATAAGCCTAGGGGTACTAGTGTTAGCTAAATTATGCTCCTCTATACTAAGCCTCTACATCATCTACCCTTATACATGCTCTTCATACAGGCTCTTCATGACTATCATATCTATCATCTATCATCTATCAAGTTGGGTTTCCTCGGAAATAGCCTCTTGTCACGATCTTGCCCTGATGGGGTAAGGCTGCGTAAATCCTACCCCTCCCAAACCTTGCACAAGTGGAAGCCCTTGAAGCACTGGGCTGTGCTGTTGTTGTTGTGTTGTTGTATGCTAAGCCTCGACATCAGCTAACCCCATACTAGCCCTCTATTGAGCTCTATCTAAAAGCATCTCCTCATGTATGCTTAGGTGGGTGAGATCGTATCGGATCGTCTCCATCCATCCCTTCTTTGGCCTACCTCTCCATCTCCTTCCAAGCGTAGTATTGAATTGTTTGTATCTCCTAACAAGGGCAGTAGTCGGTCTCCTCCTAACATGCACAAACCACTGCAGACGTTGCTCCCTCAATTTATCCTCGATCGGGGCCAATCCCAATTTACAATATCACAATGCTCCATAGGAGACTAAGATATTAACCTAGTCAAGTGTATACCATTAACTAGATATTAATACAAGTAAACAAGACACTCCATGGTAGCGTAGCTGCATCTGCTTTGCTATACCTTTATTTATCATAAAGAAGTATAACTTTGTATTCCGCGAACAAGTGCCCTCCTCAGGGAGTAGCTCTCACCCACTATACTATTAGACTGGTAATGGAAACTATGAGAAAACAACTCATGTACCTCGCTTCCACTTAAAATTTTAAACGGCGGATCTTTCTTTTAAGTTTGATTATCTCATAATCAATACTAGAATCACATTCTAAATTGTATTTAACAAATAAATAAAACTTAATCCAATTAGGTTCTTTTAATTATCTAACCTATGTAATCTAATTTCATTGAATACAGTATGAGAATTTCTTTAAATAATTCAATATTTGCATTATCTAATCTCATTACATCTATTTGAAAAAATTCTCCCACTCGATGAAATCAAATATTTCACCAAGTTGCATATATTATTGGCCTTCTAACTTTATTCACATAACACATAATATTTTAACTCATTTGAATAATATCAAACATGTGAACAAAATTTAATAAGTAATATGTTATTAAACCTTTTGGGTAACATTACTTTAAACCAAAAGGTTGGAATAATTAAAGATTTTTCTAAAACACTTTCAGAAAAGATTATCGCATAATCTTAATTAGAATCTCATTCTAATTAAACATTTATTTATTTGATTACTTAAATAATAAAATATTTTTTTTAATTATAAAGGGAGTGTGGTGCCCAGCACCACCCCCTTTTATATATTTAATTTTTTAAATTTTAATTTAAATAAATAAATAATTTTTTAGATTTTATTCTCATTAGATCATAAACCGAACATCTAATTCTAATAAATATTCTATGTTTTGGATTATTATAAAATATTTAACAATTGAATATTTTACACTTTGGTTCAAAATTTAATCACATTAGATATAATCTAAATCATTCAACTCTTTGAATATATAACCACATTAGATCCAATTTAGAATCATGACTCATCCAAAATTTTAAAACAATTTAAAACTATAATGATCATTGAATCCTGTTTTTAAACCCTTTAACAACAATCTTCAGGTTTACCTTTTTTCTTTAATGAAATTCCCAACTTCATATTTTCGTAATTTTACGAACTCCTATTTTATCAAATATGATGCTTTTAATGTCAATCACGAACGTATTTATAGTTGGTTTTGATACAAATTGCTGGGAACATATTTCTAAATGGCTTGAGCAAGCGCAGCAAAAAACCAATTTAAAATTTTTAATTTTAAATCGAAGGCCATGACCTAATTAAACTGTTTAATTAGATCTAGATATTACTCTAATAAGTTCACAATATGACAAACAAAAACATTAAATAAAATATGTATAAATATAATACGTAGAATAAACGAAATAAATGAAAACAAATGAAATATCAAATACTTAATTTAGGCGTACCCGAATGCAAATCCCAACTCTGACCTGAAGATCTGAAATTAGAAGAAGAATTTTTGACAATTAAGGTCTTCTTCGCAATGACCTCTTCTAGCACCGGGAGTGTGGACTCCCAAAAGTATTTAAATTAGGAAAAATTTCATAACAAAATTTTTCCTTCAAACTTTTGGGAAAATAATTTTTCAGAAAATTACGCTAAACAGTACTTTGTAAAACCCCTAAAACAATTTTAAGATTTTCATAATGGGAGAAAACCAAGTTCCAAAACTTAATTTTTTTCTTTTTTTAAATTTCTCACAATAAATATAGTATAAATGAGCAAAATAACCCCCGGCCATGTAACAAATTCACCACGCGTATAAATAAAAAGGGGATACAATAATGACGTCACTATGACATCACCTAAGGCAAAAGCGGCAAGAACACTTTTGTTTTTTGCAATTTTCTCTCTGTTTTTTTTTTTTTTAATTAAAACATTATATTTTTCGTATTATATATTCATTTTATGAATATTTGTTTAGCACAAAAATTTATTTACCTTATAAATAAATAACTCATCTCATTAATTCTTTTTTTTAAAATATTTTCAAACAATGCTTAAGTTGCGGCTTGCAAAGGGACCTTAGGGACAATCTAACTCTAGTTCCAAATGAGTCAAATTCGATTATCATCTCATAATAACAATTGATTACCATTTATTAAAACTGAATTCCACTAAATAAGTTTTACTGTACTCTAAAATTAAATATATTCGCTCAAGATTTTCCCGAATAACATTTATTATGACAATTAACCCCTTTATTAAATATTTGTGAACAAAAGTAACTTTAACTACTATTGTTTACTTTCTCACATCTCTCGCCGTAGTTCCCAACTCACCGCTCTCGAACAATTCAATAATACAGAAACAATTTCCGTACTAATTCCAAATGTCAAACATATGAAATACTTTTGCCAAAGATTCTAAAATCTGTTCGTATATTTGCAAATCAACTAAGGGGACGTCTTTATCTCATTAGAGATTATAGATTCCATGTAAAACAATTGTTCCCGCTACACTTCAGGTCTTTACCCAACACACGTAAGATTCAAATCAATACACTTTGACTAATCATTTTAGCACATCAAAGCAACAAACAATCTATGTGCAAGTTTTAACTATTTCCTTGATTTAGAGTTATCGTCTTATAGAATTAATTATTTCTAATAGTAGTTAAGAAACAAATAATTCATGTAGTCTTGCTTGGTGCTTCAATTTTGAAAACACCAATATAATACTCTTGGATCCCTATCCACATGACCAAGATAAGTCATCAAAATATCATGTTATAATCTTATCAGATAAGTTGTCCAAACTTATCACCAACTACGAACACTTTTGACAACATATCACTAATTGGATCGAAGTCTATCTTTGGTCAAATTTTGAACCTTTTTTGTGCATTTTGAGCGTACATTATAGCCTCTTACCCACATTTTTCCTTCATCGATGTATATGTTAGGATGATGGATAGGATTTATTATTTTTTTTCTTCTCTCGGTTTTATGAAGTTAAATGATTCTTCTCCATACTTGTTTGTGAGTGTTGTTGATCATTGTTGATATTAATGGTTTCTACTCATACCGCACACATATTCACTATGCACTGGACCTTTCTTGTTGTGGAAAATCTGAAATATTTTAGTAAACGATCCCATATGTCTTGAGTTTGTTTGTTTGTCCTATTGGGCTTACCCTAATCCTTGCCTCTTGATGCTGATCAATGTCAATTGTAATGTTGAGATACTTATTATGCCAAAGTCCAAACATTGGACCAAAAAAAACAAAAAAGAGGAAACAAAAGAAAAAGAAAAGAAAAGAAAAGAAAAGAAAGAATGGGAAAAAAAAAAAGTTTCCTCCAAAGGAACAAAAAAAGAGAAAGTAAAAGAAAAAGAAGAAATTGGAAAGTGATGTAAATTCATGCTCAAGTTATTTCTTCTTTTGTGCTATATTGTGGTCAAAATATTGTAAAGTGGTCACTCATATGCCACTAAGAATTCTCTATGTATGAGCATGTGTTTAGGTGATTCAATTGTGTGGGTGTACAAAATCTCGGTGTATTTGGTTGGATACAAGAATTTGAGGAGATTCCATGGCATAAGATCCCATTCACTTTCACTTGTATGCTTAAAATGTTTGAGTAGTTTCTATTAGTTGATACATGGTCAGTGGCGGATCTATAATGTTTTTTCACTGGGGGCCTTTACTAATAGTCGGCGACAGACAAAAAAATTTAATGAAGCGGGCCCATATTTATAATAAAATATAAATAATAATTATATATAAACACATACACATATTCATACATAAATTATGAATACAAAGAGGAGACAAATAGAGGAGAATTGAGAAATAAAATTTGGGTTAAGTTTTACATAGTTAGGGAGTATTTGAAAGTAAAAATTATAGACAAAATTAAAAATGAGATAATTTGTCTACTAGAATTTGAAATTGAAATCGATTATCGAGTCTTGAATTTCAACATTATAGAATCCATATTAAAAAGTAAAGTAAAAATAAATAAGTAAATAAATATATGAATAATTTATTAGAACTTATTTAGAAATTGAGAATGTGCATATATATTATACTAATACAGCAAAAAAAAAAATCTCATGCAAGTGATAAAATCATAACTTAGTGTTGTTTAAAAAAAAAGACTAATAAATTATAGTGAAAAGTGCTCAAAAAAATTATTGTGAAAGCTAATAAAGTTATTAGTAATAGTATATTATATACTAAAAGGTTCAATAATGCTTGAGAATGCAGAGCTGACATAAGGCTTCACAAGTAAGACATTAACCATCAAGCTAAGCTGCATAGGATGGGGGCGCCATTGTTTTATTCTTATATCTATATTTAAAATTATAACAAGCCATTACCTATACTACATATCCAATCCATGGGCTGCTGGGGGCCCATGCCCCCCAATGCCACTAGGCTGGATCCGCCCCTGTGCATGGTCAATGAAATTCTATGATGAGTTTTGAAGTTTAATCATTTGAATTCATGGAGTCGGAGAATGCTCTATATGATTGAATCTTTTCTTGAATTGTAATGTATGTGTTAATCTTAGAAAATTTGGTGAAGGTTGGGATAGTTGGTTGCTTAAGTCTTGTGTCTAAACTATGCTTTGCTCGATGACTAGCAAAGATTAGGTGTGAAGGTGTTGATGTGTCTCATATTTACGTATCTTTTCATTAATATTTTAGCTCTTTTGCATAAGTTTAATTATCGTTATATCCTTACTTTGGAAATTTTTATGTCATATAGGTTCGAAGACTAAAGTTTTCTGAATTGTCAAATTTTGGTGCAAGCAAGGCAAAATTCGATGCATGGGCAATTAAATCAAGTCAATTTGAATTTGAGATAATAACGTATAAGTCCGGCCCATTGCTGACCACCAGTTCCAGTTCGTCATCTCCACCTTCATGCCCAACGCAACACCACCAGCCACCTACACCCTTGCATAGCAGCTCATGCAACAACCCAACCCATCCCACATCGTGTTCTGCAACAGCCCAACACCTGCGTTCAGGCCAGTCCAGCACTGCTCAGGCCCGAAACCACCCCTGTCCCAGGTCCAACACGCTCAATCTCAGCCCGCTGCACAACCTCATCTCTAGTCCAAACCTCCGTCAACCACTCACAACTTCTCCTGCTCATCCCACAACGTAGGCCCAAAGCCCAGTTCAGCTCTGGCCCACCAGCAGCGTAACCTAGTTATCTATCGTTTAATTCAGCAGCGCAAGGGCTGATTTTGGGGGGAAGTTCTGCTTTTACATCATCGCTTGCACAGTTTCTCAATTCTCTCTCTTTCCAATTTGATTTTGCTTTTCTTTTTATATAATTTAAAATGAGGGCAAATTTAGAGTGAAGACCGATAGGGGTTCATTCGTCTTTTATCCTTCACCGGTTCATCCTTGACAGAGCGCTAACTTGCTTACTAGGGTTAATTGAAATCTTAGTCATTTTATTCTTGTATACTTTTTTTAATTTGGATTAATTTGATTATTTACATAAATTGCTTGATTGAGATAAATATTTTGAAGTATTATGTTTTTATCGATTATTCAATTAAGATGATGATTGAGTTTGTAACCTTTGATTGTTGATGTTGATATTTATGAATTAATTCTTTGTGCTTATAGCCTTAGGATTAATTAATCAAGCAATAGTTTTCACTGAATTGTTAATTAGAGCCTGTCTTTCCTTATGCTTTAGTTAGACAGAGTCAATACGTGATAATTAGTGTTATGTTAGATAAAGCCTATTTTTCTTATGCTTTAGTAAGATATGGTCAATACATGATACTAACAATATTACCTTAGTAGGTTAAAGTTTGTAGCCTAAACCACTACCCGTGTAGCAATCAATAATTCTAATTTATGAGTTAACGTAAGAAGAATTGGCTAATGATTGATTCAAAACCTTTGGCTCCAATTTCATGCTCTTTTCCCCTTAGAAGTAGAATACCTTAGTTTAATTGTAGTTTCCTTAGATTAATTAACATAAAATACTCAATTTTCCTCGAATCACTTGAAGTCATAGAATAGATTCATGTACTCTTAGTCCCTGTGGTTCGACACCCTCTCGCCCTAAATCTTTAATTTAGATGCGTTTAGAGGATAGGGTTTAATATTAAATTTTGATTGACGTACAAAACACATCACCCTCTTACAAGAGGGGGACTAACAAGGCGCACACGATGCCTTATAGAGGAAATCCAGCCCTTTCCGTTAAAGGTGCAAAGGGCCGTTTCTTCAGCCATTGCAAAGCTAGTGGCTTTGTATGCTGAGGATCAACTATGGGCTGAACAATCATTTATATTGGGAAATGGATTTGAGGTCCAAATGAAACAAGAGAAGAGAGTTGGAGTTGTCACACTTGAGAGTAGACTCTTTGAAGTTAACATAGGCTCAGAAGAGAACCCAAGACCCACATATGTGAGTGCTCTTCTTTCAGAAGAACAGATGAAGTAGTATAAAAGCTTGCTTATTGAATTCAAGGACTGCTTTGCCTAGGAGCATCATGAGATGCCTATCTTGGAAATGAAGATGGTTGAGCATGATCTTCTCATTAAGCCAGGCTCAAGGCCCATCATTTTGGCTCCAGAGAACGATGTTCCTGGAGGTTATATATTTGGTTAAAGAGGAAATTCAGAGACTCTTGAAGGTAAAATTTATTAGGATAGCCAGGTATGTAGATTGACTAGCAAACATTGTTCCTTTATCAAAAAGAATGGCGGAATCAAAGTTTGCAATGACTTCAATGATTTGAATGCAGCCACGCTAAAGGATGAATATCCCATGCCCATTGCTGATGTTCTCATTGGTTCAGCCTCGAGGCATGCGGTCTTGTCATGGCTATTGTGGGTATTACCAAGTCATGATAGCTTTAGAAGATACCCACAAGAATGCATTTACATGGCTACTGTGGGCTCAGCTCTGTCGTCCCAACTACCACTTGAGTTGAGTCCATATCCATTTACATTTCTATCAAGCACTAAATCATTAAAAACACCTAAAAATATACAATTAAAGTCTTTTTCATTAAAGTAAGTGTAGAATCACATTATTATTGAAAATCAAAGTCGTATCACCAAAAATTTAACCCTGACTATAGGTGATTGATTTAGGTCAAACACGCACGGTTCGTAAATTGGGCTCGCTCCTAAGTTGCTGTGTGTGTTTACACCATAATTTCCAGGGAGCTAGGACGACACTGTTTTGAGCAAAGTGCGACATCTTACCACGTGGGGTCCTCCTTGAGGGGAGTTAGACTTTAAGTGCTAAGATAAAGGCGTCTCGAGCCCAGCATCCTGAGAAGTTTGTCACCGGGGTACAGCCACTCGAGGCTCGAGATCTTTGAAGGGTGAAGGGAGCTCGAGCTCAAGGGATTGCCAAGATGGCTGAAAGACAGGTGGTTTCTAAGCTCGCGACAGTTACTTGAAGCGCAATCTCAGATACTTGGGCGCTATGCTTAATCGAAGCGAACGTGGGACTTCTAAAGGAGACTGCAGCTGAAAATGCAGACGTGGGCTCCGAGGAATTCCCTCATGCATCAAAGTAGGGGCACGTTCATTGAATATTCATGGGCAAGAAAGAGCTCAGTAGCTTCACGTGGGAAGAAGCTACAGCGGAATTATAGGGCTGTCGTTATTTAGTTTTTCTATAAATAAGAGACTCTATGAGAGTCCAAAGTAGTACATACACTGAATACAAAACTTCTTCAAATTTTCTTTACAGTACACTTGCTCTTTGAGCACAACCTAACGTAACTTAGCTTAGCATGGATCTTACTGTACTTGCTTCTTCAGCAATATAGTCTTTCGGGCTTCGGGTCTGAGCTCTCCGTTTTGATATGTTCCCAAATTTCAACAAGTTAAGAATTAAGGCTTTAGTTTGAGGCTTTGAAAGCTAAGGCTTGACCTTGATTGCGTTTGTCCTAGTCCTATGACCTAAATACGGTTTGCTTCACCCTAATCTTGTCAGACCTAAGCTTATTCGAGTTATTATAAGTTAAGTTTGCAAGGCTTAAAAACCTGATTGACTCGGGCTTGTAAGTAGAATGTTGAGCTCTTGGGTTTGTCTCTACCCTAGTTCTTGACTTTTAAGTATATGAGGAAAGGTGTTCGTGGGCCCCGCTCCATCACTGTAACTGCCACTTGAGTGAGATCCATATCTCCTTAATTTTTTGTCAATTAATATATAAAAAATCCATAAAAAAAATATTTGACCAAGTCTTCTTAATTGAAGTATAAGCTGAACTCACGGCATAACCGAAGTTAGGTAAACCAAAATATCACAACTTTTTCTCTGAGAACTGTGAGTGGTTTAGGTCAAAGACTTGCGGTTCGAATTTAGGCTCACTCCCTAGTCGCGGTGAGTCCCTTTTATACGTTTGTTATGTTTAAATTTTTACAGCGACCAAATCACACTTAATTTTAAATAAATATAGCAAACAAAGTGTCCCTTTTTACATGGATGTTTGATTTTTATTCTTACGACGATCACACACACACACACTAAATAGACAAAAAGAGGAAGCAACTGGGGCTGCAGTAACCTGATATCATAAAAGATGAGTTAGAACAGCCTCGAGAAAAGTAAATAAGAAAAGGAGTGTATAAAAGAAAGCGAATACCTCCAGTTCTCTTGGCCCGTGGATACATTCAGTTTGAATGTTAGGATGGTAAGCTGAAAAGTCTGCCGAGGCTTGACCTTTTACTCACTTATGTAACACATAATTCAATTCAAACTAGAGTAAAGCAACACTTCACTTATTTAGTCTGCCTCTCATCGAAGGTCTATCCAACATATATGATAAGTCTAATTTATTATATAATTATTCATATCAATTAGGTTCATTTTCTAATCATTTTATATCAAATTTTTATCGCTTTTGCCTTTTTTTTTCCGATCCTATTGCTATTTCCTTCCAAAAACACTCATTTTATGCTAATTCTTGCTAGCTTTTATCATTAACATCAACAAGTGAATACAAGATACATCATACAAAAGCAAAAAAGGGCTAAACACATCAATTCTACACAGTAATGCAAGTAAACAACAACAACAACATGTACAAGTTGTTGCAAATTTTAATTTTGGGCAGCTAATTGGACAAATTAAGTGCAAGAACTTCTTGAAAATTTCATGAACACATACAACTTAATGTAAACACTGAGGTTTGGGTAGCACAATGGAGAAAAAAAAATGAATAAATCTGAAAGTTGTTTCAAAAGCTAAAAATGAGTGGCGAGGGCGGCAAGAAGAACAAATAAGGAAGAACTTGTGTTCACTTTTTATTTCATGACTCCCCATCCTCAAATACTATAAATAGAAGTATTGGAGAAGTGTTTAGGCATTAATTCATTCAGCAAAAACCCAATACAAAGTAGGTTTAGGAAAAAAAATCGAGAGGAGGAGAAGGAAGAAAAGTTTGATTTGTAATTTTATATTTTCAAGTTCTTTTTTTATCCTTTTCTTCTTTAAGTTTATGGATTTTTTCTTAGTTTTGCTTTATATTATATTTACCATGGACTAATTTTGTCTTTTCAAGGCTACAATGTAGCCTAAGTTGTAATAAACGCTCTTTTCTAATTCGATGTATTCAAAGTTTGTTTATTGCTTTGTTTGAGTGTTTATCATTGTTTTTCCTGAGTTTTGAATGCTTTATCACCATTCAGAGCATGTAATGATTCATAATGAGTCTGAGAGGAGATTTATGATGATTGCTAAAATGATAAACACCACAAATTAAGCGAATGCTAGAGATAGATTAACGCGATTTGTGTGGTATTAAATGAAAACCATGGATCTTCAGAACTCTTTTCATATTTAAATTTATGCAAGAGATTGATAAGTTAATATATAAAAGTGCATGCTAAGTGTTGCTTGAGAGAGAATATTTAGTAAATTAGGATTTTCAACCATTAACATGTAATAACAACTTGAATACCGAGAATAGAAAGGCGTATTAATGCAACTAGGTAAAATTGGATGCCTTGGACCTTATTAAATTAGAAAATCTTTCAGAAAAATTAGTAACCATCTTTATTTTTCATTTTTTTGTTTTATTTCAAAAAGTACAAATTTTTGTTTCTCAAATAGTGTTGAAACTGCTAATTTCGGTACTCATTCAATAGAAATCCTTGTGGGACGATACTCTTCTCACTTCTGTATTACTTGATACGATTTAGTGCACTTGCAAAGCATACACATTAAGCATCAATATACTTAAGAACATCTGTTTGAGCAACCACATAAATGGTGAATGCAAGGAAGTCATGCCTTAACTTTACAGATGCATAGTATAATGGTAGACACAATTTCCCAATAGAAAAATATTTTATTTCACACTTCAGCAATGGCTTAGGTAGAACTCGGCCTATTCAAATCCTTCCCCATTATCTTGTATCAGGAAACAACCTATTGACTAAGTTGAAGCAGAGACGTTAATCTTCAGTGGCTTCCCCTTCTTAGGTGGAATCAACACTAGTGACCTAATCAAATAGTCTTTGATGGCTGTGAAGGCTACTTGGTGTGGCTTCTCCTAGTTAAAGTCTTTTTCAAGCTTTATGCTCAACAACGCTGAGAAGACATTAACATTTGAAATAAAACATCTTAGGAAATTGACCTACCCTTGGAAACGTTGAAGTTCCGTTTTACTTGAACATGGTTTAGCTTTCTCAATGGCCTTAGTCTTATTCATGTCAACCTCAATCCTTCTCGGATGTACTAGGAAGCCTAGGAAAATTTCGACTCGAACTCCAAAGGGTTCATTTTGAGGTTATTGTTCCTCATTCGTAAGAATGCGTTTCTCAAATCTTCCAAGCGCTCCACTTAGGTGTTGGATTTGACCACAATGTCGTCTATATAGACTTGCCCAGTTTTGCCAATGAGGTTATAAAAGATCATGTTCAGGACTCTTTGATAGGTAGCACCAACATTCCTTATCCCAAATGGCATGGCCACGCATTTGAAGGTCCCTATTGACTTTGGACATCAAAATGTAGTCTGGGGTATCCTCCAACACTATCATAACTTGGTAATATCCACAGTAGCTATCCAAATAAGATAATACCTCATGTCTTGAGGCTGAATCAGTATGAAAGTTAGCAGTGGGCATGGGATATACATCCCTAGGTGTGGTTGCATTTAGATCCCTAAAATTAATAAGCAATTTGATTTTGCCATTCTTTTTAATTACAGTGAAGGCCTAAAAAGCAACCTAAGAGGGGGGTTGAATTAGGTTCTTTGGTGATAAAATGAAAATTTAAACTTTAAGAACCAACAACTAAATTGAAAGTTAAACAATGAATATTTTCTTCAACTTTGATCTCTTTTTATCTTGATTCATCATCTTAGAAAGCTTGGCATCACCATGATTAGTTTTGATTTTTTATAGCTTTCTTATGAGTCACTTTCTTACATATTAGAACAATTTAAACATAATGACTCACTAAATGATTGTTATCATTAAAATTATAATATAAATGGCCTTTAGAGCCAACAATCTCCCCTTTTTGATTATGACAAACATTTGGTGTTTTCTCTTAAAAAACATGAAAATTGAAGTATAGATTTCACCATAAAAATATTAATTATTCAAATCATACAAATTTTCACTTTGTATCAGGTCGTGGAGTTATATATAAAATTTTAAAAGTTCAAACTCAATTGTCTCCCCCTATGTTGATGCATTGTAAGAATCATACATTTAATAGGTTAACATCAGCATCATTTTTAATATTTCTTAATCAAACACAAACTTCATACCATGCTTCATGCATTCTAGGAGTTAGATGTTCAATAACTTACTCATAGCATCATTTTTATAACATTAAACAACTAAACACGAATCAACTGAACATCAATTCCTTTTCCCCTTTGTCATTAACAAAAAAAGAGAATAACACAATTAGATGCAACATGTTAAAAGCAATGTTAAAATCAACATAAACAACACAATCTCTCTCCCCCTTTGTCGTCAACAAAAAGTAATAAGTGAAGGGAATAACATATTTGCTTGAAGTTTCGATTTTTAAATTTGCTTGAAGCTTGGTAATTCTCATAATACATTTACAGCTTTGATCAAAATTTGAAAAAGAATGTGAGAAAATATTTAAGTTAAACAAACATTACCAAGCACTAATATCCATTGGATTGGATAAGCATACTTGGACAATTGTGCTCCATGTTACATCTTTGAGAGTCTTTTTCAATATAACCATGCCTATGAAATTTAATGATATTTCACCATGTCAATCCTTCTTTTATTGTCACCAAATAGTTCCACATAGAGTTCTAGTAAAAATGTCTAATTATTGATCATTTATGGGGATAAATTTTACAATGACATCTTCTCTAAGCAACATGATCTGAAATGATACGATGTCTACCTCTATATGATTAGTTCTAAAACATTGAGCCGGAGTTTTTGTTAAGCATTAGCAATATCACACATAATAGAAGCATGATTAATATGAATGTTTTAATCATCAAATTCACGCGTTAACAAGATATTTGTGCACAATGATTTGTAAAAGCAATGTATTTGACCTTAATGGTGAATGAGGCAGTGTTTTTTTTTTTATTTTTTATTTTTTTTTAACCATGACACTGAAGCATGACCAATGAATAGATTTATTCCACAATCGATTTTTGGTCCACTTTTGAAACAAGTAAAATCCACATCACTATTGAACTAGACATAAGAAATCACACTTCGGATAGAACAAGTCTAAATAACAACTAGGCATCAAAAAAATTCTATTCACGGCACAATATTGCGATTCTTTTAGACATGCATGAAATCAACCACGTATGCACACATTAAACAAGATATGAAGTATACTCATGGTAAGGTCAAGAAGGGACCGAATCATACCTCTATTTAGCCTTTTGATCCATCTTTTTACCTTTTTTCATCCATGTCTAGCTTGAGTGTTGAGCTTATTAGAGTTGCAATTGCTTTGAAATTTTTTCATGCCAAGCTTCTTAAATATCTTCTTGATGTTCTTGGCTTGGTTGATGAAAATTCTTTCTTTGCTTTGCTTGATTTGCAATCCAAAGAAGTAGTTGCGTTCTTCAATCATACTCATTTTGAATTCCCTACTCATAAGATTTGCAAAATCTTCACAAAGAAATGGATTAGTGGCAACAAACACTATATTATCAACATAAATTTGCACAATGACAATATCATTTTTAGAGTGTTTGATAAAAAGTGTTGTGTTAACCTTTCCTCCTGAAAATCCATTTTGCCTTAGAAAATAATTCAATCTCTCATACCAAGCTCTAGGAGCTTGTTTCAATCCATAAAGAGCCTTCTTAAGTTTATTAACATGATTGAAAAATTTGTCATCCTTAAAACTGGGCGGTTGTTCACATAAACTTCTTTTTCAACAAACCATTCAAACATGCCCTTTTCACATCAACTTGAAAAGGTTCAAAATTTTTGAATGAAACAAAAACGCATATGAGTCTAATAGCTTCTAACCTAGAAACGAGAGCAAATGTTTTCTCATAGTCTATACCTTCCTATTGGTTCTAGCCTTTAGATACTAACCTTGCCTTATTTCTTACCACGTTACATTCCTCATATTTCTTGTTGCGGTAGACCCACTTGGTACCGAGATTTGATGATCTTAAGGTCTATCCACATGTTCCTTACATCATTTCTCTTGAATCAAGAGCTTCTTCTATGTTTTTGGGTTCTTTAAGAGAGATGAATGCGGCTATATGGAAATATGTGGTCAATGCATGCCCTATTCTTACACCTTTGTGGGGATCACCAATGATTTGACTTGTTGGATGATCTTTCAAGAATTTCCAATCTCATGGCAAGTCTTCCTGTTTGGATTCTACATTTTGGTCATTTCCTTTTGGTTCATCCATTGGAGCTTTGGGTTTATCCTTTTCTTGCTCCTTGGATGAGGGTGTGATGTTTATTGGTTTGATTACTATATCATCATCATTACAAGAAATTTTAGAAGATAATACATTAT
The DNA here is from genome assembly GCA_018398585.1 of Simmondsia chinensis. Lineage (NCBI taxonomy): Eukaryota > Viridiplantae > Streptophyta > Magnoliopsida > Caryophyllales > Simmondsiaceae > Simmondsia > Simmondsia chinensis. The sequence goes on from JAGTTD010000002.1 coordinate 19,380,765, forward strand.
TTCCATCAAAAACCACATGTATGGACTCCTCTACTACCCTTGACTTTTTATTATAGACTCTATATGTTTTGCTTGTAAGAAAATAGCCAATGAATATGCCTTCATCCATTCTTGATCAAATTTACCATGATTCGTTTAATTGTAGTTGTGGATGAAGCATTTACACCCAAATGGCTTGAAATATGCGATATTTAAATTTCTACCTTTGTAAAATTCGTGGGGTGTTTTCTTCAAAATAGGACTTATCAAAGCCTTACTTAGAATGTACCAAGTGATGTTAATGGCTTTGGCAATCGTCAAATAAGATCATTTTATGAAGGTTTTGAAATTAAGTCCATAGGAGCATGTTCAAATCTTCTATTTCAAATCCAATGATCATTTTCATTCGAGACACTAGAACATTTCACAAAATTCATACATTCAAGATCAATCATATAGACATTATCTCTTCCTAATTGATCAAGCAATAATTTATCCATTTAAGCACGCGCCACTACATATTTAAATGAATCAAGATTGCACACAAAATCATAGAGTAGACCCATGTTTTGAAGATTATACATACAATTATCAACAAGAAAGCCATCATCTATGCAAGGAAAGGAGTTAGGGGCAGTGTTACCGATACAAATAATTTTTCTTTTCTTGTTGTCACCAAAAGTGAGATATACTTTTCTTGGTTTGATAAAAGTAGACTTGGATTTATCTCAGGTCATATGACTTATGAAACACTATCCAAGCATCACTTTCGATAATTATTTTCAATCTTCAAGCGTATCTACACAACTATACGAACTTTTGGTACCCAAATTTTCTTGGGTCCTTCATTGTTAGTCTTGACATTTGGAGGTCGAGATCCCTTTGGACCCAAAACCATCTTGATTTTTCTCATATTCTTTTGAAATGGACATTGATGCACAATATGCTAATGATCACCACAATAATGAAATCTCATAGAGTTTATCGGTGGTGAGGAGGCTTTGACAATAAGTATATTCAATTTTGTCTTACGAGCATTTCCATTATAGCCGATTCCCTCTTTATTATAAGTTCGTTTTTGTGAAGAGAGTATGTTTTCAAGTGTTTGTTCCCCTTTGAGAAACTTACTGTAAAATTTTGAGAGTTCTTCCACTTGTTCTTTCAAAGAGTCATTCTCTTTAACCAATCATTTTTCTTCCTTAGATTCTTTATTTTGACTTTCGCTTAAAGGGAGCTTCCAAGAATTGGTTTCCACTAATCAATGTTTCAACTTGATCATTTAATGGCTCTATTTTTATTTTCAAAGATTCATTTTCATATGAGTGAAGCTTTTCCTCTAAGGATTGTATTTCGTTGGTTAGTTTTATAATTTTATCATTCAAAGATTCGTTCTTTTTGTTTAAAGATTCTTTTTCAAGCTCAAGCAATAAAACTTGTTTTGAAAGTTCTTCTAGACCATTTATGAAAGCGTTGTATCAATTTTTTAATTTTTTATATTTCTCATACAATTCATGAAAGCCAACAACAAGTTCATCATAAGATAGATTAATTACCTCATCTTCTTCAATACTCTCATCTTCAATGGCCATGAAACACGAATTCACTTACTTCTCTTCACTTGTATCAAGAGATTCTTCATTCAATTTTCTTTCAAATGTGGCTTCAAGTTTGTCCCAAATTTCCTTTGCGGTCTTGTAACTTTGAACATGATGAAGCACATTGGGAGTAATAGCACATAATATTTGGAAGTGAGCTTTAGCATTTTTCTCAAGCTTTTTCTTGTCATATTGAATAAGCTTATTTTTAAATTTATCAAGACTTGCATTATTTTTTAAAGCAACAAAATCAACAATTTTCGCTATCTGCTACAAGTCAAAATCAATAGACTTAATAAAAAGTGTCATTCTAAGTTTCCAAAAGCAAAAATTTTCACCATCAAAAAAAGGAGGATTGCCAGTTGATTGACCCTCGACCAAAATAGATGAAAAGATTGTCGTAAAGATCAATCTAAGATTGTTGAAAAAAAAAGAGTACTGGCTCTGAAACCAATTGAAGGCCCAAAGAGCAACCTCGGGGGGGGGGGGGGGGGGGGGGGGGGGGGGGGGGTGGGGATTTGGTTCTTTTGTGATAAAATAAAAATTTAATCTTTAAGAACAGACAACTAAATTGAAAGCTAAACAATGAATATTTTCTTTAACTTTGATCTCTTTTCCCCTTAATCCATCGTCTTAGAAAGCTTGGTATCACAATGATTAGTCTTGATTTTTCCTAACTTTCTTATGAGTCACTTTTAAACAAGATTAGAACAATTTAGGCGTAATGACTCACTAAATGATTGTTATTATCAAACTTATAATATAAATGGCCTTTAGGGCCAACATAAAGAACAATATTGGTCAGCCACTCTATATGCCTAGTTGTTATGTTGAACTTGACCTTAAAAGTCTCTCAATTTCTTGTTTAACCAAGTCTATCACTTCCAGGGACATTTTTCTCTAGGCTCGACCCTAGCTTAATAGGTAGCCTATACTCCACCCCATTCCTTTCCAAGCCAGGCTTCTCACAATGATCCCGGGGAAAGCAGTCCTTGAACTCAAGCAGCAGGCTTATGCACTGCTTCCTCTGTTCTTCAGAAAGCGGAGCACTCATATAGGTGGGTCTTAGAGTTTCTATTGAACCCAACTTGACTCCGAAGAAAGGATATTGAGCTTCAGATCTTAAGTGCTCCATCTTGGGTGGTGTTGCTCTCATGTCAGACAACTCCAACTCTTTCTCTTATGGCATTTGGATTTTGAAGCCATTTTTGGAGGTAAATGGCTGCCCAGCCCTATTTACACCCTAAATTCGAGGGAGCTGGGACAACACCATTTTGAGAAAAATGCCACATGCTTAACACGTGAGGTCCTTCTTGAGGAGAATTAGGCCTTTAGGTGCTGAAAGAATGGCATCCCGAGCCCATCATCCTATATATATACAGCTCAAGGCTCGAGATGGTTTGAGGGGAAGGGAGCTCGAGCTCAAGGGACTACCAAGAAGGCTCTAGGATAGGTGGTTTCTAGGCTCAAAACAGTTACTTAGAGCGCAATCTCAGATACTTGGGAGCTCAGCTTAATCCAAGAGAACATGGGACTTCAAGAGGGGACTTTTGCTGGAAATTCGGATGTGGGCTCGAAGGAATCCCCTCCAATACTGAATTATGGACACATTCGTTGATCTTTTACTTACACAAGAATAGCTTAGTGGCCTAACATGGGGAGAAGTTGCCACAGAAATACGAAGCAGCATTTATTAAGTTTTCTATAAGTAAGAGACTCTATGACAGTCCAAATCAACACATACACTCAACATAAACCTTCTTCATGATTTCTTTATAGAATACTTGTGCTCTTTTATTCAAAGTAGTATAACGTAGCATAGATTTAACTTAGCATATAACCTGATGTACCTACTTCTTCAGCAATATAGTCTTTTGTGCTTCAGGTATGAACTTCTTACTTTAATCTGTTCCCAAATTTCAATAAGTTAAAAATTGAGGCTTTAGTTTAAGGCTTTAATATCCAAGGCTTGACCTTGATTGCATTGGTCTTAACACTGCTATCATTTCTTGATAAGTCAAGCAAACTTAGGCTTACGCCATTGACTAGGGCATTGACGGCCAAGACTTGACCTTAATTGCATTGGTCATAATCCAGTGAGCAAAATATGGTTTGCTCCAGCTTAATCTTATCAGACCTAAACTCATTCGAGTTATTATAAGTCAAGGATGTCAGGCTTAAAAACCTGATTGACTCGGGCTTCTAAGTGGACAGCTGAGCTCTCGGGTTTGTCTCCACCACAGTTTCTAACTTTTAATTGTGCAAGGAAAAGTGTTTGTGTGCCCTGCTTCATCACTGTAACTGTCGCTTCAGTTAGGTCCATATCCCTTTATTTAACCAAGTCTTCTTAATTGAAGCATAAGCTGAACTCATAGTATGACCGAAGTGAGATACACCAAAATATCACAACCTTTTCTCCAAAAACAGTTAGTGGTTGAGGTTAAAGATATGCGATTTGAATTTAGGCTCACTCCCTTGTCGCGGTGAGTCCCTTTTTTTTTTTTTTTTCATTTCACAGCGACCACAGCACAAATAATTAAAAAAAAAAAAAAAAGAAGCAAACTTGCCTTTTGGTGACCACAGTTGGAGGCTTGAAACACGACTTTGTTGCCTTTTCCCATCATGGATTACCAAGATGTAGTTGCAGGCCATTCACCGATGTTCATAACTAGGAGTTCTGGTGCTCTTGAGTATGAGGAACCAGAAGGCCTAGTCTTAAATGTGTCCCCGCTTGAGCCTTCTTTTTAAATGAAGCCCTACAACACGAAAGGATGAACCAAGTCATGGCCACAACAATGAAAGCGTTGAAGATGATAATAACCCAGAAGATGAATGCATTGGGCTGGATGGCCTTTCTCACACGAGTTTCATGCCTATGCTCAAATGCTGTTTGGAAAACATAGACCAAAGAGTCTAATGAACAATGAGATAAGCCTTTGAGAGAAAACGTGTTGAAACAAAGTGCAATCTATTAGCCCGGCGTGAAAACTCTTCCTCCATGAGAGCCGTGATAAATGACGTTGGAATCTCAATGAATGAAAGGCTTCACAAAGAGATTGATAGAGTCTTAGCTGAAATGGACTCAACCTTGTCTTCTACTACTACACTTATTGCTCTGGACATGGCAAGACAGATGGTAGTTAAGGTCAAGCCTATCTTGCTTAGACAGGCTGAGGCTCATAATTGCTTGGTTTAAGCCGTTAGAGAGCATAACAGGAAACTTAGGCCTGCATCTCTTCCATCAGTAGCATCTGGATATCCTCGCAAGGCTCCTTTGAGCTCATGATTACCAGTTGCTTAGGTTGACCATGTTGTCTCCGTGAGAGCGGAAAGCCCAGTTATGGCTAACCCTAGTGTCACACACTCAGATCCCAGCCATACGAATAACAACATGCTCCTTGGGTTGCTGGGCCTTCAAATCAAGGTTTCTCTCTTGCTTTGAGGGGTCTCAACACCAATGTACTGGTGTTACCTACCCCTAAGACAGGAGGCATAACCGTTCATACTCTCCTCAGGCAGTAGAGGTTGCCTCGAGGCCCACTCAAGGCCTTGAAATATGAGTGCAAGGACAGGTACCCACATCTGGGAGTTGATGTTTCCTTCCTAGACCTCTTCATGCATACCACACTAGAGGGCAAGCTGACCACCCAATTCCTCAAGATCATGTCTTAGGGATTGATCAAGCAAGGATGAACCAACAGCCTGCTAATATTAGTGTGCTCCCTAGCATGCCATATAACCCAGGTCTTGCTAGAACACACTTGGTAGCCAACCAAGCGCATGGCCTAATTGATTAAGGGGGTTACCCCGAGTTTGTGGACAACAACCGTTTCCACACTCGATTGTGACAAGTGCTCAGGGGTGTCCCATAGATCCCCCTCAAGATCCTCACCCATTTGGGGGCCAATGGCAGGCACATAACCATGTGCCTAACCTACCCCTAGAGGATCAATTGGCCACCCCATCGAATAAATGTATGGGACAGCTTCACAACGGTCAATAGGCCATTCTATAATAAACCCCACCTTGACTAATTGATAGGGACTATCCTTTTCCATGAGGATATGAAATCCCCAAGTTACCGTTTTCTCTAGAGAAGGGATTTTGTCTACCCTCGAGCAACTTGCACGATTCAATTGCCAGTGTAGAGAGAAGCAACTGACAATCAATATCTTAAGCTGAGGCTGCTCCCTAGTTCTTTAACTGGGACTGCTTTTCAATGGTACATTAGCCTATATCCTAATTTCAGTTATTGTTGGGATGACATAGCAAGACAATTCTAGGCTTATTTCCCAAGAATGGAACTAGGACTTTTCTAGGTCTGACTTTGCTCGAATGAGACAAAAGCTAGGTGAATTAGTGGAAGATTACATTAACCGGTTCAAGAGAGCAAGGTTAAAATGTATTGTAGCAATTCCTGAAGTTGAATATGCCAAGCAAGCCTTAAATGGCTTGGATATTGAAATTTGGAAGAACTTCAAAGGCTCTAACTTCACGACTGTCTAATAGCTGGCATAATGTGCTGTTGGATAAGAGGTCATATCAAAAGAAGAAAGCTTGAAGAAAAATAATGTGTATGGGACTTACGTGCATGACTTAATTCGAATAGGATAAAGATCCTCTGTATGAGATTGATGTCGTTGAATACGTTAAGGTTTGAAAGTCTTATCAATCCCAATACTTGAGAAAATACTCGTTTGTGTTTGAAAAATTTAATCTCGAAAACTAAATTTTTCCTAAATTGGTTCGATCAAGCGCTGCGGAAATAACATTAAAATTTTTTATTTTAATTCTAAAACACGCCTATACTAATACATACATAACGAAAATAGAATATCTAAGCATAACAAACATTAAATCAAGAGCATAAAAAAAGTTGTGAAAATTAAAGGAAAGCTTTAAAAGAAGGTTTATAAGTAATACCTAGATTATAGACAGCTATTGTCGCCCGAGAGGAAACATCGAGACCGGGAGATCTTTTTGGCATGACCCCTTGGCATCCGGAGTGTGGGCCCCAAAAAAAAAACTATTTACTATGAGAAATTCCAAAGAGACATTCCTCCTTTTAATTTTCCAAAATATCATATTTTTCAAAGAATTGTTTTGAATGCTAAATTGAACCCAAAAGACACCTATTTATAATGGGTCACACGGTAGAATACTTTTCAAAGTGTTGATATGGGTCACAAACAATACTTAAAACCACGTTTAAAACTAGCTAAAACGACGTCATTTGCACAGTCAAAATTGAGTGTTTAAATTCAGTCAAAGAAGCCACCTAGCATGCACTGATTTGTCCGTGCCTATAGGCACAGATCACTGATGATGGGCGGCCTAGCATGCGTCGCATGCTAGATCGCCCATGCACGGGCACACCGATCCCCGCTTCGCTAGTCATGACACGACACATGTTGTGTGATGATTGGTTAAAACAAATGGGCGTGGACTGTGACCATGTACATGCTCTTTTTTTTTTGGTTTAACATCCCCCATTTATAAAATTCATCCAATGAATATTATTTAGTAAAATAAATTTATTCATCTTTTGAATAAATAATTCATCTCATGAATTACGTTTAGCAAAATTAATTTATTCATCTCATGAAAAAAAATTCATATTATGAATTCATTTTAAATATTTTCAACCGGTTTACTTCTAGAAGCTTGTAGACGGACCTTAGGAACAACTTAATTTTAGCTCCAAATGGGTCAAATCTAATTATCAGCATTGATTACAACTTAGTAATATTTAATTCCACTAAATAAATATTAATGTAATCTAGAATTAAATATATTTATTCAATAATTTTCAAATGACTTTCATTGTGACACTAAACTCCTCTATTAGATATTTGTGAAGAAAAATAACTTTAAATACTATCGCTAATTTTCTCACATCTTTCACCATAGTTCCGGACTCGCACTTCTTGATCAATTCAATAATCTAGAAAATAATTTCTATACTAATTCCAAATGTCAAATATATGGAATATTTTGGCTGAAGTTTCTCGAATTTATTCGTATAGTTACGAATCAACTAGGGGACATCCTTATCTCGTTAGAGACTATAGATTATGTTGGGAAAAACATATGAATTTTGTTGGAAAATAAACTCTAATGCCGACTGTTGGGTTCACAGTTCTCAACTCTGGTCACAACAATAGACACCTATTAGAGCACTTAGAGTATGAGACTCTTCTCTCTACCTAAGCCCCCGGTCGGAGAGTCACACTTCATGACACCTCACGTGTGAGAGTTCCCGGGAATAGGTTTATCTGTATAAACCCTTTGTCCTAATACCAGTTGTTGGGATGAATTTCAAAAATTCTCCCTAAAGATTACGCAGCAGAACAGGTTCAGAGTTCATAACTCTAAACCTAGGGTTGATTTAAAATTCTTAATTTTAATTCTATTGACTTAAATTTGTAATTTAAATCATTAGATCTAAATTCTTAATTTAGATCTACATGCCTTTTACTCTAATACATTCATAACAATACAAAAACTTAAACAGGTATAATAACGACTACTGTAAATAAATAGAAAAGCGAAAACTAAAAGAAAAAGGAAAGAAAAACATACCTGAATTTGCTCCAATAAAAGAAAAAACCAGAAAGAGAATAATATTTTTCAAAATCGAGACTCCGAGACCTTCTACGCAATGACCTCGAACTGCCAGGAGGGTGGGCTCCGAAAAATGTTAAACTGAATCTCCGAAACAATTTCAGAAACCTTAAAGAATTGTTTTGAACTCAATTACCAAGCCTCGGTATAAGCCCCTCTATTTATAGAAATATATCGGAGCGAAAAAATCTAATTATAATCGAAAAAGGATTCGCCAGTTAACATCAAAACGCAGCGTATCCTTACAAAAGGAGGGCAAAACGCGTCGTTTGGATGTCCCCAAAACACGCCTGTTACTTTGACTTAGCGTGACACGTAGCGGGCCGCGATTTGCCCGCCCGTGCTCACGCGGATAGCCTAGTCGCCCGCAGGTTCGTCCGATTCAATATACGCAGATCGCGAGCTGTGTTTGCGATTTTTGCCTTTTTTTTGTTTTTTTTGCTTTGTTTCCCCATGTAAAAATTCATCTCATGAATTTTAGTTTTTCAAAAATTATTTTATTTTATAATTTTTAATATTTATTCATCTCATGAATAATGTTTGGCAAAATTAATTTACCCATCTTATAGATAAATAATTCATCCCATGAATTCTTTAATATTTTTCTAATGGCAATAAAATACAGAGGCTTGCGTAGGGACCACGGGGACAATTTAAATCTAGCTCCAAATGGGTTAAATTAAATCATCTCATGATATTAATTTAATTACCATTTAATGAGACTTAATTCCACTAAATAAATCTCACTGCACTCCAGACTTAAATTATTTATTCGATATCTCCCTAATATACTATATTGATGACAACAACCCCTCCACTACACGTCCATGACAAAGGATAAATATAACTACTACCATTATCGTTCTCACAGCTTCTCCATTAGTTAACGACTCGCCCTTCACTGAATAATTTACTTATACTTGAACATATTCACAGTATAAACTCCAAATGTCAAATACTCGGAATACTTTGGCCAAAGTTTCTGAACCATTCAAATATTTGCGAATCAACAAAGGGGACATCTGTATCTCATAAGAGACTGTAGATTCCCTATTGAATACCTGATCCTTGTCACACTTCACGCCGCTACCCAGTGTACGTTGGATTTCAGTCATTCATTTTGGACCTTACTTATAGTATACCAAATTAACTAACGCTCCATGCACAAGTCCAGAATACCCTCAGGATTTAGAGTCGTCGTTCAAACAGTACAATGCAAATCACTCATCTCCAATAGTAGTCTAGAATTAAATAACTCACATGGTCCAACTCAGTGTGTCAAACACACTAACCTAACACTTTTGGATCTCCATCCACATGACCAAGACAAGCTATCTAAAGTGTCACGTTATAGTCTTAACATGCAAGTGGTCCAAACTTATCTTCGACGACGAGTCTTTTCAAACAACAATCCATATCATTTGTTCCAAGTCTATCTGTGGCTTAGTCTCATGAACCACTTTGAACAAACATGTAAATTGTAGTCTGAGGACTACACCCATCTCATGGATGTCTCCCGAAAGAAAATCACATGCAGTATAAATGCTCAAATACACAAATTTAACTAGAAAACGGCTGGGACTTTAATTTTATTTATTAATTAAAATAATATATCCAAAATAAATCTGGATTTCAGGACACTGTTCCTAACAGATTTAACATAAAACAACTGTCCCACTACACTTCATGCCGTTACCCAATGCACATACGATTTAAGCCAATGAGCTTTGACTAATTTTTTTGGTACATTAAAGCAACGAACAATCCATGCACGAGTTCAGACTATTACTTGGATTTAGAGTTATCATTTTACGGAACTAATTGTTTTTTCTAGCAGTAAATAAACAACTAATTCAGCTGGTCCTTCTCAGTGTTCTAATCATATAGACAACACGAATATAACGCTTTTGGATTCCTATTCACATGACCAAGACAAGTCATTTAAAGTACCACATTACATTGTTCTCAGATAAGTAGTCCAAACTCATCACCTACTACGAACGTATACATTGACAACATATCACTAATTTGATTTAAGTCTATCAGTGACTCAATCTCATTGACCACTTAAACCCTACTAAAGATAACCCTTATACATCATGTACTTAACTTGACAATTACCCTACTGAAGATATATCTTATACATCATTTACACTATAAGTTGTATCAAGTTGTAGAGACGTAGTATCTCATACTGTCAATATATCCAACATAAACTATCCGTTGTACTTTTAGAACACTTTCTAAAACCTCTTTCATAACAAACCTTTTGATATGTAAATGTGACTCATCATATGGATCCTACCATATTCAATAACACATTATTAATACTTTCTTCAACACCTTGCAGTAAGGGAAAATTAGGAATTCTCCTAAAATCAACACCTTGATCAAATCAAAATTACTTGATATAGTTACCTAACTAATCCCAACTTTAGTCTTTAATTCTCTGAACTTTTAAAAGGATTCAAGACTCAGTCTTTATAGGTATATCCATATATCAACTTGCCGAGTAGTCATTTATAAACATTTTATGAAATAGTCATTGCTTCTGCTTGCTTGAATGTTTAGCAATCCACAAACATTTTATGAACAAGTTGTAGCAACTTCGTGGCTATATTGCCTTTACACTTAAAGGTTCTTTCAATCACCATTAATTTGAACATGATTCACATACTAGTTATCATTTTAGTACTTAATGATCCACAAGACAAATCAAACTAGTTTTGAATCATATTAAATTAATGTGACTTAAGTTCAAGTGCCACTCAAAAGCTATATGGTCCTTAGGATATTTTTTTCTTATATGGTTATACAACCTAGCTTGTATTAGACTAACAAATTTTCATTAACATACTTATTGATTAAATGACGTCAACTATCTACTAATGTACCTTCTAGACAAACATTTTATTTACTTAATCATACATCCATTTTTCTGGAAAAATAATTGAAAACTATTTTAAAATAAATAACAGATAGAAATAAAATTTCTAAAGAAATTGATACATTAAGATAGTTACTTAAAACAAAAATTACATTCTTTAACTTAAACTATCATCTCTTGTAGCCCAAACTGGAAGCCCCGTTCACCAAGATGCTTGTGAACTACTTACCAATCACAACTAGTGAAGACAAGATGTTGAATACCTTGGCATGTTGGCTTTCTAGTCTTGGCAACAACAATATCTTAGTACCACGACAATTCCCATTTTAATACTAATGTCCGGTGCTTTCATAAAAGAGACAAAACTATTTTGATTCATGTTTTATTTTACCCTTTAGAGGTTCCTAATTCCTGACATAGATGTTTACACTAAGTGGACTCCTCCTTAGTTTTCATAACACCTTTTCTCATAATTGTTCTCATGCTACCAAATATCTAATCATGCACTTCTTACAAGTATCTGATTATCTCTACCATAGTTGACAAGTCAAGTATCTCATACTAGAGCACATTCGACATCTAATGTCCGAATGTTGCTTATGACTAACTCATTAGTCTAGTTTAACATTCCTAACATTCTTTTCAACTTAGTAGATATACTAATAGTAAACTAGAGAACTCTGAGCATCTACTAATGCTCCACATGTTCTAAGACATATTAAATCATAGCGTGTAAAACATAATATGCAAGTAATATACATATCAGTATTGATTGCAATGCATAATTTGACAAACATTCTGAAATGAAAAACATAAACAAGTCATATAACATATAGGATTACTTTTCTTTATTTTAGCAAACAATTAAAGATTGGAGTTCACGATCCGGCACTTACATGTATGTTGTGGCGACCCAACCAAACTGCCCAAAACTCCTCATCGGCGAGGCCGAATTGAGATATCAAAAGAGTGATAACTTTTTTCAATAAATATGTTTTCTTGTAAACTCTTTATCGAACATATTTAACACACCACTCTACCCTTAGCCTCTAAGGTCATAAAACTGAGCTCCTTAGGAAGACTAATGTAGACCGTAGTCAGGTGTACACTGCTTCCTCGACATCCATACGAGTTCACAAAGTGCTCCACTATTTTTCTTACACTTCAGTCTATCATAAGAGATCTAACCTTGTATTCTGCAAATTAATGCACCTTGTATTATGCAAATTAACGCTCTCCTCGGAGAATCACACCCACCTACTATACTGCTAGATCGGTAACGAAGACCATGAGCATTCACTTCAAAACTCCCTCCGAATTTGTATTTTGAGTCGTGTGAACCTTTTAATCAATTTTAGAAAATGAACAAAGCATAGAATCAACCTAACCATTATTTGTGTGTGCTACGATGATCAACTAATCTACCTGTTACTCCCCGGCGACGAGGCCACACCAGGATTTCAGTACAGTGAGAATTGTTCTCAATTAATATATATCCAAAACATAATTCACCATCTCCACCTTGTCCTCTAAGACAATATCCCAATGCTCCATAGGAGACTAACATACTCTCCTAGTTAAGTGTATACCATTACCTAGACATTAGTACGAGTCAACAAGATACTCCACGGTAGTGTGGCCGCATGTGCTTTGTCGTACCTCTATCTATCCTAAAGAAGTCCAACCCTATATTCTATGAACAAACGTTCTCTTCGGGGAGTAGCGCCTAGCCACTATACTATTGGACTGGCCATGGAGTAAGTGTGGAATCAACTCTTGAACCTTGCTCCCACTTGAAATTTTAAATAGCGGATCTTTCTTTTAACTATTAAATAAAACCCAAGTCATATCAGGTTCATTTAATCATCCAACCTATGTAACCTAATCTCATTAGATACTTTATGAGATTTTTCCTTTATGACAATTCAACTACTGAATTTTCTTATCTAATTAGACCTATTTGAAAAACTTCTCCAACTAGATGAAATCAAATATTTCATGAAGTTACATGGCCTTCAAATTTCAATCACATTATATAATTTTAAACACTTCAAGTGATGTTAAATATGTGAACAAAATTTAATAAATATCCTATTATCAAATTATTTGAAATAACATTACTTAGTGCCTAACATGGTTGGATTAATTAATTACTTTTCTAAACACTTTTAGAAATAATTATCATATAATCCTCATTAAATCTCATTCCAATTAACTAATTAATTATTACTTATTTATTTATTTTTGATTAAAAAGTAAAAAGGGTGACATCACGTCACTTCCATAAATAAATTTTATTTTTAATTTTATATTTTTAAATAAATAATTAACTAAATAATTAAAACTGATCTTAATTTCATTAGGTCTTAATATTTTAAATAACCGAATATCTAATCTCATTAGATATTCAGTGTTATAATTAGAGATTTTCTAAACTATTTTAAAAAAGATTATCGCACAATCTTAATTTGAATCTCATACTAATTAATTATTTATTTATTCAAGATTATCTAAATAATAAAATAAAATAATTTTTTTTAAAGATTATGGGGGGCGTGCCCAGCACACTACTGGGCATGTCCCACCCCAGTATTTAATTTTGTTTATTTTATAATATTATTTAAACAAAAGTAGAAATAATTAAATCCCATATTAACATTATTAGATTGTAACCAAATATCTAATCGAATTAGATATTCTTTATAAATATTTTAACTTAACTGAGCAACTAATTGTATTAGATATTCAATGCGATATTGTATATATTTAAATCACTCAGCTATTTGAATATCTAATCTTATTATATTATTTAGAATAATACTCCCAGTATTGTTAATTAAAATTTATCCCGCAATTTAAATTTGGTTAACCGACAATCTAGTTATTAAACTGTTTAATAACATAATTAGGTATCCTTGCTTTTAACGAAATTCTAAATTTCTCTGATTCCAACTCTATTCACGAAATTTATTACGCTTAATATTAATCTCATGCCTATTATGAATATAATTAGAGGTGGCTCTGATACCAAAGTGCCATGTGCTTAACACGTGAGGTCCTCCTCGAGGAGAATTAGGCCTTTAGGTGTTGAAATAAAGGCATCTTGAGCCTACCGTCCTGAGAAAATTATCACCCTAATGAGGGTATCAACCACTCAAGGCTCGAAATGGTTGAAGGGTCAAGTGAGCTCGAGCTCAAGAAATTTCCATGAACGCAGCAAGACATGTGGTTTCTAGGCTTGAGATGGTTACTTGGAGTGAAATCTCAAATACTTGGGACACTAAGCTTAATCCAAGAAAATGTGGGGCTTCTAGAGGGGGACTTCAGCTAGAAATTCGAATGCTGGCTCTCAAGATTTCCCTCCAATACTGAATCATTGACATGTTCATTAATCTTTTACGCACGCAAAAAGAGCTTAGTGGCCTGACATAGGGAGAAGTTGCCGCAGAATGAGGTTATAAAAGATCATGTTCATGAATCTTTGATAGGTGGCACCGGCGTTCTTTAGCCCAAATGGCATGGCCACACATTCGAAGGTCCCTGTTGACCCTGGCCATCTAAATGCAGTATTTGGTATCCTCAAACACTATCATAACTTGGTAATACCCATAGTAGCCATCCAAAAAAGATAATACCCCATGCCTTGAGGCCGAATCAGTATGAATTTTAGAAATATGCATGGGATATTCATTCTTATGTGTGGCTGCATTCAGATCCTTGAAATTAATAAAACAATATTATTTTTCCATTCTTTTTAATTACAGGAACAATATTGGCTAACCACTCTACATGCCTGGTTGTTATGTTAAACTTGACCTTAAAATGTCTCTCAATTTCCTCTTTAACCAAATCTATGACTTCTTGGGAAATCCTCCTCCGGGCATGGATAACAGGCCTCGAGCCTAGCTTAATGGGTAGCCTATACTCCACCAGCTTCCTTTCTAGGCTAGGCATCTCATGATGATTCCGGGCGAAGCAATCCTTGCACTCAAGGAGTAGGCTTACGCACTGCTTCCTCTATTCTTCAGAAGGCAACGCATTCACATGGGTTGGTCTTGGGCTTTCTATTGAATCCAAGTTGACTTTAAAGAGAGGATCTTGAACTTCAGCTTTTAAGTGCTCCATCTTGGTTGGTGTTGCTCTCATGTCAAACAACTCCAACTCTTTCTCTTGTGGCATTTGGACTTTGAAGCCACTTTTGGAGTTAAATGGCTGCTCAACCTAATTTACACCCTAAATTCGAGGGAGCCGGGACGATATTATTTTGAGCAAAGTGCCACGTGCTTAACACATGAGGTCCTCCTCGAGAAGAATTAGTCCTTTAGGTGGTGAAATAATGGTGTCTTGAGCATCGCATCTTGAGAAGAATATCATCCTAACAAGGGTATCAACCACTCCAGACTTGAGATGGTTGAAGAGTAAAGGGAGCTCAAGCTCACGAGACTGCCAAAAAGGTTGCAAGACATGTGGTTTCTTGGCTCAAGACGATTACTTGGAGCGTAATCTAAGACACTTGGGCACTAAGCTTAATCCAAAAGAACATGGGGCCTCTAGAGGGGACTTCACTAGAAATTCAGATATGGGCACCAAGGAATTCCCTCCAATACTGAATCATAGACATGTTTATTGATCTTTTACATGCGCAAGAAGAGCATAGTGGAATAACATGGGGAGACGTTGCCACAAAATTAGGGAGCAACAGTTATTTAGTTTTTTTTATAAATAAGAGACTTTATGACTATCCAAATCAGTACATATACTCAATACAAAACTTTTTCATGTTTTCTTTTTTCATGAGAGTGGTGTAACTTAGCGTAGCATAGAAGTTGTTGTACTTCCTTCTTCAATAATACAGTCTTTCAAGCTTCAGGTATGACCTTCCTGTTTTAATCTATTCCTAAATTTTGGTGAGTTACGAATTGAGGCTTTAGTTTAGGGCTTTGATGGCCAAGTCTTGACCTTGATTGCTTTTATCCTAATCCAGTGTCCTGAATATTGTTCACTCCACCTTAATCTTGTTAGACTTAAACTCATTTGATTTATTATAAGTCATGGGTGCAAGGCTTAATAACCAGATTGACTCAAGCTATAAGTGGACTGTTGAGCACTTGGGTTTGTCTCTGCCCCAATTCTTGACTTTTAAGTTTACGAGGAAAAGTGTCTGTGGGTCCTGCTTTGTCATTGTAACTGCCACTTAATTTAGGCCCATATCCTTTTATTTTTGTGTCAATATATATACAAAAAATCCATAAATGGTCTATCATGCCTTCTCCGTGGGCATCTTGAGGATGGGTCCTTTTCAAGTAATGGACCCACATCATCCTCGTCAAATTTTACCTCAATAGAATTAGTTGAAAACATAAATGGCTGTCATCTGCCATAACAATCTCATATTTGTCATGGTTCCAGAGGATTAAATACTGGTGAAGTGAGGATGGGATACAATAGTTGGCATGCAGCCAATCCTTCCCAAGCAACGCATTATAGCTTGAGGTAGTATCCACTAGAAAGAAGGCTGTTGACTTACTCAGGTTGCCAATAGTTAACTCAATCGGGATTACCCCTTCAGACTTGGTGGTGGTCCCAAAGAAGCCACAAATTGCCACGTCGAAAGTTATTAAGTCATCTTGAGATTTTTCGATAACCCCCAACATGTATGATGGTAGGATGTTGATGGCTACGCCATTATCAACTAAGAAATTAATCAACAAAAACCATGAAATTGGGCTTTAATGTATAGAGGCTTAACGTGTTTGCTGGTTCCAGAAGACCCATCAAACATCATCTTCATCACATCAGGTAGGTCATCAATTGATTTGGAGGTTAGGGACTTAATTTTAAAAGATAAAGGATCGGTAATACCTTTAGGACCTTCTACTTAGCTACAAGCTCCACCTAGGGCTCTTTGTCTACTACCACTACATCTCCTTCAAGGTTGCCTTACACCTTAGTTTCCATAAACTCCAGAGAGAGATTCAATGAAGTTCTGACGTCAGCTTGTTCAGGTAGTGATCCAAATTAGATGTACAGCCTCTAATCTGTCTCCTTCCCAGGACTTTTGTCAATTTGCATGTCCTGGTCTTGAGCCTTAACTTTACATTCGACCTCCGGGGCCTTAGACTCTTCAATTAGCTTAGGGGTAGTCTTTCTTATGGAAGCTATTCTCAATATCATACCATGTTAGGTTAACGTGGTCAAGAGGTTCCTCCAAATTGATGCTGAGAGGACTGTAATCCTCTCCATCATCAGATATCTAACGAGCCCACGAATCTTTGCCAAGTTGCTCCCACCAAGACTCCTTTCACTCTGAAGACGCGAGACTGGCCCATCTCTTGAGCTTCTTGCATTGTTCTTTCTTAACCTTCTTCGTTATGATTTTAGCCACAAATTTTGGATCTTCGAGATCCATCAGTTCTGGGCAACTGCTGTCCTCATCTTCATCGCTTAAATCCTCCTCAGCAAGATCCTTGACCATCAAAGAGCCAAGTTGGGCTCTTCCCTTTTCCGCCTTTTTAAGAAGCAGCGTCTTCTTCTTAGTTTGAGTAAGTTTGGAAAAAGTAACACTCTCTTTCCTAAGATGGGTTTTCCTCCAAATGTTACCAAAACGAACCCCCAAGGTTGTTGTCCTGGCTATCATGGTCCTTAGGTAGTATCCACTTCAATCACGTGGTACTTTAGATTTCTCTAGGGATTCCCAATCCTCTTGATTAACTAGGCCTTGGATGTAAAACCTTTAGTGAGCCTGGAGGACGAGGCTTTCCTTGAGGACGCTGGTATGTACATATATATTGGATATAATAATAGCCTTATCATCTTAGACACCAGTCTATGGCCACAACCTCCACAAAGGGAACAAGTAAACCCCATGAACTTACTCATTATTTCCTTTCTGGTAGCAAAGACCGTCTGCGAATGTTCATTTGTGGGCATACCCAAGTATATCTCTTCTTCCTTTCTGATACATGTATGGTTATGCACATCTTGGGAGAAACTAGGTAAGGTGAGAACCGTACAAAAATGTAAGAGATTTTGGAGTCCCCCAAAAAGATGGTCGAGGCAAGCAAGCGGGTAGGAAAGCTCTCCGACAGGAAGTCGCACGGTAACTAGTAATCCATCAAAAGGGTGGTATTACGCCCATCTCCAATGACATGACGAAAGGAAATAGAATATAGGCTACGTATTCCAAGCATCGGCCTCCAGCTCATCACCTAGATAGTGCAAAAAATCTTGCCTCTAGGTCAATTTTGATGAACCCAATGAGCCCACAGAGAGGATGGATCCGTGAGAAGAACCAAGATATGCTTAATGATCGAATTCTGGCTCCACTCAAAGAGACGACGAATCCCTAAGCCACGCTCATGTCTCGATTAACAGAGGTAGCTCTAGGCAACCATTGCCCCCACCCCCCGGGGTGTAGGGAAAAATAAACTCTGATACCGATAGTTGGGTTCACAATTTTTCAATTGTGGTCACAACAAGGGGTACCTATTAGAGCACAGGCATAATAACGAATAATATAAATAAATAGAAAAGCGAAAACTAAAAGAAGAGGGAAAGAAAACGTACCCGGGATTACTCCAATATAAGAATATCAGAAAGAAATAACAATTTTCAAAAGAACACCGAAATCGAGACCCCCGCCATCTTCTACACAATGACCTCGAACTTCCCACAGGGCGGGCTCCGAAAAATATTAAACTTGGAGGAAAGAAAAATTTCGAAGGAAATTTCTCTGTCCCACTAGGTCTTTGAAAGTCAATACTCGCAGAAACCTTTTTTTTTAATTCTCAAATTGAATGCAAAAACCTTGGAATAGGTACCTCTATTTCTAGGAGCATACAGGAGCGAAAACAAGCAATTAAATCAATGTGGGATTCACCAGTTTAAATCAAAACACATCATTTTAATGAAAAGCAGGTAAAACGCATTGTTTTGCAACCGTTCAAATTGCACCCTTGTTTAACTATCTCCCTGTGCCACGTGGTGGGCCGCGATTGGCCCGCCCACAAGCACGTGGATCACCCTCAAACTGGTTGGTCCAGATGCGAGCACATGGATCACGGTTTGTTTGAGGATTTTGCTTTTTTTTTTCTTTTGACTTCGTTTCCCACATGTAAAAATTCATCGTATAAATTTTTATTTTCAAAAAAAAATATTTATTTTATAATTTTTTAATGTTTATTCATCTAATAAATAATGTTTGGCAAATTTAAATTTACCCATCTCGTGGATAAGTAATTCATCTTATGAATCTTTAATATTTTTTCAATGGCAATAAATACAGAGGCTTGCGCAAGGACCTCAGAGACAATTTAAATCTAGCTCCAAATGGGTTAAATTAATCATCTTATGAAATAATTTAATTACCATTAAATTAGACTTAATTCCACTAAATAAATTTCACTGCACTCTATACTTAAACCATCTATTCGATGTCTCCCTAATAGACTGTATTGATAACAACAACCCCTCCACTAGATATCCATGACTAAGGATAAATATAACTACTACCATTATCCTTCTCATAGCTTCTCCATTAGTTACCGACTCACCCTTCACTGAATAATTCATTTATACTTGAACATATTCACAGTATAAATTCCAAATGTCAAACACTTGGAATACTTTGGCCAAAGTTTTCGAACTATTCAAATATTTGCGAATCAACTAAGAGGACATTTGTATCGCATAAGAGACTACATACCTGATCCTTGTTACACTTCATGCCGATGCCCAATGTACGTGGGAATTCAGTCATGCGTTTAGACCTTACTTATAGTACACCAAAGTAACTAAAGCTCCATGCACAAGTCTAGAATACCCTTAGGATTTAGAGTCGTCATTCAAACAGTAGAACGTGAATCACTAATTAGTAGTCTAGAAATAAGTAACCTACATGGTCCAACTCAGTGTGTCAATTTTATTAAACACACCAACCCAACACTTTTGGATCTCCATCCACATGACCATGGCAAGTCATCTAAAGTGTTAGGTCATGGTCTTAACAAACAAGTAGTGCAAGCTCATCATTGACCACGAGTTATTCAAATAACATTCCATACCATTTGTTCCAAGTCTATCTGTGGGTAAATCTCATTATCCATTTAGAACAAATATGTAAAATGTAATATGAGGATTACACCCATCTCATGGATTTCTCCCAAAAGAAAATCACATGTAGTATAAATGCTCGCTTACATAAATTTAACTGGGGAACGACTGGGACTTGAATTTTATTTAATAATTAAAATAATATATCCAGAATAAATCTAGATTTCAGGACACTGTTCCTAACAT
The DNA here is from genome assembly GCA_018398585.1 of Simmondsia chinensis. Lineage (NCBI taxonomy): Eukaryota > Viridiplantae > Streptophyta > Magnoliopsida > Caryophyllales > Simmondsiaceae > Simmondsia > Simmondsia chinensis. The sequence continues at coordinate 19,401,147 of JAGTTD010000002.1, forward strand.
GGGGCTAGCGAGGTGCCTCTCCAGAGAAAAAAGCTGCCAGAGTTGACTCGATCTTCTTAATCATTGCCTTTTAAGGCCTGAAGATTGATGGCCGGTACACTGGAATAACAAACATGACAAACCTGATGAGCTACTAGCGCTTGGCATAGGATAACAAGCACTACGAATGCGAGAGACAATGCAATCCGAGAGTAGCTTGTAATCAATGAAACGCAGCTAAGGGTTAATCATAGGTACACCCTAATACCTAACTGGACACTGCCCTAGACTAAAACCAAGGACATCGAGAATCTCAGGTTGGGCCCTGAAAATGAAATATTACCCTACTCTTACGTAAAAAGAATCTTTAATTTTTCAGTCATCTCTCTTAGGAAAAAGAATTCTGTCTTAACTCTAGAATCAATCAATAACAGCCTAATCAAATGCAAAATATAGATGAATTCAAAATTTTTCATGAAAACTTCATAATGTTTACACTTTAGAAGTGAAAATTTATCTCTGGAGGAGAAAAAATGGCAAAGTGAAATAATAAAAATGTCAAGAATTGGATAATCCAAGTAGCACTAAGCTTAGCTGATGCAGATAGGGATTGAAATAACCTAATTGAGACGATAAAAGAAGTTTTAATTATGGTATAATTAGGTTTTTATTTATTAGTGTTTTGTTTTATTGAATTATGTAGTTAGATTTAGGTGATTGGGTTTTGGAGTTATATTATTATTAGAAGTAGTAGAGTTTGATTTAAAGTAGGATTAGTTCTTAGAATTAGATTATTATTATGAGTAGAGTTTTGTATGTCTATAAATAGATCATTAGTTTATAGTTTTTGGAAGCTTTTGATGAATTGAATAATTTTATGAATTGTTTTGTTTGAGTTGATCTTTGTAGTTTTTGTTTTGAAATAGTTCAATGAAACTTACATAGCTCCTCTTTTGGGTTATTTCTCAGGTATTCATAGAATCAACGAGTTTTAGCCGATCCCTCTTAATCCGACATCGTTTGGTACGATCAATGGGTTGGAGGCTCTTTAATCCTAAGATTCCCATTCATGCGCTGCATCAGTTTGTATCAGAACGAAGGCATGCTGCTGAGCCATGCCACCGAGAAGGTAGATGATGGCACAAATTTTAACGTGGGGTGAAAGGTTGACGAGGATTGAAGAGAGGCTCCGAATGAATAGAGGAAAGGTTTGGTCATCTCCTCTACCACAGAGCCACTCTTTAAGGTATGCCACCTTCAACATCAAAATCCGTGGGCCATTGATATACCTCCAAGTAGACTCAATTGCCTTCACAACCGCAAGAATTAGCCCCTACCCACCAACCACGATCTCCATCACCACCAGCTGGTCCTAATCCATCGAATCCGTTTCTTACGCCAACAAAAACAGATGAAGAATGCACTTATGATTTTTCTTCTCGACCAATTTTTTATGAGCCTATCAATTATGAGCCCATTAAAAATGAAGAGAAAATTATGAACAATAAGACCCTAGACCTACTTTCCTTACCACCAATACTACAAGTTCTACCTCACCCACCAACACCGACTCAACCACTATGATTGTCTTCACAAAAAATATTACCCACCTGATCACCGTCATCATGAGCACCAAATGATACGAGCCCACATCGGAGCCCTTTACCACAACCGACATTAAAACCCTTTAATGTTCCACGAGGTCATCTTCACCCATCAACAAGACTAGCGGGTTGAATTCGAGGACGAATTCTATCCATGTCGGTGAGAATGATGCAGATAGAGATTGAAATACCCTAATCAAGATGAAAAAAAGAGTTTTAATTATGGTATAATTAGGATTTTATTTATTAGTACTTAGTTTTATTGAATTATGTAATTATATTTAGGTGATTGTGTTTTGGAGTTATATTATTATTAGAAGTAGTAGAGTTTGATTTAAAGTAAGATTACTTCTCAGAATTAGATTATTTTTTTGAGTAGGGTTTTGTATGTCTATAAATAGGTCATTAGTTTATAGATTTTGGAAGCTTTTGATGAATTGAATAATTTTAAGAATTGTTTTGTTTGAGTTAATTTTTGTAGTTTTTATTTGAAATAGTTCAATAAAATTTATATAGCTCCCTTTAGGTTATTGCTCAGGTATTCGCAGAATCAATGAGTTTTAGCCAATCCCTCTTAATCTGGCATAGTTTGGTACACTCAACGGGTCAGAGGCTCCTTAATCCCAAGATTCCTATTCACGTGATGCATCATTAGCCTTATATAGATATAAGACCTACAACAAATGGATGAAAGAAAAGTCCTAACAAACGACACCTAATTTACTGAAGTTCCTTAACAAACTAAAAAATTACTAACTTGACTAACTACCTACAGCATAGTTAATTTTCTTCATTGTTCAACACCCTCTGCAAGTTGGACAGTAGATCCAAGCTTGGCCAAGCAAATCTTCATTTAAGCTCCACTAACTAGCTTGGTAAACATATATGCCTGTTGAAATTTTTGAGTTGATGCGTGCGATTCTGATTACTCCTTCAATTTGGTTCTGTCACGAAAAACTGGGTTTTCGGCTATATAGGTAGCTGATTTGTAGTTGAAAACAAAAAATACGACTAGATCATGACAAACATCAAGGTCTCTTAACAATTAAAGACGCCATACTACTTCACAAGTTGCATCAACAAGGCTCCTGTACTCCTTTTCCATTGAAGGTCTAGAAACTACCTCTTGTATCTTTGCTCTCCAGGAGACCAATGAATCTCCTAGGAAGACAGAAAACTACCCCTTCTTCATTTAAATCACCATGAAGGAAAGCATCGTTTACATCGATTTGCTAAGGTGCCAATTCAATCTTGATGCCAAAATAAGCAACAATTTGACAGAAGTTTGATGGAAAGCATGGGGTCAATGAGCGATCAAAAATGAACTTAAGTTAGACATAGGAACTCAAAATACATAAATTAAGTTTAAGAAAGGAACTTACTAACCTCGAACTAAATTAATCTCAACAAGACTGACCTTTACATCAAAGGAAGTTATTTAAGGGCTTTAAATAACCAAGCTTATACACAAAAGGGTCAGTCACAAGATAAACAAAACAATCATAGGCATGACCAACACAAAACTTAAGCTCTAGTAGGCAAGTGCATAAAACGACTAGTACAAATGAATAAACAAGTGAGTAATGAAAAGGGCAGAGAAAGTAATTAGACTGAAGAATTACGGTGTCGATGAGTAAACCTCTGCCACAGGTCGTTTATGCCTCCACGCAGGTACAAATGGGATCTCTGACACTTCGACTCCCAGGGTTAACATGGTACCCATCACAGGAGTGTACTCTCGGGTGATGGGTTAAAGTACGCCTCAATTTGCTAAGTAATGGAGCCATAACAAGAAACCCTCTTAATTTTGTTCTAGTGCCCATAGTTCCAGTACCCACTGGATCTCTAGTAATAGGAAAGCTCCGGAGGTTGGCGCCACCCCTGAACACCGACCTGCCACCGCCTGAACGGCCCCTCACCACCACCGCCATTTTACATTCCGACGATTTCACTCGGCTTTTCTGATCAAGAAATAGGTAAGAAGTTAGGGATTAAGAATGAAAGAATTTTTTCCCCTTTTTTTATCGTTGATGGTAGCCTCAAGTGTAGAAATATAGTGAGTAGTTGAGATGGGAGTCGGGACGCATGGAGAGATATCAGGAAAGCAAAACTAAATTTGCATCAATGTTCTCTTTTTCCTTTCATTAATTATTGATTTATTTAATTTTTTTATTTTTAACTCTTCTCTAATATGCCAGACACTAGGTCCACAAGGCTTAACCTTGTCAAATGAAAATGAGGTATACAAAGTGGCTATCACACATTTTAGAATATATATGCAGGATATAAGACTTAGTGCTAATTGGATAAAATTGAAGCACACTACCCCTAAAATCCAACAATCCCCCACATGATTCAATCTTGAGAAAGAGGACAAAAGATGTTACTGAGTAATGAGACCTACACTTTACAATGCCAATGTCTTTTTGACTTGTTACAGCACCTAGTGAATATGCGTGTCCCACCACCACCCTAGGTGAACATTGTCTTGAACCTGGGCTCTCATTGTAAAGAGCACACACAACCACTTCATGTGGTCCTGAGGTTGAAACGCACTCCGCAATCCGGATGTATGAGGTCCTTCACAACAACAAAAAAATGCAATACCTGGGTACTCATGAATGCTCTAAAGAGTAAGACCTTACTCTCGACATAGGATGTCTTGCCATCCCCACATTCTCGTAGGTAAGTCCATCAAGCGTGCTGCCTCACACTACCATCATAGGCTATGGACATCATTAACAGCATGGAGCTCATCCTCAACATCATGAAAGATCGGTGTGTCCATTAAGTGTGCTACCCCACACCACCATTATAGGCTATGGACAACATTGAGCCTTGAGCTCATCCTCAAGTCATGGCAGTCCTTACATATCTTTAAGCCACAAAAAGCATTAACTCGAAAGGGGTTAGGGCGTCTTAATCACAACTTTCCCAACCTCGGTTTCATTTGACCCATGGAACATCAAGAATAACTCCCGAGATAGGTATCCACAAAGATCAAGGTTCACAAGTGGCCTTAAGCCCCATTCCCTCTGCTATACATGTCTCACCTTCTTAAAAGGCATGTAGGTACAAAACGCCTTCTTAAAAGGCTTTTAGCATAAGCCGCCTTCTCAAAAGGCCTTTAGATATGAGCCGTCTTCTTCAAAGGCCTTTAGAATAAGTCGCCTTCTTAAAAGGCCTTTAAAAGGAAGATTCATCAAGCAATCTCACTCCTAACACGAGTGAGGTCACAAGTGTCTCTCAACACCATAGCTAACGCAGCATGCCCTTAGCTTGCTAAACCCATCAGGTGTGTTGTGCCCACATCATGCTTCATGGACTATGGGTAGGTTAGCCTCAAGCTCAACCTTCATAATGGGATTAAGGCATTGTACATAAAGTAAAGCGGTACTTAAGTTCGCCTCTTCTAACATCGATCATTAGTTGCTTTTACCCCCACATTGAGGCATCCACAATAAATTGCTAAACAACCAGCTCCATATCCTGCTAACTTCAATAAGAGTGAGTAAAACACAATAAAGGAGCACATATCGTATTAATAAAATCATATCTCCACCCCAAGTACTCATATAGTACACACACAGGTGGCAAAATAATTATGTACCGCAAAATTTTAGTTTTACAAACTATCGTAAGAGTGAACCTTTATCATCTCAACTCAACTGGCTCTCCACCAGTTAATTCACATAAGACCACAATCAACGTGTTGTCTTTTTATCATTCCAATTAAGGCAATCCACACAGTCATACGGCTATCGAGCTCAAGTGCTAGCATCATCAAACTATTTGCACTGACTTTAGATGGTCACCGCAATAATATTTCTACCATAATTAATTTACATAAGCTAGCTATAACTAGCGAACATCAGCGAAACTACAATAATCACAAAAGTTTACGGTCAAACAACATATTTCATAGGCTCTCGGGTTCTGACAAAATCCCCTACAATGGAATGCCTCATACTACATTCCTTAGCCATTCAAATTTTCTACCTACCAACTTAGACGTTAAGGTCAATTGGACAGTGTTGTTTTAAGAGGAGTCTCCCAAGATACAACTAGCTATAATTCCTAAACACATAGCCATTAGTGAAATAGCTCTCATCGATATTAGACACCCAATTGGCATCACATTATCCATTAAGCATAAGACAGAGTCTATTACAACATAAGCCCCAATGCATAGTACCTCACTAGTACCTTAACAGTTTGAGTAGAACATTTAAGTACTCATCATTTGGATCAAGGTATGTAGACTAGATCTACCAATGACATATAATATAACAAGACGAGTGTTGTGTTATTTATCAAAATATAACAGTATTAATCATTTTGGCGCTTTCAGCCTTTGTTATAGTAACACCTTTTTTTTTTTGTGTTTTCAAGTGAACAATAGGGTCATCTAGTAGGTCATCAAAATGATCAAACTTTCTTAGGACTTTCTCCACATAGCCAAGAGTCAAACTCTTCAGGTACTCCAGTGATTTTTAAACTAAGTATCACTGCCTCACATAGATCTTTCACATCAAACATAAACACAAAAAAGACTATTGTATTTATAGTATTACAACTCTTGCCAAGAAGGGGCAAATCATCAACGTGATTTTTCACACTTTCAAAACGTCACTATGAAAGAACTCATACGTACCTAAGGTTAGTCAAATTATGAAGCCACTATCTAGGGGTTTAATAAAAACTATATTGGGAGTCTCAAACTATTAAGAGCAGTGTCTTGAAATCCAAATTTATTCTAAATATATTATTTTAATTAATAGATAAAATTGAAGTCCCAATCGTTTCTTAATTAAATTGGGGTAAGCGAGCATTTGTACTGCATGTGATTTCTTTTGAGAGACATCCATGAGATGGGGTGTAGTCCTCAGACCACAAATTTAACTAGCAAATGACTAGGACTTCAATTTTATTTATTAATTAAAATAATATATCTAGAATAAATATGGATTTCAGGACACTGTTCCTAACAATCTCCCACTTGTCCAAAATCTAATTAATGACAAAGTCTATACTCACCCCTTTTAAGTTTGAACCAAAGGTCTACTGAGCCTAACCCCTAGTGAGCACAATTACTCTATTGTGAAATCCGCAATACAATACTGCTTGACATTCCTCTCACTAATGGCTCCCACTTTGAGGGTAAATACATGCTTAGACCTCGAACGTCTATTATTTTAATCTGACTGGAAGTCTTTAATCAATATAGCCAGCTGGAACCAGCTCGTCACTTTGAAAGATCAGCATATAGTCTCTGGTTCTTCTCCAGAACTAGAGAAAATGCTTCACTGCCACCTAGTCCATCAGACTTGGGTCAGACTGACATCCGCTTACTATACCACAACATAGCAGACATCAAGTCTCGTTTGAAACATGGCATACTTAAAGCCTCCCACTTCCAAAGCATATGGAATATTCCTCAATTGCTCCTCCTCTTGAGGTGTCTTAGATACTACTCAAAAGAAAGTGGGACTCCATGCTATACCTTGACAACATCTTATCAATATAAGTGGCTGGTGAGAGACTTAACATCCTACTCGTACGACCTTATAGAAGCTTAATCCTAAGAGTAGAGTTGGCTTCTCTCATGTCCTTCATATTGAGCTTTCTTGACAATCAAATCTTTTTAGCTAATGACACCCCTACATCATTCTCAATGAGCAGTATATTGTTGACATATAACACTAAGAAAGTCACTACTTTCTCTTAATGTCATTTGTACACGCATGGTTCGAGAAATCGATTGCACAAAACTAGAAGACTTAATTGTTTCATTGTGGCTAAAAGGACCAGATTCAATGCCACGGTCTACCACTAAGGCTCCTGCTATGAACCTATCAGGTGTCCTGACAAATCTCCCACCACACCTAAGCTCTCGTGTACCTAGAACATTTTTGTTCCTATCGATATGTCCATCTAATGCATCCACTATGTCTTGAGTTGTGTCTAGCTGTTCGGAATTAGTGTCATTTTCCTTTAAGACTATTTTGTTTTTGTTGTTTTTTTAGCTTACTTCCAAAATTCTTCTCTAAGTATTTTGCATTGTATTTACAAAAGACCTTTTAAGTAAAAAAAACTGTAGAAAAGACCATCCTTGTTCCTTTTATCTACAACACCATTCTACTGCAGTGTACCCAGAGTAGAAAACTAAGATATTATCTTATTTACAGTTAGGAAATCCAAAAACTCATCAAAAAATATTCCCCACTTCGATCTGATCGAAGTGACATAACTTGTTTGCCTAATATCTTTTAAAATTCAACTTTCTACTCTTTAAATTTCTCCAAAAACTTTCGGTTTATGTCTCATCAGGTAAACATGTACATGCCTTGAGTAATCATCACTAAATGTGGTTAAGTACCCATGCCACCTCTTGCCTGAACATGCATTGGTCCACATACATCGATGTGAACCAGCTCAAGCAATTCACCAACCTTGTTGCCTTTACTCTTAAAGACATACTTGGTCATCATTCTTTCTATGCAAGATTTGCAGATTGGTAATGACCTCAAGGCCAAAACCTCCATTGGTCCATCTTTTACCAGTTTTTGGATCCTGTTCGAATTGGTGTGACCTAAACGTTGGTGCGAGGTGTAGATTATCACTTTCAAGGTGTTTTCTTTTAGAAGATTGAACAAGTGAATTTATGTTAGATTCATTTAAATAATTACCATAGTTTTGATAAGGAAATAATATGAATAAACAATTGATTCATGTACATGTGCAAATAAATAATTTATTTCTCGTATTAAAATTTTCATTATCAAAATCAACTGAATAACAATTATCCATTAACCAAAATACAGAAATCAAATTCTTGTACAGAGTAGCTAAAAATGAACAATCCTTTAAAACAAAAACTCTAGCACTAAAGACTAAGCTAACTTCTCCTACACTTAAGACTACCATTATTGTACTGTCCCTGACCATCAGGTACAGCAACCATTTTGTAGCTTTTTGCTTAGCCTGAGCCCCTGTAACATATTACAGACATGGTTAATTGAACCTGAATCCACCCTACTAGGAACCTGGTGGACTCTCAACTGCACATGATTCAACTAAGTGAGATATCAACATACATTCACCAGATGGCTTAGCAGCCTTTGTAGGAAGAGGAGCCATGTACTTAGTGTAGTTCCTCCTCCATTGGCCTAGTTTTCTTGCAAACGAAACACTTTTCTTTTGCTGACTTCCTTATGGACTTGGCTGCTACAATAGCAACCTTGCCCTTTCCTTTCTTTCTACTAGGTCTCTTATGAGTAATGACTTAGTCTAACTTATTTTTCAAGGCAAAGTGATTTGGTCCAGTGAGTACATTACGTATTCAAAATCAAGTGAAGTTCGCCAGCCATATCCATATCAAAAATACTGCAAATGCAAACATTTGTGTAACTGTCTAACAAGAGTGATGTATAATGCAGTGATATATAGTCTTTCAATTTAACACACATAGTAAGTTAGATATCCACCAAATTGTACTATCATGCATGCAATGATGACCCAAACACACCACTCCTTCCTCCCCGGCAATGGGGTCGCACAAAGCTAGCCCGGGTGAGAATTATTCTCAATTAACCTGTTTTTTTGTCACTCTTACTAAACATGATTAACTCTCGACCTTACCTTAGTCTCTAACATGACACAACAGAGCTCCTCGGGGAGGCTAATGCATCACGCTAGTTAAGTGTAAACCATTACCTAAACCTCCATACAAATACACATAATACTCCACGGTAACGCGGTCGCATCGTTTCTTTGCACATTGGTTCATCCTAAAAGAAGTCTAACCCTGTAATCTGCAAACCGACATCTTTACACATAATATTATCGTTTTACAGTATAGATTATCTCATAATCTAACTTTAGAATCTCATTCTAAATTTAATCTATAAAATTAATTAATTAATTTTAATTTAAAAAAGTACCATAATATTATTTAGATTATCTAATAATCTACTTTTAGAGTCCCATTCTAAAACTAAATCAATTAATAGAAATTAAATTTTATTAAAACAGTACCATAAATTTAGAATATCTCATAATCTATTTTTTTTGGAATCTAATTCTAAAATTAAATTAATTGATAAAAATTGATTTCATTTAAAATCAGTAATGTCTTAGAACTTAGACTGTCCCATAGTCTTATTTAGAATCTCATTCTAAAAGTTAAATAAGCTTAGACTATCCAATAGTCTAATTTAGAATCTTATTTTAAAATTTAATTAATAAAATATAAATTTTATTTTAAAAATGAAGTTAATGATTTAGATTATCTCATAATCAATTTTAAAATCTTATTCTAAGACTAATTAAAAATAAATTTTATTTAAAAATAATACTGATTCGCAACTTAAATTATCATATAATCTAATTTAGAATCTCAATCTAAAAGAAAATTAATTAATATTTTTTAAATTAAATTAAAAACAACTAAAGTTAGCACTGTCCCACTGATGTCAGCGTCAGTTTTTTTTTTATTTTTTAAATTAAAATATTTAATTTTAAAATAAATTGAATCTAATTATATAGATCAATTTTATCCGATTTCATAAAAGATAATTGAATCTAATCTTATTAGATCAACTTTATCCTATTTTGTTAAAAACCAATATTTGAATCTAATCTCATATATCAGTTTTATCCGATTTTGTAAATCATAATTGAATCTAATCTCATTAGATCAACTTTATCCAATTTTGTTAAAAAAGTATTTGAATCTAATCTCATTAGATTAATCTCATCTGATTTTACAAATCTTCACCAAATGATCACTGTCTCATAATAAAGAATATGTAATCCCGAATTTATAGGTTGTTAGATCTGAATTAACGACTAATTCTCTAACGATTTAAACAATTTAAATTGTCACGATGAACAACCTAGTTAACTATTAAATCTTTTAGCCGATTCAAACAATTTAAATCGATACTTTAAATAACCTAGTTAACTATTAACTCCTTTAATTCATAAATGATTTAAACAATTTAAATCATTACTTTATACAATATGATGAACAATTAATTTATTAATTATTTAAACAATTTAAATTGTTATTTAAATAATCTTTCCTTCTTAACAAAATCTTTATTTTAATAAATCGCAAATCTATCTATTTTGATCTTATTATACCTAATCATGTATATTATGAATATAATCAGGGGCTGGCTCTGATGCCAATCTTTGGGAAAAATATGACTTTTTTTGGAAAAATAAACTCTGATACTGACTATTGGGTTCACAGTTCTCAACTATGGTCACAACAATAGGCACCTATTAGAGCACGTAAAATAGGAAACTCTTCTCTCTACCTAAGCCCCCGGTCGGAGAGTCACGCTTCGTAACCCCTCACATGTGAGAGTTCCTGGGAATAGGTTTATCTCTATAAACCCTTTACCCTAATATCGGTTGTTGGGATGAATTTAAAAAATTCTCCTTAATTTTATAAAGTTGACGAAGTAGAAGGGTTTAGAATTCATAATTCTAAACCTAGGGCTGATTTAAAATTCCTAATTTTAAATCTACCGATTTAAATTCATAATTTAAAATCTACAGATCTAAGTCTTTTATTCTAATATATTCATACTAACACATAAACTTAAATACGCATAATAATGAATACTATAAATAAATAGAAAAGCAAAAACTAAAAGAAGAAGGAAAGAAAAACGTACCTGGATTTGCTCCAAAATAAGAAAACTAAAAAAAACGAGACTCTGCGATCTTCAACGCAATGACCTCAAACTACCCTGAGGGTAGGCTCCAAAAAATATTAAACCGAGGAAAGAAAAATGTCAACAAAAAATTTTCTTTCCAATTAGGTCTTCGAAACAATTTTCAGAAACACAAAATAATTTGTTTCAAGTCATTTGAATGCTAAACCTCTGAAATAGGTACCCCTATTTATAGTAGGATATCAGAACGAAAATAATCAAATTCGTCGATATGGGATTCACTGAACAAAAGCAAAACGCACCGTTTTGGTTTCAAAAACAGGTAAAACACATCGTTTTTACCCTGTTAACAATCACGCCTCTATTTTCAATTAAGCGTGACACGTGGCAGGCCGCGATTGGCCCTCCCGTGCGCACGTAGATCATGCTCCTGGCTTCCTAGAGTGCGACACGTGTCGTGGGTGGGTTGGTCAATCTGTGAGCACATGGATCGACCACTGTGCGATATTTTCAGGCCTTATTTTATTTAATTTTTTTTGTTTTGCTTTGTTTACCACATATAAAAATTCATCTTATGAATTTTAATTTTTAAAAATATTATTTTATTTTATAATTTTTAATTTTCTTCATCTCATAAATAATGTTTGGAAATTTTGAATTTACCCATCTCATGGATAAATAAAATCATCTCATGAATTCTTCAATATTTTTTCGATGGCAATAAATACAGAGGCTTGCGTAGGAACTTCAGGGACAATTTAAATTTATCTCCAAATGGGTTAAATTAATCATCGCATGAAATAATTTAATTACTATTTAGTGAGACTTAATTTTACTAAATAAATCTCACTGCACTCTAGACTTAATCCATTTATTCGATATCTTCCTAATAGACTGTATTGATAACAACAACCCCTCCACTAGATATCCATGACAAAGAATAAATATAACCACTACCATTGTCCTTCTCATAGCTTCTCCATTAGTTACCAACTTGCCCTTGTCTAAATAATTCATTTATACTTGAACATATTCACAGTATAGATTCCAAATGTCAAACACTTGCATGCTAAGATTATAACGTGACACTTTAGATGACTTGTCTTGGTTATGTGGATGGCAATCCAAAAGTGTTATGTTAGTGTGTTTAATAAGATTGACACACTGAGTTGGACCATGTGTGTTACTTATTTCTAGACCACTTTAGGAGATGAATGATTCACTTTGTACTGTATGAACAACTACTCAAAATCCTGAGGGTATTTTGGACTTGTGCATGGAACGTTAGTTACTCTGGTATATTCTATGTAAGGTCTAAACGCATGACTGAATTCCCACGTACACTGGGCAGTGGCGTGAAGTGTGACAAGGATCAAGTATTCAATATGGAATCTATAGTCCCTTGTAAAATACAGGTGTCCCCTAAGTTGATTTGCAAATATTTGAATAGTTCGGAAACTTTGGCCAAAGTATTCCAAGTGTTTGACATTTGGAATCTATACTGTGAATATGTTCAAGTATAAATGAATTATTTAGACAAGGGCGAGTCGGTAACTAATGGAGAAGCTATGAGAAGGACAATGGTAGTCGTTATATTTATTCTTTGTCATGGATATCTAGTAGAGGGGTTGTTGTTATCAATACAGGCTATTAGGAAGATATCGAATAAATGGATTAAGTCTAGAGTGCAGTGAGATTTATTTAGTGAAATTAAGTCTCACTAAATGGTAATTAAATTATTTTATGCAATGATTAATTTAACCCATTTGGAGATAAATTTAAATTGTCCCTGAAGTTCCTACGCAAGCCTCTGTATTTATTGCCAACGGAAAAATATTGAAGAATTCATGAGATGATTTTATTTATCCATGAGATGGGTAAATTCAAATTTTTCAAACATTATTTATGAGATGAAGAAATTAAAAATTATAAAATAAAATAATATTTTTAAAAATTAAAATTCATAAGATGAATTTTTATATGTGGTAAACAAAGTAAAACAAAAAAAATAAAATAAAATAAGGCCTGAAAATATCGCACAGTGGTCGATCCATGTGCTCACAGATTGACCAACCCACCCACGACACGTGTCGCACTCTGGGAAGCCAGGAGCATGATCTACGTGCGCACGGGAGGGATCGAAAAGTATTATATTGGTGTTGTCTATATGATTAGAACACTGAGCACGACCACCTGAATTAGTTGTTTCTCTAACAGCTATCAGAAACAATTAATTCCATAAGACAATAACTCTAAATCTAGGAAATAGTCTAAACTCATGCACAGATTGTTCGTTGCTTTAATGCACCAAAAGGATTAGTCAAAGTTGGTTACCTTAAATCTTGCGGGTGTTGGGTAACAACTTGAAGTGAGCGGAATAGTTGTTTTACGTAGAATACATAGTCTCTAACGAGATAAGGATGTCCCCTAGTTGATTCGCAAATATATGAACAGATTCGAGAAACTTTGGCCAAAGTATTCTACATGTTTGGAATTAATATATAAATTGTTTTCTATATCATTGAATTGTTCGAGAAGGGCGAGTCGGGAACTATGGTTAAAGATGTGAGAAAATTAGCGATAGTAGTTAACGCTATTTTTCCATACGAATATCCAATAAAGGGGTTGATTGTCATAATGAAAGTCATTTGGAAATTATTGAATAAATATATTTGATTCTAGAGTGCACTAATATTTATTTAGTGGAATTAAATATTATTAAATGGTAATCAATGTTATCAAATATTGATAATTAGATTTGACAAATTTGGAGTTAGAACAAAATTGTCCATGAGGTCTCCCTGCAAGCCACTGGAAGTAAAACGGTTGAAAATGTTTAAATTGAATTCATGAGATAAATTATTTAGTCATAAGAAAAATAAATTAATTTTGTTAAACATAGTTATTTACATATTTGATGAATAAATTAATTTTACTAAACAATATTCATGAGATGAATTTTATGCATGTGAAAATTTGTTGTTGAAGTCATCATGACGTCAGTAGCCAGGTATATACGTGCATAGAGCGCGTATTGACGTCAGCAAGCAGAAGTTTTGGTTATAAATAAGTGCGTTTTTTACCGTAATTGAAACTATGTAATTTTTAGGTTTTGGAACCCAGTTTTCTCCCACGAAAAGACCCTAGGTTTTCTAAATTTATATTTGGCATAATTTTGTTCCAGAATTTTTCCTAAACTAAATATTTTGGGAGTCCACACTTCGGGTGTCAGGGGGTTATTTCCGAGATCTCATGGTCTCGATAATTTCTACCGGACAAAAATTGTGGTATACAATCTTGGTATTTCTTGTTAACCTTCCTTTTAAAGCTTTCTTTAATTTTCGCAATTTTATTTGTGCTTTTACTTCAATGTTTATTATGCTTAGATATTCCATGACCTGTATGTTTATATTAGAATAGAGGACTTTAGAGTTAAAGTTATTTTTGCTGCACCTGATTGAACCAATTTAGGAAAAATTAAGTTTTCGAAATTAAATTTTTCCAACAATGGGTATTAAAGTACCTCTTATTATATTCATAATAGGCACTGAATTAATATTAAGCACAATAAATGTCATGAATAGAGTTGCGAATCACAGAAATTGATAATTTCATTAAAGGAAAGAAAACCTGATTGCGTTATTAAAAAGTATAATGACTAGAATGCCGGTTCATCAAATTTAAATTGTTTAAGTTATGATGAATTTAATTAAATTATGTAGGATATTATTCTGAATAATCTAATGAGATTAGATATTCAATTAGCTGAATGATTTAGATATATAGAATATCACATTGAATATTTAATGAGATTAGATGTTCGGTGAACTTTGAAGTTAAGTGTGCTTGGACGAGAGCAGTACTAGGATGGGTGACCTCTTGGGAAGTCCTCACCCTCAGGTTGGGGGCACTCGGAAACAGTCTCTTTTCGGGGGTAATACCTTGAAGGGGGAAGGTTATGTACATCTGTCCCCCCAGACCCTGCTTAGGCGGGAGCCCTTGGGGCACTGGGTATGTTGCTTTATTAGATGTTCGGTTAAGATAAAATATTTACTAAGATTATCTAATTGGATTACATATTCAGTTATGATCTAATGTGATTAAGATTGGAATTATTCATTTATTTAAATAATATATAAAATAAAATCAAAACAAAAATGGGTAACTAAGGGACGTGCCCAAGACAAGGTTGGGCATGCCCCAATTATAATAATATTTTATTATTATTTTATTTTATATAATATTACTTTTTAAGTACTTTGAATAAGTAATAATTAGTTAGGATGAGATCCTAATTATGTTTATGTGATCTTTTAAAAGAGTTTTAGAAAAATCTTTAACTATCACATCACATAAATCTCTCTATGTTGTGCTGCAAGCCCAACGGGCCTCTGATCCCTCACATCACATAAATCACGTCGGGAAGCTCGCTGACACCGGCACACCTCTGCCGCCAGCGACACCGCACCGCCGGCCCTAGCAATGCCACCTCCACCAAGGGCCACCACTACCTCCATCTCTCTCTCTCTCCCTTTCCCTCTACCCTCCCTCCTCCTCAACCCCTAAACCACCCACTACCTTTCACCACAACCTCCACCACCCCATACGCCCTATCCCGACACCCTCAACCACCCCTGACCCACCACTGCCCTCCCCTAACCACCATAAACCACACACCCTCCCCTGACCCCGGTACCCACCCACACCACCCCCTACCCTTGACCCCGGTAACCGCAGCCACCACCTCACTGCCCCTTATAACCACCACCAACACCAACTCCATCTCTTTCGACCCAGGCCTCCACCTACACCAAAGGCTGCCCCTGAAGGCCAATAAGACCACCACCACCACCCCCTGACCACCATCACCTGACCCAACCTTCATGAGCACCCCCCGACACTGCAGCAACTATAGCTCGAACCCAAGGCTCGCAGCCGGCCTATATGAGGTAAGCAATAGCCAGGCTGGCCCCAGGTCAAACTCCCCATCCTTGTATCTATACGCTAAGAATGTTAGGTTCAACTTAATCTATATTTGATTTATCCTTTTCCCTGTAATACGTGATATTGACTGTTGTCACTATTGCTAGCATTGTGTCTACTATACCATTGCAGTTGGGGGTTACATGTGTGTCTAATTGTGCCTGTTTGCAGTAAGTTTATGAGCCTTGCTAGTAATGGAGCTCAAAACTTGAGGCCATTTTCAAAGGGGTTGGGGAAGGGAAGGAATAGACGGCGAGATGAGGGGAGCTTGTGATTTGGAATATTAAATGTTGGCACACTAACAAGAAAGAGCCTTGAGGTGGCCTAAATGATGATGAGGAGAAAGATCAACATCCTGTGCCTTTAAGAGACTAGGTGGGTGTGCACAAAAACAAGGGATGTGTTAGGAAATAAATTGCGGTATTCGGGCCAAGCTAGGGGGAGGAATGGAGTGGGAATCATTGTGGATAGCTCCCTTAGGGACAAAGTAGTAACTGTGATAAAAATTAGCGATAGCATCATTAGCATCAGGTTAGTCATAGATGGCGAGGTATTGACCATTATAAGTGCCTACGCACCACATAATGGGCAGATAGAGCGGGAGAAGGCTATATTCTGGGAAGACCTAGACTTGACTATGCAAGGCATACCCTAGAGTGAACGAGTTGTGATTAGGGGTTACTTCAATAGGCATGTGGGAGCGAACACGGAAGGTTATGCACACTACCATGGAGGCTTTGGTTTGGGAACAAGGTACGATGAGGGTAAGGCTCTGTTAGATACTACTAAGGAAGAGGACTCAAAAAGATTACAGGGATTGTAAGTTTATCCCTAGGGAAGACCTATCAACATAACACATGATAGTGTGCGCTGAGGTTAAGGAAAAGAGAAAGGACAAGAAAACCATGAAAACATCTCAGTCACGTACGCGTTGGAGGGATCTGAAGGGAATAAAGTCTCAAGTCTTTAAGGAAAGAATTGAGGTAGAGCTTAGAGGGGAGTGTAAGGGAGATTTAAACCACTTGTGGAACCAAGTAGCTAAAAAGATTAGAGATGTGGCACGCAAAGTTCCAGGCGTATCAAAGGATGTGGCACCAAACAACAAGGAGAGCTGGTGGTGGTGCAGGAAGGTCTAGGAGAAGATTAAGGTGAAATGAGACTTCTTCAAGGAGTGGGATCGAAGTGGAGATGAGGATAAGAGACAACAGTATGAACAAGCCAAGAGGGAAGCTAAGATAGCAGTAAGAGATGCACAATCTAAAGCCTCTGAGGAATTCTATAAAAGTCTAAACACAGATGACGGGGCTAGAGACGTCTATAGAATTGCAAAAGCGAGAGAGAGGAGGACTACGGACCTGCACCAAGTAAGGTGCACAAAGGGGGCATACGGTCAAGTGCTCGTGGACAAGCAATAAATTAAAACTAGGTGGAAATCCTACTTTCACGATCTGTTCAATTAAAAAGGCGATACATATGCATCTTTAGGAGAAATACAAGCACCTGTGGAGCATCAGACCCACTTACTGCACGAGAATTAGACCCGAGGAAGTCAGGGAAGCACTAAAGAAGATGGGCAAGGGTAAAGCAGTCGGTCTTGATGGAATACCCATTGAGACACGAAAATGCATTGAAGAAGTGGGTATCAGATGGTTGACCAAATTATTCGACCAAATTCTCTAAGGGAAGAAGATGCATGATAAATGGCGCAAGAGTACATTGGTCCCCATGTATAAGAAAAATACGACATTTAGAGTTGTGCCAACTACAGAGGAATCAAACTAATAAGCCACACTCTGAAGCTTTGGGAGCGGGTGACAGAAAGAAGACTTTGACAACAAGTAGAGTTCTCAGAGAATTAATTTTGATTTATGCCAGGCAGGTTGACGATAGAAGTCATCCATATTCTGGGGAGGTCCATAGAGTACTATAAAGATAGACAAAAGGACCACCATATGGTTTTTATTGACTTAGAAAGGCATATCATAAAGTACCGAGAGAGGTCCTCTGGAAGGCCTTGGAGTATATACGTATCGGAAGGGGACATAGACGCTTTTCCCATTACAGTTGGGGTACACCAAGGATCAGTCTTGAGTCCCTTTCTATTCATTTTGGTTATGGACGAGCTCACTAGGCACATCCAAGGGGACGTGCCTTGGTGCATGCTTTTAGTGGATGATATAGTCCTGGTGAGAGAATCAAGGAAGGAGGTTAATGAGAAACTAGAACTTCGGAGGATGGTCTTAGAATCAAAAGGTCTAAGACTCAGTAGATCTAAGACTGGGTATATGGAGCTAAAGTACTGCACCTCTACCATGGCAAGCACAAAAGTCGTCAAGATTGGATCAGAGTGCATACCGTAGAAAGCATGCTTCAAATACTTGGATTTCATGATGCAACAAGACGGTGAAGTGGACGCAGATGTCAACAACAGGATTAGAGTGGATTGGCATAAATGGAGGATGGCCTCTGCGGTGCTATGCGATAGGAAGTTCCTGTTAAAGTTAAAGGGTAAATACTATAAGATGGCAGTGAGACCAGTAGTGTCCTACAGGGTAGGGTGCTGGCCAGTTAATTGTCATCACACGCAGAAGATGAAGGTGGCGGAGATGAAGATGTTAAGATGGATGTGTGGACATACAAGAAAGTACAGGATCCAAAATAACATTATAAGAAGTAAATTACGCCTCTCCCCAGTAGGGGATAAGTTGAGGGAGTAACGTCAGCGGTTGTTTGTCAGGAGGAGTCCCACCACTGCCCCTGTAAGGATATGCAACAACTTCTTATTACAGGTGGGAAGAGAGGAAGAGGCCGGCCAAAGAAGAGTTGGATGGAAACAATTAGAAAGGACCTCGCCTACCTCAACCTAAATGAAGAGATGGCCCTAGATAGAGCTCAGTGGAGGATAAGTATAGGGGTATCCGATTTAGCGGTGCAGGAATAGTGAGCGCGAGTAAGCTAGCTCTCTCTATCTACTTTCTCCCTCTCTCTTTCTCTTTCTTGCTCTCTCTCTCTACTCTCTCTCTCTCTATCTCCCTATACTTTCTATACGCTCTGCTCTGTCTACTTGTTTGCAGTGTGTAGCATGTAAGATCTTTTCCCTTCTTGCTTGTTGCTTTTACTTTGTGCCCTGGTTGCTATGCTCCCATGCTTGCATGTTTTCATGTTTACATGCTTACATGCTTACATACTTATTTGTTTACATGCTTACTTACTTTCATGCCCACATGCTTTACAGGCTTATCATGATTTCTACACTTTACATGTTCTTTGTACACGCTATACATGCTCTACTTACATGCCCTTCTTAACAATCAACTATCAGGATGGGAGTCCTCAGAAACAGCTTCTCGTCAGGGTCCCACCCTGAGGGGGTAACGCTGCGTACATCCTACCCCTCCCAAACCCTATATATGCGGGAGCCATTGAGGTACTGAGACTGGTGGTGTTATTGTTGTATTGAATATATAATGAGATTAGATATTTGGTTATTTAAAATATTTCAATCTAATGAAATTAAGATCAGATTTAATTATTTATTTGGTTGACATGACCTGGTCATGTCACTGTTTTATTTGTTATTATAATTTTTTAATTAAAAATAAATTAATTAATTAATTAATTAATTAATTGGAATGAGAGTCTAATTAGGATTATGTGATAATTATTTCTAAAAGTGTTTAAAAAGGTAATTAATTAGTCCAACCATGTTAGGCCTTAATCGATGTTATTTAGAATTGTAATGTGTTACTTGTTAAATTTTCTTCACATTTCTTACATTATTTAAAGTGTTTAAAATTATGTAATGTGAATGAAATTAAAAGGCGATGTAACTTCTTAAAATATTTGATTTCATCTAGTGGGAGAAAAGAGCCCCTGCTAGTGGTGGGCAGAAGGGCTATGCTTTATAGTTTGAAAATAGGATTGAAGAAAAAAAGCTCGAAGACAAAGAGAATCGGGCTTGTCCAATGAATTATTGCATCTTTCTCACTCCCTTTGATTATCATATACAAAAAGGTATCTTCCACTTTCCCACCAAAGCTCTCTATATTTTGGCAAGAAGCTGCTCCACGGTAGTAACATCTCATCTTGTGTGTTGGCCGAAGTGGCATTAGTCACATGAACCCTCAAATATGTTCGAAGATCTCAAAACGATCTTCGAGTTTTGGGGAGAATTCGTAAAACTCCATTTCCATCGAGAATTGAATGGAGTTTTCCCGTATTTCGATTGGAGAATCTAAGAGGGACACTATGTCGAGATTCTGACCGAAAAATTATACATTCCATGCCCTCGGAGAGTGCTTTGGTGGTGCTTTTTTGCCTTCTCTTCGGTCTGGACAAGAGCGCTAGTGGACACGGGGAGGGAGCGAGCGAAGCGTGTCGTTCGTAATGGAGAGAAAGATACCACTACTTCACCTCTTTATTGGACCGCTGGCATGAACATAGTGGTCTCTGACAAGAACTAGGAACCAATTCGAACAAAGTTTTCTCGGACAGAAAACCACCCAAGGGGAATTTTTTTTTTTTTTCCAAATATGTCTAATTAGATTAGAAAAATTCAATAGTTGAATTATTTGAAAGAAAAATTCTCATAATGTATTTAATGAGATTAGATTACACGGGTTGGATAATTATATGAGCCTAATATGACTTAGGGTTTTTATTTAATTGTTAAATTAAATTTAGAATATGATTCTAATAATTGACTATGAGATAATCAAACTTAAAAGAAAGATCCGCCATTTAAAATTTCAAGTGGGAGCGAGGTTTAGGAGTTGATTCCTCACGGTCTCCATTACCAGTCTAACCGTATAGTGGATAGGCGGTACTCCCTAAGGGGGAGTTTGTTTTTGGAGTGCAGTGTTGGACTTCTTTAGAATAGATAGAGGTACGAGAAAGCAGAAGTGGTCACGTTACCGTGGACTATCTTGTTGACTTGTACTAATGTCTAGGTAATGGTATGCACTTGACTGGGATAGTGTGTTAGTCTCCTACGGAGTATTGAGATACTGTCTTAAAGGCCAAGGAACTGACGGTTAATTAATTATGTTTAGGAAACAATATTAATTGAGAACAGTTATCACCTTACTAATAATCCGGCGGCAAGTAGATTAGTTTGGTCATCATAGCACACAAAAGGAATATTTAGGTGGATTTCATGCTTTGTTGGTTTGCTGAAATTAATTAAAGGTTCACACGACCCAAAGTATCAAGTGGAAGCGAGCTTCTATGTGACTGGTCATGGCCTCTGTTACTGGTCTAGCAATATAGTAGGTGGGCACGACTCCCCAAGGATAGCGTTCATTTACAGAATACAAGGCTAGATCTCTTTTCATAGACTGAAGTGCGAGATGTGCAGCCATGCCACCGTGGAGTACTTCGTGTACTTGTATGGATGTCGAGGTAACAGTGTACACCTGACTAGGATCTACATTAGCCTCCCCGAGGAGCTTTGTTTTATGACCTTAGAGGTTGAGGGTAGAGTGATATGTTAAATATGTTTAGTAAAGAGTTTAAAAGAAAAACATATTCATGAAGAAATTTTCTCACCCTTCTGGTATCTCAATTCAGCCTCGCCACCGGGGAGTTTTGGGTAGTTCGGTTAGGTCACCACGACAAACACGTAAGTATTGGACTGTGAACTCCGATCATTGATTAGTTGCTAAAATTAAGAAAAGTAATCATGTATGCTATATGACTTGTTTGCGTTCTTGATTTTAAACTGGTTGTTAAAAATCATGCATTGTAATCAATACTAATATGTATGCTACATGTGTATTGAGTTATGCCCACTATGATTTAATACGTTTTACTACATGTGGAGCACTAGAAGATGCACAAAGTTCTCTAGGTTGCAGTTAGTATATCTACTAAGATGAAAAAAACATAGGAATGTTAAACTAGACTAATAAGATAGTGACATTCGGACATTAGATGTTGAATGTATTCTAGTATTAGATACTTGATTTATCAACTATGTAGTAGAGACATTCAGATATTTGAAGGAAGTGTTTGATTAGAGAACTGATAGGCTGAAAACAATCATGAGAAAAGGTGTCATGAAAACAAAGGAAGGAGTCCACTTAATATAAACATCTATCTCATGAATTGGGAACCTCTAGAGGGTAAAATAAAACCCGAATCAAAATAGTTTTGTCTCTTTTATAATAGCACTGGACATTAGTATCAAAAAGGGGATTGTGTAGGTACTTAGATATAGTTGTTACCAAGACTAGAAAGCTAATATGACAAGGTATATGATATCTGGTCTCCTCTAGTTGTGATTGGAAGGTAGTTCACTAGCGTTCTGGTGAATGGATTTTTATTGTGGGTACCAAGCAATGGTAGTTTAAGTTAAGGAATGTAGTTTTGATATTGAGTAACTATTTTAATGTGCCAGTTTCTTTAGAAATTTGATTTCTATCTAATATTTATTTAAAATAATTTTTAGTTATTTTCAAAAAATTGGACTTATAATTAAGTAGATAAATGTTTATTTAGAAGGTACATTAGTAGATAGTTGACTTATTTTAATCAATAATTACATTAATGGCAGTTTAGTAATCTAGTGCAAGCTAAGCTGTTTGACCATATAAGAAAAGAATATTCTGAAATGCATATAGTTTTTAAGTGACACTTGATCTTAAGTCACATTAAATTAATACGATTTAAAATTGGTTTGATTTGTCTTATGGATCATTAAGTACTAAAATGATAACTGGTGTGTGAATCATGTTTGAATTAATGGTGACTGAAAGAACCTTTAAGTGTAAAGGTCATAGAGCCACGAAGTTGCTAGAACTTGTTCATAAAATGTTTATGGACTACTAAAAGTTCAAGCGAGCGGAAGCGATGAGTATTTCATAAAATGTTTATGAATGACTACTCGATAAGTTGACATATGGACGTGCCTGTGAACACTGAAGTCTTGAATCATTTGAAAACTTCAAAGAATTAAAGACTAAAGTTTGGATCAACCAGGTAATTATGTCAAATCACTTTGATTAGATCAAAGTGATGGAATTCAAGAGAGTACCTTAATTGACTTACTACAAACTGTTGTAGAAAGGATCAATAATATATTATTGAATATGGTAAGATTCATGTGATGGGTCGCATCTATATGACAAAAGGTTTGTTATGTAAGATATTTTTTTTTAGAAAGTGTTCAAGAAGTACAGCAGATAACTTATGTTGGATAAATTGATAGTATGAGATACTGTGTCTCTACAGATTGATACAACTTATAGAATAAATGATGTATTAGATATATCTTCAACTAGGTTAATGTCACATTAAGTAAATTATAGCTTTGGTGTTGTGGGAGGATGGTCATGGGAATAAAAGTTAAACTAGAGTAATTATATTTTAACTAAGTCTAGGAACTTGTAGAGGCGTCGAAAGACTTTAAGTCCATTGGATTGGATCTGAATGGATCTACACGAATAAAAAGTTGAGTGGACGAGAAGGTTGTGACCTTCAAAGCTAGTTTGATGGCAGTGGGTTAATACCCTCAAGGAAGTAATTTTTTTTTATGAAACCTTTGTGCCAAATGTTATGCTTAAGTCCGCAAGGGTGCTCTCATCCATTGTATTGCATAAGATGAGATACAAGAAATGGAAATCAAGATGGCATTCTCTGAATATTCATCTGAATGAGCTTAGAATATGATACAACTAGACAAATTTGTTGCCAAGAGTTAGGAGCATATAATATGCTAACTAAAGTAGGCTATCTCTAGACTTTAATAAGTATCTTGTTCATTGAACAATAGATTCAATCACGGCTATCAAGTCCAATAGATTTGAATCAATGGTTAGTGAATCATGAGTGCACATGTGACATGACTTGAAAGTGATGACTTTCTAGATTTTGTATAAGGTTGCATTCTGCTCATTGAGAATGGTGTAGAATTGTCATGAACTATTAAGTTTTAAATATCCAATTAATTTAAAATGGAAGAACCAAGATGAGCACAATATGTACTTGGGGTCAAGCTTTAGCAAGATTCTAAGAAATGATGTTGAGTTTATTACCAGTTCACTTAAAAGGGAACTTAGATGTTAGATGTTTGAAATCCATATTTACCTTTCTAGTGGGAGTTATTAGATGGTGAAGAGTGAAGTGGTCTTGTATTGCTTACTTCACTATAAAAGTTGGGTACTTGACATCTATGAGGCTGTTGAGTAGACTAATTGACTCAAAGGGTTCTTACTCCATCAAAGTTTGTGTGTAAAAGAATAAGACAGTGACATATCAATATTGGTTAAAGTTTATAGTCAAATTGTTGACAAATCCCAAGGGGATAGTTATGCAATGCAAAGCTAATTGAATTTAGGACGAGTGGGAGATTGTTGGAATTGGTGTCCTGAAAACCCAATTAGTTAGTTTTAAATATTAAATAAATGAATTGTTTTATTATTTATTACTTAAATATATTTTACGGGGTCAAATATGAATGTGATTATTTTTCTAAAACGTTCCATGAGATGAACGTTATCCAAGATGACTTGCCATGTTTGGTTTAAGTGGTCAATGAGATTGAACCAAGATGGACTTAGATCAA
The DNA here is from genome assembly GCA_018398585.1 of Simmondsia chinensis. Lineage (NCBI taxonomy): Eukaryota > Viridiplantae > Streptophyta > Magnoliopsida > Caryophyllales > Simmondsiaceae > Simmondsia > Simmondsia chinensis. Next base: position 19,425,965 of record JAGTTD010000002.1, read on the forward strand.
ACTAATGATATGTTGTCAAAGTATATGTTTGTAGTTGGTGATGAGTTTGGAAAACTTGTCTAATAAGACTATAATATGATGCTTTAGATGACTTGTCTTGATCACGTGGATAGAGATCCAAAAGTATTAAATTGGTGTAGTCTATATGATTAGAAGACTAAGTAGAACCACCTGAATTAGTTGTTTCTCTATTACTATCAGAAACAATTAATTTTGTAAGACGATAACTCTAAATCCAAGAAATAGTCCGAACTTGTTTATAGATTGTTCATTGCTTTAATGAACCAAAAGGATTATTCAAAGTTGGTTGGCTTAAATCTTACGTGCATCGGTTAACAACATGACGTGAGCAGGAATAGTTATTTTACGTGGAATACATAGTATCTAACGAGCTAAGGATTTCTCCTAGTTGATTCACAAATATACGAACAGATTTGAGGAACTTTGGCCAAAGTATTCCGCATGTTTGACAATTGGAATTAATATAGAAATTATTTTCTATATTATTGAATTGTTCGAGAAGGGCGAGTTGGCAACTATGGTTAAAGATGTGAGAAAATTAGAGATATTTGTTAAAGCTATTTTTTCAGGCGGATATCCAATAGAGGAGTTAATTGTCACAATAAAAGTCATTTGGAAATTATTGAATAAATATATTTGATTTTAGAGTGCAGTAATATTTGCTTAGTGGAATTAAATATTAATAAATGGTAATCAATGTTATCAAGTGTTGATAACTAGATTTGGCTAATTTGGAGCTAGAATTAAATTGTCCCTGAGGTCCCTCTGCAAGCCTCTGAAAGTACACCGGTTGAAAATGTTTAAATTGAATTAATGAGATGAATTATTTATTTATAAGATGAACAAATTAATTTTGCTAAATGTAGTTTATGAGATTAAATATTTATTTATAAGATGAATAAATTAATTTTACTAAAAAATATTTATGAGATGAATTTTATACATTTGATAATTTAACAGAAAAAGGAAAAATGGACATAAATGTACTGTAGCACATCCTTGCGCGTGCGTCAAACACTAGGTATGTACGCGTGTAGTGCGCCACACCCGCGTTTGTGTGCAACATAGTATGACTTTAGCAGCAGGGTATATACGCGTATAGTGCACGTATTGCTGACGTCAGCAAGAAGAATTTTTTGTGATAAATAAGCCGCCTTTTTTGCGTTGACTGAAAATATGTTATTTTTAGGTTTTCGAAACTAGTTTTCTCCCGTGACAAAAAGCCTAGGCTGAAATTTTAGGGGTTCTCTAAATTTATGTTTAGCATATTTTGTTTTTGAAAAATTATGCTTCAGAAAGATTAAAAGGAAATATTTTGTTCCAAAATCTTTTCTAAACTAAATATTTTGGGACCCCACACTCCGGGGGTCAAGGGGTTTCTGCGGAGAAAATCTCACGGTCTCGATAATTTCTCCCAGGCAGCAATTGCGATATACAATCTAGATATTTCTTGTTACCCATTCTTTTAAAATTTTCCTTAATATTCACAATTTTATTTATGGTTTTTTTTTCAATGTTTATTATGCTTAGATATTTCATGCTCGTTATGTTTATATTAGAATAGAAGTCCTTTAGATTTAAAATTAAAGAATTTTAAAGTTATTTTTGCTGCGCCTGATCGAACCAATTTAGGAAAATTTTAATTTCCGAAATTAAAATTTCCCAACACTTATAACATTTAATGACATAAGGATAACTAACAAAGATAAGAACTCTTGCTCTAGGAGCAAATTTGTCTCCCTATGATCTTACAGTAGAAGCAAAACACAGACTTCCAGAAGCTCTCACATAATTGTAATAGAGTTTTTGTTTGCATATTATTCCATAAGCAATAGCAGAAGGTGACCTATTAATGAGAAAAGCAACACAAAAAACTCACTCACCACAAAACATTAAAGGTACATTAGATTGAAACCTAAGAGATCTAGCCACATTCAAGAGGTATTAATGCCTTCTTTCTACAACCTCGTTTTGTTTTGGAGTGTTAAGATACGCTTTTTGATGAATAATACCCTTTTCTAAGTGAAAATCCTTTAGTCCCAAACATCACAATATATCAATTCAAAGCAATCAGAAGCCATTATATTAGCAGTCTTAAAGGACAATCTCATTTTTTCGATTAAGAGGACAATCCGAGCAAGTTTGCTGTAGAGAATCACATCATCCAAGTGAAGCAACGTCATGTTGTTCTTAGACGGATGTCCTAATCTTAAGTGCCAAACAAAACTATTAACATGTTTTAACAAAGCTATTATCGAATGAAGAAATAGATGCACAAACAGCTTGCACATTACTTGCAATAGTGCAACTAATACCCTTCAAAAGAAACAAGTCTCCATATCATTTACCCAGTCCAATCATCTTCCAATCGATAGCATCTTGTATAAACAAAAAATTAGAAGAAAATACACAAATAAAAGATTGATCTTTCATAAGCTGGATTAATGAAAGAAGATTGAAATTGAATTTTGGTACAAATGACACGTTTTTTAGATGTATGTTACTATTAAGTTTTACAAGCTCCTTGTTATTAGTAGGGGTGTTCAATGGGTGGGTTGGGTTGGGTTGGGTTTGGGTCCAACCCACGAAGACCCAATAGTTATGGGTCTATGACCCACCCATACCCATTACCAGCCTTGGTTCTGGTTCTGGTTCGGTTATAATGGGTCCTAAGTAACCCCTTGTGACCCATATTCAAATATTAATCACATAGTCTATCTAAGTATACAAAAAAATATACCTAACTAAAAGTTGAACCTCATTTGGGCATCGCTTCAAATATCATATAAAAAAGCATAAATAGGAATGACCAAAGCAAATTACAATGAAAATTCGCTAAATTTTGATGTAAATTACCTACATGTTATTGAGATCATTTGTAATATTACCATTTATGGCAAAACATTATCAAATTCTAACAAAGCTACTTATATATTAGTGAAATCATGTTCCATCTTAAATTTTTTTTTTTTTTTATGGAAATCAACCTAATTTTGGCAGAAAAGGGTACCAGATTGATACAATTTAAATCTTAAGGTACCACATTTTATATATTGACATAATATAATACCTTGGTAATAAATGTAAAAAGCATTTAAATGATAACTTTCCAAAATAATAATGCCATTTACTATGTATAAAAGACATTTTGCTTGAAATTTTTAGTATTTGCTTTCTATTTTGTAAAATAGTAGTAGTATTTTCGTCAAGTAAAACAATGCCTGAATATAATTTAACTTTTGGTCCCAATAAAATTTAGGGAAGTTATTACTTAGGTATCTTTAGGTTTGACCATTTATTATCTAGGTACTCTAAAGTTTCAATATATAAAATAGGGTACCTTGAGAATTATACATTTTTATCATTTAGGTACCCTGAAGTTTTAAAATTTTATCATTCAGGTATCTATTTGTCAAAATTCGATGTATTTTCATTGAAAAATGCTAAAATCGAACAAGATTCCGATTATAGGTTAGCATGTTCATTAGAATTTTACTATTTTTTGCCAAAAATGCTAACATGATGCATGATTTTGGCAATATTTAGGTAGTTTTTATCAATATTCAATGAAATTTTTTATCATAGTTTGTAATCTTTATTAAATACATTAGCATGGCTTATATAAATTATAGTATTATGTTAGCATTTTCTATATAAAACCGGTCATATTCTCACAAAAATATATCAAATTCCGACATAGGGTACCTAGATGATAAAATATTTAAATCTCAAAGTACTTCATTATATATATGGAAATGTTTGGGTACCCGGGTGATAAATGTTCAAACCTCAATATACCTAAGTAACAACTTCCATTAAATATAAGCATGTTCAGTTTATATAAGTTTTATATGATTTGGGTAATAATAGGTCTTGTGGGTTTACCTAATAATACCCACAAGACCCATGGGTATGCATACACATACCCAATTAAACCCGACTATTTTAAAGACCCAACCCAAGCCAATCCAACACAAAGTCAATGGGTTGGGTGGGTCTTGGGTTTACCCAAACCCATGATCACCCCTAGTTATTAGCCTTGACCTTCATGCTTGTAGGAAGGGTAATAGAGGTAGAAGAACAAGGTTATATGTAAGAAAATAACTTTGCGCATTCTTAAATATGATTAGTTGCACAATAATAGGGACCCAAGGCTACAAACGAGGTGGAGAACACAACCAAGTTTCCCAATGATGATCCCAAAGAAATCATGATGAATGGATGCTAGGCTTCAGGAGGAAGAAGAAGACGAGAGGAGAGAGAGATGGAGGTGAAGACAAAGAAGAAGAATCGACAATTTGCATTTTCAGCATGAAAAATTTAGTACAACTCATACCTATTTATATTACACCAAAAATCCTAACTGACTTACCCTAAATGCAGCGTATATGTCACGAACCTAAATCCATGACTTAGATAAATTTGAGGTGAGGGACTGAGAGAGAGAGAAAGAGAAAGAGAATTAGAGATAAGAAAAGAAGTTAGAGTTTAGAGTACAGAAAAGGAAAGAATTTTAGAAGAGAAAGAAGTTAAGATTGAGAGATAAAGAGAGACGTGAGATTAGAGAAATGAAAAGATAATATTTCGTTCAAGATAATTTTTGTGGATGATTACAACTCATAGCAAAGCTTCATATTTATACTACTAAGACATAAGATTCTAGATTCTTCTAACTTAATTACATCAATTCTTACACAAGAAGCTACCGGTTGGGGATAACAAGGAGAAAGGAGGGAAAACTCTTCATCTACCTAGATATTTTCTATGTAATCTTCTAGAAACCTTGCTTGGTGCTTGGGCCAACCGTGTAAAATTAGGCCGTGCAAGAGAGGGAAAATTGGGCCGCTTGATTTGGTCCAAAAGAAGAAGGTGTGGGCTTATGACATGATCATGACAAGGGCTTGACATGAGCCATGACATGGGCCTTTGACTAGATCACGGCTAGGGTCGTGACAAACCCTTCCCCTTGAAAGCATCCTTGTCCTCAAGGATGTCATGTGGGTTGATCTCCTTGTCCCAATTTCGATTCTTGGAAATCGTTCCCATACTCTCGCTTTGACCTTGATCTTTTTTATGTCTCTTCGAGTGGTCTTCGGCTTGAGATGGTGAGCTTGACATGGTTTTACCCTGGGTTGCTGTGGGACTGCGGGCTGTCTTGCATCAAGAGGATTGTCACTCATTTGTGGCATTGCCTTGGTTCGGTTGTCGTTGTCCCGTTTTCCGTTGCCTCAGTTACCCTGGTCTTGGTTGTCATTGCCTCGGTTGCCTTGGTCTTGGTTGTCATCTCGTGCCCCTAGTGTGCGGTTTGGCATTGGGGGGGGGGGGGTTGGCGCAAGAGGGTGTGGCGGGCTTGGCAAAAGCCCAACTTTCTCGGCTTTGTCATGGTTGTTGGTTCCACTCTCATCACCTTGCGTGACATCATCTTGGACAACCTCAAGCGAAGCAACCAGTATTTCCTTTGGCAAGACTTCCGGTGTGGCCTTTGGTGAGATCTCCGGTATAACCTTTGGTAAAACAGTGGGCGTGACCTTCGGTAGGTCCTTGGGTGGGACCTTCGATAGGACCTTGGGTAGCACCTTCGGTTTCTTCTCTTGGCTTTCCACGAAGCGATTGATAGTCCCGTTCAGTGATCTGATGTTGGCCCTTGCTTCGTCAATGCGGTTTATGACTTGGTCAATGGTAGCATTAACTTCGTCAAGGTTGACCTTTGGTAGGACCTCTAGTAGGTCCCTTGGTGCGTCTTGCGTGGGTGGCATGGATATTAGGATGTCCATCCTACAACAATATGTGAAGAGGTCCCTTCCATCCAAGTGCCTACAAGCATTTTCTGCATCTCTCCTCGAGGTGTAAGTTATTAAAACTTCGACCCTTACGGAAGTCACTAATGTCTACTTGATTTCCATGATGCAACCAAAAGGGGAGAAAGTTCTGCAGAGAACCTGCTCAGTGATGGCATAGAGAGTTTCGGAGATTGTAGCAAGGAGCGTGGCCATAGGGAACGTTCTCTCTATTTGTTTTTTTTTTTTTTATGCTTCGGTTCAGCTTAACTAAGGCAGCACCGAACTCCTTGACGTCGTCCTACTTGCTCGAACGTAGCTCTGATACCACTTTGTCATGAACATAAATCCGTGACTTGGATAAATTTAAGGTGAGGGACCGAGAGAGAGAGAGAGAAAGAGAAAGAGAATTAGAGATAAGAAAAGAAGTTAGAGTTCAGAGTAGAGAAGAGGAGAGAATTTTAGACGAGAAAGAAGTTAAGGTTGAGAGATAAAGAGAGACGTGAGATTAGAGAAAAAAGAAGATAATATTTCATTCAAGATAATTTTTGTGGATGATTACAACTCATAGCTAAGCTTCATATTTATAATACTAGGACTTGGGATTCTAGATTCTTCTAACTTAATTACATCAATTCTTACACAAGAAGCTACCGGTTGGGGATAACAAGGAAAAAGGAGGGAAAACTCTTCATCTACCTAGATATTTTTTATGTAATCTTCTAGAAGCCTTGCTTGGTGCTTAGGCCAACCGTGCAAAATTGGGCCGTGCAAGAGAGGGAAAATTGGGCCGCTTGATTTGGTCCACAAGAAGAAGGTGTGGACTTATGACATGATCTTGACAAGGGCTTGACATGGGCCGTGACATGGGCCTTTCACAAGATCACGGCTAGGGTCGTGAAAGTATAATAGCCCTAAACCTTTGCTACATAGCACTAAACTGAAAAAAAGCACAAAACCTGAAAACACAGCACTCAGATATACAACCAACTAAAACACCACGTTTTACACCCAATTTTCAAAAATAACAAGAGAAATACAAATTTTAGTAAAATCCTTACATCAATCCGCCCCGCATAAATTAACCCTTGTCCTCAAGTGTAAAAAGAAGGAATTCTACGTTGCAAATCAAATAGAAATTCCCACAAAGCATCTTCGGGAGCTCCATTCTTCCATTTAGTAATTGAGTGATTGTTACGCTTACAAGAGTTCTTTGCAGTATAGCCTCCAGTTTCCGCACATCTATATTATCACCAGGAAGGAGCCCATGGGTAGAACGTGGAAAAACCCCTCGAAAAGCCTTTAATTGGTTTGCATGGAAGACTAGGTTCACCTAGGCTCCAGTTGGAAGTGGTAGGTAATATGAAGCAACACCAATCTTCTCCAACACCACATATGGACTAAAATATCTTGGACTAAGCTTCTAAGAACTTGTCCGGTAGCTTCTCGTGTAAGAATTGATGTAATTGTTTTCCCTCCTTATATAACACCACATTAAACCAATCCAAAAAGTTCATCCATTTGTTTTGCTAATTATATTGTATCCCTCAACAAACCTATGATAATAAATGGCCAAACCCAAGAAATTCCTAAGTTCCTTATGATTTTTAGGAGATAGCCAAGCTTGAACCGCTTGGACCTTCTTTGGGTCAGTCAACACACCAGCGGAAGAGATTAAATGTCCCTGGTATTCAACTTGACGAATAGCAAACGAACACTTACTTTCCTTAGCAAATAAGATACCCTTATGCATGATTTTGAGCAGTATCTGCAGATGCATTAGATGTTCACTCATATTCTTGCTATACACAAGAATGACATTAAAGAAAACTAAAACAAACCTCCTTAGGTAAGGCCTAAAGATGTGGTTTATCAATCCTTGGAAAGAATAGGGAGCGTTGGTTAGCCCAAATGGAATGACCGAAAGTTCATAATGCACAGAATGGGTTTTAAATGCTATCTTGCACTATTCATTATCATTCATTCTTAATTCATGATAACGCATTCGGAGATCAATTTTGGAGTAAACCATAGAGTCCTCCAACTCATCTAATAACTCTTCCACTATAGGGATTGGGAATTTGTCGTTAATAGTTTGATTATTCAACAGTATATAGTCAACGCAAAGACGCCACGATCCATATCTTTTTCCAACCAAGACAACAAGTGAAGCAGAAGGCTACTATAGTAAATTATACCCTTATTTAACATGTCTTGAACTTGTTTTTCAATGACATCCTTATGTCCACTGATGTACCGGTAAGGTTAGATATTAATGGGGTTAGACCCCTCCTTTAGGGGAATCTTACGGTCCTGAAGGAGGTAAATCCCGCGGCTCATCAAACAATTCCCTATACACAGACAACAACAAATGAGTATAATAAAAATGCTAAAACAAAAAAAAATTTCTTTTTGAGAAGCCTGAACTTGCGACCATAGCATGGATGTAAGTAGCTTTTACCATTAAGGGCTTGTTTGGAATTGCTTATTCTAGGGAAATAAGTGTTTTTTTGGGAAAAAAAAAGCAAATATCAAAAAGCGCTTTTTATTAAAAGTAGAAGCTGTTTTTCTGCTTATAAGCAGAATCAAAAAATTGGTGCTTCTGATTATAAGCAGAAGCAGAATCAAAAACTTAAAATTTTTAGGATAAAAATACCCCTACTCAAAACATTAAAATTACATCATCCCCTATCATCTTTCAAAACTCTAACCCTCTACCCAACCAAATTGGTTCTTTTCGGTAATTTGACAAAAAAGGAGTACTTTTCTTAAACACTAGCCAAACACTAACGATAATAAAATAAGTGCTTCTAACTGGTTGAGCCAAACACAAACTGCTTCTTCAAAATAGCACTTTTCACTTAAGCGCTTTTATAGAAAGTGCTTTTGAAATAAGCAGTTTTTTCGCAACAATCCTAAACAGGCCCTTAGCTAACACACTAGTTATGATGGGTCTTGAAATATACAAATGACATCATCTATTATGAGGCAAAATTGAAGAATACATATACGCTTTGACGCTTGAAACTACGACCCATGACAAAGAAAGAACGTGCTTTGCCACTAAGCTAATAGATGTTTTAATGCTAGCTCCCGAGGTTGCTTTGTTAAAAAATTGTCCAGTTTTGGTACTGATGTAAAAGGTCAAGTGATAAAGTTGTGTGTTCTGTGCACCCCAGTTGTTTCAACATGCATCCACCACTATTGATCATATAAATATTTGGAGTGAATGAAGTTGTAAAATAATATATTTTGCTAACGTGAATTCATTTGGTGCTTTAAGTTTTAAAATGCGGTGGTACTTTTTTTTTCAAGCAATATATTTTAGGAAGTGAGTTATATACTTTGATAAGAGGTAAGGTGAATTTGCAAAGAGGTACTTTTTACGATTTGGTGAGAAGTTATATGCATGCTTGTTGTGAAAAGGATTAAAATTCAAATGGAGAATATTCTTTTTACAATATTGAAACTCCCCAAATTTCAAAATAAAACTAATTTAAACATTACAATGTAGGCAAGTAAAAGTCATCCATAATTAGCTGAGGATCTTAGCCTGGATGCGAAAAAACCTGAAAAAGTCAAAACCAACGCCGAAGATTCGAACTAGCAAAATATGACATGGCATAATAACATAATACAAACATAAAAAGGATATAGCAGGTTCAGGTCGGGGTTTTCAAAGCTAGACTGAATTTGGGTTGATCCGTTTAACTTGTCCAAGCAATTGGACTGAATTTATGTTGGAGTTGGTTAACCTGTTTTAGCACGCTTGATCCATTTATATAGTTATGTTCTTATCTCACATAACACAGTTTGAATTATATTTAGTAATGTTAAGTTGATAGTTTATTTTACAACAATTAGTCCAAAAGTGACCCATCTATATCTTAATATATATATATATATATATATATATATATATATATATATATATATATAACAATTTTAATTTTTCCATCAAAAATAACCCAATTCTATTTCCTAACTCAAAAATAACCCAACTTTAACTTTTCTACCTAAAAATAACAAAGTGTCAGACCACCCGCTGCACTTAGTCACCAATTCATTATTTTTTTAAAATCAAAATTTTGAGTTTTGTTATTTTTTGGTAGAAAAGTTAAAGTTGGGTTATTTTATGGTTAGAAAATAGAGTTGGGTTATTTTTTGATAGAAAAGTTTGAGTCGGGTTATTTTTTGATTAGGAGATATAGTCGGGTTATTTTCTGATACACTGAGATGTAATTGAGTTACTCTTATATTAATTGTTGTTCATTTTAACAATTATAAATATGTCATGTATTATTTTCAATATCAACCGTGACGTGTATTATTAGCATTTTTGTGAGCTGAAAAATTAACATTTAATGGAAAAAGTCACCCATAAAATTAAATGGGTAACTCATGGATTACCCATTTAATAATTGGGTTAGGTAAGGGTTAACAAGTCCTAACACATTTAATAAATGGGTCTAGTTTGGGCTGACTCTATTTCTAGCACCCCTCACATAACATGAACACAAACACAATATGAAATATTTATCAAACTAATTAGAACATGTGACAATAAACTATTTAAGCTTTGAATTGAAATAAACAAGTGCAACCTCTTGCAATACTCAAAAGTACACATACCAATGGATGACGCTTGTCAAATCTAACAAGAAATATTGCATTTGTGGGCTGGGCTTGCCTCACTTTCGAAATTAAAATGTATGTAATTGCAAATTGTGATAACGACGTGGTGGTTTGATGCGCACATAAAAGACTCATATCTCTCCCCATCGTTCTAACCCTAGCCATAATATTATCGAGTGGCTGGTAGTTACCTTCCAATTTTCGACCAATTTTCTCAAATCAGTGTTTTGACTGCTTTCTAAGAGCAGTGTAACGCACTAAGGTGCGTCTCTCTCTCTCTCTCTCTCTCTCTCTCTCTCGTGTTTGTATAGTTTTGCTTCAACTTATCCCGTAATTCTACTTGATTGTGTGGTTTCTCCTTGTTAATTTTATCTAATTGTAATTAGCTTGCAGTCTGATACAGACCAATAAATAAATAGCAGTGGATAGGAGGTCAGTGAGGTGAAAATGCTAGTTAATTAAGTTAGTTGATAGCAACTATGATCCATTTCCTTTTTTTTTTTTCCTTTGTTTCTTTCATTTTCTTGTCTCTTCTGTCTAACAGAGTTTGTTATAGTTGGTGTGGTGCGTGAGATATGATCTTAAGCCTATATTCAGCATATATAAGCTACCAATTGGATGTAATGAGTTTTTATGATGAAATTAATACGAAATATCTTCTATCTCTCTCAATTTCTTCTTCTTCTCCCCCCTTAATTCTACTCAAACGCTATCCGAAAAGTGCTTGGTATTATCGGTGTCATTGATATTATAGCCCATATCCTCTGACCTGTGGCTAATGACCTACAACGATGGCTGACAACATAAGATCAGCATCAGAGATTCGAAGAGTAGAGGAAACCTTGTTTACGCAGCTCAAAGCAACCAATGAGAAAGTGGAGCAATCGACAGGTGACTCAAGGCTTTGATCCAAGAGTTGATAGAAATGACTATTGGAATTACGAATCAACAGAGTCAAGCCAATAATAGAGGCTCTGCATCAAATGGAGATCAGGTTCAGAAGGCTCCTAATACTACAGCAATCAATCATCACCAGTTGGGCAATGCAGGAAACAGTTCACACTCAACAAGATTGAGCAAGGTGGAGTTCCCTTTATTCTCTGGAGAAGACTTGAATGGATGGTTATACTTGTGTGAAAAATTCTTTTCCATAGATAATACACCTTCTAACGATAAGCTAAGATTAGCTTCCATACACCTAAGAAGACTAGCCTTACAATGGCATCAAAGGTTGATGAAAAATAGACACCCCGATTTTAAGCCTAGTTGAGAAGAGTATGTGAGGGCCTTATAGAATAGATTTGGAAACCCTTATGATGATCCAATGTCTGAATTTATGAACCTGAGGCAAGAGGGAAGTGTTAGTGAGTATTTAGCTAAGTTTGATGCTATTGCAGTGCGGGCTAATCTCAATGAATCACAATAGCTAAGGTTCTTGTTGACTGGATTGTGAGATGAGCTTAAGATGGATGTTAGAGCAAGCAGGCCCCTCAAATAGCAGCAGGCTATTTATTTGGCCAAGCTAGATTAGTCTAAGGTTGAGGCCCTCTCCAAATAGCTTAAGTATTCTAAAGTTCCTCTACTACCCGCACCAGTGACTCATAAGACATCAATGAACAATATGAGAACTAATGTCACCAGAAATGCCCCAAGTAGAATGAACCCATTATCTACAGAAAAAGGTCACATAACACTATCTAAAGCTGAAATTCAAGAGAAAAGAGCAAAAGAGCTATGCTATTTTTGTGACGAATGATTTGAGCATGGTCATAAATGCAAGGTCAAAACACCATAGTTGTTTATCATTGAAGCTAATGGGGAAGTAGAAGAATAATCTTACGATGACTTAATGCCCATTACAAAAGCTGACCCAATTGAGGAAGTGTCTGCACAGATATCACTTGTCAAGGGATCAGCACTTCCATACTTTGAGGATCACGGGATATAAGGGGAGGAGAGTTTTACAAATACTGATTAATCCAGGATCCACCCACAATTTCATAGATGCTACCTTGACATCCAAGGTGGGTGGGACTTTAGCAGCTAGGAGTCCTCAATTATTTCAGTGGCAAATGGTAGCAGCACTGTTTGTGAGTCCAAATGCAGAGATTTTACAAGGAGAATGCGGGGTCACACCTACACAGCTGATTTTATGCTTCTTCCCCTCGAGGTTTGTGACATGGTATTAGGAGTGGAGTGGCTATCTACCCTTGGAGACATAAGGTGCAATTTCAAAGAACTCACAATGGCATTCCTTGTTGAAGGAAAGTTGAGAACTCTAAGGGAAGATAATACAAGGCCTTGTAGTGTGATCCGTGTCAAGGCTATCACTAAGGGCCTCCCTGAAGCACCCTTTATAGCTCAACTACAAATTGACATCTGCAACTGTGATCATGCTACTCCTACAGAAATGACCATGGGAAGATCCTCTGCAACACAGAATCAGCTCCCAATTCCATCTGAAATTTAGAGCGTACTGAAATAGTATGAGGCTTTATTTAAGGAACCTCATCAGCTGCCTCCTTCCAGACCTCAATTTGATCACAGAATACATCTGAAGGAAGGGACTCAACCATCAACAAAGACCTTATAGACACCCTTCCCTTCGGAAGGATATCATATATGAGATGACTCAAGAGTTGTTCTTCAAGGGGTATATTCAGCACAGTGTTAGCCCATATGCCTCAGCAGTAGTGCTTGTTAAAAAGAAGGATGGAGGGTGGAGAATGTGTGTAGAGTACAGAGAGCTGAACCGAGCCATTGTCAAAGACAAATTTTCCATTCCCTTGGTGGAAGAGCTTCTAGATGAGCTAGGAGGAGCAGTGTTGTTCTCTAAAATAGATCTTTGATCTGGTTATTTCCAGATCAGATTGTGCCAAGAAGACATTTCCAAAACAGCTTTTAAAACTCCATGTGGGACATTATGAGTTTAGGGTGATGCCATCTGGGCTCACCAATGCCCCATCCACGTTCCAATCCTAATGAACTCCATATTTGCCCCTTATTTTAGGAGATTTGTTTTGGCGTTCTTCAATGACATATTAATCTACAGCTCCTCACTGTTTGAGCATGTGAAGCACTTGCAATTATTCTTCGATCTGATGCAACATCATCAACTCTTTGCCAAAAAGAGTAAATGCACCTTTGCTGCTAATAGATTGAAGGTGTCACAACAGATCTATAGAAGGTGGAAGCAGTTAACAAATAGCCTGTCCCTAGTAACATCAAACAGCCGTATGCTCAGTACCTGTCTTGGCTTTGCCAGATTTCTCTAAACAATTCATTATAGAAACAAATGCTTCCAGTGTTGGTATTGGTGCAGTTTTAATTCAGGAGCAACACCCATTAGCATTCATTAGGAAGTCCCTTAGTCCTAAGCAGCAACTTCACTCGGTGAATGAGAAGGAGTTACTTTCAGTAGTGCTTGCAGTACATAAATGGCATCAGTACTTGATCAACAACACCTTTGTGATCCGGACTGATCAGAGAAGCTTGAAGTGTTTGTTGAAGAAGAAAATTAGCACTCATTTTTAACAATTATGGCTCTCCAAGCTACTAGGCTTTAACTATACTATTGATAACAAGAAGAGAAAGGAAAATGTAGTTGCTGATGCCTTATCCGGAGTTTCTAGCCATGAAGTGGCTTATTTGGTGCTTACAGTAGTAGAAAGCAACCTCTACCACCTACTGCAATTGTCATGGCAAACAGACCCTCACCTACGGCAACTCATAACCTAGCTGCAGATTGATAGCCAAAGCCATCCTCATTATACATAGTAGCAGAGGTAATTAAAGAGGAAGGGCAAGCAGGTGGTTGGACAGGATCCGGATATGCAAAAGAAGATCCTCCAATGGCTTCATGAATCACCAAGTGGAGGGAGATGCTACTCTACAAAGGGTCAAATCCATATTCTTCTGGAGGGGAATGGGGCAGGCAGTAATGGCGTTCATCAAGTAATGCACCACATGTCAATCTTGCAAACATGAGACAGTAGCCTGTCCTTGTTTGATACAGCCCCTTCCCATACTTAAAATAGTTTGGACTGACATATCTATGGACTTCATAAAGGGTCTCCCGAGGTCTTTTGGAAAGGATGTCATTATGGTAGTGGTTGACAGGCTCAACAAGGCAGCCCATTTTATTGCTTTGACGCATCCCTACTCAGCTTTGATAGTTGCTCAAGCATATGTGGACAATGTTTACAAGCTTCATGGTCTTCCTAGCACAACAATCAGTGATAGGGATACAATCTTCCAGAGTGATTTTCGGCAAGCTTTGTTTTCAATTCAAGGGGTTGATTTAAAACTTTCCACAGCCTACCATCATCAAATAGATGATCAGACCAAAGTGGTCAATAGGGGACTTGAGACCTATATAAGGTGTATGTGCAACTTTAACCCTTCACATTGAGCTAGATGGCTTCCTTTAGTGGAGTGGTGGTAAAACACCACTTCGCACTCCTCCACAAACAAAACTCCTTATGAAATAGTGTATGGACAACCACCACCCATCCATATACCTTATATAGCTAGTGAAAGTAATGTGGAAGCAATTGATAGGAGTCCAAGTCAGAAGGAATAAATGATCAGGGTCATGAAGTTCCATTTGAAGCATGCTTAGAACAGGATGGTTTAAACTACTACTAAAAGTCATTCAGATAGGAGCTTTAGCATTGGAGATTGGGTTTATCTGAAGCTTCTACCCTACAGATAGATCACCATTGCATATCGGAGCAATCACAAGCTCTTACCAAAGAATTATGAGGAAAGATGGCATATAAGCTGGCTTTACCCTCTTCTGCAAAGATACATGATGTCTTTCATGTCTCTCAACCAAAACATCATCACGGCCCATTACCTAAGCATCCCATAGCAATTCCTGACGACTTAGACACTTATCCGAGGAAGATACCAGAGACCATACTTGAGAGGAAGATGGTGAAGAGATGAAATTGTGCAGCTATAGAAGTCTTAATCCAATGGCAGGGGTTACCCAGAGAAGAGGCAACATGGGAGTTTTTATATGACTTACTGCCCAAATTTCCTGAATTTCACCCTTGAGGTCAAGGGTGCTCTTTATGGAGGGGCTATTGATACAAACCAATAAAAAAATAGTAGTGGATAGGAGGTCACGTGAGGTGCAAATGCTAGTTAGTTAAGTTAGTTGATAGCAGCTATGACCCAGAGAAGAGGAAACATGGGAGTTTTTATATGACTTACTGCCCAAATTTCTTTATTTTCTTTCTTCTTTTCTTTCATTTTCTTCTCTCTTCTGTTTGACAGAGTTTGTAGGAGCTGGTGTGGTGCGTGAGGCGTGATCTTAGGCCTATACTCAACATATATAAGCTATCAATTGGGTGTAATGAGTTTTTATGAAAAACGTAATACAAAATATCTTCTATCTCCCTCAGTTTCGTCTTCTTCTTCTCCCTCAATTCTACTCAAACCCTATCCAAAAAGTGCTCGATATCACACTCATAGCTTCATTTCCATCTAGTTTTTGTAGTGTTTCAGCTTGGCGATATTGGAATAGATGTGCACCTAGGGGTCATCTTCTAGTTCTTCCTTTGTCTTCTTTTCTATTCTACTTTCCTATTTAAGTTGAGGTCCACACTTTTTTGCCCTTCTACTTTTTCCATTTGGAGTTATACAATTTTAATATACGATTGAATTAGATTTATTTGGTATTGTATTCATAGTTGTCAAAAACTAATTATTTTAAAGTTTAAACATGTGGGTGAAGATACAAATATGATTTTATCCCTTATTTAGCCGTTTCTCGAGTTTCTAATGGGTTTAAAACATGAACATTGTGCAGATCCATCTCGCACTTTGAAGTTCATTCTTTGACTTCTCACTCTATCCTTTCTTTTCCTCCTAACTTTCTTTCTTGCTTTGGGGAACATCAGAACTTATGGCCTGAATTACCCGTACTCTAAGCATCCTAGATACGACATTCGAAAGATAAGTAGAAGTATGTTGAAGGGGAAAGATACACCTAAAAGAAAGATATGGTTCATGGAATCAAATCATGGAAGGATGTCATGGATGTTATGGAATCTAAGTTGCTTTTGAAACTTACATTTTCCACAACCTTTTTGGTGATGATGTGGCCAAGGTAGTGCCAAAAACTACTTAGACATCTTAGCAAAGAGTTTATGCAAGTGTAAGAGACTAAAGACAGACCAGAAGCGCAACAATTGTTCCTCCCAACTAGCAGCATATACTAGAGCTTAATCAAACAAAACCAACACAAATTTCCTTAGTATTCCACGAAACATCGTTTATTAAAACTGATCTTAATCTCATTAGGTCTTAATATTTTAAATAACCGAATATCTAATCTCATTAGATATTCAATGTTATAATTAGAGATTTTCTAAACTATTTTAGAAAAGATTATCACACAATCTTAATTTGAATCTCATACTAATTAATTATTTATTTATTCAAGGTTATTTAAATAATAAAATAAAATAATTGTTTTTTAAAGATTATGGGGCGCGTGCCCAGCACACTACTGGGCATGTCGCACCCCATTATTTAATTTTTTTTATTTTATAGTATTGTTTAAATAAAAATAGAAATAACATATTAATATCATTAGATTGTAACCGAATATCTAATCCAATTAGATACTCTTTGTAAATATTTTAACTTAACTGAGCAACTAATCGTATTAGATATTCAATGCGATATTGTATATATCTAAATAACTCAACTATTTTAATATCTAATGACATTAGATTATTTAGAATAATACTCCCAGTACTATTAATTAAAATTTATCTGGACTTCAACAATTTAAATTTGATGAACCGACAATCTAGTTATTAAATTGTTTAATAACATAATTAGGTATCCTTTCTTTTAGCGAAATTCTCAATTTCTCTAATTCCAACTCTATTCACGACATTTATTACGCTTAATATTAATCTCATGCCTATTATGTATATAATTAGAGGTGGCTCTGATGCCAAAGTGCCATGTGCTTAAAATGTGAGGTCCTCCACGAGGAGAATTAGGCCTTTAGGTGCTGAAATAATGGCATCTCGAGCCCAGTGTCCTGAGAAAATTATCACCCTAGTAAGGGTATAAAGTACTCGAGGCTCGAAATGGTTAAAGGGTAAAGTGAGCTCGAGCTCAAGGAATTTCCAAGAAGGTTGCAAGACATGTGGTTTCTGGGCTCGAGATGGTTACTTGGAGTGCAATCTCAGGTACTTGGCCACTAAGCTTTATCCTATAAAACGTGGGGCTTCTAGAGAGGGACTTCAGCTAGAAATTCGAATGTGGGCTCTAAGGAATTCCCTCCAATACTGAATCATTGACACGTTCATTAATCTTTTATGCACACAAGAAGAGCTTAGTGGCCTGATGTGGGGAGAAATTACCACAGAATGAGGTTATAAAAGATCATGTTCATGAATCTTTGATAGGTGGCACCAGCGTTCTTTAGCCCAAATGGCATGGCCACACATTCGAAGGTCCCTGTTGACCTTGGCCACCTAAATGTAGTCTTGGGTATCCTTAACCACTATCAGAACTTGGTAATATCCACATTAGCCATCCAGAAAAGATAAAACCTCATACCTCGAGGCCGAATTAGTATGAATGTTAGAAATATGCATGGGATATACATTTTTGGGTGTGGCTGCATTCAGATCCCTAAAATTAATAACAAATCCAATTTTTCCCTTCTTTTTAATTACAGGAACAATATTAGCTAACCACTCTACATGCCTAGTTGTTATGTTGAGCTTGACCTTAAAGAGTCTCTCAATTTCCTCTTTAACCAAATCTATGACTTCTTGGAAAATCCTTCTCTGGCATGGATAATAGGCCTCGGGCCTAGCTTAATGGGTAGCCTATACTCCACCAGCTTCCTTTCTAGGCCAGGCATCTCACGATGATCCCGGGCGAAGCAGTCCTTGAACTCAAGGAGTAGGCTTACGCACGGCTTCCTCTGTTCTTCAGAAAGCAAAGCGCTCACTCGGTTTGGTCTTGGGCTTTCTATTGAACCTAAGTTGACTTTAAAGAGAGGATATTGAACTTCAGCTCTTAAGTGCTCTATCTTGGTTGGTGTTGCTCTCATGTTAGACAACTCCAACTCTTTCTCTTGTGGAATTTGGACTTTGAAGCCACTTTTGGAGTTAAATGGCTGCTTAACCCATTTACACCCTAAAATTGAGGGAGCCGGGACGACATTGTTTTGAGCAAAGTGCCACGTGCTTAACACATGAGGTCCTCCTCGAGGAGAATTAGGCCTTTAGGTGGTTAAATAATGGTGTCTCGAGCCCCGCATCTTGAGAAGATTATCATCCTAACAAGGGTATCAACCACTCAAGACTTGAGATGGTTGAAGGGTAAAGGAAGCTCAAGCTCACAGGAATTCAGATGTAATCTCAGACACTTGGGTACTAAGCTTAATCCAAGAGAACATAGGGCTTTTAGAGGGGGCTTCAGCTACAAATTCAGATGTGGGCCCTAAGGAATTCCCTCCAATACTGAATCATGGACATGTTAATTGATCTTTTACGCGCACAAGAAGAGCTTAGTGGAATAACATGGGGAGTTGTTGCTGTAGAATTAGGGAGCAACAATTATTTAGTTTTTTATAAATAAGAGACTTTGTGACTGTCGAAATCAGTACATACACTCAATACAAAACTTTTTCAAGTTCTCTGTTTTCATAGGAGTAGTGTAACTTAGAGTATCATAGAACTTGTTGTACTTCCTTCTTCAATAATACAGTCTTTCGAGCTTTAGGTATGAACTTCCTGTTTTAATCTGTTCCCAAAATTTGGCGAGTTAAGAATTAGGGCTTTAGTTTAAGGCTCTGACGTCCAAGTCTTGACCTTGATGCTTTTGTCCTAATCTAGTGTCCTGAATACTGTTCGCTTCATCTTAATCTTGTCAGACCTAAACTCATTCGAGTTATTATAAGTCATGGGTGCCAGGCTTAATAACTAGATTGACTCAAGCTATAAGTGGATTGTTGAGCTCTTGGGTTTTTCTCTGCCCCAGTTCTTGACTTTTAAGTTTACGAGGAAAGGTGTCTATGTAACTGCCACTAAAGTTAGGTCCATATCCTTTTATTTTTGTGTCAATATATACACAAAAAATCGACAAAACAATATTAACCATGTTTTCTTAATAGAAGCATATGCTGAACTCACGGTATAACCGAAGTCAGATACACCAAAATATCACAACGTTTTCTCTGAAAAAGGTGAGCGGTTGAGGTCAAAGACATGCGGTTTGAATTTCAGCTCACTCCCTAGTTGCGATGAGTCCCTTTTACATTTTTTTTTGTTTTCATTTCATGGCTACGACATCACACTTAATTACAAAGAAAATAAAGCAAACAAGCCCACAACTGATCCTTACCAATGCCAAGCTACTAGCTTTGCAATAACTGAGGAGATGGCCCTTTTGGCCTTTACTGTAACGGCTTCGCTTGCCCCCATAAGGTATCTTATTCTCCTTGAAGGTCCCTCTTATCTAAACGGCTCTCATACATCCCTAAACGTCTGAGCCATTTGACTCCACCTCAACTCGATTAATCTCAGCCTTAATGATTCGGCTTTCGAGGATGGCTATCATGTCTTCTCCATGGGCATCTTGAGGATGGGTCCTTTTCAAGTGATGGACCCACATCATCCTCGTCAAATTTTACCTCAATAGAATTGGTTGAAGATATAAATGGTCTGTCACCTGCCATAACAATCTTATACTTGTCATGGTTCCAGAGGACTAAATACCAGTGAAGTGAGGATGTGATACAATAGTTGGCATGCAGCCAATCCCTCCCAAGCAACGTGTTAAACCTCTAGATAAATCTTGAAGTTTAACCTTGTGAGAGAGAGTGTTGATGAGAAGAGAAGTGAATGAGATGAGAAAAATAGAGAGAATTAGATGAGAGAAAGAGGGATCTCAAAAGAGATTAGGTTGAATTTTCATTGAATGATCTTTCAATACACAAGAACTAACTACTTATATGAATCAAAATACAATGGACTTGGACCACTAGCTTCAACCGACTTACCTAACTGGCCACCAACATTAACCAGCTCTTGACCCAACCAAAACAACAGTTATGATTCAAGAATCCGAGGCATGAAAATCATGGTGGCTGAGCCGTTGTTCAGCTGCTAAGTTGCTGCTATAGTCATTGTTAGCTGCTGCTATTCTGATGCTGCGTATGCTGGTGGCTATAGGATGTTTTTAAGTGATGTATTAGCTTGATCTTAAGTTCCTTTATTGCATTATATTGATTGTAATAAGCTGCTTGTCTTCTCTGCACTAAATTAAGCCTGCAGTGAAGCTGGGCACGGCATGTGTTCTGTTAGGATATTAGCTTGCTGTTAGTTGGCCTTGGCGCCAAATGTGGTTTAATTGTTAGTTAAGCTTAGTTCTAGATAATTCTAGATAATTCCTAAGTGGTTTAGTCCTTGTGAGGTTAGATTCAATGTATTAGGCTCATATTATGTAAGTAGTATAAATAAGGGTTATTAGCTTGTAATCCTTAACTTTTGATGAATGAATTGAACTCATTTGATTTCTCTCTCTATTTTCTCATCTCTTTTCCCTTCTTTCTCATCTAAACTCTATATTCTTTCTCATCTCATACTCTTACTATCCCAGCCGAGGTTAAGGTTCAAGACCTAATCTTGAAACCTTAACAATTGGTATCAGAGCCAGGTTTGGCTTCCGAATCAAGCTCATATCCTAAAAAAAATTTATAAAATCTAATTAATTGTGTTGCAATTAATCAACAAAAGAAGGTTTGATATTGGTTTAAGCCAGATTTGGTGATCAGAATTCAAATCTGAATTGTTGAAGTGATTTTGGCGGTTACTGCATCAGCTCACTGCAAGGCCTGGGAATATCATTTTCGGTTGGGATTAAGGTGATCAATTGCATTGAAGAAGGTTTATTTGATCCACATTATACTTGATCAACATAAAAATAGCAGAAATCATCTGAATTGAGGTGATTACAGACTTTATAATTCAGAAGTAGAGATGGAGGTAATGGTTTCTGATCTTCAAGTTGCAATTCATTGAGAATTGGTGGTTGTTGTTGGATGATGTCAAAATTGTGCCGTTAAGCATAAAAGTAGTGAGAATTCATCAGAATCTAAGGTGATCTTTGAGAATTATATGTTATGGAGTCAAGATTTGCTTAGACGACAAATCTGTCAGCAGGCGAAATCTGACAGGAGAAGCGAAGGTGTTGAAATCTGATTTCGTTCATTGAGATCACTTGAGTGTGGTGTTAAGAACTTAATTTTGAGTAGAGTTGAGCCTAATTCAGAAGTGTGAGTCGAATTACTCGACTAAACGTTCCTGTCAGAAGTCGCTTGAGGTTAGGGTTTGTTCGAAGTTCTGTTCGAAGTTTATCAGTTAGGGTTTATAATCATTGACGATCGTGGAACTGATAGCAAGGGATTGTTTGTGCAAACGAACGAGTATAACTTCATAAATCAATCGATTGTTGAAGAGTTACGAAACAAGTTTTACATTTCTGCGAATTTCGAAATTGTTCTCTGCAAAGGTGTTGACTCTAGATCGAAGTTGTTGTTCATTTGCAAATATGGTTGATGGAGAGAGAACTCGATCAGAAGCGGGCGAAAATGTTACAATCAAACCTCAGTATTCCATTAACGATCAGTTTCGGGAGTTATTTGCCAAAGCTGAACAGCTGATAGCTCAGTTTGATCAGCAGTATCTCGAGAATAAGCAGCGAAATGACAGCATTCAACAAATGTTGAAGAAGCTTTTTGGTAAGGTTGCGAATAAGGAAGATCGGGTGCAACAAATTGAGCCTTATAGCCAGATTAGTCCAACTACTGAAGTGGTTCTACCGCAAGAGTTCGTTGTTGAGCAAAAAGAGGAGGTACAATCTGTTGTTGTTGAAGATGAACTCGACCATGACAATGCCGAAATTGAAGAACACAAGCTAGAAGAACCTGAGTTTGAACAAGATGTCTCTTATGAAGACTCTATGCCAGAGTTAGAGTCTATTGACGATGTTGAGGTACAATATGACGTGCATCCGGATTTGGAATATGATTCTCATGTCCAAGGAATGATTAAGAAAGCAAAGCATAAGTCGAAGAGAAATCGTCTAAGTGAAGTATTGGGAGATGTTGTGGGTAAAAAGAAGTTGTCCAAGCCAAAATTGAAGCGTGTGGTTGTGGCTCAACCTAGTTTACTTGATGATCAACAGGAGTTAACTCAAGAGGCTGCTCTTACCGATATGTGTGCAGGAATACAAGAATTAGTTGCAGCAGAATCTGAGACTCCAACGGGAAAACTTAACGCCATTGCTGAAATATCATTGAAAACATCTCCACATTTGTTAAGTATTGTCCCTTGGCAAGTCCCTCTTCAATCAGATGGAGGCATGTCTCAACATCACATTCCAGAAGTTGCTGTGCGATCTCATGAGCTTCCAAATGAGGTATATTTGAACAAGTCTTATGATCTCATGAAGGAAAAGATGACATTGGCCATGCTTGTGACGGTTAATCCTCAAGTGCACCTTCAAACTGATGGTGTTAGTCCTCCAGATTCAATTCTAAAAGCTGATATGCATTTTCGGCATGCCGATCGGCAAGTTCGGAATGATTTATTCTTTTATGTGAGTAGAGTTATGACTTGTCCAAGTGCAAGCTCCTATGATAAGTTACCGCCTGATCTGGGAGAAGGTTCTCGAGGCTATTTGAAGCTGAGAAGAGTCGAATCCTTGCTGAAAAGAGGCACTCGAGCTGCGAGAGTGCGTTTCAAGGTTCACAACAAACAAAGCTTGTTTCCTATGCGAGCTATTGGGTTGTTGGATGTGTATAAACGTCATATTATGCTGAAGGAAAATGCAGTGTAGTCCAATGTCAGTGCACGAAGCCAAGTAAGCATAGAGATGTTAGCATTTGACAATTGGGATCAATTGCAGGTGACTGGTGATGATAGGGTGCAGATTCCAAACATGTTTGGGGTGATTTGTTGTGATTGTTTTGAGTGGAAAATCATATGCATAAGCTCCAATATGTCCTTAATGTTTTGGTGGAAAGAATCAACACAAGATTGGGGAATACTCTGGCTAACATCAGTGTAAAAATCAGCAACAAAGCTCGGGACAGAACTGCAGGATGTAGGAAGAAATTTTGAGCTATTCAAGAGCTTGGTTGGTATCTCCACTTGATATATTTGTTACTTATGCTTGTGTTGGTTGGTAATAAAGCAAAGCTTGATTATTTGATGCATAATGGGTGGATGGATAAGCTTTGTGTTCAAAGGAGTCGAGTGCGCAGGTCGGAAGAAGTAAACTGCAGCCTTAACAGAATTATTGGGCATGTTTTGGATGTTCAAGTTTGGTCAGTGTATACTTGGCATTCCACAATCGATATTGAGCTCCTAATTCGTGTGTCTTATGCAAGAGTTTGCGAAGAAGTGGTTGGAATTTTGAAATCTTACAAGTTTACTCTCAATATTCCACCAAAAGCCGTTTTGGAAGAGGCAGAAAATTCTTGGAGAATTTCTTCACTGTTGGTAGTGAATAAGCTGATCAGATTGAGTTTGGTTGGTGCTATTATGCCTTTTAGAAGGTGTAATAACTTGTTCACTTCAAGTAGCCTCCATATGGACATACACCGAGCTGCAATATGTCGTTATGTACTGCATCAGGTTGGTACTGCTGAGTTACTGGACTCTGCAGCAACGTTGGCGCCATTGGAAAGCAATCAAGAATGTGTTAAGCATGACATGAGTTGGTTTAACATGTGGTTGTGTGAGCAATACAAATTTTGGATAAGATCCAAGATGAAACAATTTAGTATGTGTGTTGCTTCCATGATCAACAGATATGGTTATTGGAGCTGCATTTTCAAATGTTTGCAAGCTGAATTCAATATTTGGTTCTCTTGGTTTGAGTTTGGAAGGCCTCCCGAGATGCTCAAGGACTTCATATGCAGTTTAATGGAGACAAAGATACACAAAATCAGTAATGTAGCTTACTACATGCATAAAAACAGAATTGTTTCTGCATTTGGGGAATTTCAGCAGCGAGTCTGGGTTTTGAGCCGTGTTAACTGCAACAGGAGGGGTTCGGAATGTGTTGATGATGTTTGGTTTGATCATAGCGGACCTCCTGAAGAGCATTATGTACTCAAACGCAGACATGGCATCACGATAAATTGAAGTGCTTAATGGTCGTCTCAGCTGCAGATTTCAGCAAACTTCATCACTTCAGATGTATTTTCTTATGCAACAAGTGTTCTTCATTGTTACAATTCTCTTCTATTCTTGAGGACAAGAATGTTTTCAAGGGGAAGGGAATGTTATGATTCGAGAATCCGAGGCATGAAGATCATGGTGGCTAAGCTGTTGTCCAGCTGTTAAGTTGCTGCTGTAGTCATTGTTAGCTGCTGCTATTCTAATGCTGCGTATGCTGGTGGCTGTAGGATGTTGTTAAGTGATGTATTAGCTTGATCTTAAGTTCCTTTATTGCATTATATTGATTGTAATAAGCTGCTTGTCTTCTCTGCACTGAATTAAGCCTGCAGTGAAGCTGGGCATGGCATGTGTTCTGTTAGGATATTAGCTGGCTGTTAGTTGGCCTTGGCGCCAAATGTGGTTTAATTGTTAGTTAAGCTTAGTTCTAGATAATTCTAGATAATTCCTAAGTGGTTTAGTCCTTATGAGGTTAGATTCAATGTATTAGGCTCATACTA
Organism: Simmondsia chinensis; assembly: GCA_018398585.1. Classification (NCBI taxonomy): domain Eukaryota; kingdom Viridiplantae; phylum Streptophyta; class Magnoliopsida; order Caryophyllales; family Simmondsiaceae; genus Simmondsia; species Simmondsia chinensis. The sequence continues at coordinate 19,451,129 of JAGTTD010000002.1, forward strand.
TGTAAGTAGTATAAATAAGGGGTATTAGCTTGTAATCCTTAACTTTTGATGAATGAATTGAACTCATTTGATTTCTCTCTCTATTTTCTCATCTCTTTTCCCTTCTTTCTTATCTAAACTCTATATTCTTTCTCATCTCATACTCTCACTATCCCAACTAAGGTTAAGGTTCAAGACCTAATCTCGAAACCTTAACAACAACTGACCTTCAATCCTAATTTGGCACCAAAACAACTAGCTCACAATACAAGTTATTACAATTCAAACAATTAAGCCTTATTACATCGAATCATAACACAAAGCATTATAGCTTGAGGTAGTATCCACAAGAAAGAAGGTTGTCGACTTACTAAGGTTGCCAATAGTTAACTCAATCGGGATTACCCCTTCAGACTTGGTGGTGGTCCCAAAGAAGCCACAAATTGCCACGTCAAAAGTTATTAAGTCATCTTGAGATTTTCCGACAACCCTCAACATGTATGATGGTAGGATGTTAATAGCTGCGCCATTATCCACTAAGAACTTAATCAACAAAATGCCATGAAATTGGGCTTTAATGTATAGAGGCTTAATGTGTTCGATGGTTATAGAAGACCCATCAAACATCATCTTCATCACATCAGGTAGGCCATCAGTTGATTTGGAGGTTAGAGACTTAATTTTAAAAGATAAAGGATCAATAATACCTTTAGGACCTTCTACTTAGCTACATGCTCCACCTAGGGATCTTTGTCTTTAACCACTCCATCTCCTTCAAGGTTGCCTTACACCTCAATTGCCATAAACTCCAGAGAGAGAATCAATGAAGTTCTCACGATAACTTGTTCAGGGAGTGATCCAAACTGGAAGTACAGCCCCTAATCTGTCTCCTTCCTAGGACTTTTATAAATTTGCATGTCCTGGTCTTGAGCCTTAACTTTACATTCAACCTCCGAGGCCTTAGACTCCTCAATTAGCTTAGGGGTAGTCTTTCTTATGGAAGTTATTCTCAATATCGGACCATGTCAAGTTAACGTGGTCAAGAGCTTCCTCTAAATGGATGCCAAGAGGACTATAATCCTCTCCATCATCCGATATCTAATGACTCCACGAATCTTTGGAAAGTTGTTCCCACCAAGACTCCTTTCACTCTGAAGATGTGAGACTGGCCCATCTCTTGAGCTTCTTGCGTGGCTCTTTCTTAGCCTTCTTCATTATTATTTCGGCCATTACTTTTGGATCTTCGAGATCCATCGGTTCTGGGCAACCTTTGTCCTTATCTTCATGGCTAAAATCTTCCTCAGCAAGATCCTTGACCATCAAAGAGCGAAGTTGAGCTCTTCCCTTTGCCGCCTTTCTATGAAAAAACGTTCTTCTGAGTTAGAGTAAGTTTGGAAGAAGTAGCATTCTCTTTCCTAAGCTGGTTTTTCCTCCAAATATTACCAAAATGAACCCCCAAGGTTGTTGTCCTGGCTGTCATGATCCTTAGGTAGTATCCACTTCAATCACGTGGTACTTTGGATTTCTCTAGGGATTCCCAATCCTTTTGATTAACTAAGCCTTCGATGTAAAACCTTTAGTTAGCTTGGAGGACGAGGCTTTCCTTGAGGATGCTGGTATTTGTTTTGGATATAATTATAGCCTTATCGTCTTAGACACCGGTCTATGGGCACAACCTCCACAAAGGGAACGAGTAAGCCCCATGAACTTCCTCATTATTTCCTTTCTGGTAGCAAAGACCGTCTGCAAATGTTCATTGGTGGGCATACCCAAGTATATCTCCCCTTCATTTCTGATACATGTATGGTTATGCACATCTTGGGAGAAAATAGGTAAGGTGAGAACCCTGCCAAAGTCTCCACTAGCCACCTTAAATAATGTTAAACTTTGGAGTCCCCCAAAAAGATGGTCGAGGCGAGCAAGCGGGTATGGAAGTTCTCTGATAGGAAGTCGCATGATAACTAGTAATCCGTCAAAAGGGTGGTATTAGGCCCATCCAATGACATGATGAAAGGTAATAGAATATAGGCTACGTGTTCCAAGCATTTGCCTCCAACATCAAGAGGCCGAGCTCATCACCTAGATAGTGCAAAAAATCTTGCCTCTAAGTCAATTTTGATGAACCCAACGAGCACATAGAGAGGAGGGATCCGTGAGCAGAACCCAGATATGCTTAATGATCGAAGTCTGGTTCCACTAAAAGAAACGACGAATCCCTAAGCCACCCTCATGTCTTGAATAACAGAGGTAGCTCTAGGCAACCTTTGCCCCCACCCCCTGGGGTGTGGGGAATAATATAAATTTTATTGGAAAAGTAAACTCTGATACTGATCGTTGGGTTCACAATTTTTCAACTGTGGTCAAAACAAGGGGTACCTATTAGAGCACTTGAAGTAGGAGACTCTTCTCTCTACCTAAGCCCCCCGGTAGGAGAGGCACGCTTCGTGACACCTCACACGCGAGAGCTCCTAGGAATAGAGTTATCTCTATAAAGCCCTTTGCTCTAATGTCGGCTGTTGGGACGAATTTTAAAAATTCTCCCTAAGTTTACGTAGTGGAAGGGGTTTAGAATTTGTAATTCTAAACCTTAGTTGATTTAAAATTCCTAATTTTAAATCTACATATTTAAATTCATAACTTAAATCTACCAATCAAAATTCTTAATTTAAATCTACCAATCTAAATTCTTAATTTAGATCTACAGGCCTTTTACTCTAATACATTCATAACAATACATAAACTTAAATAGGCATAAAAATAAATACTATAAATAAATAGAAAAGCGAAAACTAAAAGAAGATGGAAAGAAAACGTACCCGGTGCTGCTCCAATATAAGAATATCAAAAAGAAATAACAATCTTCAAACGAACACCAAAATCGAGACCCCCGCGATCTTCTATGCAATTACCTAGAACTGCCAGGATGGTGGGCTCCAAAAAATATTAAACTTTGAGGAAAGAAAAATTTCAAAGAAAATTTCTCTCTCCAACTAGGTCTCCGAAAGTCAATACTCTCATAAACCTTTTTTTTAATTCTAAAATTGAATGCAAAACTTTTGGAATAGGTACCTCTATTTCTTGGGGCATACCGGAGCAAAAACAAGCAATTAAATTGATGTCGGATTCGCCAGTTTAAATCAAAACGCATCATTTTAATTAAAAGCAGCTAAAACGCGTCGTTTTGCAACTGTTCAAATTGCACCCTTGTTTAACTATCTGCGCGTGCCACATGGTGGGCCGCGATTGGCCCGCCCACAAGCACACGGATCATCCTCGTGCGCTGGTTGGTCCATACACAAGCACACGGATCGCGGTCTATTTGAGGATTTGCTTTTTTTTTTCTTTTTGCTTTATTTCCCACATATAAAAATTCATCTTATAAATTTTAATTTTGAAAAAAATTTATTTTAATTTATAATTTTTTTTAACTTTTATTCATCTTATGAATAATGTCTAGCAAATTTAAATTTACCCATCTCGTGGATAAAAAATTCATCTTATGAATTCTTTAATATTTTTCCGATTACAATAAAAACAGAGGCTTGTGCAAGGACCTCCGGGACAATTTAAATCTAGCTCCAAATAGGCTAAATTAAGCATCTCATAAAACAATTTAATTACCATTTAATGAGACTTAATTCCACTAAATAAATTTCACTTCACTCCATACTTAAACCATTTATTCGAAATCTCTCTAATAAACTGTGTTGATGACAACAACGCCTCCATTAGATGTCAATGATAAAGGAAAAATATAACTACTACCGTTATCCTTCTCACAGCTTCTCCATTAGTTACCGACTCGCCCTTCACTGAATAATTCATTTATACTTAAACATATTCACTGTATAAATTCCAAATGTCAAGCATTTAGAATACTTTGGCCAAAGATTCTGAACTATTCAAATATTTGCGAATCAACTAAGAGGACATCTGTATCTTATAAGAGACTATAGATTCTCTATTGAATACCTGATCCTTGTCACACTTCACACCGATGCCCAATGTACGTGGGAATTCAGTAATGCGTTTAGGCCTTACTTATAGTACACAAAAGTCACTAACGCTCCATGTGCAAGTCAAAAATACCCTCAGAATTTAGAGTCATCGTTCAAACAATAAAACGTGAATCACTAATATCTGATAGTAGTATAGAAATAAGTAACCCACATGGTCCAACTCAGTGTGTCAATCTTATTAAACACACCAACCCAACACTTTTGGACCTCCATCCAAATAACCGTGACAAGTCATCTAAAGTGTTAGGTGATGGTCTTAACAAACAAGTAGTCCAAGCTCATCGTTGACCATGAGTTGTTCAAATAACATTCCATACCATTTGTTCCAAGTCTATATGTGGGTAATCTCATTATCCACTTAGAACAAATATATAAAATGTAATATGAGGACTACATCCATCTCATGGATGTCTCCCAAAAGAAAATCACATGCAGTATAAATGCTCGCTTACACAAATTTAACTGGGAAACGGCTGGGACTTCAATTTGATTTATTAATTAAAATAATATATCCAGAATAAATCTAGATTTCAGGACACTGTTCCTAACATAGAGCTAGCGAGGTGCCTCTCCAAAGAAAAAAGCTGCCAGAGTTGACTCGATCTTCCTAATCATCGCCTTCGAAAGCATGAAGATCGATGACCAGTACACCTAAATAGCAAACATGACAAACCTAATGAGCTACTAGCACCTGGCATAAGATAATAAGCATGAAGTCCATAAACGAATGCGAGAGACAATACAACCCAAGAGCAGCTTGAAATCAATGAAACGTAGCCAAGAGTTAATCATAGGTAAACCCTAATACCTGACTAGACACTACCCCAGACTAAAACCAAGACATCGAGAATCACATGTTGCACCCTGAAAATGAAATATTACCCTACTCTTATGTAAAAAGAATCTTAATTTTTCAGTCATCTCTCTTAGGAAAAAGACTTCCATCTTAACTCTAGATTCAATCAATAACAACCTAATCAAATGCAAAATGTAGATGAATTCAAAAGTTGCCGTGAAAACACCAGAATGTTCACACTTTAGAAGTGAAAATATATCTCTGGAGGAGAAAAAATGGCAAAGTGAAACATGAAAAATGTTAAGAATTGGATAATCCAAGTAGTACTAAGCTTAGCTGATGCAGATAGGGATCGAAATAACCTAATCGAGATGAAAAAAGGAGTTTTAATTGTGGTATAATTAGGATTTTATTTATTAGTGTTTAGTTTTATTGAATTATGTAATTAGATTTAGGTGATTGGGTTTTGGAGTTATATTATTATTAGAAGTAGTAGAGTTTAATTTAAAGTAAGATTAGTTCTTAGAATTAGATTATTTTTATGAGTAGGGTTTTGTATGTCCATAAATAGGTCATTAGTTTATAGTTTTTGGAAGCTTTTGATGAATTGAATAATTTTATGAATTATTTTGTTTGTGTTGATCTTTGTAGTTTTTATTTTAAAATAGTTCAATAAAAATTACGTAGCTCCCCTTTTAGGTTATTGCTCGAGTATTCGCAGAACCAAGGAGTTTTAGCCAATCCCTTTTTAATCTCGCATCGTTTGGTACGATCAACGGGTAAGAGGCTCCTTAATCCCAAGATTCCCATTCACGTGTTGCATCATTAGTCTTATATAGATATAAGACCTGCAACAAATGGATGAAAGAAAAATCCTAACAAACAGCACCTAATTTACTGAAGTTCCATAACAAACTGAAAAATTACTAACTTGACTAACTACCTACAGCATAGTTATTTTTCTTCATTGTTCAATGGCCCCTGCAAGTTGGGCAGTAGATCCAAGCTTGGCCAAGCAAATCTTCAATTAAGCTCCACTAACAAGCTTGGTAAACATATTTGCCTGTTGAAATTTTTGAGATGATGCGTGCGATTCCGATTACTCCTTCAATTTGGTTCTGTCGTGAAAAACTGGGTTTTCGGCTATATAGGTAGCTGATTTGTAGTCGCAAAACAAAAATACAACTTGATCATGACAAACATCAAGGTCTCTTAACAGTTAAAGACACCATACTACTTCGCAAGTTGCATCAACAAGGCTCCTGTACTCCTCTTTTGTTGAAGATCTAGAAACAACCTCTTGTATCTTTGCTCTCCAAGTGACAAATGAATCTCCTAGGTAGACACAAAACTACCCCTTCTTCATTTAAATCACCATGAAGGAAAGCATCGTTTACATCGATTTGCTCAAGGTGCCAATTCAATCTTGATGCCAAAATAACCAAAAATTTGACAAAATTTTGATGGAAAACATGGGGTCAATGAGCAATCAAAAATGAACTCAAGTTAGACATAGGAACTCAAAATACAAAAATCAAGTTTAAGAAACGAAATTTCTAACTTTGAACTGAATTAATCTCAACAGGACTAACCTTGACCTCAAAGGAAGTTAATCAAGGGCTTTAAATAACCAAGCTTATACACAAAAGGGTCAGTCACAAGATAGACAAGACAATCATAAGCATGAACAACACAAAACTTAAGCTCTAGTAGGCAAGTGTATAAAATGACTAGCACAAATTAAATAACAATTGAGTAATGAAAAGGGCAGAGAAAGTAATTAAACTAAAGAATTATTGTGCCAAAGAGTAAACCTCTACCTCAAGTCATGTATGCCCCCATACTGGTACAAACGGGATCCCTAACACTCCGACTCCCAGGGTTAACACGGTACCCATCACCAGAGTGTACTCTCGGTTGATGGGTTGGAGTACGCCTCAATTAGCTCAATAATAGAACAATAACAAGAAATCGTCTTAATTTTGCTCTAGTGCCTATAGTTCCAGTACCCACTGGATCTCCAGCGAAAGGAAAGCTCCGGCTCCGGAGGGTGGCGCCACCCCTGAACACTGACCTGCCGCCGCCTAAACAGCCCCTCACCTCCACTGCCATTCTACATTCCTGCGATTTCTCTCGGCCTGTCCAATCACGAAATAGGTAAGAAGTAAAGGATTAAGAAGGAAAGCAATTTTTTCCTTTTTTTTCATTGAAGGGAGCCTTAAGTGTAGAAATACAGTGAGTAGTTGAGATGGGAGTCGGGATACATGGAGAGATATCAGGAAAGCAAAACTAAACTTGCATCAATGTTCTCTTTTTCCTTCCATTAATTATTGATTTATTTTATTTATTTATTTTTAACTCTTCTCTAATACGCCATACACTAGGCCCACAAGGCTTAACCAAGTCAAATGAAAAGAAGGTATATGAAGTGGCTATCACACATTTTAGAACATATATGCGGGATATAAGACTTGGTGCTAATTGAACAAAATTAAAGTACACTACCCCCAAAATCCAACAATCCTCCACATGATTCAATCTTGAGAAAGAGGACAAAAGATGTTACTGAGTAACGAGACCCACACTTTACAATGCCAATGTCATTTGGACTTGTTACGGCTCCTAGTGAATACGCATGTCTCACAACCACCCTAGGTGAACATTGTCTTGAACTTGGGCAGTCATTGTACACACACTCACTTCGTGCAGTCCTGAGGTTGAAACGCACTCCTTAATCCAGACATATGAGGTCCTTCACAACAAAACAAATCCGATACCTGGGTACTCAGGAATGCTCTAGAGAGTAAGACCTTACTCTCAGCAAAGGATGTCTTACCAGCCCCACATTCCTGTCGGTGAGTCCATCAAGTGTGTTGCCCCCACACCACCATCACAGGCTATGGACATCATTAAGAGCTTGGAGCCCATCCTCAACATCATGGCAGATTGGTGTGTCCATTAAGTGTGCTATCCCACACCACCATTATAGGCTATGGACAACATTAAGAGCCTTGAGCTCATCCTCAAGTCATGGCAGTCCTTACATATCTGTAGGCCACAAAAAGCATTAACTCGAAATGGGTTAGGGTGTCTTAATCACAACTTTCCCAACCTTGGCTTCATTTGACCAATTGAATATCGAGAATAACTCCTGAGATGGGTATCCACCAAGATCAAGATTTACAAGTGGGATTAAGCCCCATTCCCTCTGCTATACATGTCTCGCCTTCTTAAAATGCATGTAGGTACAAATCGCCTTCTTAAAAGGATTTTAGCATAAGTCGCCTTCTCAAAAGGCCTTTAGATATGAGCCACCTTCTTAAAAGGCCTTCAGAATAAGTCGCCTTCTCAAAAGGCCTTTATAAGTAAGTCGCCTTCTTAAAAGGCCTTTAAAAGGAAGATTCATCAAGCAGTCACACTCCTAACTCGAGTGAGGTCACAAGTGTCTAAGGCAACATGCCCTTAGCTTGCCAAACCCATCAGGTGTGCAGTGCCCACGTCATCCTTCACGGACTATGGGTAGGTTAGCCTCAAGCTCAACCTTCACAATGGGATTAAGGCATTGGACATAAAGAAAAGCGGTACTTAAGTTCGCCTCTTCCAACATCGATCATTAGTTGCTCTTACCCCCACATCGAGCCATCTACAATGAATTGCTAAACAACCAGGTCCATATCCTGCCAACTTCAATAAGAGTGAGTAAAACACAATAAAGGAGAACATATCATATCAATAAAATCATATCTCCACCCCAAGTACTCATATAGTACACACACAGTTGGAAAAATAATTGTGTACCTCAAAATTTCAGTTTTACATACTATCACAAGAGTGAACCTTTATCATCTCAACTCAACTGGCTCACCATTGGTTAATTCACGAAAGACCATAATCAACGCGTTGTCTTTTTACCATTCAAATTAAGGCAATCCACACATTCATAGGGCTATCGAGCTCAAGTACTAGCATCATCAAACTATTCGCACTGACTTTAGATGGTCACCGCAATAATATTTCTACAATAATCAATTCATATAAGCTAGCCATAACTAGCAAACATCAATGAAACCACAATAATCACAAAAGATTTTGGTCAAACAACATATTTCATTGGCTCTCGGGTTCTAACAAAATCCCCCACAATGGAATGCCTCACACTACATTCCTTAGCCATTCAAAATTTCTACCTACCAACTTAGACATTAAGGTCAATTCGATAGCACAGGTTTAAGAGGAGTCTCCCAAGATACAACTAGCTATAATTCCTAAACACATAGCCATTAGTGAAATAGCTCTCATCGATATTAGACACCCAATTGGCATCACATTATCCATTTAGCATAACACAGAATCTATTACAATGTAAGCCCCAATGCATAGTACTTCACTAGTACCTTAACAGTTTGATTAGAACATTTAAGTACTCATCATTTAGATCAAGGTATGTAGACTAGATCTACCAATGACATATAATATAACAAGACAAGTGTTGTGTTATTCATCAAAATATAACACTATCAATCGTTTTGGCGCTTTCCGCCTTTGTTACAGTATCACCTTTTTTTTTTTCAAGTGAACAATAGGGTCATCTAGTGGGTCATCAAAATGACCAAACTTTCTAAGGACTTTCTCCACATAGTCAAGAGTTAAACTCTTCAGGTACTCTAGAGATTTTTAAACTAAGTATCATTACCTCACATAGATCATTCACATCAAACACAAACTCAAAAAAGACTATTGTATTTACAATATTCACACTCGTGCCAAAAAGAGGGGCATATCATCAATGTGATTTTTCACACATTCACAATGTCAATATAAAAGAACTCATACGTGACTAAGATTAGTCAAATTATGAAGCCACTATCTAGGGGTTAAACAAAAACTATATTGGGTGTCTCAAACTATTAAAGACAGTGTACTGAAATTCAGATTTATTGTGGATATATTATTTTAATTAATAAATAAAATTAAAGTCCAAGTCATTTTCTAGTTAAATTTGTGTAAGCGAGCATTTATACTACATGTGATTTTCGTTTGGAAGACATCCATGAGGTAGGTGTAGTCCTCAGACTACAATTTACATGTTTGTTCTAAGTGATTTATGAGACTAAGCCACTGATAAACTTGGAACAAATGGTATGGATTGTTGTTTGAAAGGCTCGTAGTCGAATAAAAATTTGGACCACTTGTATGCTAAGACTATAACGTGACACTTTAGATGACTTGTATTGGTCATGTGGATGGAGATCCAAAAGTGTTATGTTAGTGTGTTTAATAAGATTGACACACTGAGTTGGACCATGTGGGTTACTTATTTCTAGACCACTATCGGAGATGAGTGATTCACGTTGTACTGTTTGAATGACGACTCTAAATCCTAAGGGTATTCTGGACTTGTACATGGAGCGTTAGTTACTTTTGTATACTACAAGTAAGGTCTAAACGCATGACTGAATTCCCACATACACTGGGTAGCGGCGTGAAGTGTGACAAGGATCAGGTATTCAATAGGGAATCTATAGTCTCGTATGAGATACAGGTGTCCAATTAGTTGATTCGCAAATATTTGAATAGTTCGAAAACTTTGGCAAAAGTATTCCAAGTGTTTGACATTTAAAATTTATATTGTGAATATGTTCAAGTATAAATGAAATATTCAGTGAAGGTTGAGTCGGTAACTAATGTAGAAGCTGTGAGAAGGACAATGGTAGTGGTTATTTTTATCCTTTGTCATGGACATCTAGTAGAGGGGTTGTTGTTATCAATACAGTCTGTTAGGGAGATATCGAATAAATGGTTTAAGTCTAAAGTGCATTGAGATTTATTTAGTGAAATTAAGTCTCATTAAATGGTAATTAAATTATTCCATGAGATGATTAATTTAACCTAGTTGGAGCTAAATTTAAATTGTCCCCGAGGTTTCTACGCAAGCCTCTATATTTAATGCCATCAAAAAATATTAAAGAATTCATGAAATGAATTATTTATCCATGAGATGGGTAAATTTAATCTTGCCAAACATTAATAATGAGATGAATAAAATTAAAAATTATAAAATTAAATAATTTTTTGAAAATTAAAATTCATAAGATGAATTTTTACATGTGGTAAATAAAGCAAAACAAAAAAAATTAAAAAGGCCTGAAATTATTACATAGTGGTCGATCCGTGTGCTCACGGATTGACCAACCAGCACGCGAGCTAGGAGGATGATCTGCGTGTGCAGGCGGGCCAATCATGGCCGCCATTTGTCACGCTTAATTCAAAATAGAGGCGTAATTGTTATAGGGTTAAAAAGATGCCTTTTACCTGTTTTTGAAACCAAAGCGGTGCGTTTTGCTTTTGTTCAGTGAATCCCACATCAACAAATTTGATTATTTCTGTTCTGGTATCCTACTATAAATAGGGGCACCTATTTTAGATGTTTGGCATTCAATTGAATTGAAACAAATTATTTTGGGTTTCTAGAAATTATTTCGAAGACCAAATTGGAGAGAAAATTATCTGTTGAATTTTTTTTTCCTCGGTTTAATATTTTTCAGAGCCCACCCTCTGGACAATTTGAGGTCATTGCGTGGAAGATCATGGGGTCTCGATTTTCTTGGTTTTCTTATTTTGAAGCAAATTCGGGTATGTTCTTCTTTCCTTCATCTTTTAGTTTTCGCCTTTCTATTTATTTACAGTATTCGTTATTATGCCTATTTAAGTTTACGTATTATTATGAATGTATTAGAGTAAAACGGCTATAGATCTAAATTAAGAATTTAGATTTGTAAATTTTGAATTATGAAATTAAATCTGTAGATCTAAAATTAGGAATTTCAAATCAACCCTAGGTTTAGAATTATGACTTCTGAACCTTTCCGCTGCGTAAACTTTATAAAATTAGGGAGAATTTTTGAAATTTGTCCCAACAACTGGTATTAGGGCAAAGGGTTTAAAGAGATAAACATATTCCCGGGAATTCTCGCACGTGAGGTGTCATGAAGCGTGACTCTCCAGCCGGGGGCTTAGGTAGAGAGAAGAATCTCCTACTCTAGGTGCTCTAATAGGTGCCTACTGTTTGTGACCATAGTTGAGAATTATGAACCCAACAGTCGGCATCAGAGTTTATTGTTTCAACAAAAGTCATATTTTTCCCAACACAAATATGTAAACCTTGTATTATATTTAGGAACTTTGAACCCCTCAGGTTGTTTCTGTAAGTTTTCTTCTTTTATATCATAATTCAAGAATTTGGTCTTCTATGAACCCCTAAGGAGACCTAGTAGCACCTGCGTATGATCGATTCTGACTCATTATCAATGAAATCTCTCGAAATAGGTGCATTTATGGCTTCATAACATCATCAAGGGTTTTAGGATTTTCCTATATTTGTTTTATACTATCATGTACACCCCAAAAACAAAGTGCTTGGTCAAAAGGAAAAGTACGAGTAGGTAAAACCTACTTCATCTAGAGACCCTCACACTTACAGGTAGTGGATATTAGAAACATAACCCTTTTACATTAAGGTATATTATTTAACCTTTAAAATGGATTACCAATAAAGTGAGTAGGAACCGCAATAGGGCTTCCCCCCACAACTTAGAGAGTAACTCAGTAAATCAAGGCTAAAGAACATCAAATTTATTATTTTTCCTCAAGCATTTTATTTTTAAAACAATCTTTCTAGAGGAATATGGTATCACATTCACCACCTCTATTCGACCTAATCCTTTTGATTTATGGTCTAGTTAATATTAACTTCGGTTTTATATTTGAGGAACTCCTAATAGCCTCATATTTGAATTTCAAAGGTTATTCCTTAATAAATCTCGATTAGTCGTCAACAACAAGATATGGTACCTTTTTACCACCTACACTCATGATGTTTTAAAGGTTACCCAAGTCACTGAGACTGTGTTAAGGAGGGCCATTAAAATTTTTAACAAAGGTCAAGTTCCCACATTTGAGCCTAATAAGCCACCGATCTAACAATTTATTAATATAACAGAAGCTTAATTTATTTTATTCATTTTGCCACAATTTGATATAGAGAATGCCTTTTTCTCCACAAGTTCAAGTATCCTTTGTCAATATCCTTATTTGATCCTTCAAATGTTTTATCATTTTTAAAACATGCCATGGAATCTAAATTTCTTTGTGAAAAATTCCATCCAGTCCAACTATTAGAGCTCATTTTACCCGTTATTTATCAGTATTGTTTTGGGACATTTTCTTTTGGTTTTTCCTTTCTGTATTTAGGTGTTCATATCAAAAATATCAGAAGCCTCTCATGTTTGGAGCATTCTCTCTTTTTCTTTCTCATCACTTGAACTAGGGTTTTAGCATTCAACCATGCAAATAAAGCTACTTATCGGCAAAGCAAACCCACTAATCAATTCGCAGTAACCCATTTCCCCTTTGATTTTGCACAAAATCAGACTTGGGATTGCAATTTTAAATCAAATTCTATGTGATGACTAAAATGAAATCAACATTCACTCTGATATGATTACTCATTATACTTAAATAACTTAGATTGATGGAAAACATGGACTCAATGAGCAATAAAAAATGAACTCAAGTTACACAAAGGAACTCAAAATACATAAATTGAGTTTGAGAAAGGAACTTATTAGCCTCAAACTGAATTAATCTCAACAGGACTGACCCTGACCTCAAAGGGAGTTAATCAAGGGCTTTAAATAACCAAGCTTATACTCAAAAGGGTCAGTCACAAGATGAACAAAACAATCATAAGCATAAACAACACAAAACTTAAGCTCTAGCAGGCAAGTGTATAAAATGACTAGTAGAAATGAATAAACAAGTGAGTAATGAAAAGGGCAAAGAAAGTAACTAAACCGAAGAATTACCGTGCCGATGAGTAACCCTCTGCCCTAAATCGTTTATGCCCCACATTGGTACAAACGGGATCTCTAACACTCCGACTCCCAGGGTCAACACGGTACCCATCACGGGAGTGTACTCTTAGGTGATGGGTTGGAGTACGCCCCAATTTGCTCAGTAACAGAACAATAACAAGAAAGCCTCTTAATTTTTCTCTAGTGCCTGCAGTTCCAGTACCCGCTGGATCTCCGGCGAGAGGAAAGCTCCGGAGGGTGGCGCCACCCCTGAACACCAAATTGCTGCCGCCTGAACGAACCCTCACCGCCACCGCCATTCTACATTCCGGTGATTTCTCTCGGCTTCTCCGATCACGAAATAGGTAAGAAGTTAGGGATTTAGAATGAAAGCAATTTTTCCCTTTTTTCGTTGAAGGTAGCCTTAAGTGTAGAAATACAGTGAGTAGTAGAGATGGGAGTCGGGATGCACAAAGAAATATCAGGAAAGCAAAACTAAACTTGCATCAATGTTCTCTTTTTCCTTTTATTAATTATTGATTTATTTTATTTATTTATTATGCCATACACCAGGCCCACAAGGCTTAACCAAGTCAAATGAAAAGGAGGTATACAAAGTGGCTATCACACATTTTAAAACATATATGCGGTATATAAGACTTGGTGCTAATTGAATAAAATTGAAGCACACTACCCCAAAATCAAACAAAGTTAATTTAACAACAGGTCAAAAAGTACCCATAAAATCTATCCCATATTGTTGAGTAAATCCTTTGGCAATAAGCCTAGCTTTACGCCTCTCAATACTAATTCTTTACCGTGATCAATTCTTATGATTTTAACGATTTTGTCAAATTGAACAACAACATGAATATAAAGTAGAAATGAGATTAGCAACTTCATTCTTGTTTTTTATCTAGAAAACCGAAGTGTCCCTAGAATAGTCATCCACTGTAGTTAAGAAGAACCTTTATTTGTTTAAAATCTCAGCTACTCCCATCGAATTTGAACTTAACTCTATGTACGCATTTACAAACTATAGGTTTCTTATTGGAAAGCAATGGTTCTACGTCCTAAGTGTGATTATGTGCAAAGCATGAACCTCTTCTGCCATTGGTTTTTCCACTCGGGATGCCTAATTGCTTCAGTTAATGACTCAGGTTCTTTAATAAATGATGCAGCAAAACTCAGACGCCTTTGTTACTCACCAAGCTTGCTAGAACCAAGCATCTGATCAAGCACATAAGTTCTGTCACTAACTGAAGTTTCATTCCTTAACAGGTTACAGTAATAATCATACAAATATTAAGGCCTTTTAGTATTCCTGACAGACCTTCTAAAAGAAATTCCATTGGCTTCAGTATTATCATAGTTAGTCTCATGCCCAACATCAGAATTAACAGAGTGCTCAGCCTCATTTTCTAAACCTTTGTAAGCAGCCTCAGGATAAGATTGACTACATACAGGCAATGGCTCAACAAAATAAATAGCAACAGGTAAAACCAAATTTCCCTCATCAGGAGGATCATTCCTTTCGTTTCAAAATAAGGACGATCACCAATGTTTGTTTTGCACATAATCCCTTCAAATGGGTCACCATAAGGCTTATGTTGAAGAAAAGAAAAGATTTTTTTCATGGAACACAACATTTCTCGAGAAAAAAGAAAGTCTTAGCATTGATCATACAACTTATTGTTGGAATTGGCGTCTTGAAAACCTAATTAGTTAGTTTTAAAAATTAAATAAATAAAATTATTTTATTTATTTATTGTTTAAAAATATTTTTAAAAATTAAATAAATAAAATTATTTTATTTATTTATTGTTTAAATATATTTTACGAGTCAAATATGCATATTAATTTTTTTCTAAAACGTTCCATGAGATGAACATTATCCAATATGACGTGTCAGGTCTGGTTTAAGTTGTCAATGAGATTGAACCACAAATCAACTTAGATCAATCTAATGATATGCTGTCAAAGTATATGTTCAAAGTCGGTGATGAGTTTGTAGAACTTGTCTGGTATGACTATAAGATGATACTTTAGATGACTTGTCTTAGTCATGTGGATAAAAATCCAAAAGTAGTATATTGGTGTTGTCTATATGATTAGAACACTGAGTAGAACCCACTGAATTAGTTGTTTCTCTACAGCTATCATAAGATGATAACTCTGAATCTAGGAAATAGTCTGAACTCATGCATGGATTGTTCGTTGCTTTAATGTACCTAAAGAATTAGTCAAAGTTGGTTAGCTTAAATCTTACGTGCATTGGGTAACAACTTGAAGTGAGCGGGAACAGTTGTTTTACGTAGAATACATAGTCTCTAACGAGATAAGGATATCCCCTAGTTGATTCGCAAATATACGAACAGATTCGAGAAACTTTGGCCAAAGTATTCCACATGTTTGGAATTAATATATAAATTGTTTTCTATATTATTGAATTGTTCGAGAAGGGTGAGTCGGGAACTATGGATAAAGATGTGAGAAAATTAGCGATAGTAGTTAAAGCTATTTTTCCATACGAATAGCCAATAAGGGGTTAATTGTCATAATGAAAGTCATTTGGAAATTATTGAATAAATATATTTGATTCTAGAGTGCACTAATATTTATTTAGGAATTAAATATTACTAAATGGTAATCAATGTTATCAAATGTTGATAATTAGATTTGACCCATTTGGAGCTAGAACTAAATTATCCCTGAGGTCCCCCTGCAAGCCACCGGAAGTACAACAATTGAAAATGTTTAAATTAAATTCGTGAGATAAATTATTTATTCATAAGATAAATAAATTAATTTTGCTAAACATAGTTCATGAGATAAATTATTTACTTATTAGATGAATAAATTAATTTTACTAAACAATATTCATGAGATAAATTTTATACATGTGGAAATTTGTTGTTGACGTCATCATGATGTCAGCAGCTAGGTATATACGTGTATAGATCGTGTATTGACGTCAGCAAGCAGAAGTTTTGGTTATAAAGAACTGCTTTTTTCACCGTAATTGAAAATATGTAATTTTTAGGTTTTATAACCTAGTTTTCTCTTACGAAAAAACCCTGGGTTCTCTAAATTTATATTTAGCATAATTTTGTTTCAGAATTTTTCCTAAACTAAATATTTGGGAGTCCACACTCCGGGTGTCAAGGGGCTATTTCTGAGATCTCACGGTTTCGATAATTTCTACTGGACAAAAATTGCGGTACACAATCTTGGTATTTCTTAATAACCTACCTTTTAAAGCTTTCCTTTAATTTTCGGAATTTTAGTCATGCTTTCACTTCAATGTTTATTACGCTTAGATATTCCATGTTCGTTATGTTTATATTAGAATAGAGGTACTTTAGATTTAAAGTTATTTTCGCTGCGCCTGATTGAACCAATTTAGGAAAAATTTAATTTTCGAAATTAAATTTTCTCAAAAATGAGTATTAGAGCACCTCTAATTATATTCATAATAGGCATTAAATTAATATTAAGCACAATAAATGTCATGAATAGAGTTGAGAATCAAAGAAATTGAAAATTTCGTTAAAGGAAAGAAAATCTGATTGGGTTATTAAAAAGTTTAATGACTAGATTGTCGGTTCATCAAATTTAAATTGTTTAAGTTATGATGAATTTAATTAAATTATGTAGGATATTATTCTAAATAATCTAATGAGATTAGGTATTCAATTAGCTGAATGATTTAGGTATATAGAATATCACATTGAATATTTAATTAAATTAGATGTTCAGTGAACTTCGAAGTTAAGCGTACTTGGGCGAGAGCGGTACCAGGATGGGTGACCTCTTGGGAAGTCCTCACCCTCATGTTGGGGGCACTCGGAAACAGCCTCTCTTCAGGGGTAATACCTTGAAGGGGAAAGGCTGCGTACATCTGTCCCCCCAGACCCTGCTTAGGCGGGAGCCCTTGGGGCACTGGGTATGTTGCTTTATTAGATGTTCGATTAATATAAAATATTTACTATGATTATCTAATTGGAATACATATTCAGTTACGATCTAACGTGATTAAGATCGGATTTATTCATTTATTTAAATAATATATAAAATAAAATAAAAATAAAATAAGGTAAATAAGGGACGTGCCCAACACAAGGCTGGGCATGCCCCAATTATAATAATATTTTTATTATTATTTTATTTTATATAATATTACTTTTTAAATACTTCGAATAAATAATAATTAGTTAGGATGAGATCCTAAATATGTTTATGCGATCATCTAAAAGAGTTTTAGAAAAATCTTTAATTACCACATCACATAAATCTCTCTCTTCTCTCTCTGTTGTGCTGCAAGCCCAAAGGGCCTCTAATCCCTTACATCACATAAATCACGTCGGGAAGCTCTGCTACCTTGGTTCTTGTTCTTATCTGGATAGAAACACAAATCTAAGATAGAAAACTATGTAAAGGAGCTCTTGAAGATGTCTTTCATTACCCATTGATAAATTTCTTACGCATCACCAATCATCATTGTGCTCAAAAAGGACGGCACTACACACGTGCATGGACTATCGCAAATTCAATGGACTCATTATTAAGAATAAATTTCCAATTCCATTGATAGATAATTTGTCAGATGAGTTACATGGTTGCTTTATAGGCATTACAAGGTAGAGGTGCGCAAAATAAGTGAAAAATTGCAAAGGATCTCACCAAACGCCTATAAAATGTTGTATTTGGAATAATTCCAACTTAAAAGTTAGTTATTCAAGCTACATACAAATTGCAAATTTTGTTACATTTTGTTGTAATTTGATGTCAAATAGCTATTTTTAGCTTGAATTTGATAATTTTGAGTTGAATTATATCTGAAATATAAGAATTTTCATAGCAATTCATGACAGACACCATATGTTGTTCCTTTTCTGGTGGTGTTTTCGATTTTTCATGTTGGCTTTCTTTTTTTTGTGCTCAAATTGAATTAAAAAACTAAATTTAAATTATAATGTGATATTCCTAGTTCTGATTCCCTTGATGGAAAAGACTAAATATGTAAAGCTATTTGTGATGGAAAATTTCATGGTCATTATAAAAGGAAAAGAAAAAACGGTTGGTTAGTTTTCCGTAGCTGTTTAAGTGGGGGTGACTGTCTTCAAAAGAACCTGAGATAGGGAGGAAAGAATTATGCTATATCTCATGCTGTTATGGTTTAGCTAAGATGAATGATCATCATATGTGCAATCCCTCAATCCAGTTCTCGATTTATGAAATGTCAGTTAAAACTCTTAGTGAAAAACGTGTAGCTAACAAGCACGGAGTGATGCAACTGCTTTGGAGGGAGCCTCTTTGAGGCATTAGGTTTGTTATTGTTGTTGTAGTCATTCACAAAATTTCCTTTATGGAAGAATAAAAATCCTACGAGAGGGCTTTTGTTGAATAGCCCTACGGGTGTTTACTGTTACCTCATAGTGAATTCATCAGTCCAATTGACTGCGGGGATCTCTTTTTCTTCCTGTTTATTGCATGTGATAGCTCAATGTCTTTTGTTTAACTATTTCTCTTAAATTATGCATGGTCTTTCTTGCTTTACGTGAGAAATCAAGGGATTCAGACTTTTTGGATGCGTTATTAGGTCCTCAAAATAGAGTTCTTTCTAGGAAAATGAACAGATTGATGGAGAACTATTATTATAAATGTTTTTTTCCTTATTAAAAAAAAAAGAGAAAGGACATAACAAACTATACACCTATAAATAAGCAACAAAGCAAAGCAACATATCCAGTGCCCCAAGCGCTCCCACCGAAGCAGGGTCTAGGGGGCGGATGTATGCATCCTTTCCCCTTCAGGGTATTACCTATGAAGAGAGGCTGTTTTCGAGTGCCCCAACCTGAGGGTGAGGACTTCCCAGGAGGTCACCTATCATGGTACTGCTCTCGCCCAAGCATGCTTAACTTCGGAGTTCTAGTGGGATCCGATGCTGGCGTATTGGTACCCTCTTTGGTACTAATTGTAGTTAAACCAGATTTCTATTACCACAAGTCTAACAAGGAACCTTTCACATTATCCAACAGTAATTGGAACAATGCCAAAGAATGCTTCTATATCTTGCATGAGATTAATACTCCATTTTGTTGAAGTCATTTTCCTTTCGTACACTCTTTTGGCCATGATGTTTTTTGGTAAAACATACTAGGAAGGACATGATAAAAGATAGACTTTATAAGAAACAAATTAGGTGTGGCTTCTATTGAAGATAAGTTGTGGGAGTGACGTCTGCAATGGTTTGGGCATGTTAGGAGGAGACTAAGTACTTCTCTTATATTGATATGTGAACTACTGAGAGAAAGGAAGAGGCAGGTCAAAGAAAAGATTGATGAAGATGATTGGACATTGACCTTGGCCATTTAAACCTTACCGAAGAGATGGACTTAGATAGAGCTGAGTGGCAATTAAAGAAATGTGTGGTCGACCCAATCCAACTGTTGGGAGAAAAGAGCACCCCGATGCTTGTTCACAGTGTCCTTGGGTTTGCATGCCAATTATTTTTGCTGCTTTACTTATCTTAATAAGTGCATTTTCGTAAATATTGTTCTTTTTAGGGTTGGGAGCCCTTCGAAAATAGCCTTGCTACAGGATAACACCATGTATGGGTAAAGCTACGTACATCTTATCCTTCCCAGATCCTGCCTTGGCGATATCCTCTTTGAGGCATAACGTGCAAATATATTTTATAGTTCTTTGACGTGTAAATACTTTTATAAGTATATTCTAATAAATAAAATTCATGCATAATGTGCAATCACATAATTGCTTGCTCAAAATCATATATCTCATTTAATCCAACGTGTGGGTTCTTTGTCTAATGAGATTCTCTAAGCATTAAATCTTAATCCTTTCTAAACTCTTCCCAGCTACATGGCACCTAACAGAAGTTAAAACACCCTCAAGATCATTGCAAAAGCAAGTTCTAGCATCATCTATAGGGCCTTCTAGTCTAGAATTTTGAGTTTTGAAGCCTAGAATGTAGCACCTAGGCATGTAATAATATCTGTAAGCTAGCTGATGGATTTCAAAGCTCAGCCACTTGTTGCAAGTAGTATTAGCAATAGTATTTACTTCCCTCCCTTTGAAATTGTTGTTAACGTTGTAAGCAAAATCTGTTGGGAAAATTGTTTGATTTGATCATCTCTCCACACCAAAAATTGCTTCTTTTATTCTAATAGAAAAGTTTCTTTTATACAACTAATATGCAATATTTCGTTAGCTGCGGGTTTTCTTGTGCCTAATTGACTTCTCCCACTTATGTTATGTCTGATCTAAGGGATGCACTGTGGCGAAGAGCAAATATTTCTCCTTCAGCTCTCAGTTTCTCAAGTTGAATGATTATCATGATGTAGTTACTATGTTTGCAAGTTGCAGAGAAGTACTTGCTTTCACAAGGTTTTATCATCATCATCCATTCTCCAGCTTGGCATAAAGGGTTGCATGAAGTTGATTTAATCAATCTCCAAACATTAGGCTTTTCTCCCATAATTTGGTTAGAAGTGTGACCTCATTTTTTGATGTATCCCCTGCCATAGAAAGTAATTTGCTGCGTCAACCAATTCTTTACCTATTTTTTGTAATTTTAAAGAAAATCATGAATTCTGGCACACCTATAAAAATATTATAATGCCTCCCAAAAAGTTGATTTTAGTTTGCTTTACCTAGTAATGAGTATCAGTAATTGGGTTCTTAGATTAGCATCTACTTGAAGCAACATAGTTCCTTAGCTGTCAAAAACTAGCTTTCCTAATCCTCTAGCCATACTCCTCACTACCCAGTCTATGCTACTTACTGCAACGTGCAAGTAGACCTCACCCATGTTCCAGCACCTGTTACTTCATGGCACATGCATGGTGAACTATCATTCTCAGATGATGTCAAAAATGGATACTATCCTTGGATGCGGCAATAAGAATGCTGGACCAGACTTTGTATAAGTTGTTGGCAATATTTATTAACTTATAGCTTTTTGAATCAAATAGAGGGCAAATATATAGAATTTTGCAGTTAGTTGTGATATAACATTCTCATACACATCAAGCATCTATATGTAAGGTCAAGACACTTCGTTGATCAAGTTTCTTTGCTACAAAATCTAAGCTTCCGATTCTTAGGTCAGAAGTCGTTCCTAATCCTTCTTCCCAAGCCCAAGCAACATCACCAATGCTTTCTTTTTCTGCTCCTATTACTGTTCACAGAAGCTTTTGATAACAAAAACTCCTTGTATAAGCCTTCGATTATTGGTTGTTGTCTTACCTAACAACTGATTTCTCTTGTTTTCCTAGACCTTGGGACATCTCCCTTTACGGGATGGTTCAGGTCTCACCTTGTCGAGACCCGGGTTGTACTTCGGCTTTGCCGATAATTATCGGAAAAAAAACCTTGTAAACTCTATTGCCAACACATAAATTTGGGCATTAAATCCTTTTACTGATAAAGTGGATCATTTCTACATGTCATATGGTGTTATCCCTTTTCATGTTATGATAATCTATGTCGTGCATCTTCTTTCACAACCATCATCACCAGAATCATGCCTCTTACTCCTCAGTATCCCAGTTCAGACAAGGATAATTTAAGCAGATCAATATTTCCTATTTTGCAAGTTATCATTATTGATGTTGGCCTCGTCACTTAACCCCTTCACGCATTCAATTTTGTTTGAAGTATTATTTTTTGTGTAGGGTAAACTATCATGCCCTTGGGATATACTATCAGGGCTTCTGTGTGTTACTAATTGCAAACCAAACTATAGTTGATAAAAGCGGAAAGTGTATATAACCTCTATTGCAATCAGAAGCAAGTAAATTGGTAGTGTTTCCTTAAAATTTTTTAAGTACTTCATATTGCAGTCAACAGACTACCATGCATTCCTGTTGGATCTTTGAAAACATTATGCTACCCATGTATATAACCATCATTAAAGAGAACGACGGATTTCCCAAAGCAAACCTTGGAAACTGGCAGGGGCATTAGTAATGGTAATGTGAGGGAAGGGGGAATGGCATAATGGGGATTCGAACCCGAGTGGCTTCTTTAGCCCTCGATACTCCTAACCACTAGTCCATGTGCCTTTAGCCTAGTAGGGGCATTATTATGTCCAAAGGGCATTAGACCATAAAATCGTTATCTCCTGTGGTTTATGGAAATGTCCTCTTTAGGCATCCTCACTTTATAATACTCTTGCCTCAAATCTATCATAAAATAGATACAGCAACCATGTAACTCATCTGACAAATTATCTATCAACGGAATTGGAAATTTAATCTTAATAATGAGGCCATTGAATTTGCAATAGTCCATGCACGTGTGTAGTGCCATCCTTTTTAAGCACAATGACGATTGGTGATGCGTAAGAAATTTAGCTATGGTTAATGAAAGACATCTTCAAGAGCTCCTCTGCATAGTTTTCTATCTTAGTTTCGTGTTTGTGTGGGTACCTATAGGGCCTAATGCTAACTAATTGGGCATTTGGCTTTAATGAAATAGCATGGTCATGTGATCTAGGGGATGGTAGGGACTGAAGGACTCGCAAAACCATCATCAGTAAGGGGCTATAGCACTAGGGTATGCACTACTATTTCTTTTTTTTTTTTTATGGGGCGGGGGGAAGTTAGCCTAACCACGTTTCTGTTGATTTTGAACAAAATTGAAATGTGCTACCCAACAATATGACCCTTTGGCCAAAACTTTACTTAGGTTAGCACCATTATTATCTCAATCAACTTGAAGCAAAACATCTGAACCACCTAAATTTTTTAATCGAAAAAATAAGTAAATATTAAGAGAGACAAAATCACCTAATTTTGATGCGGTAAAGTTATACCTAAAGCCATGACCTCGTAGTGCCCATGGAAAACCCAATCATTTGGTTTCTTTGGTTAACTTAGTCCCATGGGCCATAGTAATCGAGAGCAAAGGACAAGCAAAAAGGGTACAGCCTGCTGCTTTTCCTAACCTTCGGGTCAGTTAAACTGTGGGAGCTATCACTATCAACCAACATAAGAAAATCTTTGTTAGTAGGCTTGCCTTAGATTCTAGTGGCATTGTTATTATTTCCTCCATTGATGGCATAGGAGGAGATTTCTACAGTGTCACCATTATCATCTATCCACTTATAACATTGCAAGTTATTTGCAACTTATTGCCATCCTCTGTAGCAAAAGTAACTCTTCTTCTATAGTAATGGTACACGATTTTTGGGCTTAACATACATGACCCTGGGGGGGAGGAGAGATGTTGGGGTTGGTAATGCTCGTTACATTTATAGCACATGGGTGGATTTTCTTTTGACTCAAGATTAGATCTTGAGGTGTTGCTTCCAGCATCAAGCCTGGCATTAACACTAGGTCCACAATTGGGTTGGTTTGAAAAGTTTGATTTCTGAATGTCAGCTACATGTTGATTGAATCTTGAATGGTCGTTATTCTGAAAAATTGCATGCTGGAGTTCATTTTCTCAGTCTGATCATAATTGTGTGCTAGAGTTCATTTTCACAGGATTTGTACACAAACTCTACAAGCGAGCCTTTTTAAATGCATACTCAATAGTAGTGGGTTTAGCGTTTGCACTCTATTTCATTCATTGACCCACTCAAATAGCTAAAAGGGGAAATAAGCATCAGGTTAGGATTAAGCTTGATCATGTAGACTTTAGGCTCTTCAAATTTTTCCTGTACTTAAGACCCGAGTCTATTTGTTGAGTTTCATTAGATTGTTGCACTATATATGCGTATTTCTTCTCACCAAACCTTGTACAAAGAGATTCTACAAAAAATATCTCACGGAATTCATTCCTCCATTAAACCACTTCCCCTTCAAATTTAGCGCTTGGGTATCACTAGATGATGCTCCTTGGTCATTTGAACTCAATGCTAGAGGCTTTTGCAAGAGATCAATGGAAGAGGTTTCACCTTTATTTTATTGATAATTTGAATATAAGTCCGAGAAAGCATCAACTTGATCGATGGTGGGTTACTTTCTTGGAGCAATTTTTCTTAGTTTACCGTTTGTGGGTCAAGATTTTCAAGGCTCTGAGTAAAGATCGAAATTTGGAGATTTCGAACAAACTGCAACAAGAACTTCGGGGAAGAGGAGGAATTGAGGGGGAGAGAGAGAAAATGAGGGAAACGAGAAGAGTATGGGATAGGGAAAAAAGAGGAGAGAATTAGGAAGACAATCATTATTATTATTTTTTTAATGAATTTTGATCAATGTTATACTTACCATTGCCTTCTTAATATAAGAACAACAACAAACAAAACAAAAACTGGCACTTACATCAGAATTTGCTCAAAATTACAAAAATGCGACTCAAATTTCCATTATTGGCAGACATGCCATTAATTACCCAGTTTCGACTTTTTAAACTGTTCTTAACATATTTTTTTTTCCAATATGTGTCCCTATCATTGTTCAAAAAAGAAGATAGGGCAATTTATCCCAAGAGGGGCACTAGGAGGTGGCCTTAGAGGTAGCTGAGCAAGTAAGCATCTTCATTATTGATGCGTTTTTGGGATTTCTTGGCCCACTCTTGACATTCGAGACTCGTTTTTTCTTTTAAAATGTAATCCTTATCTCCCGACAGTACATGTTTGAGTTATTGTATCCCTATGGAGGAAACTTAGATGTCAATGTCAATTTGTTTCAATTCGTGTATTATTGGCCTTGTTGTCGATAGTTATGTGCCTAAGAATTACATGTTTGTTTTCTACGACAATTACTCAACAGAAATAAGAACATGTGAAATATGCAGACTCTTCAGTTAATAACAATCTTCATATGAAAAAAGAAGTATTGAAGGCCTATTTAAATATAAATAATTCCTCAACTTTCTAGTAAAACTTCTATGAAAAAAATTGGAGAAGAAATTGTTCAAAAGTCCACCTTTTCACCGGTTTCTATTAGAAAGTTTAATAAGGGTTTTAAGCTTTTTTTTTCGAATTTTTCTACCTTTGTTTTTCAAATGAAGCAATTTTACATGTTCCTAATCTATGTACTTATTAGTCTCCAATTAATTATAAATGACATAAATTTATTACCTTATTATTTTTATAATCTAACTATTTGTTGTCATATCATAGGGTTTCCAAATTGGGTACATAAATTATGTGCATATGTAGCATTTTCCCCAATGCCTTGTGTTTTTAAACTATACGAAAAGTCCCTCTCTCACCTTAACATCCATTGTTTGAGTCAATTATCCTAATTGTTCCAACTAGATTCAAATTGAATTACTGAGTTAAAAATATTATTTATTTCTATAATTTCTTATCATTGAGAAAACTAAATGAAAAATTATTATCAATTTTCTATTCCTAAAGGTTTTTCTAAAAATTAAAAATAAAAACTAAAAATAAAAAGGAATCATAAAAATGAAAAAAAAAAATTTGTTTTTTTATTATAAACAAACCCTGAGCATTATGTATAAGTTCTATGACCATCACTTTTTTTCTGCGAGGAAAATATTAAAAGAACTTTGTTGCAAAAGAACAGCTTCACTCATCCAAAGAATTATAGTTTCAAATTTCAAATTAAACATAAAACCATTCCATCAAAAGAATGGAATTGACCTAAACCAATGGCTAGTATTATTCTATTGCCTTGAAACCAATGCTAGATTTTTACTATAATGAAAGATTGAAGCCATTCCTTCCGGAGCATAATATTTAAAATAATTTTCTAAATATTTAAATTTTTTAAAAATATTTAAAATATTTTTTTCAAATATCTAAAAGTTTTTATTATTTTTAAAAAAATTTTAAAAATATTTAAGCTTTTTTTAATATATAAAATATATTTTTTATAATCTTTCAAATTACTTGTGTCAAAAAAACAAGTTGAAAAAATTTGCCCCTTCTTTTGTTATGGTGGGCATTACACTAGTAGTACAACAATCTTAAACCCAGTAAATTTTTTTCATTGATTAAATGTTAATGATAAATCAAACAAGGTTAAAAAGGGATGTAATAGGTCAATCCTGTAACTATTAACCTCTTTTAGGCTCCATTAATTTCAGGGGAAGTACTCCTCCCCGTAAAATATTTTCCTTTGGAAAATATTACTTAAGGAAAATCAAATTCCAATTCAGGTTTTCCTTTGTTTGTTTTGGCAAACAGTGCTCCCGCCTTATAATATTGCTTGTTTGTTATGAAAGAAATTATCTTCGGTCGTATTATACCTTTTTGTAAAACAACATAAGTAGCGATTTAATATATTATAAGTTATATAGCTTCCTTTGGTGGTGAAGAAGTTATTTTGTAATAAAAAAAACATAGGAAATTCATCACTTAGGGGCTTAAGGTTTGACCATTTATCTCCTAGGTCACCCACACATTTCAATATATACAATGAGGTCCCTTGATATTTCAAAATGTTATATTTGGATAACATATACTAGAGCTTTGTGAATTTTTATTGAAATCTAACCAATTTTCATTATAAAACGTTGACGTGTTACATGATTACAATAATATATATAAGTTATATCAATGTTTCTAACAAAAGTCCAGCAGATTACAAAAAACACTTGACTGAGTTATGACGGAATATATCTGCATATTAGTGAAATAATGTGTCATATTAGCATTTTATAATTAAAAATTCTACTATTATGATGGATGACACATATATTGTTATAATTATATTCACATAAAAAATTTCTAATAAAAATCTATCGAACTTTGGCAAAGGGTCTCTAATTAATAAAAGTTTTTAACATTAAGGTACCTGATTGATAAAGTTTTGAAATCTCATGGTACATTACTGTATATATTGAAAAGTTAAGATATTTATGTGATAAAAATTTTTAAACCTACGGATACTTTAAATGAGAGATGATAAAAAATATATATAAGAAAGAGAAAGTATTTCCAAGAAGAGTTATAATCTACAAATAGTTTTTTTGTGCTTGGATTGATGTCAACAATTTTTCGTAATTATATTCACCATATTATGAAGTAATAAAGACCTTTAAAATAAAAAATAGCAATCATAAATGAAAATCAAATTGAATCACATAATTTAGTCTAAGGTCCGACCCAACTAATCATTATTTGTCTAGTCCTTGTCCCACATTATTACCTCAGCGATCTATGAGCTTGTCTAATTTATTTCAGTATGATTCATATTACAATAGATGTATACAAAACTTTTTTTTAGCCCATTGGAAAGGTGACTTTCTTTCTTTTACAAATGAAGACAATTTCTACCAATTGGGAGGTAAAGCTTTCCTTCGGAAAATATTTTCCATCAAAAAGTGCGCGACAAACAGCGAAATAAAGGAAAACCATTTCAAAAATTTGTTTTTCCTTCAAAACAAACAGTAGCCTTATCCTCGTACTGAACATTCCCCTTAATGTATAAATCACAGCCCGCAAATTCAACTCCTTATACAAACCATCCTTGGCAGCTACCGTTTCTGCTATTGTGACAAACACCTTGCTTGAAGGAAATACGAGGGTAGAGATCTCTAAAAGTAGCATAAAATCAAACTAGTAATTCATCTTTAGATTTCACCAAAAAGTCAGTAGTATTGGATTACTTACACCCAACAAATAATAAATCTAGAGAATTATCATTTAGGTACCCTGAGATTTGACTTTTTATTACCCTTGTATTTCAATATGTAAATTAAGGTACCTTGAGATTCAAATATTATATCATTAAGATACCCTGAAATGTTAAAATTTTATCAATCAAATATCTTTTTTGAGATTCGATGAATTTCTATTTGAAAATGTTGAACATAATTCCAATAATTTATTAGTATCTTAATTTGGATTTGTTATCCCAATGCTAACATGACATACTTTTGCAAAATTAAGGTAATTTACATCAATGTTTGGTAAATATTTTACAGCAATTCACTAAATTTTCGATGAAAATATTGGAATAGCTTATATGTATTATCGTATTATATATCTGTCACGAGCTCGACCCAGGCCCCTATCGAGTCCATGTCAAGGCCCGTCCAGAGGTTACCCGGTTCGCTGCCCAGGTCGCTGCCAGAAGTTGTCCGGTTCGCTGCCCAGGTCGCTACCGAGCTTGTCATGACACGGTCCCAGGCCCAGCCCGGGACGCGACCCAGTTTGCTGTCAAGACACTTGCAAGGCCCAATGCTTTTATTGCTTTTAAGCCTGTTATTTTTATTGTTTTAGGTCCACTAGGTCAAGGCCCAAATAATTAGATAGTAAATTCAAATAAATAAGCACATGGAGAAATTGATAAGAAGAACATAGAATATTCCCAAGCGGTTATAAGAGGCGCGCCTCCCCCTTCCCGCCTTTTCCCCTAACTAACTTTCCCGCTTTTATTTGAAAATAGGATTTGAAATGTAACTAGAAAGGCCGGTTGAATTGTGTATAAATAGGGGAAGAATTCACTTGTATTGATGATCCAAGAAAATATTAATACAATTCTCTCTTTCTCATCTCTATTTCTCATCTTAATTTCATCTTCTCTCTCTCATCTCAATTCTACAACACTATCGCTAAGACCTTGGCCTCCCGGTCCTTGGTCGCAAGTCACGGCCCTAGGCTCGTGACAATATACAGCAACATTTTTTTTGGTAAAAAATTGGTCATATGTAGAGTACCGAGATGATAAAATATTCAAACTCAAGATACTTTATTGTATATATTGAAATATTAGAGCACTTAAGTGATAAATATTTAAACCTCAAGGTATGTAAGTGATAATTTCTCAAATATTTATTACTCAACCCACCGTAATAATTTAGCTACTTTAATAGCCAATTTATATGCACAATTGCTTGATTAATTTAAATTAGATTCTTCTCACTAAATTATGTAATGTGCGCATTTTGTTTTATTTTTTTGTTGAAGTAAGAACCTAATGAATATATGTTAGTGTAAACTTCAAATACTTGCAATATCCTTACAACCGGATAATCAAACGATCTCAGGTGTTGAGGCCGTGTATTCACTTTCCTTAAGGTTTATTTTGGTATACGAAATATCCTCGGGGATACAACAATAACCAAATATGGAGTGAGATTGTGTGAAGGGATAGATTGATAGGAATGTAGAGAGATTGAAGTTTTCTCAAACTTCCACCAAAGAATACAAGAACACAAGAACAAACTTTCAAAGTTCTTTTCCAAGTGCTTTCTCTCTTTCTTTTTTGATTCAACATCAAGTGAGTAACAAGTATGAAATCTGGGAGAATATATATGTATACCACGAAGAGATACGTCCCAAAAAACCAAGCAAACGAACCGTTATAAAACCAGGAAAAGCCGCGCAAGAAAAACTGTCAAAAACTAGACCAGTGTGTCAACACACGGTTTTTCTCCATGTGATTCTGTAAAGGGCTGTGTGTCGACACACGGGCCACGTGTGTCGACACACAGCTGTTTCCTTGCAGTTCTATTAGATTGTGTGTCGACACACATGGCCCGTGTGTTCACACACATCCCCAACAAGCTTTAAACACTTAAACAAGTATCGGGACAATCTCAAACACATCTTATACACATATTAAACAACATTTAACACATTATTCAACACACATTTTGAAAATACATCAACAATATAAACTAGCATTTTGAAATGGGTTTTGATGAAAACTTATTGGGTCACATTAATTTCAAATATGCCAACTCCAGCAGAATCATGAAAGATCAAAGAATTAGATGTCTTTCATCCGACCTCCGACCCCGGGTGTTTCAGTTCAACTCGATTTCTAGCTTGCTTGTTCGCCTTCATGAGTTGAACCACTATTGAAAGAGGTTCAGGCACAGGCACATTCATCGACCTATATAGCTGCTTCAAGTTGCTATACACCTTCGTTAATCCCACAGTAAAATGTCATGATCTGTGATTAACGTCGAGTCATGAGCTAGGGATCAAGATCAAAAGAGATCTTGACCTAGGGATTAAGAGATGTATGGTGAGAAGAGAAGTGAAAGGGGATGAGAAATTAGAGAAGAATTAGATGAGAGAGAGAAAATATCTCATAAGAGATGGTTGTATATTTTCCTTGAATGCCCATCCATTACACACTAGCATTCCTTTTATACTTCACTAGTTACAATGTAAGGAGGACTAAGCCTATAACTGACACAATCGACTCTAGCTAAGTACTAACTACTAAACAACACTTATTACATGACTCTATTACATTCATACTCTAATTCATGTACCCCTATTATGAGAATCATAACAATACTCCCCCCTTAAGAGATTCTTGTCCTCAAGAATCAAGAAGAGAGTTGAACTTGAAGATCAATGTTTATGTGGGAGGAATGATTGAGCTTTTTATGTGAAGTGTTAATCAACTTACTATAGCAGAGGACCAAAAACACATCAATACATTTGAAATCCTACTTGTAATATGCTGCACAACAGAATTTGAATGTCGGTAAACCCATAAGACCGCATATGAAGTCTTTGAACACCTCTAACTCTAAATTGCAGCCGAACCAAGTGGATTCCTTGCTGAATCTGCAGCTGAAGAGAGCCTCCAGCTTATTGAAATCTTGTAACAGTGGCAGAACATTAGAGGATGCATATTCTGAAGTACTCTAGCCCCCAAATCCTGCTTTCTGAGCTTGCATCTGATGAAGAACACTCATCTGGAGGTCTTCCAAACTTAAACCAAGTGAACCAAGTATAAAATTCAGCTTGAAGAAATTCCCAATTGCAGCTAAAACAACCCCATATCTTGATCTTGGTAAGAAACCACATTAAGACCCCAAAAGAATGCAGCTGCCACCATTTCATCTTGGATCTTATCCAAAATTTGTAGTGCTTAAACATCCACTTACTAAATCATATCAGACCAAGCTCAACATACTCTTGATTGTTTTCCAACTCCACATGTTGTGCTACAGACTTCAAGAATTCAGCAGTGTATAACCGTGACAACACATAGCTGCGGATATTACAGATTTCAGCTCGATGCGAAGCTTCTTGATGCGAACAAGTTAATACATCTTCCCAACATCATAATAGCACCAATCCCACTTTATTTGAGGAACTCATTTACTGCTGACAGTGAAGGAAATGTAGTTCCCCAAGCATTTTCAGCAGCCACTTTGAATTCCGTTATAAACATCTTGAGCTGGAACTTAAGTAATCTGGGAATCTCAGCTTCTTCTCTCAAAATTCTTGCAAAGATTACACCATAAGCTCCCATTCTTTGATCTTGGCCCACCTTAGGGAGGATGCACCAAATATTTCTAGTACATTGGTGTCCAATCTTGATCACTTGAGCACTTGTGACTTTGGCTTGAAATTCTGGACTTTTGCTCCACCAAATTAAGTACACATGAGTCACAAGTGAATTCCAAGGACACAAATGGCACTTCAAAATTACTGAGAATAATTTCAGAACAAGAGAAGATCTGTCCTGATCTTTAATGCTGAAATGTAGAATATTTTCATCTAGATTTGATCTTGATTTCTTGTTGGACTCCTTCATCCAAAAATTCAGAAGATACTGAAGCTTGTGCATCCGATTCTTCCATTCGGAACTCACACAATAGATCACAAAAGAACCATAAGCCTGCAATTGGATCAAATACTGCAGGAGTTCTGAATTTTTAACCACAAGCCTTCGTATTCCAAGATCAAACCAACCACCAGGCCACATAGCTTCAAGAGGACGCACATTTGGACATATCTTAGGCATATACTCCTTGTTCTTAGCTTGAATAATATAATCTCTTGGCTGTGAACACCATTTGCCAGCCACTTCTTCCTCAAATACACTTGCCAATCCCTTGTCCTGCACAAACTCCACCAAAGCCTCATGGGATCTTCCAACTTCAAACATAACAATATGAGCATCCACTGTACTGAATTTGGTTTGAACAGAAATCTGTTCCAGCACATTATTGAATTTGTATACCTCCAACAACTTAATTGCTTGCACAGAAACAATACTTCGTCTTTGTTGAACCTTGAAATGCACTTTGGCAGCTCGATTACTTCGTTTCAGCAAAGAATCGACTCTTTTTAGCTTCAAAAAACCTTGAGTATCTTCTCCTAGAACAGGAGCTAACTTGTCATGAAAGTGTGTATTTGAATACACCATTTCTCCGCTCCAACAACCTTGTAATGTATCAAGTACATTGCTGCCAGCACAAATCAGATGCTGGTTTCGAGTATCAAGATGCCTTGGAGAAGTGCTTAGCACATTTTGTGGTGCTATAATTGTTACTATAGCAGTAAAATCAACTTTCCTAGTTGAAATCAGAGGTTCTCTGTAACCGATCCTTGTATACTAGCATATACATCGGAAAAATCAGAAGCTTGAGTTAGTTCTTGTTGCCTAACTTCTTCCAGGGGACCATCCCGATGTCCCCTAATTGAATTGGACTCAATTGCAGCAAATACAGGTTGTCTATTATTTTGTTCTTGCAAACTCTTAAGCATCTTAGGCTGAAACACAAACTCATGCTTAAATTTCTGCTTTATAAACTTCTTTTTTCCCAAAAATCTTTCAATGCTTCGTCTAGATGGCTTCTCTTTGCTTTACTCTTTTCTTTCTTTATCATTCCCTTGACATGAGAGTTGTATTCCATTCCGGAAGCATATCTTGCTGTAGCTCAACATCTTCAAAATACTCTAACTTTTGCAAAGAGTCTTCATAATGATCAACTTGTTCAACCTCAGATTCCTCTAACTTGTGTTCATCAATTTCGGCATTAACGTGGTCGAATTCATCTTCAATGGCAACAGATTCCACTTCAACCTTCACTTTTTGCTCAACATTGAGCTCTTGTTGCTCAACATCATCTTCACTGATCTCAAAAGGAACATTACGAATCGTAACCCCGATCGTAGACTCTTCAAAGTTCTGTCTTTCAAGGTCGTGCTTTGCTGGTCTCTGCCAAAACTCCTCCATTTGGCGATAAAAGCTTTCCATCAATTCAGCCATTTGTTCACATGTAACATATTGCCCCTCACCAGCAATAATAGTAAGTAATACAGGTGTTTGCTTTAGAATGAATTGCAAAGAAGGGAGATTCGATTCAAATCACCACACAACGGATTGCTAAATCACAATCTACTCTTCTATTCATATATATCTCAAGTTGTTTTCGATTCGAAAGTCGCGGACAAGGGAAAACCCTAATCGAAGAGTTCTGCAAACCAAACCCTAACTTCGAAGAACTTCACTCAAACCCTAACTCGATGCAAAGGGATGAAGTCAGGCTTAAATCTGAATTAATTTTGAACCTTAATAGCAATTACAACTTCAACACACTATAGTCGCAACAACTTCAAGCAGAGCAATCAGATTTAACGAATTTCTGTTCACAGTTCGTGGTTAATTGTAGCTCTTCGCAATTTCAACTCGATTTTTAGATATTTCTTACGGAATTCAGTTAATTCCTGACACAGTTATGCTTATCCACACACTTCCATCAATATTCAACACAAGAATCAGATTGTTGTTCAAAATGTAACTCGAAGTTCAGGCAATAGCTACCTTTCTGTAGCAACAGAATGTCCCAATAGGTACTAACTCAAATCTGCCCACTTCAGCTTTGACAAGCAGACCTTCTGATGTTATTCAAGCACCAATTTGGATCCAGCAACTATCTTCAATCTTCTTCACAGCAAATCAATTGAATTATGATCAAGAACACAACATTCAGCAGTAACAACACCACAATGTTTCAGACAGATTTGCTTGATCAATTTTACTTAATTCTTAATCAGAATTTGTTGTAAAGTGATTGTAAACCACAAATATTGATCAACAATATGTGTTTCTATGATTCTCCACCAGATTTAGCTAATTTCAATGCAAATCCCAGGCGTAATGTGCAGATGAATACAATGACAGTGCGCCTTTAAGATCTTCAATTCAGCATCTCTGAGCTGACTTTGACCACCAAAAATCAAGCCTAAATCTATATTAATTCTTGTCTTTTTTATGATTGATAACAACTAGGAACAAGGCTTGACACAACACAACTGAATTTAGTTGAATTGGACTCAACTAAATCAATTGCCAAGCATCAAAAGCCAACGATGCCGTACCAATTGCACACAACCAGATTTTCTTTCTTTTTTTTTGTTCTCTTGAATTGGAGCTTGATCCGGAAGCGAATCAAGGCTCTGATACCAATTGTCATGATCTGAGATTAACCTCGAGTCATGAGCTAGGGATCAAGATCAAAAGAGATCTTGACCTAGGGATTAAGAGATGTAAGGTGAGAAGAGAAGTAAAACGGGATGAGAAATTAGAGAAGAATTAGCTGAGAGAGAGAAAATATCCCATAAGAGATGGTTGTATATTTCCCTTGAATGCCCATCCATTACACACTAGCATTCCTTTTATACTTCACTAGTTACAATGTAAGGAGGACTAAGCCTATAACCGACACAACCGACTCTAGCTAAGTATTTACTACTAAACACTTATTACATGACTCTATTACATTCATACTCTAATTCATATACCCATATTATGAGAATCATAACATAAAATCAGAAAATTTTGTACGAATTTTGAGATCGATTTCTGGCGGCTCCTCATTGGTCACTTCAAAATCATGGGCCTCTGTTCCATTTTGAGTACGATTCTAACCTTAGACACCTATTTCATCCATGTGAGGACAATCTTTTAAGGATTTCATTGTAGATTCTTCATGCAAGATGCAATGATCATCATCGAGTCTTGCTCGTCTAAATAATGTGATTATGTGACTGGTGGTTTGACTGTTGGAGGCAAATTCAAGGAAGTCATTTGGCTGTTAAATATCTTCGATTGTTGCAG
The DNA here is from genome assembly GCA_018398585.1 of Simmondsia chinensis. Taxonomy (NCBI): domain Eukaryota; kingdom Viridiplantae; phylum Streptophyta; class Magnoliopsida; order Caryophyllales; family Simmondsiaceae; genus Simmondsia; species Simmondsia chinensis. The sequence continues at coordinate 19,486,545 of JAGTTD010000002.1, forward strand.
CCTAGGTTCTAAGACATGACTGGAAGTTTCTACCATAGATGAAACATCCTTTGGTTTGCACTGTCGGATTCATACCTGAAGATGATTCAACATTAATGTCCAAAAGCTTCTAGAGACGGTCATCAAGAGCCATAGGAGCTCTATTACAGTGTTTACTGCTATATTCAAGCTCCATTGCACGACTATCTGGAGTAGTAGATACAACCCGCTTAGGCATAAGTGTTTGCAAAGTCCACTGGGGTTCTTGCCTAGATGAATGCAAGGCATAACATGTTAGAACAATTTGTTGAAAACACACAAATCTGTTAGGAAAATATAAACGAGGTATCAATAACAACCACCGATTTCAAGGCATGTAGCAAACCGTTTTCCTTAAACTTGGATACCGAAATAATCTAAAGGATATAATAAAACGCAACACCAAAGTGAGAATAAGAGTGTAGAGAGAGGAAGATGACCGAGACTTTTAAAGAGAGAATGAATTGTTCTTAGGACTTTGGAAATGCCAATAGGGGTTTATATAGAAAACAATGTGTCTCTTGTGAAGAGACACATCAATAAATATCTTAAACACATGTTAATTATCAAAATCACATGTTAATTACCAAGGAACACATTCCTCCAAATTAATAAATTATAATTCAAAAATTAAAAACCGGCGTGCCAAAAATAATGGTTATAACTGCTCTGTGTGTCAACACTCAGGGCCTATGTATCGACACATAGACCTAAAGTTTGAGTTCTGTAAGTCTGTGCGACGACACACAAAACCACGAAAGCGTTTTTGCATATTTAAGCCAAAATATATAACACATAAACACCTGAAACACTTTATTAAACACCTCATTTTGAAAATACATGAACATTTCCCAGCCATTTTCAAAATACATCCATTCTCATACAATTTAAACAACATCTTGCAATTAAAAGAAGTCCTATGAGAGTGTCTTCCAATTGAACCTTCACTTAGCGAAGACACGTTACAATTGATTGGAGCTTAATGGTAGACTAACCTTTGAACCATACGAATCTATTTTGACTAACCACACATGTCTTCACACACATATTTACTCTCCACAACACACCTAATCTTTGACTGACACGTTTAAGGCCTCTCATACCCTTCATGAGTGTAGCCGAGTCAAACCCATGTCATAAAAGCACAGCTTGAAGCGGCCAAATTTCACATTCACTTCGGTAGACCCCTTTGATCATGTCCTTGCAACATGACATTCAATAATTCCTTGAGTCCATTAAGAGCATACGCTCAACCTCCTCTTCTTTTTGTCACAAGTAACCATGCACTACACCTGGGATGGAATTTTGCTTTTAATGCTTGCAATCAAATGAATAATAGAACTCTCTCATTAAAAATAAGACCTGGCACTATACTAAGCGTTGGGTTGAGGGTCCATTATGGGTGACTAATAAATGATGGGTTTAAGCCCCATCCCTTGACTTGTACTCAATATTAAGTCTCTAGCAAGGCTTTTAATAATAGGATCTACTAGATTCTGACTTGTTCTCCCACAATCCATAGTGATTAACCCATTCTTGATGAGTTATCTCACAAAACTATGACTCACACCAATGTTCCTGGACTTTCCATTATACACCTCACTATATGCTTTGGATACCATAGATTGACTATCACAATGGATAGAAACCGGTGAGATTGGCCTAGGATACAAAGGAATCTCATATAAGAGATCCTTCAACCATTCCACTTCTTTTGCTGCAGAAGCTAGAGTGATGAACTCCGTGGCCACGGTGGAATCAATAATATAGGTCTGTTTCTTGGAACCTCAAGCAATAGCACCCCCACTAATTAGGAAAACCCATCCACTTCCAGAATCGTAATCCTCTATCTTGGAGATCCAACTGCATCCGAGTACCCTTCTAAAGTAAGAGGATACCCATCATAAGAGATACCATAATCAATGGTATTCTTAAAGATATTCAGTACTATTAGTACCCCATGCCAATGTATCACACTTACATTGTTAGTGTATCTACTTAGCTTTCTAATAGCAAAGGCTATATCACGTCTTGTACACGTCATAGCATACTGCTTGCTTTATTTTATTGCAGTTAAGTGTGATGTGATCGCCATAAAATGATAAACAGAATAAATGTGCAAAAGGGACTCACCGCGAATAGAGAGTGAACCTAATTATGAACCACACGTCTTTGACTTCAACCACTCACCGTTTTCGAAGAAAAGGTTGTCATATATTGGTGTATCTGACTTCGGTTATACGGTGAGTTCTGCTTATGTTTCAATTAAGAAGACTTTTGTTAACTATTTTTGCGGGTTTTTTTTCATATATATGTGTTGACAGAAAATAAAAGGATTTGGACCAAACTCGAGTGGCAATTGCAGTGATGTAGCAAGGCCCACTGACACCTTTTCTTGTACACTTAAAAGTTAGAAACTAGGGTGGAGGCAAACTTAAGAGCTCAGTAGTCCACTTACTATTAAGAATAATGTTCTGAAATCTAGTTTTATTTTGTAATATTACTTTATTAATAGATAAAATTGAAGTTCTAGTCGTTTCCTCGTTAAATTTGTGTAAGAAAGCATATATACTGCATGTGATTTTCTTTTAAGTATCATCCATAAGATGGAAAAAGTCCTTGGATTATATTTTACATGTTTGTTCTAAGTGGATACTGGAATGTTATTTGAATAACTCGTAGTTGATAATAAGTTTGGACTATTTGTCATTTAAGATTACGACTCGACACTTTAGATGATTTGTCTTGGCCATTTAGATGGTGATCCAAAAGTTTTAGGTTGGTATGTTTAATAAGATTGACACACTGAGTTGGACCATGTGTATTACTTGTTTCTAGACTACTATCAGAAATGGGTGATTCATGTTGTACTGTTTGAACGATGACTCTAAATCTTGAGAGTATTCTGGACTTGTCCATGGAACGTTAGTTACTTTGGTGTACTATAAGTAAGGTGTAGACAAATGACTGAATTCCCACGTACACTGGGGAGCGGCGTGAAGAGTGACAAGGATTAGGTATTTAATATGGAATCTACAGTTTCTTATGAGATATAGATGTCCCCTTAATTGATTCGCAACTATTTGAATGATTCGGAATCTTTGGCCAAAGTGTTCCAAGTGTTTGACATTTGGAATTTATACTGTGAATTTGTTTAAGTATGAATGCATTGTTCGGAAAACGATGAGTTGGGAGCTAATGGAAAAGCTGTGACAAAAATAATAGTAGTGGTTTTAATTATATTTTGTTATGGACATCTAATGGAAGGGTTGTTGTCATCAATACAGTCTATTTGGAAAATATAGAAAAAAAATGATTTAAGTTTAGAGTGTAGTGTGATTTATTTAATGGAATTAAGTCCCATTAAATGGTAATTAAATTTTATCATGAGAAGATAATTAATTTAACTTATTTGGATCTAGATTTAAATTTTCACTGAGGTCCCTGTGCAAGCCTCGGATTTTATCTCCATAGGAAAAATATTAAAGAGTTCATCAGATGAGTAAATTTAAATTTGCCAAATATTATTCATGAGATGAATAAAAATTAAAAATTTTAAAATAAAATAATTTTTAAAATTAAATTCATAAGATGAGTTTTTACATGTCAACAAAGTAAAAAAAATAAAAATAAATAAATCACAAAATACAGTGGCAATCCACGTCGCACGCATTGGACCAACCAGCGCGCGACTCGTGGCACGCTCTGGCGCAACCCCAGGAAGCGATCCACGCTCTTGGGCATGGACTAATCAACGTGCAGCATGTGGCACGCTTTTTGAATTTAAAAGGCATGCTATTTGTTTTGTATTGGAAAGCGACATTTTGACTGTTGCTTAACCTTAAACGCTGCGTTTTGTTCGTTGTACACGCATCCCACATCGAGTAAATTGGATTTTTTTGCTCTAGTATCCTACTATATATAGAGGTACCAATTATAAGGTTTGGCATCAATTAAAAAATTAAAGGTTTCTGAAATTGTTGAATTTCGGAGATCTAATTGGCTCTTTCCTCACTTTAATATTTTTCGAAGCCCACTCTCCGAGTGTTTTGAGGTCATTGCATAGAAGACAACTGGGTCTCGATTTTCTCGGCTTTCTTGGAGTTATTTATTATTCTAGTTTTTTTGTTTTAGAGCAATTCCAGGTATGTCTTTCTTTCTTTTCTCTCTCTTTTTTTACTTTTTTATTTAATCCAGTATTCCTTTTATGCTGGTTTAATTGTAGATCTAAATTAGGAATCCAAATGTGTAGATTTAAAATTAGGAACTTTAAATCAACTTTGGGTTTGAAATTAAAAATTTTAAACCTTTTCGCTGCATTAACTTTATCAAATTAGGAAAAAAATTTTTAATTCATTCCAACGATTGGTATCTGAGCCAGCTTCTGATTACATTTATAATGTACATGAATAGGTATAGTAAGATCGAAATAAATAGACTTGCAATTTAATAAAATAGAGATTTTATTAAGAATGAGATTCTAAAGGAGATTATGAGATAATCTAAGTTGTAAATACAAGTTAATAAAACCACTAGTTTTATAAAAATCAAGAGGGAGCGAGGTTCAATTGTTGAAACCTAGCGCTCTCCATTAGCGGTCTAGCAGTATAGTAGATTGGCAGACCTCCACGCCAAGGATGTCGGTTGCAGATTATAGGGTTAGACTCCTATTAGGGAAACGAAAGTGCAAAGAAGCGATGTGACCACGCTACCGTGGAGTACTACGTGTATTTGTATGGAGGTTTAGATAATAGTTTACACTTGACTAGTGTGATACATTAGCCTCCTCGACGAGCGCTGTTGTATTATGTTAGAAACTAAGGTAAAGTTAAGAGCTAATTATGTTTAGTAAGAGTTATAAGAAAACATGTTAATTGAGAATTGTTCTCACCCAAACTAGTTTCGTGTGACCCCGCTACCAGGGAGTAAGGAGTGGTGTGTTTGGGTCATCACTGCATGCATGATATTACTGTTTTGTGGATACCTAACTGATTATGTTTGCTAAAATAAAAGAATAGATTTCATTGCATTCTACATGACTCATGATTAGGTAGTAACACAAATGTTTGCATTTAAAGTTTTTTAAAATGGATCCGGCTGGTGAACTTCACTCAATTCTAATGCGTAATGTACTCACTGGACCAAGTTACTTTATCTGGAAAAACAAGTTGGGCTTAGTTTTGGTTTTTTTTTTTTTTGGTAAGTCAGCGAAATATATAAATGCAAGAAATATAGTACAGCTACAAAAGGCATACTCCAAGATAGTGTCCTACCCTTTGATTAGAGGAGCGCCGTGGCTTTCATTCGAAGATCAGAGCAATCAGTTCTTCCATCGGTCTTATCTTCATAGGCAGGCTGAGAACTGGATTTTGTTTATCGTCGGCCTAGATGGTGTGAGGACATATGATCCGTAGTTGATCTCTGGTACTGGGGTTGCTTTTTTCCAGGAGCTGTTGACTGAGCTTAATGGTTCACTGATAGTGGTTGTTTTCGACCTCTTTGAGGCACGCATATCTGAGGATCCATCTTGCTCGCTGATCTCCCCGATCACTGGTGTTGAGATTCGTGATGCTCTCTTTTCTATTGGTGGTGATAGGGCCCTGGGGTCTGATGGTTACACTTCCCACTTTTTTAAGCACTTCCCACTTTTTTAAGAGGGCTTAAGTGGTGGTGGGTGGAGCATTTATCAGGACTCTCCAGTCATTTTTTGTTTCAGGACGCCTACTAGGTGCTTTAAACACCACCAGAATATGTCTCATGCCTACAGTGGAGACTCCCTCCACTTTTTGCTATTTCTACCCTATCTCTTGTTGCAATGTGATCTATAAGCATATCATTAGGATCCTTCCTGATTGATGTTGCTCAGACCGCTTTTGTTCCAGGTCGTCGGATTTCAAATAGCACCTTATTGACGCAGGAGTTGATGAGCGGTTATCACCTTTAGGTCTCGTCTCATTGTGTGCTAAAGGTTGATATCCGCAAAGCTTTTGATACAATCCGTTTGGATTTCATTCTAGTCGGTATGAGGAGTATGGGGATTCCCGAGATCATGGTTAGTTGGGTCCGAGAGTTCCTTTCTACGGCCTACTTTTCTATCGCAATTAATGGTGAGCTTGAGTGTTTCTTCCATTCCAATTGAGGTGTTCGTCAGACTATTGATGACCTAAGGTTTCATTGTCATCCATGTTGTCGTCACACTGGGTTAACGCACTTATGCATTTCTGGTAACCTGATGATCTTTTGTTGGGGTGATTTGGGCAGTGTCACAATTGTTTATGAGGCTTTAGATCACTTTGCTGTTCTTTCGGGGCTTTCCTCTAATGCAAAAAAAGAGTACTGTTTTTCTGAAAGGAGTTGATTCTATGACTTAGAGTGATATTCTTGGTGTTCTGGGATTCAGTCTTGGGCAGTGCCCTGTTCGGTATTTGGGAGTGCCTCTCATTACTTCTCGGTAGCAGTACGTAGATTGCAAGCTACTTTTTGATTGCATCCTCTCCCATATTCGGTTATAAACCTCTCATTCTCTATTGTACACTGGCTGCCTGCAGCTCATCTGGTCAGTCCTTTCTGCTGTTCAGATCTACTGGTCATCGGTCTTTAAGCTCCTGAAGATGATGATCACGAAGATTGAGTCAACTTTAGCGACCTTTCTTTGGCGTGGCTCTTCGTTGACCCTAGGGGGAGCGAAGGTAGCTTGGAGGCATCTGAGTTATCCTAGGCGGGAGGGCGGCATAGGACTTCGTCATCTAGCTGAGTGGAGCTGGGCTTGGATTATGAAGCACATCTGGTTCCTTTTTTCTGATCCTTCTTTGCTTTGGTCACGTTGGATTTGTCTGAAACACCTTTAAGGGAGGAGCTTCTGCGACGAGTTCGGCTTCATGGTGCTAGCTTCCGATTTTATCGATTCGTTTCCTTTGTTCTGGAGCAATCTATCACGTAATAGGATATAGGCTTGATACTACCCTATGGATTGATTATTAGCTACCATGCATTCGTCTTTTGGAGCGCTTCCCTGCTCAGCTGCTCACCTCTTTTGGGCTTTTATGGGATTCTATGGTCTCAGCCATTATTAAGGGTGATCGGTGGAGACTTCCACAGGGTTGTTTGGAGCTTCGACCCATTTTGGATGTGATTTACTTTAGTCCTTGGGTTAGTGTGATGGATTCCATCAGGTGGTTGGGTGATCCTTCGAGGAAATTCACCACCAAGTCAGCTTGGGAGATGTTGTAGAGCAAGAGAGAGGAGGACTCTATTCATCACATTCTAGGGTTTCAGCTTCACATTCCGAGGCATTCTTTTCTTCTGTGGCTCGCTCTTAGAAGCGGCTATGGACTTGAGACAGGCTTATGCGATTCGGAGCACAAGAGGTGCAAAGTGTTCGTTTTCTCTACGACCTTGCCAATGAGACTCATAAGCATCTTTTCTTCGCTTGTGCCTTTTCTACCTCAGTCTAGAGCTACATCACTTCGAGTACATCTATTGCTTGGCCTACCTTTCCTTGGCATGATCTCGTTGCTTGGGTTACTCAGCATCTCAGGGGCGAGAGATTGGCAGTATTATAGCTTGACTCTACCTCTTAGCGATTGTGTATACTCTTTGGTACGAGCGCAACCTTTGGGTTCAGCATTCTCAGTCCAAATCAGTTGCGATCGTGAGAGGGGTGATTACGGGTTTGGCCAGGAGCCGCTTGCTTGCTGCTTCATCGTTTAGGGGAGCTCAGCGTCACGCCTCCTTGCTTAGGCAATGGGGTCTTGAGTCTTAGTTCTTCTTTGTTTCCTTTAGCTTTGGGCTTTGGTTGTTTTTTGTATGGAATTTGTCAGGATTATGTTTTGGCTTAGTTATTACTCATAAGGGTCTTGAGTTTGTTCTCACTAAAGCTTGTCCAGCTTGCCCACTGCTAATTGCATAGCTACTTAAAAAGAGCATTACGGGGCTAATGAGTTAACCAAGAGCTATACATTGACCTCAAAGTTAGAAGTGCTTGAGCATTAGATTCTTGAGCAGCAAACATCTGTTGAGATGATTGAACATTTAAGGGAAATGTTTGAGGAGCAATATAAAGCAGCGAGGCAATAACTCATAAAGATGTTGCTCAACATGAGGTTTTTCGAAGGAATACCTGTTGAGGAAACACATCATGAATTTGATGGCATGTTTTTCTGAATAGGAAATCCTCAACGCTGATTTTAATAGTCAAGCTAATCAGGGTATCATCCTCAGTTCTTTGTCCAGCTCATTCACTCAGTTCAGGCTAAATTTTTACATGAACAATAAAAACTATTCGCTACCTGAACTAATGAAAGAGCTGTAAGCAATAGAAGACAAGATGTGGGGCATGAGGAGTGCCCATGAATTGGAGATGAGTAACATTTAACAAGTCAAAGAAAAGTGTTTACTTTGCAGAGAAATGAGCCACTTCAAAGGGGAATGCACCAAGGACTTAGCTGTCCTTCCTACAAAGACTGCTAAGCCATCTAGTGAAGGTATGTTGATATCTCACTTAGTTGAGTTATGCACAGTTGAGAGTCCACTAGGATCCTAGTGTGGATTCAGGTTCAACTAATCATGTCTGTAATATGTTATAGGGGCTCAGCCTAACCAAGAGGCTGAATGATGGAGAGCTATACCTGACGGTTTGAGATGGTATGAGAGTAGCAGTCTTAGGAGTAGGAGATGTTACCTTAGTCTTTAGTGGTAGAGTTTTGATTTTAAAGTATTGTTTATTTTTACTTGCATTGCGTAGGAATTTGTTCTCTGTATCTCGTTTAATGGATAATGGTTATTTAGTTAATTCTTGGTTGTGAACCTGTTATTATATGAAATAGGTTGTTTGTTTGCAAAAGTACATGTATAAATAGTTTGTTCATGTTATTTCCTGACCAAATCTCTGATATATGTTTAAATGACTATAACACATGCTCACTTGTTCAATCTCTTAAAAGAAAACACCTGAAAGGGATAATGCCTACTCAAGGCACCAATGTTTAGGTCACACTAATTCTAATAGGATCTAAAGACTGGTGTAAGAGGCGAACCAATAGAGCCTTTGGACTTGAAGTCATTACCAGTCTGCGAATCTTGCGCAGAAGGTAAGATGACCAAGTATGTCTTTAAGTGTAAAGGCAACAGGGTTAGTGACTTGCTTGAGCTGGTTCACACAAATGTATGTGGACCAATGAACGTTCAAGCAAGAGGTGGGTATGAGTACTTCGTCACATTTACTGATGATTACCCCAGGTATGGATATGTTCACCTAATGAGACATAAGTCGGACTCTTTTGAAAAGTTCAAAGAGTACAAAGCTGAAATTGAAAAGCAATTATGTAAACAAGTTAAGCCGCTTCGATCAGATTGAGGTGGTGAATATCTTTAGGGCGAGTTTCTGGAATTTCGAACTGCAAATGGGATAAGATCTGAACTATCTACTTTGGGTGCATCGCATCATAATGGTGTTATAGAAAGAAGGAATAGGACATTGTTAGAGATGGTAAGGCCCATGATGAGTCGTGCTATTTTACCAATCTCTTTTTGGGGTTTTCCCAGAGGACCAAGGGTGGTCGTTTCTAAAGTCCTTCTGATCAAAAGTTATTTGTAAATGTAAATGCGAAATGTTTAGAGGAGAATTTTGTAGTAGACTACAAAAGCAAAAGCAGAGTAGTGTTAGAGCAGTTAAAAGAAAATGACACAAATTCTGAAAAGCTAGACACAACTCGGGACACAGTGAATGCATTAGATGCACCTACTGATGGGGTCGAGAATGTTCTAGGTACAAGAGAGCCTAGGCGTAGTGGAAGGATAGTCAGGGCACCTGACAGGTTCATGGCGGGAGCCTTAATGGTTGACCGTGACATTGAATCTGATCCTCTGAGCTACAATGTACCAATTAAAGACAAGGTGTTAAGCTTCAATTTGAGAAATTGAAGTTAACTTACGATGAGAGAGAGTTTAGATTAGAAGAGAAGTGAGGTTAGGTGAGAGTTTGAGAAGAGATGAGAAGAGAGAGAAAAATATCTAAAGAATCAAGTAATATTTTTATTGAATGAACAAGACTTACAAGGATTGATCCTCTTATAGGAGAATCTGGATACAATGAATAAAAAAATATCTCAAACTAAGCGTAAACAGCCAAAGCTAACGACACATCAGCTATAACCAACTTTGGCACCAAAAGGGAACAACCAACATTTGAACTAGGCTACATCTCTAATGCATTACAAGACTCCAAAAAATCAAAACAAGGATTACAAGACTCATGACAAGAAAAATCATAACAATCCCCTCCACTTTAGAAGCTTCTTGTCCTCAAGAAGAAAAATTTGGAAATCGACTCTTCGAGAATGCCAAATCTTCCCAAGTAACAACATCTTGGTCCAAATTCTACCACTGAACTAACTCTTCCTTAATCCTCCTGCTGCCTGCATTGATCTCCCTAGAATCACGAACAGCAACAGGCTGCAGCACTAAAGCTCCATTGGATCCAACTTTTGGGGCAGACTTTGAGCTCTTACATCCTTTCTTAACCTATTTCTTTAGCAATGAAACATGAAAAACTAGATGAATGTATGCATTAGGAGGTAGCTCAAGCTTATAAGCAACTTTGCCAATCTTCTCAAGGATCTGGTATGGACCAAAGAATCGAGAACTTAGCTTGACATTGCTCCTAACAGCTATGGTAGACTATCTATAAGGTTGTAATTTGAAGTAAACCATATCACCCACTTTATAATTCTTGTCCACACGCTTCTTGTCTACATACATTTTCATCCTTGCCAGAGCTTGTTGTAGATGGTCTTTGAGCATATGCTGTAATTGCTTCCTCTATTGCATCAAACCAGAAACTTCCAATACATATGAAATCATATTTTACAATAAGAAAAGAGTAAGAGGATCATAGCCATAAAGAGCTTTGAAAGGAGTAGTGCCAAGAGAAGCATGAGCATAAGTATTGTACCAATACTCAGCTAGAGATAACCACTTGTTCCACTCCTTAGGATGAGTGAAAACCATACTCCTAAGATATTGTTCAATGCATTGATTGACCCTCTCCATTTGGTCATCAGTCTGAGGATGGTACAAAGAGTTGAGAGCCAGAGTAGTTCTCATAAGCTTGAACAATTCCCTCCAAAAATGACTTGTAAAAATTCTATCTTGATCAGATACAATGGATTGTGGCAGTCCATGTAACTTATATATGTTACCCAAGAAGCATCCAGCCAATTTTTCAGCTGTGACTGGTTGGATCAAAGCAATGAAATGGCTAAACAACAACCCATATCACTTCCTTGCCTTCAGACTTAGGCAAACCTTTAATGAAATCCATACTCATATTCACCCAAGCTCCATCTAGAATAGGGAGAGGCTGCAAACGACCATGGTACCTGTGATCACCAAGCTTAGTTTGTTGACAAACATCACAAGAGCTCACAAACTCAATTACTGCTTTCACCAAACCAGGCCAACTAAAATATGCTTTAATTCTCTGGTATGTGCCTTCTACACCTCAGGGTAGCCCCCTGAAGGGGGAAGGCTGCGTACATCTACCCTCCCCAGACCTTGCTTTTGCGGGAGCCCTTGCAGGCACTGGGTTTGCTGTTGTGTTGTTGTTATTGCCTTCTACACCTAAATGTCCACCCCAAGCTGTGTCATGAGAAGCACTTATGATAAGATCCCTCAATTCTGTTATGGTGCTGCTGGAGCAAAAAGCTGAGATCTCATCCCATTTGCAGTTAGGAAATCCAGAAACTCCCCTGAAAGATATTCACCACCTCAATATGATCGAAGTGACTTAACTTGTTTACCTAATTGCTTTTCAAGTTCAGCTTTGTACTCTTTGAACTTTTCAAATGAGTTTGACTTATGTCTCATTAGGTAAATATATCCATTCCTTTAGTAATCATCAATCAATGTTATGAAGTACTCATACCCACTTCTTGCCCAAACATTCATTGATCCACATACATTGTTCCACATACATCTTTGTGAACCAGCTCAAGCAAGTCACCAACCCTGTTGCCTTTACTCTTAAAGACAGACTTGGTCATCTTTCCTTCTTTACAGGATTCAAAGACTGGTAATGACTTTAAGTCCAAAGCCTTTATCAGTCCATCTTTCACCAGTCTTTGGATCATGTTCGAATTAATATGGCCTAAACATTGGTGCCATATGTAGGCATTATCCCTTTCGGGGTGATTTCTTTAAGGAGATTGAATACGTAAGCTTGTGTTAGATTACTTTAAACATATATCAGAGTTTTGATCGAGAATAACATAAATAATCCATGGACACATGTACCTTTGCAAATAAATAATTTATTTTGCATAATAATAGGTTCACAACCAAAATTAGCTGAATAATAATTATCCACAAAATGAGACATAGAAATTAAATTCCTGCACAATGCAAGTATAAATAAGCAATCCCTTAAAAACAAAACTCTACCACAAATTCTGCTTGTAAGACCGCTACTCTTGTACTATCTCCAACTGTCAAGTACAGCTCCCATCATGCAGCCTCTTGGTTAGCCTGAGCCCCTACAATATATTACAGACATGATCAGTCAAACCTGAGTCCACACACCAGAAACCTGGTGGACTCTCAACCAGCATGACTCAACTCGGTGAAATATCATCATACCTTTACCAGATGGCTTATCAGTCCTTGCAGGAATAGTAGCTATGTACTTTGAGAAGTTCCTCTTTCGGTGGCCGGTCTTTCTGCTAAAGAAACACTTTTCTTTTGCTCGCTTCTTGTTAGGCTTAGTCACTACACTAGTAACCTTGCCTTTGCCTTTGCCTTTCTTTCCAATCAGTCCCATGTTTTGCTTGCTCCCACTAGCCCTTGATACTTGAGTCAAGTGGACACACCCCTTGGCTCACATCATATCCTCTAGGACCTGCATCTCCTTTATCAGCTCAAGCAATGTATTATCTTTACTATTCATTGTGTAGTTGAGCCTGAACTGAGTAAAAGAGCTAGACTGAGAGCTGAGGATGATGTCTTGCCGAGAACAACTATCAATCTTAGCAACTAGAATCTCCAACTAAAACAAGCATGCCATCATTTTCATTACGTGCTCCCGAACAGGTGACCCTTCCGACGTCTCTATGTTCAGGAGCTTCCTCATCAGCTCTTGCCTAGCTGCCCTATCTTGATCACCAAACATTTCCTTTAAATGTTTGATCATCTCAGTTGCTGTTTCCATCTCAAGCATCCGATGCTTGAGAACATTGGTCACAGAGGCAAAAATATAACATTTTCTAACTCATTAGCTTTATTCTGGCGTTCATAACGCTCTTTAATAGCAATTGTAGAGTTGTCAGTAGGCACCGTAGGTCGAGCATCAGTTAGAATAAACTTATGACCCTCATGTATTAATACTATGTCCAAGTTCATTTTTCAGGTGAAGTAATTCGGTCCAATTAAAGCATTGTCTTTCAAAATTGAATGAAGTGCACTAGTCACAGCTATTTCAAAGACACTGTAAATGCAAACAATTGTGTAATTATCTAACAAGAGTCATGTATAATGCAGTGATGTCTATTCTTTTATTTTAGCATACACAATAAGTCATGTATCCACTAAACTGTACTATCACGCATGCAATGATGACCCAAACACACCACTTCTTACTCCTCGGTAGCGCGGTCATACAAAATTAGTTTGGGTGACTATTCTCAATTTACATGTTTTCTTGTAACTCTTACTAAACATGATTAACTCACCACTATCTTAGTCTCTAACATAACACAATAGAGCTTCTCGGGGAGGCTAATATATCACGCTAGTAAAGTGTAGACCATTACCTAAACCTCCATACAAATACATGCAATACTCCACAGTAGTGTGGTTACATTGCTTCTTTGTACTTTGGTTTGTCTTAATAGAAGTCTGACTCTGCAATCTGTAAACCGACATCTTGTGTAGGGAGCTTTATCGATCTATTGTATTGCTAGACTTGTAATGAAGATTATGAGGTTTCAACAATTAGACCTCGCTCCCACTTGATTTTTATAAACAAGTGGTTTTTAATTATCTTGCAATTACAACTTGGATTATCTCATAATCCCCTTTAAAATCGCATTCTAATAAAATTAATTAATTAAATTTTTTATGTAAAATTGTATCAGTTCACAAGACAGATTATCTCATAACCTACCTTATGATCTCATTCTAAAAATTAATTAATAAAACTAATTAATCAATTTTTTAATTTAAAACACTATTGTCTTACAACGTAGATTATCTCATAATCTACCTTAGAATCGCATTCTAAAAATTAAATAATTAAATTAATTAATTAATTTTTTTATCTAAAACACTACCTCCTTACTACGTAAATTACCTCATAATCTACCTTAGAATCTTATTCTAAAATTAAATTAATTAGTGAAAAATTAATTTTTAATTATTATGTAAACCAGTACTGATGTCTACATGTCCCAAATTTTTCTAATTTAATAAAAAATTGTTGACATCAGCGCTGACCTGTTGACGTCAGTGTTGACCAGACGTCAGCGTCAGACTTTTATTTTTTTAATTTAAAAACATTGAATCTAATTTCATTAGATCAATTTTATCAAATTTCGTAAATCGTGATTAAATATGCTCAATCTCATCATACGAATAATATGAATGTAATTTCAAGAATTTAAAAATCCGAATTAACTAATAATTCATTAACGATTTAAAAAAATTAAATTGTTACCTTAAATAATCTAATTAACTATTAATTCATGAATGATTTAAACAATTTAAATATTTACTTTAAACAATCTTTCCTTCTTAATAAAATCTCTATTTTATTAAATCGCAAGTCTATTTGTTTCGATCTATTATACTTATTAATGTATATTATGAATGTAATCAGAGGTCGGCTCTGATACGAACTGTTGATATGAATTTGAAAAATATTCCCTAATTTGGTAAATTTTACGCAACAGAATGGTTTAAAATTCTTAATTTTAAACCCAATGTGATTTAAAATTCTAAATTTTAGATCTTCAGATTTAAATTCCTAATATAAATCTACTGGCCTATACTCTAATACATTCATCAAAATGACATGAACTTAAAATAGGCATAATAAAAAAAAAACTGTAAATAAATAGAAAAGTGAAAACTTAAAAGTGAAGGGAAGAAGAATACCTAGAATTGCTCCAAAATAAAGAATACCAGAGGAATAGTAATTATCCCAAGAAAGTTGCGAATACCAAGAGAACACCGAGACCTAGCGGCCTTCTATGCAATGACCTTGAACTACCCGGAGAGTGGGCTTCGAAAAATATTAAACTACGAAAAAAAAAATTTTAACGAAAAATTTTCTCTCCAATTAGATCCCCGAAAATTACACTTTCTAAGACCCTTAATTTAGAATTTTTTTTGAATGCCAAACCTTGAAATAGGTACCTATATTTAAAGTAGAATACTGGAGCAAAAACAATGTAAAAAAATTGATGTGGGACGCGTCAAAAATCAAAACGCAGCGTTTCATTGTAAAACACGGGTAAAACGCGTCATTTTGTCTCGCACTCCACTGTCTGTCCCTACGTATCACGTGGAGGCACGTGATTGGTCCACCACAGAGCACGCGGATCACCGTGTTGGGCATGTGTCGCGCACTGATTTGCTGCCTGCGTTATACGTGGATCGCGAATCTGGTGCGCGAATTTTCAATTTTTTTTGCTTTGTTTTCGACATGCAAAAATTCGTCTTATAAATTTTAGTTTTAAAAAATTATTTTATTTCATAATTTTTAACTTTTATTCATCTCATGAATAATGTTTGGCAAAATTAAATTTGTTCATCTCAAAATTTTAGTTTTAATTTTTAACTTTTATTTTTCGATAGCAATAAAAACAAAAGCTTGCGCAGGGACTTTAGGGACAATTTAGATCTAACTCCAAATGGGTTAAATTAATTACCATCTCATGATAAAATTTAATTACCATTTAATGGGACTTAATTGTGTTAAATAAATCCCACTGCACTCTAGACTTAAATCATTCATTTGATATTTACCAAATAGATTGTATTGATAACAACAACCTCTCCACTAGATGTCCATGACAAAGAATAAATATAACTACTATCATTATCGCTCTCACAGCTTCTCCATTAGTTACCGACTCGCCCTTCACTGAATAATTCATTTATACTTGAACATATTCATAGTATAAATTCCAAATGTCAAACACTTGGAATACTTTGGCTAAAGTTTCGAAACTATTCAAATACTTGCAAATCAACTAAGGGGACATCTGTACCTCATAAGAAATTGTAGATTCCATATTGAATACCTGATCCTTGTCACACTTCACGCCGCTACCCAGTGTACATGAGAATTCAGTCATTTGTTTAGATCTTACTTGTGCTACACGAAATGCACAAGTCCATAATACACTCAGAATTTAGAGTTGTCATTCAAATAGTAAAACATGAATCACTCATCTCTGATAGTAATCTAGAAATAAGTAACTCACATGGTCCAACTCAGTGTATCAATCTTACTGAACACACCAACATAACACTTTTGGATCATCATCTACATGACCACGACAAGTCATCTAAAGTGTCACGTTATAGTCTTAGCATACATGTGGTCAAAACTTGTCTTTGACTACAAGTTTTTCAAATTACAATCCATACCATTTGTTCCAAGTCTATCTATGGGTTAATCTCATAAATCACTTAGAACAATCATGTAAATTGTAGTATGAGGACTACACCATCTCATGGATGTTACAAAAAAGAAAATCACATGCAGTATAAATGGTCGCTTACACAAATTTAACAAGGAAACGACTGGAACTTCAATTTTACTCATTAATAAAGTAGTATTAATAGAATAAAACTGGATTTCATGACACTATTTCTAACACTTAAACCTTTTGCCATATATTGTGCCAATTCGGGTGTGGTAGCTAACTCTAAGGAACCCAAAAAGCACAATCGCTACAATCATGTCAAACGAAAGCATCATATCATTCGGGACTATGTGGAGAAGGACGAGATTTCAATTCTGAAGATAGATACCTCAAGCAACTTGACAGGTCCTTTCACGAAAACTTTGACTCAAAAGTCATTTGAGTCTCATTTAGATAGGATGGAAATATAATGCGTGGCAAATTAGGTCTAGGACAAGTGGGAGATTGTTAGAGCTGGTGTCCTAGGGAACCCAATTTATGTAAACATTTTTTATTAGTGAATAAAAGTTCTTTATTGCCGTCTATTTAATTCACGAGTATGTATGCATGTGATGTTGTTTTCTTTTGGAGCATGTACCACAAGATGGACGAAGTCATTAAATGACATTTAGGATGTTTGTTTTTAGTAGATAAGGAGATTAAAGCACAAATGGATTAAATAACAGATGCATGTTGTTTAATAATTAGCTCGTAGTCAGTGATGAGTTTGGGCTACTTGTTTGGCAAGACTTAACATAACATTTAGATAACTTGTATTGGTTATGTGGATAGTGATCCAAAATGTTATGTTGGTTTATTACAATGAGATTGTTACACCAAACTAGACCATGTGATTTGCTCATTTATATACTCTTATCAGAACTAGGCGACTCAGATGTTTTGTTTATACAATGACCCTTAATGCGAGAAATAGTTCGAACTCATGCATAAAATGTTAATTGCTTTGATGTGATAAAAGGATGAAGTTATTACATCGAACTGGGATCTTACGCTCGTTGGTCAATTACATGAAGTGTGGTGGGAATAGATATTTTACTAGGAGTTTACAATGTAAAATGTCGCCATAGTTGATTCGCAAGTATTCGAATTAATTCCAGACACTTTGGCACGAGCAATCCTTATGTTGGACATTTGGAATTAATATAGGAGTATTTTTCTATATTAGTTAATAATTTGAGAAGGGCAAGTTGAGAACCAAGAAGGAAAAGTGAGAAAGAATGACAATAGTCGTTTAAGTTATTTTTCTCTTGGTCATTTATTAGAGGGGTCAATTGTTAGTAAACTATTACAGGAAAATTTAATGAGTAAATATATTTACTTCTAGAGTATAATAAAACATATTTAGTAGAATCAAGGTTTACTAAATGGCAAAAAATTGTTATCATAACATGGCAATCGGATTTGACCTATTTGAAGCTAGGAATAAATTATCTTTAAGGTCCCTGCGCGAGCCTCTAAATTATGCACCTAAAGAAATCAAGAGAATTCATGCAATGAATTATTTATTCAAGAGTTGAATAAAATAATTTTTTAATTATTAAACCCAAAATTTCATGGGTTGAATTTTTGGAAACAAAAAATTGGTAAAATGCAAAATAAATTGCGGGCCAATCAGTGAGCGACACGTGTCGTGCGTTGACTGGCCATCGCCCCCCTTGTTGGGGCGATCCTAGGGAGAGCGATGCGTGGACCAATGGCAGGGTGCCACGTGGCACCCTGAGTGAAATATTAAAAGCGCCGGCTATTTTTTAAGTGTTTTGTATTTTTTTGGGTATTATATCTTAACTAAAATACAATTTTACTTTTTATTTTATATTTTAATTATAATTAGTCAGGTTTTGAGACTTCTATAAATAGAGGTGCTTGGCTCATTCAACTTTAATTCAATTCGCTTGGTTTTCTCTCAATTAATTAGAGAATTAAAAAGGGAAAACCTTCTTCCCAATTAATTCTTAAAAATGTTTTAAGAATAGCTTGATTTCATGACGCCTACTTTTTTGGTGCTAAAAAATAAATTGCAAAGAAGATCCACGAGGTATCGTTCGAGCATCCTTACACTTGCGGTCTACAACGAGGTATAATATTTCTTGACTTATACTTTTAAATTTGTATTTAATTGTTTTTCAAGGGTATTTTATCTATGCTATGCATTGTTATGTCTAATTAAAGTTAAAGTCTAGTATGTATTTAAAATTAGGGAATTCTAAATCGAGATTCCACTGCACTTGATACAATTGATGTGTGCTATTTCAGTTTGCAAAATTAAAATTGCCCACCCAGCAGGACCCGCGTATTTTAAAATGTGCTTCAAGTATTTGTCTCGAGTCTCAGAACAACCTTTCTTGCAGCTTTCTCGGAAGTCCCTCGAGCTCAAGCCTTTTTACCCTATCAACCATCTTGAATGGTTAATATCCCATAAGGGATTTAGCTCTTTAATCCTTTGCGCTTTCCATCGTCTAAACATTTAAGGGCCTAACATCCCTTAAGGACGGTCCCACGTGATAAACACGTGACTCTTAGTCTCAAAACGATGTCGTTTGAACTCCCTCAAGTTTGGGGTGTAAACAAATGCCCCATTTTCAGCTGTTTGTAATTTCAGATTTCTAATGGGCAAAAACTCTGTCTAATTTGTCCTTCACTGGCTACAGGGAGCTCGAGAGTGCAGTGTTTGACGTCTAAGTTTCCTTTGTTCCTTCGTGTCTATAAATATGACAGTTAGGGCTTTGAAAATTTTCACCATTTTCTCTGTGCTCTCTTTCCATTGCAATCAATCGCTTTGACACTTGCTCTTAGCTTTCAAATCTTCATTCCTAATGCCGATTACATTCTTAGAGCTTTAGGTACTAAATCTGGCGCCATTTCACCTAAACAAATAATAAAGAAAATCAATTAATATCAAACACAGTTACCATTCAAAGTACATTTTTAGCTAGCAGTAAATACAATAGAGAAATACAATAGTAAGTACATCAAATTAAACGCGTCTCCTTGATCTTCTCTTTTTCTTCTTTTTTAATTCAGATTTGTCCACCATTTCAGCTTCTAAATCATTTCTTTCATGACTAACAGAATACTCAAAGTCTGTTGATGAACTAGGAGTTGCGAACTGAGCATTAAAAGAATCAGTCTGTTGGTAAGCTTCAGTAACTTCATCATGATCATCATTTGCTTCAAAGCACATCTCATATGAGTCTCGAGGTTGTACCGTAACAGCAACATGCCAACCTTTTTGAGTAACATCATTGGCATAAAACACTTGTAGTGCTTGACTGGCCAATACAAAGGGCTCATTTGTTTTTAAATGCCGCTGGCAATTAACGCTAACAAAACCAAATTTATCTTTCTTAACTCCTCTATCACTTATATCCCACCAATTACAACGAAAAAACACAATGTGGTTATCCCCAAGATACTCCAATCTAATAACCTCAGTCAACACTCCATAGTAATCAATATTAGCAGATCCATAACCAATATTACCGACCACACAGATGCCACTATTTTGTGTCCTCATACCTACATCACGCTTTAGGGTGCGAAACCTAAACCCATTGGTTACATAACCACTGTAAGATTTCACATATTATGTAGGTCCAGTTGCTAATGACAAAAATTCTTCACCATGGGGGCATTTTCCTTCCTTGCTCAAATGTACAACCTATTGAAAATAAACACTTCTAAGTACGGAAATAAAATAGGCATTTATAATAATAGTAACTAGGTCCATAGATACTTTCTTACTCTTTCTCTGAACCACTCAACAAAGTGATTATCTTTCTCTTCTTCAGTCATTCGGACATTAGAACGTGCTATTATTTGAGAATGTTCTCTAAAAAGTTGAATAAGTTAGTTTCCACAAGTATAAGCTACCACGAAAAGAACATATAGGCACATCACAACCTTGGTATGCAGGTTGTTCGAGGTCCCTCAATAGCCTATAGAACTTCTTCGCATCATCATTAGGTTCTTCTATAGACACATCACTGTCAAAGATCCTACTGCATTCACGAGCACCACGAAAGGAAGGGAACATATGCACTATCATGTCATCAATCTCATCATCACTTTGCACTTGCTCTAACTCCTCACCATCGCTTTGAAATTCATTTAAACCCTCGTCATTTTCATCAACAAATTCTAAATCCAACTCTAATTGAGACTCCCCAAGCAATTCCCCATGGTGATACCAAAATTTATAACCAGTAAGTATCCCATACACGATAAGATGCTCTTTAACAATATTACCAGAATACTCATTTGTGTTCTTACATTTCACACATGGGCATTTGATCACCTTTGTTTCCCGTCCTAAGCGTCTATATGCAAAACTAACAAATTCCTGAACACCTTTCTCATATTCGTCGCTAAGGCTATCATCAACAAGTCTCGTCCAATGCTTACTAGGAGTCATCATGATCAAATAATAAGTACCTAGATACATAAAACATAAAACATAAAACATAATGAATCTCATCCTAAAAAGATTAAACAAAGTATGCTAAATTATGTACAAAAATCTTTATCTTAAAAGCGCGGATAAATCAACAAAAAGACGTGGAGTAAAATAGTAACATGCAACAAGCCATTTGATTGACAACTTGAATGGTGTCTCCCAATTTTTTAATTTTTTTGAACAGAATGTCTTCTCGTTTCTTTTTTTTTTTTTAAAAGGGTGTCTCCCAGATTTGAAGCTTGAAATCCAGTAGAAATGAAGGATTTAAGTAGAGTCGAATAATTTACACCTTGACTGAAATCGTAACCCTCAATTTTGATGCATTTATCATCTAGGGTTTCAGATTATTTGAACAGGACACTAATTGCACAAATTTCAGCCATTGACATGACATCTTGGAGAACAAAAAATGCTATAAAGGCTCAGATCAACATTATTTCCTTAAATCTACTTCCAAATCAAATGAAAGCAATTTGCAAGATGCGACCCCACAACCAGGCCTAGTCTCCAAGCAACAAAAGCAGTTGCTTGAGGCTCCCAATTTGTTAAAGACCCTTCTTAACAATATCAATTTCAAAACTTCGTATGCCAAAAAAACTACCCATTCAAAAACCAAGAAAAGGTCATACTAAAAAAAATCAAAAAATTTCACACAAGAAATAAAATATATACCAAATTACATACTACCCAAACTTTCAAATCATTCAACTTTCTCCAAAATTTCACATGTTCTAAACAAAATATGTGTAAAAACTAAAATAAAGCAGATACTACATTACGTTATGCTAAAACTCTCAAATCATTCCAAAATCTACTACCTGAGGTCTGGATTCAGAGCAGAGGGGCGACGGATTTTCGAGTCCGAGCGTCAGCGGAGTGGGAAGAGACAAGCGCGAGAGAGTTGCGGCTGGGATGAGAGCGGGAAGCGAAAGAGATGTGGGACGAGCAGGAAATGGTCTCTTATTTTTTATTATAACCGCGTGAACAAGACGCGGTTTTGCAGTATAACCGCATCTTGTTCACGCGGTTTTTTGATTACAAAACCGCTTTAACAAGACGCGGTTTTATAATATAGCCGCGTCTTGTTCACGCGGTTATACTCCAGAGGCTTTTGAATAAAAAAAGTTATTTTTTATAAAGTTTATAAATAAAAAATTAATACATTAAATATTAGGTATTGCTAAATAATTTACTTTAAAATATATAATACAAATATAAATATGGGTTATTTATGCCAAAAGTCCCTACACTTCATCCATTATGTCAATATAGTCCCTATACTTTTAATGGTGACAATTTAATCCCTGTAAAATTCAAAACCGCGTCTTGTTCACGCGGTTCAGCGGTGAAAACGTACGTGGTTTATTTCGAAGTAAACCCCGTTGCAAGGACACAGTTTATTGAGGGTCTAAAGCCTCCTGTACCCCCTTCCCGGCCCATTCACTCACACGTACCCCTCTCCCCGGCTCTCACCACCTCTCGACCTCTTTCTCGTTAGCCCACCGTCAGTCAAGTTGTCCGCTGCCGCTTATATGCCGGAGATCTTTCACGTACCATTGTCGGAGCTATTTGACCACTACTGAGTTAATAACTTTTTTTTGATAACTTTGCTAGATTTTCTACCATCTTCACTTATAATGTTGGAGTTTCATCGAGAGGGACATGTGATCAATGTGACGATCATCAGAAATTGCGGCATAATGGTAACTACAAGTGATGAGAACAATGTTTGCATTTGCTATCCGTAAACCGCGTTTACTAAACGTTTAAACTACATTTATACAATGCCGTTCTATTTGAAATAAAACGTTTTATTAGACTTGTTTTATTACTATTTTAAACGCGTTGTCTTCACGTGGTTTATCATAGCCTCTTTCACTAAACGCGGTTCAACATTAGATCTGGAAATATTTTTTTTCCAGCATTATTTTTTATTTTATTTTATTTATTTTTTAGCATTATTTTCGGAACCGACTCGTAAATAGTATCCTTTTACAATGGAATTTTTTTCCGTCATAAAATATTTTGCTGTAAATAGTATCTTTTTCTGATGGGTTTTTTTCATCTTAAATACTATCTTTTTATGACAGAATATTTCCCTATTGCAAAATGTTCATCATAAATAGTATCTTTTTACGACGGAATATTTTTTTGTCGTAAAATATTGGTCGTAAATAGATATTAAAAGGCGCCAAAACATTCATGAAATTTTGAAAGTCATTTACGACGGAAGGTGAGACGTATCTACTACGGTATTTTAAATCCGTCGTAGCTGTTCATATCTTGTACGACGGAGTAAAATTCCGTCGTAAACAATGTTTTATTTACGATGGAATTTTACTCCGTCGTAAACATTTTGTCGTAGATACTCGCGTTTCTTGTAGTATGAACTGCCTGGAGAGTGGGCTCCGAAAAATTTAAACTTCGAGGGAAAAAAATTTCAATATAAAATTTTCTCTCCCACTAGGTCTCCGAAAGTCAATACTTTCAGGAACCTTTAATTTTTAATCCTAAAATTGAATGGCAAATATTCGAAATAGGTACCTCCATTTATAGTAGTGTATCGAACGAAAACAAGCAATTATTTCGACGTGGGCTTCGCTAGTATGAGACAATACGCAAAGTTTCAAAACGAAACCAAGTCAAAACGTTGCATTTGATTCCCGTTCAAATTGCATGCTTATTTAAATTCATAACGCGTGCCACGTGACGGGTCGAGATTGGCCACCATGCGAGCGGACTGCCATGGGGACGAGCTAGTGCATGACACCATTTGGGGTATGCAAGGATCACGATTCTAGGCTTTTTATTTTCCTTTTTTTTGTTAGGAACATACCCAGTGCCTCAAGGGCTCCCGCCTATGCAGGGTCGCGGGGGGGGGGGGGGGGGGGGGGGGGAGATGTACGTAGCCTTCCCCCTTTAGGGAGTTAACCTGAAGAGAGGCTGTTTATCAATGCCCCCAACCCGAGGGTGAGGGCTTTTCAGGGGGTCACCCATCTTGGTACTGCTCACGCCCAAGCACGCTTATTTTCCTTTTTTTGTTGTTTCCCACATATAAAAATTCATCTTATGAATTTTAGTTTTTAAAATTATTTTATTTATAATTTATAATTTATATTCATCTCATGAATAATGTTTGGTAAAATTAAATTTACCCATCTCATGGACAAATAATTCATCTCACAAATTCTTTAATATTTTCCTAATGGCAATGAATACAGAGGCCTACGTAGTGACAATTTAAATTTAGCTCTAGATGGGTTAAATTAATTACCATTTAATGGGACTTAATTCCTCTAAATAAATCCCACTGTATTCTAGGCATAAACCATTTATTTGATATTTTCCAAATAGACCATATTGATGACAACAACCCCTCCACTTGATGTCCATGACGAAGAATAAATATAACTGCTACCATTATCCTTCTTATAGCTTCTCCATTAGTTAACGACTCGCCCTTCATTGTATAATTCATTTATATTTGAACATGTACAGAATACAAATTCCAAATGTCAAACACTTGGAATACTTTAGCTAAAATTTTCGGACTATTTGAATACTTGCGAATCAACTAAGGGGATATTTGTACATCATACGACATTGCAGATTCTATATTGAATACCTGATCTCTGTTGCACTTCACGCCGCTACCCAGTGTACGTGGGAATTCAATCATACATTTAGACCTTAATTATAGTACATCAAAGTAACTAACGCTCTATGCACATTCAAGAATAATCTCATAATTTAGAGTCATCGTTCAAGCAATACAACATGAATCACTCATCTTCGATAGTGGTTTAGAAACCATAAGACTTAATCGCTTTATTGAATATATTATTCAATGAGCGTGATGCTCGCATTAGTCCATATATGGACTTTTTCAGTTTGGATATTATATGGTCCTGATTTATGCCAATAAAACTGTCTAGTTGTGCCATATAGATATTGTTTTCAAGACGACCATTCAAAAAGGGCCGTTTTGACTTCCATTTTCCAAGTTTCATAATGAGCTGCAACGGATAGGAGTATCCTTATGGACTTTAGCATGACTACTAGTAAGGTCTAATCATAATCGAATCCTTCCCTTAGGGTAAAACCCTTGCCAACCAGTCTTGCATTGAAGGTCTCTACCTTCCCGTGCACTCCTCTTTTCCTCTTATAGACCCATTTACAACCAATGGGATTAATGCCAATAGATGCCTCTATAAGATCCTAGACCTGTTTGGAATACATAGATCCTATCTCAGATTTCATTGCTAAGACCCATTGGTCATCATCCTCGTCTTTAATTACCTCATTATAGATGAGAAGATCAGATTCAATGTCACGATTACCCATTAAGGCTCCCGCCATGAACTTGTCAGGAGCCCTGACAATTCTCCCACTACACCGAGGCTCTCATGTATTTAGAACATTCTCAACCCTAAAAGTAGGTGCATCTAATGCATTCACTGCATTCCGCGTTATGTCTAGCTGTTCAGAATTAGCGTCATTTTCTTTTAACTTCTCTAAGACTACTTTGGTTATGCTTTTGTAGTCTACTACAAAATCCTCCTTTAAAATTTTTGCATTTGTACTTAAAAAAAAAAAAATTTGTTCAAAAGGACTGTAGATAAGACCACCCTTGTTTCTTTGGGAAAACCCTAAAGAGAGATTAGTAAATTAGCATGACCCATCATGGACCTTACCATCTCTAACAATGTCATATTCCTTCTTTCTACAACATTACTCTACTATGGCATACCCAGAGCAGAAAGCTGAGATCTTATCCCATTTGCAATTAGGAAATATAGAAACTCATTTGAAAGATATTCACCACCTCGATCTGATTGAAGCGACTTAATCTATTTACCTAATTGCATTTCAACTTCAGCTTTGTACTCTTTAAACTTTTCAAAAGAGTTCAACTAATGTCTTATTAGGTAAACATATCTATACCTTGAGTAATCATTAGTAAATATGATGTACTTATATCCACCTTTTGCCTGAACATTCATTGGTCCACATACATATGTGTGAACGAGCTCAAGCAAGTCACCAACCCTGTGGCCTTTACTCTCAATGACAGACCTGGTCATCATTTTTTCTATACAGATTCGGAGACTGGTAATGACTTCAAGTCAAAAGGTATTGTTAGTCCATCTTTTACTACTCTTTGGATCTTGTTCGAGTAAATATGACCTAGACATTGGTGCAATGTGTAGGCATTATCCCTTTCAGGTTGTTTTCTCTT
Organism: Simmondsia chinensis; assembly: GCA_018398585.1. Lineage (NCBI taxonomy): Eukaryota > Viridiplantae > Streptophyta > Magnoliopsida > Caryophyllales > Simmondsiaceae > Simmondsia > Simmondsia chinensis. The sequence goes on from JAGTTD010000002.1 coordinate 19,512,958, forward strand.
AGGAGATTGAACAAGTATGCTTGTGTTAGATTGATTTAAACAAATATCGGAGTTTCAATCAATAAATAACATTAATTGACTGCCCATGATTGTACCTTTACAAATAAACAATTTATTTCTCTTGACAAATAGTTTAGAACTGAAATTCAATGAATAACCATTATCCACCAAACGAGAGACATAAATTAAATTTTTGTGCAATGCAGGCATGAATAAATAGTCCTTTAAATACACAACTCTACCACTAATGACTAAGCTAACATCTCCTACTCCTAAGACTGCTACTCTTGTACAGTCTCCAATTGTCAGGCACAGCTTCCCATCATGCAGCCTCCTGGTTAGCCTGAGCCCCTTTAACATATTACAGGCGTGGTTAGTTGAACCTGGGTCCACACACCAGGAATCCGGTGGACTCTTAACTGCACATGACTCAATTAAGTGAGATGTCAATGTATCTTCACTAGATGGCTTAGCAGCCTTTGTAGGAAGAGAAGCTAAGTACTTAGTGCAGTTCCTCTTCCAGTGGCAAGTCTTTTCGCAAAAGAACCACTTCTCTTTTGCCGACTTCTTTATGGACTTGGTTTCCACACTAGCAACCTCGCCCTTTCCTTTCTTTCTGGTAAGTCCTTTGTAAGTAATAACTAAGTCTAACTTGTTTTTTTAGGCAAAGTAATTTGGTCCAATGAGTACATTATGCATTAGAAACAAGTGAAGTTCACCAGCCATATCCATTTCAAAATACTGTAAATGCAAATATTTGTGTAACTATCTAACAAGAGTCATATATAATGCAGTAATATCGATTCTCTTATTTTAGCAAAACACAATTAGTTAGCTATCCACAAAATAGTACTATCATGCACGCCATGATGACCCAAACACACCACTTCTTACTCCCCGGCAGCGGGGGTCGCACAAAGCTAGTTTGGGTGAGAACTATTATCAATTAACATGTTTTCTTGTAACTCTTACTAAACATGATTAACTCACTACTTTACCTTATTCTCTAACATGACACAACAGAGCTCCTCAGGGAAGTTAATGCATCATGCTAGTCAAGGGTAAACCATTATCTAAAGCTCTATACAAATACAGGTAATACTCCACGGCAGCATGGTCACATCGCTTCTTTGCACTTCGATTTATCCTAATAGACGTCTAACCCTGTAATAGGCAAACTGACATCCTCCGTGGGAAGGTCTGTCGATCTACTATACTGCTTGACCGGTTATAGAGACTGTGAGGTTTCAACAACTAAACCTCGCTCCCACTTGATTTTTATAAATAAGTGATTTTTAATTAACTTGCATTGACAACTTGGATTTTTTTATAATCCCCTTTAGAATCTCATTCTAAAGAAACAACCAACAAAATTAATTAGTTAATTTTTTATTTAAAACACTATCGTCTTATAATATAGATTATCTCATAACCTACCTTAGAATCCCATTCTAAAATTAACCAATAAAATTAATTAATTAATTTTTATTTAAAACAATACCAACTTATAATTTAGATTATCTTATGATCTACTTTAGAATTCCATTCTAAAGTTAAATAAGTTTGTAGAAATTAATTTCCATACTAACAATATCGTAACTTAGATGATCGTATAATCTATTTTAAAATTTTGTTCTAAAATTAATTAATTAATAAAAATTAATTTTGATAAAAATAGTAACATCTTATAATTTAGATTATCTTACAATGTATTTTAGGATCTCATTCTAAAATTAAATTAATTAATAAATAAAAATTAATTTTGAATATTATATAAACTAATGCTGATGTCTACACGTCCCAAAATTTTTTTTTATTAAATTGCTGACATAAGCGTTGACCAGCATTGACCGCTGATGTTAGCGTTGACCGCTGATGTTAGCGTTGACCGCTGACGTCAGCGTCATATATTTTTAAAAAAATTAAAAAAATTAATTTATAAAAATATATAATTGAATCTAATCTCATTAAATCAATTTTATCCGATTTTGTAAAAAAGTAATTGAATCTAATATCATTAGATCAATTTATTTAGTTTAATAAATCTTGATTAAATGAGCAATAGCTCGTCATGCGAATAATATGAATGTAATTTCATGAATTGAGAAATCCGAATTAATTAATGCTTCATTAAATATTTAAAAAATTTAAATCGTTACCTTAAACAATCTAATTAACTATTAATTCATTAACGATTTAAACAATTTAAATCGTTACTTTAAACAATCATTTGAATTAATTATTAATTCTTATCAATTTAAATAATTTAAACCGATACTTAGATTATTATCAATGTCAAATTAAACTAACTTTCCTTCTTAATAAAATCTCTATTTTATTAAATCAGACATATATTTATTTTAATTTTATTATACCTATTCATGTATATTATAATTGTAATTAGAGGCTGACTCTGGTATCAATTGCTGGGATTAATTAAACTAGCTACTAATTGGGTTCACAGTTCTGCAATTGTGGCCACAACAAAGGGCACCTACTAGAGCACTCAACGTAGGAGACTCTTCTCTCTACCTAAGCCCTTGGGTGGAGAGTCATGCTTCGTGACACCTCATATCCGAGAGTTTTCGAAATAGGGTTATCTCTATAGATCCCTTTATTCTGATAAGAATTATTGGGGCGAATTTCAATAATTCTCCCTAATTTAATTAAATTACTGAGCGGAATGATTTAAAATTCTTAATTTTAAACATAGGGTCGATTTAAAATTCATAATTTCAAATCTGCAGATTTAAATTTATAATTTAATTCTATAGGCCTCTACTCTAACACATTCATAACAATTACATGAACTTAAACAGGCATAGTAAGAAAAAATGTAAGTAAATAAATAAGTGAAAACTTAAAAGAAGGGAAGAGGAACATACTCAGAATTGCTCCAATAATAAAGAATACCAAAAAGATATACTCCGAGAAACCCCAAAAAAAGAGACCTGGCAGCCTTCTGCGTAATGACCTCGAATTGTTTGGAGAGTGGGCTCCGAAAAATATTAAACTTTAAGGAAAGAAAAACTCCAAAATAAAATTTTCTCTCCTACTAGATCTCTGAAAGTCAACACTTTTAGAAGCCTTTAATTTTAAATTCTAAAATTGAATGCCGAACCTTTGGAATAGGTACTTCTATTTATAGTAGCATATCGGACTGAAAACAATAAATTATTTCGATGTGGGGTTCGCCAGTACAAGACAAAACACAACGTTTCACAACGGAACCAAGTCAAAACGCTGTGTTTCATTCCAATTCAAATTGCGTGCTTATTTACATTCACAACGCGTGCCACGTGGTGGGCCGGGATTGGCTACCACCCGAGCACGCAGATTGCCAGGGGGACGAGCTAGTGCCTGACACGTGTTGTGAATTGGTTCATCCGTGTGGGGCAAGCACAGATTGCGATTTTGGGGGTTTTATTGTCCTTTTTTTTGTTTTTTTCCACATGTAAAAATTCATTTTATGAATTTTAATTTTTAAAAATTGTTTTATTTATAATTCATAATTTTTATTCATCTCATGAATGATGTTTGGCAAAATTAAATTTACCTGTCTCATTGAGAAATAATTTATCTCATGAATTCATTAATTTTACAAGTGGGAATCAAAACAAAACAAAAAAAGAGAAAAACAATTTGGAAATCTGTGTCGCACACAGTGGACCAACCATCGTGCGACATTAGGCAATCCTAAGGGGATGATTCGCCTCTTCGGGGGGGGGGGGGGGGGGGGGGGGGGGAGGGGTGGACCAATTAGAGTGTGCCAAGTGGTAGGCCTTGGGATGGCCCCAGGAAGCAATCTGGGGCTTCGGGCGCGAACAAATGGGCGTGCACCACTTTGCACTTGTGTGTTGGTGCACACGAAATTATTTGTTGGATCAAACAACATTATTTTGTATGGTTGTCTAGTATCCCACACGAAATGGGTCTAGTCTCCTACTATAAATAGGGGTCCTGGTGTTTGCTCTATTTTGTTTCGAATGATGTATGTGTGGTCTCCGTAAATGTGAAAACAAAACAGAAGTGTCAAAGGGACTCACCATGACTAGGGAGTGAGCCTAATTACAAACCGCATGTCTTTGACCTTACCACTCACCATTTTCGGAGAAACGGTTGTGGTATGTTGGTGTGTCTAGCTTTGGTTATATCATGAGTTCTGCTTACGCTTCAATTAAGAAAACTTTGTTAAGTACTTGTTTTATAGATTTTACGTATTTTTGGGACAAAAAATTAAAGGATATGAACCAAACTCAAGTGGCAGTTACAGTAACAGAGCATGGCCCACAGACATCTTTCCTCATACACTTAAAAGTCAGGAACTGGGGTGGAGAAAAACCCAAGAGCTCAACAGTCCACTTATAGGCCCGAGTAAATTAGGTTTTCAAGCATGGAACCCTTGATTATAATAACTTGAATCAACTTAGGTTTGACAAGATTAAGGTGGGGCAAACCGTATTCAGGTCACTGGATTAGGACCAATGCAATCAAGAGAAATGCTTTGGCCGTTAAAGCTCTATGCAATGGCGTGAACCTCAGTTGACATGACTTATCAAGCAGTGATAGTTGTGTTAAGACCAACACAATCAAGGGGCAAAGCCTTGGCCACGGAAGCCTTAAACTATAGCCTTAAATCTCAACTTGTCAATTAATAGGAACAGATTAAGACTGTAAAGTCATACCAGAAGCCCGAGGACTGTATTACTATAGAGGCAAGCACAACAAAGATCTACATTACGCTACGGCTAGCTAAGTTATGCTATTGCTATCAAATTATCACAAGTGTACTATAAAAAAACTTGAAGAATGTTTGTCTTGAGTGTATGTGCACTACTTTGGACTGATGCAGAGTCCTTTATTTATAGAAAAACAAAACAAGAGCTACTCCTAATTTCACAACAACTTCACTCACGCCTTGTCACTAAGCTCTTCTTCTTCACATGCTTATTCTTCACTAACGTGTCTTGAGTTTTGCAGGGAAATCCTTGATGCCCATGTCCATAATTTTAGTAGAAGTTCCCTCTAAAAGCTCCGTGTTCCCCTGAAATAAGTTTAAGGCCTAAGAAATTGAAATTGCGCTTCTTGTAACTTCTTCAATCTTAGAAACTACCATTCTTAAAGCTTTCCTGGCAGCCCCTCGAGCTCGAGCTTATTTCACCCTTCAGCCATTTCAAGGCTCGAGTAGCAGATACCCTTGTTAAGGGTGGTAATGTTTTCTAGGAATTGGGATCAAGATGCCATTATTATAGTACCCAAAGGTCCAACTTCCCTTGAGGAGAACCTCACGTGATGACCATGTGGCTCTTTACTCATAAATGGCATTGTCCCAATTCCGTTAAAGTTAGGGTGTATGCAAAAGCCCTTCTTTAGCCGTTGGTAAATTAAAATACACGACAGGTAAAAAAGTGTGCCTGGTTTGACCCCCAGTGTCTAGAGGGAGCTCAAGAGAACACTGTATGTTGCTTGCTCTTCCTTCCTGCGTCTCCATAAGTACGATGGTTAAGTTTTGAAATTTTCACTTTTGGCTCTATTTTATCTTCACTGTCGTCAAGCACAGTTGCAATCTCCTGCTTTGATTCTAGAATTGTTGAATTCCTTAACTCAACTCGCTCTTTGATCTTATGCTTCCCTTTCAATCTGATAATGCCACAACTCTCATACGGCATGGCTGCTCCTCCTTCCTCAATCGGACAGTCCTATTGAACAACTGACTCGGTTTCTCCAATCTGATCACTCAGTTATCTTCGATGTGCTTCAGAGTTTAGTTGATCTTAACACCATCATGAAGGACCTTTCCTAGCTATCTGAAGGAGATTGTTCATTGCATTCTTATGTCCCAGGGCCAATCGCTGCCCCATCCCACGATGTACCAAGTTTGGATGAACTATTCCCTAACACTGACAAATCTCCTCTTATTTGTGCAGCATCTCCAATCTACTCTTGGGAAGGTAGACGCATCTGTAAGGAGGCAACCCTTGAAAGGGAGGACATTTTTAACCAAATGATACCCTGAATGGGTAGATGGGCTGATGGAGACTTATGGCAAAAAATGGAAGCAACTTCGCATCCACAAAGCCATCAAGCTCTTAACTATTGCCCTCAGGTATGATTTTCCCATTGTCACAGCACTAACTTACTGCTGGAATATCTATTATAATGCTTTTGTCCTCCCTGAGGGGTTCTTTGGAATCCCTTTAGAGGACATAGCAGCCCTAATGGGCCTTTTGGTTATGGGACAAGAGTTTCCCCTTGATTCTTTCATTTCTTCAGAGGTTGAAGCCTTTGCCTCCTCCTTCTCCATTACTGACTTGCCTGGAGGTTATGAGTCTTTTGTCAAAAAGTTTGTAACAGAAGCTCATGACTTTAGGCAATGTTGTAGAGAAGAGGAGGTATGCTTCTACTAGTTTTGGTTGAGCAAGTTTTTTTTGCCAACTCTTCTAACATTGTTCCAAAGTTCCTCAAGACTATGGCCATCAGTATTACTTTTAGTAGTGGCCCTTTATCCTTGGGTCCCTTGATTTTTGCTTAAGTGTATGGCCGTCTCAGTTACATTATAGCCAAAAACTATGTTTCTCTTGTAGGTGGTCCCTTATGGCTGGTTCAATTATGGCCTCAAGCCTATTTCCCTGAGTTATGCCCTCTGAGTTATGCTCCAGAGGCCCCTACTTTTTATGTCAGGACACTCCTTTTTTCTGGTCTTCGGTCCTGGAGGTGTGTAACCCAATTACTCAAACCTACTTACCCATTTTCCTTCCCGACGAGTTTTGTTTCTTAGGCTAGTCTTTAAAAATAATTTTTGCTTGTGTTGATGATGTCTAGCTATGCCCACTTAACTACCACACCCTTCTTTATATTTTTAATATGGATGTTGTTTTTAGAGCGGAAGAGTGGCCTCAACTGGAGTGGTATTTGGTGTACCATTTTGATTGGGGTGGATGGAGGTACCGAACTCTCATATGTACTGGAGGTAGTGCGGTAGATTTTACAAAGTGGGTGCTTTGTAGCAATGTTTTGTATCTCCTCTTAGAGCGTAGAAATGCATTTTCTCCTGACAGCCCTTATTTTTACCCTTACTTGGTAGTGTGGGATGTGGTGGAGGACTCTAACTATCTTGTGTTCCTTCCTTCTTGCATCCAAAGTGAAGCTATATGTTGTCATCATTTAGGTATTCTTTGCTACGAGGGTCGTCTTTGTTTAACCGGGCTTCATGGCACAGCTCTTACATTATGAGTTTTAGAGGATAAGGAAGATCTCGACTCTTGGTTTGTGCTTTGTAACCTACATTTCAACATATGGCACCCTGATGAATATCAGAGTATTGGAGTTACGGGGTCATCGGTGACTGGTCATCATTTGGTGTTCGCTATGGAATTTAAGGTTTATTGTTTTCATTTTGTAGGCCTTAAACACCTAAAATTGAGTGTGATATGCCAACACGGGTATTGTGAATGGGCTCGACTTGAGGCTTATTGGGGCTCTTTCCATCCTTTTGGTGCTTCTATGGTTCCTTTTGGGCTGGTTTACGGCCATTTGCTATAGTATTTGGAAATTTTGAGTTTTATGTAATTTCCAGATGTAAAATTATGTTTTTGTATACTTTTTTGGGTAATATGTTCTGAAGTTGATGTAAAGTTAGGTGTGTCGAGGTTGGTAATGTGAGTTTCACTAGTGTTGTAATGTAAATTATCATTTTGTAACAGCTTTTGCTTGATCATTGTTTGAAAGTTTTTGCCCGGTAGTGATCTTTTCATTTCGTGACGATTTATTTGGGTATTGTCTCTTGCTCTGGTAACATTTTATAGTTTTCTTGATATTTTTTTTGATTACAGCCCCCTGCTTGGTAATGGTTTTTTTTATTATAGCCCCCGCTTGGTAACGGCTTTTTCGAAATACAGCCTCCTACTCGGTAAGGGCTTTTTTTATTACGGGCCCGTGTTTGGTAACGAATTTTTTCGATTGTAGCCCCCTACTTGGTAATGGCTTTTTCGATTATAGCCCCTTGCTCGGTAATGGCTTTTTCAATTATAGCCCCCTGCTCGGTAATGGCTTTTTCGATTACTACCCCCTGTTTGGTGATGTCTTCTTTCAATTACATCCCCCTGCTTAGTAGTAGATTTTTTTTTATTACAGCCCCATGTTCAGTAATGGCTTTTTTCGATTTCAGCCCTTGCTCGGTAATGGAATTTTTGATTACAACCACTTGCTTGGTAGTAACTATTCTTTGATTACCAACTCCTGCCTAGTAACAACTTCTTTAATTACCGACTCCTGCCTTTTGATAACTTTTCATTAATTACCGACTCCTACCCGGTAATAACTTCTTTAATTATCGAATCCTGCCGGGTAGTAACTTTTCTATAATTATCTACTCCAGCCCGGTAATAACGTTTCTTCAATTACCGACTCATGCTTAGTAATAACTTCCTCAATTACTGACTCCTACCCGGTAATAACTTCTTCAATTATTGAATCCTGCCGAGCAGTGACTTTTCTTCAATTACAGACTCCTGCCCGGTAATAACTTTTCTTTAATTACTGACTTCTTCCCAGTAATAACTTCTTCAATTATCAAATCCTGCCTAATAGTAACTTTTTTTTAATTACCAACTCCTACTTGGTAATAACTTGTTCAATTATCGAATATTGTCTGGTAGTAACTTTTCTTTAATTATCGACTTCTGTCTAGTAAGAACTTCCTCCATTACGGACTCCTGCATGGTAATAACTTCTTCAATTATCGAATCCTGCCTAGTAGTATCTTTTCTTTAATTATCGTCTCCTGTCCGATAATAACTTTTCTTTAATTAACGACTCCTGCCCAGTAATAACTTCCTCAATTACCGACTCCTGCCTAGTAATATCTTTCCTTGGTCATGCTTAACCCCTTCTCAGCCGATGTATATATTCACCGCCCTTCCTTTTCTACCGGTCGTCTATTTCACTTTTTACCATTGCTTTTGCACTTTGTGTTCATTTAGCGTTATAACTGGGACCCCATTTCAACATCCTTCCTTCTTTACACGTTCTCTTGCCTCTTGTCTCTATCATTCGCTCGTTCCCTCTCCAAACTCTCGGGCGTTTTCTTTTTCTGAGGTATTTCTTTATTTCCTTTGTAATTTTCTGGCTTTTTGGTTCGGATTTTGTGGATGCGATTCTGGTTGAGGGTGAGGTTTAGGTATGTTATGCTTAGATTTCATATGTTTGCACTCGAATTTGTGTTGTGATCCTTGATTTAGAGTTTTTTTGTTGTTCTTTGGGTGGTGGGTGTTTAAAAATTCCTCTTAAAGTTTAGTCTTCGTGATTTAGGGCTTCAAACTTGGATGATTTATGTGTTCAAATTGTTGTTTTAACCAGTAAATTTGAACAAAGGATTTTTCTAGCCCAAAAAACAAAATCTTTAAATTTTTAGTTTATAAATTCTTGGTTTTTAACCTCTATGTGCTCGAATGGGCGTTCTAATTTTCAAGGTGCTAAGTTTAGGATCCTAAATTAGAGATTTTTATGGAAACATATTTTTGTTTATAAGTCTTGTGATCGTATTTTTGTGTAATTTCGTCATTCGACTTTATTTTACTTAGAAAGGAAAATTTAATCAGGATGAATCCAGAAAGTTCGGGTCCTAGTTACAATTCTTCTTTTAAACACCCTTTGAAAAATCCTATTTTGGATGACTTTTTTATTACTCCTTGATCAAAATGCTCCTATCTTTGCTTCTTCACCTGTATCGAGCTCCCCTTCTCTTAATGTCTTGCACTTATACACATGTATGTATTCTTTGTCATGACTCGTGTTATCATTCTTTTTTAGAAAAGGTGTAATGTAGATTAACATGGTGCGTGGTAGGGGCTGAGCAAGAAGTTTGACATGACGTACTCGTGAAGAAAGCAGTGCTCCTTTGACTCTTCCTCCTCACCTTTGGGTAGATGCGACTATTTCAATGTTGGCAACTTAGAAACTCATTCTCTTATAGCAACAAGTGTTAGGCCGTCCCTGGGTTTTATTCACAAATATCACGGGGAAGCCGAAATTTTAGCTCTTTCAAAGAAGCACTATTTTCCCCCTGATTATATCATATGGGTGCCTAGTAAGGATGATTCTCCTTTAATCGCCCCGTGACATGATTGTTTGCGATCCCCATAGAGGCCCTTAAACACTGGCCTTCAACTCCCTCTTTTCCCTTTCGTAGCCTGCGTTATGTCACGATACTCTTTATGTCCGGGTCAGGTGACTCCAAATGGCTTAGGGACTATCCATGGGCTTTTACTATCATGCTTTGTGAACAGTTTTGAGTTGACTGATCCTGTTTTTGACTATATGTTCAGAGTTAAACAAAATGAGCGTCATGCGGTTTTTGATAGTAGAGTAGGTTTATCTTTTGTACCAGGCAACATGTCACATGTTAAAGATTGGTTGCCAAGATTTATATGGGTTCGTCCCCCTACCCTTCCAGAATACCCTGTAGTCCGAAGTGACTTGACCTGGCCTCGTAGGCCATGTATTGATAGCTTTACTGTTGAAGGTTCGACCCTTATTCATTACTTTGATAACAATAGAGAGGATGTACACTTCTTAGCGACTCGAGCCCATGTTAGACATAAGGTTATACTGGTTAAGGTCGGACTTAGTACAAAACCTACCCTGGGTACTTTCTTATTTTTACTATGAAAGGGTTTTTGTGTGTCATTTCTTTACTTCCTTTCTTATTGAGGATCTTATTTGTATTTTCAACCTGAGAGGGCCAATCTCGATATCATTAATTACTTTGTGGCAGATCCCTCTTCAAGTGGTTTGCATTGAAGTCAGGCCAGTGTGGGCGCCTCCACCTCTGTGGTTGCTAGCCAAGCTTCTCCTTTTGGCTCTTCTCATCATCCACATGAGAGTGAGCGTTCTGAGTTACCTCGATTCCCCCAGGAGCTTGACTCCTTTTCCTTTTCGATCTCCCCCACCCCGGCAAGTTCCCCCTATTCTACCTAACATCTTTACGAGAGGACGGAGTCAATCCCGTTCTAGCACACCCCCTACTTTTTCTTTACCAACTTTGGAGCAACCTGCTCCCGTTTTATCTTTACTCATTCCAATGAGTGAACTAGAGGCTGTTTCTACCTTTTCGGCCAAGCCTATGGATGCATCACGAGTTCGGGTAATACCTTCGTCTGTTCCTAACCTTGATACTTTACATCAAGTTTTCAAGGCTATCTCACCTCCATCTTCATTATCTTAGGATGATTTTCCCTCGGTGGCTGAGGTAAGGATGGTGGTAATTATTTCATTTAGATATTATGCCTATGTGCCTTATAGTTATGCTCACATATTTTGGTGTTTTTGCAGTATGAATCTGTGTTCGCTTCTTTATACACCCTCAGACTACGAGGCGAGGAAGTGGGTAATTGTTTTTGAGAGGTCGCCAAGCGTAGAGAGAAAGCATTACTCCAACAACTTAGGGAGTCCCAGTTATGTTCTTTTGAGCTTTTATGAGAAGTGTAGGTTTTGTGTAGGGATTTAGCGGGAATGGATGCTATCATGAAGGGTAAGGAAGATCGATTGGCTAAATTAGGTGTTGAATTGTCCTACGCTTGAGAAGAGGTTGTAGCTGCTTTCAACTCTAGTGTCGAGTATCAATCAACGAATGATGCAGATTGTCGGCCCGGGCTAGAGTGGGGTTTTAATCGTTTGATGGAGAAGATCAGGGAAGGTGGCCCTACCCTCACACCCGAGGGTATAGCTGATTGCATAGCTTGTATCAATGAAGAGATCTTAAGTACTTTACCGAGTAGTCCCGAAGATGGGAATGCTGGATCCGCGGTTTGACTTTCTATTTTATGTTACTTTTTTTGCTTCTTTATGGGTATTTGCGAATGTATGGGACATCGATGTCATCTTTGGTTGTGTGATCGCTTTGACCTTGATATTGTACTTCTGTTGTTAGCGGAGGTGGTTGTGTTTTATGTAAGGAAGGGTCATTATGCTTTGCTGTAGTTTAACTATAATGTGTGCCCTTGCTATTGTTTGGTTGTTATGCTCTTAATTATGTGTGTGTCATGACAAAAGATTAGGTATTGCTATCATTTTTTGGCTAAGGTGTTGCCATTCGTGATGTTCAGAGCATAGGTGGAGTTGCGGTGCATAATGTTGCTGCACCTTTTGATAGGGTGTGTCATCCATGTGCTTTTTCGGTGAAGGACATTTGTTTTTCCGTTTTAAGGTCTTGACTTACACAAGGGGTCTCGCTGTGTGGTTCTTTAGAAAGGAATTCTCTCCTCGTGTTAGGTAAATATCGTATAGTTTGTGCAAGGGAAAGTTATTACCCTGGTTTGTTATACGTTAGCTGTGACAGGTGTATCTGATATCGTCTTGTTGGTATGCTTCATCCATATGTGTTAGGGTTGTCCCAATTTCTCATTCTGTTTTGCAAATCTATCCACTTGATGTGCTAAAGGAGCAAGTAAATAAGTGTTGTAGATACACTCTTAACTAAGTGGTTATTACTGTCGTTTCAACGAGTTGAGTATTGTTGTCATTCCTTCCATGAGTTGAGCGTCAATATTGCACCTTCAGTAAGGTGGGTTGCACCTTTAATGAGGTGAGTGTCATTGTTGCACCTTCAACAAGGTGGCTGTTATGGTTGCACCTTTAACAAAGTGAGTGTCATTGTTGTACTTTCAATAAGGCAGGTGTCATGGTTGCACCTTTAACAAGATGAGTGTCATTGTTCCACCTTCAACAAGGTGGGTGTCATGGTTGCACCTTTAATGAGGTGAGTGCCACTGTTGCACCTTCAACAAGGTGGGCATCATTATTGTGTCTTAAATGGAGGCTCAAGTTAAAAGTTCATCTTCGTTGTCTGGCTAGGTTGTGCCAAGTAGACAGTTAATACTAAATAACCTGGACTTGTCCTAGCGCTACTTAGGTCCTTGGGCTATAGTTGATTCCTAGTCTTCACATTCCAAGGACGCGTGCGCATCAGTCCCTATTTATAGCATTGGGGTGGCTTTGTGTGCTTTTTATCAAAAATCTGATTCTTAGGGATGTCACAAACAACAATTTTCTCAGATTATTAAGCAGATGTACAAAGAGCTATTAGCATTAAGCGAAGTGGACTACAAAACTTTAGTGTCCTCTATCCCTGCATTATTGAATTTATATATTCTACATATACTAATCCACATGGCTTTTGTTCATTTCCTACCTTATTTTAGGGATAATATTTCCGAAGGTTATTTGCATTCCAACTACGAGACAAGTCTGTCCCGTCCATTCCTTGTAATGCGTAGCTGCCTTCTCGTAATATTCGAATTACTTTGTAGGGACCTTCCCAATTAGGTGCAAGTTTTCTCGTGCTTAAGTTGCTTCTGCTACTCTGTGAGTCGTAAGACTAGGTCTCCTACCTGGAAGCTGCATGGTCTAACCCTGTGATTAAAGCAAGCGGACATTCTTCATGTTTGGGCAGCTATTTTAACCTAGGCATTTTCCTGAACTTCGTCCACCAGGTCTAATGCACCTCGTAGGATAGTTTCATTGGTCTCTGGGTGATAACACTTAACGTGAAAGGTTGGGTTACATACCTCCATGGGCAGCACGGCTTCAGCTCCATACACTAGCATAAAAGGAGTTTCTCTTGTGGCTGTTTTGACCGTTGTTCTGATCGACCAAAAGGATGCTAGGTAACTCTTCTACCCATCTTCCGTTAGTGTCGTCTAGCCACTTTTTGGGGCCTCTCAAGATGTCTTTATTGACAGCTTCAACTGGACCATTACTTTGGGGCTGTGCGATAGCCGCGAAATGCAGACCAATGCCTATTTCCTCACAATAAGCATGAAATCGGAACGAGGTGAACTGTGATCCGCTGTCTGCTACTAATATTCGAGGAACCCCAAAGCTCACAACCATGCTTCTCCATAAGAAATTATGTGCCGCTTGGTTTATTCTGGCCACGAGTTCGGCCTCCACCCACTTACTGAATAATCGACCACGGCTATCACAAATTTTCTTTTCCCAGATGCCATGGGAAAGGCTCATAGTATGTCTATCCCCCATTACGCAAATGATATCGGGCTAATTAAAGGTTGCAGAAGTATTGATAAGTCTAATTTAGTATATAATTATTTATATCATTTTAATATAATTTTAACCATTTTTTGCATCAAACTTCTATCAATTTTGCCCAGTTTTGCTCGTTTTGAACTGTTTTTCTATTTTCTTGTAAAAACACCCACTTTATGCTAAATCTTGCTAGGTTTTATCATTAACATCAACAAGTAAATACAAGATGCATCAAATTAAAGAAATAAAATAGCAAAATCAACCCAAAATACATGGTTCATATATGAACCTACATAAAATAACATTTTCTTTTGCAAACAAGTTGCAATGGGCGGCTATATCTTCAATTTGTTTAACTCAAATGCATTGTATACTACATCACATTGATCCTTTTTGCAGGTTTGGGCGGTGAGAAGTGAAAGAAAATGCATAAAATAAGCCAAGGCTTGCAAGTTGTGGATGGACCGTGGATTTTGGCAAATAAGGATGAAATTTGAAGTTAATTTTTACATTCTTTATTCACCCCTTAAACACCATAAATAGGGGGTGTTTGGGATGTGTTTGATCATCCTTCATTCAAACAAAAACACATACAAAGTGTAGGTAAAAGAAGTAGAAAAACGGGTGAAGGAAGAAGAAGAAGAAGGAAAAACGTTTGGTTTGTAATTTTGTACTTTTAAGTCCTTTTTAGCCTTTTCTTCTTCTAAGTTCATGAATTTTGTGCTAGTTATGCTTTGTATTAAGTTTATCATGAACTAATTTTGTTATTCCAAGGCTACGATGTAGCCTAAGTTGTAATATACGCTTATTTCTAATTCAACGTATTTATTGTTTTGTCATTGCGTTGTTGAAGTGTTTATCATTGTTCTTCATGAGTTTTAAATGCTTGATCACTATTTAAGGCCTATAATGATTCATAATGAGTCCGAGGGGAGATTTATGATGAGTGCTAAGGTGACAAGCACCACAAATTGAGCGAATGCTCGAGAGAGGTTAACGCGATTTGTGTGGTTTTTAAGAGAAAATCATAGAGCTTTAGAAACCCTTTTCATATTTAAATTCATGCACGAGAGTGATGGGTTAATAATTAAAAGAGCATGCTACATGTTTCTCACGAGAGAATATTTAGTAAATTAAGATTTTCAACCATCAACACGTAATAACAACTTGAATAACAAAAATAGAAAGGCGTATTAATGCAACTAGGTGAAATCATATGCCTTGGATATTATTAAATCATAAAAAACTTCATAAAATCAGTTAACATATTTGTTTCTTTTTAGTTTATTTTATTTCCTATCGACATGTCAATCTTTCGGTTGTTCCAATAGCGTCAAAGCTACTAATCTTGGTACTCATTCAATAACAATCCTCGTGGGACGATACTCTACTCATTTCTTTTTTACTTGATATGACTAGTGCACTTGCTAACGCTTACTCAAAGTAAGCATCAAGCGTGGGAGTTGCATGATGTATGGGCGCGAAACTTTGACAAGCATTGCATCGACACACCAAATCCTTTGCATCGCTCTTGAAAGTGGGCCAGAAGTATCCTGCTCTGAGAGTCTTATTGGCTAAAGCATATCCCCATATGTGTCCCCTGCATTCCCCTTTATGGATTTCTTCCAAAATCCCATACCCTTCACATGTCTCTATGCACTTTAGCAGGGGGTGTGAGAATGACCTTTTGTACAGTTGGCCGTCTAGGATTACAAATTGAGCTGCCTAGCACCTAGTTTTTTTAGCTTTAAGGGAGTCCTCAGGTAGCACCCCTTTCTCCGGGTAATATGTTATTCCTTTTATCCAACCAGAAGATTCGGCGATGTAGCATATTCGTCGAAGGACAAGTTCTTCAGACGTGCTTTGGTACACTTGTTTTAGCTTAGCTTCCACCCCCAAATCGAGTACCTGACACGAGCTAGCCAACTTACGTAGTTTATCGGCAACTCGATTTCGCTCCGCTCGAGGTATCGCACCTCGACTTTTTCGGAATCACCTACAAGTTTTTGAAAGGCTTGTAAGTATTTGACCATGCTTGAATCTCTAGCCTCGTATTCCCCATTTATTTGGCTTACCACAATTCTTGAATTGCTAAAGACAGTCATATCCTCGGCGCCAGTCGCTTGTGCTAATCTTACCCCATGGATCGCATCCTCTTACTCGGCTTCATTGTTGGTTAAAGGAAATTGAAAATGTAAGGCATATTGGTGGGTAACCCCTTCTAGGGCTTGTAGATAAATTCCCGCTCCCGACCCATCTGTGCACAAAGAACCCTCAACAAACACTCTCCATATACTCACATTCTCATTAGATGGGTTATCCTTAGTTGAATTATTATAAGATTTTGTGCCTTCAGGGTCCTCTCTCATACCTTTCGTTTTCTCGGCATCCTCGTTCTCAGTTCTGAATGTGCATTCGGCAAGAAAGTCGGCTAGTTCCTGTGCTTTATTGGCTGTTCGGGGTCAGCAGTGAAGGTTGTACTCAAATAGTTCCACCGTCCAGGCTAATATTCGTCTTGAGCACTCCAACTTTGACGGTAACTTCTGTATGGGTTGATTGGTCAGTACGTTTAGTGCATGAGCTTGAAAGTGTGGCTGAACATTTTGAGTAGCTATAATAATGGTGATTACTAGTTTCTCGATAGGTGGGTACCGAAACTAAGCATCCTTTAGAACCTGACTGACAAAATAAACCGAAACTTGCTCCCGTGAACGATTAGCAGCTAACATAGCACTTACAGTCCTATCGGAGGCTGCCACATATAGGATGAGTGTCTCTCCCGAGACTGATTTGGCCATAGATGGAAGACATTCTAGATGGTCTTTTATTTGTTTGAAGGCTCGATCCCATTCTTCGTCCCACACATCATCCTTTTTTTTCCGCAGAGCTTGAAAGAAGGGCAGTGCTTTTTTTGCAGAGTTGCTAATGAATCTGTTGAGTGCCGCTAAATGGCTGGTGAGACGCCGCACCTCTGTGACTGTCTTAGGGGTAGCCATTTCTAGTACGACATTTATCTTTTCTAGATTAGCCTCAAACCCCCGTGCGCTGACAATGAACCCTAAGAATTTACACTCAGGTATTCCAAAATAACACTCATTAGGATTGAACTTCATACGGTATTGCCTCAAGGTTTGGAAAGCTTCTTCTAAGTCGGATATGTGATCTTTTTGGACACATGACTTGACAATCATGTCATCCACACATACCTCCATGTTACGCCTAATCTGTCAAGTAAATATCTTATTGACTAAACATTGGTACGTGGCTCCAGCATTTTTCAATCCAAACGGCATCACCCCGTAATAGTGCATACCTTCGCTGGTTACAAACGAAGTTTTTTCCTCATCCTCGGGATCCATCCTGATGTGGTGATACTCGAGAAGGCGTCCATGAAGCTAAACAACTAGTTTTCGGCCATTGAATCCACCAATTGGTCAATTTTCGGCAAGGGATAGGAGTCTTTTGGACACTGTCTGTTTAAATCAGTAAAGTCCGCACACATTCGCCAGGTCCCTTTTCGTTTTTTTTCCTAAAACTACATTGGACAACCATTCAGGGCACTTTACCTCACATGCGAACCCTGTCTTGAGTAGCTTAAGAATCTCTTCCTTTATAGCTTTGTTTCTTTTCGTGCAAAAACTTCTCCTTCTCTACTTGACTGGTATCGCACTAGGGAGCATGTTCAATCGATGCATCATTATTTCTTGATTGATCCCAGGAATTTCCTCTGTGTTGTATGCAAATACTTCACAGAATTATCTTAATAGGGATATCAGTTTACTCTTTAACTTCTTGGGTAGCCAATACCCTATTTTAACCTTCTTTCCTTCAACAATTTCTACTTCTTCCAGGTGGCCAAAGTCAGCACTTCGTTCTTCCCCCACTCCCATGCCCGTAGGGTCAAGTCTTTTAATTCCCGATTCCGGCAAAAGTTCACAGCTAACTTGTGGCAAGGATGCTTGATAACATTTTCAAGCCACTCTCTGATTTATACGGTGAAATTATGGCCTTTATATTGTTTAGAGCGGGCTGCCCAAGTATTACATTGTAGGGGGAAGGAGTGTCCACAAGTAAGAATTCTACTTTCACCCTTCTCACTACCTTGCATCCACAAAACAAAGTGTCCATAAAAACCATTCCCATAGGTTGGACCACTTCCCCGGTAAACTAACCATGGGGTACCCTGCTGGTATGATTCAACTGGTTGGAATTTCCATTTGCTCAAAACGTCGATAACAAATAACATTGACAGCACTTCCTTGATTAACCAAAACCCGATGTATTAGGAACTGTTCAATGTCAACAGATATGATAAGGGGATAGTCGTGGGGTACCTGGACATTCCCTAGTTTCTTCATCCATAAAGGTTATTTCGAGAATGGACTTTTTCTTTTTAATCGGTCTCTTTGCCGAGTGGGTCAGCCTGTTGGGTTTGGCTTGCAAAATCATGGCAATCATCTTTTTTTGTATCTCTACCGTTTCCTTGGATGGCACTGGTAGTAAGGCCTTGCTGTCTGCTATCTCTCGTGAACTTCTCGGGGCCGGAAGCTCCCTGCTAGGTTCCTGGGT
Source organism: Simmondsia chinensis (assembly GCA_018398585.1). Lineage (NCBI taxonomy): Eukaryota > Viridiplantae > Streptophyta > Magnoliopsida > Caryophyllales > Simmondsiaceae > Simmondsia > Simmondsia chinensis. The sequence goes on from JAGTTD010000002.1 coordinate 19,531,570, forward strand.
TTGCTTATGCTTAGTCCGGCACTCTTCTGTGGTGTGACCATAAAATCTTTGGAATTCACACCATTTGGTTCTAGCTTTGGAATTTAAAAGTCGTTTAGGTGGAGTGAACATCATTTTAAGAGAGGGGGGTTGGTGTATGTGTCTTCTGTTTATCTCATAAGCCGTTCAGCTTAAAGGTCGATATACCTAAATTCTTGGATGAAATATCGGTAAGGGAGTTTTTTCTCTTGCCAAGTGTATGGCTTCATGCTTTTCTTTGGGTTTCCCGGTGACTCTCTGTCGAACCTTCCCTATTGTGCTCATTACATCTTCTTCAGATATATATTTGTTGGCTTTGTCCCATAGTTCTTCGACCGCCAGTGGCTGTGATTTTGCTAGTGTAAATTTAAAGTCGGAATTTCGTAGTCCACTAACAAAGGCAATTATTGTCGTCTCTTCAGCTAAGCCAAGTGTATCAATCATTTCTCTGGCAAATCTTTTGACAAAGTCCCTTAGGGATTCTGACTCCCTTTGTTGTAGTTGCATCAACTGAGCTGCTGTCTTTTTCCTTCGTTTGTTACTCACGAAATGATGGGAGAAGTTCTCCGTAAGTTGTGCCAAGCTGTCAATTATGGCCACAGGCAGGGACACAAACCATGATTGCGCAACTCTTTTGAAAGTGGCAGGGAAACACTTACACCAGACTTCTTTTAAAACATCTTGTATATACATTCGGGACGTAGATCCAGAAAGGTGATCCTTAGGATCTTGGGTTCCATCGAAGAGGTCTATATTTGGAATTTGGCCTTTCTTACTGGGAAAGATAGGATTCTTTTGGAGAATGGGGAATGAGTGCCCGGAACCTTTGGTGCCTCGCTTGTCTTATCTTCCCCCGGAATGAAGTAAACCCTCCATGACTAGTTAGCCGTGTCTCCGACACTTATTTTTCGATTTACTCCCTCCCGTGTGGTGGGGTTGGTAGGTCGTTTTCTCATGTCATTTTGGTCCTAAGTCCAATTCCTGGGTTCCCCACTCTTCCTCTCGACCAAGTAATCCATCATGCCCTCAGGTCATTACTTCTGGATTTTTATCCTTGGACAACTCCGGTACGTGTAATGGTTGTTCTTCCAACCTGTGCAACAAATGACAAATTTGACCCTCCTTTAGCTACTGCTTTGATGCATGCTCAGCTCCTTCACTTGACTTAGTGGGATCGGGGGATCCTGGTGGTTCCGCCAAGGCCTTAATCCTTCCCATAAATGGCACCAATTATGTTTACGACAAATTTGACCAGTGCGTTTACATGTCGTAGTGGAGTTCGATGTGGGGTGGGAGTCGTAAGGATAAGTTCATAACAAGCTTTCGGAGGTAGAGAAACCACCAAGCTTTCTCTCTCCTCTGGGTGCTACTGTCTTGCCATTCTTTCTCGTTGCTTAGGATATTTATAGGTCCTTAGCTGCCTGCTTCTGGGTGCCTTTTTCTAGCACGCCGCGTTGGTTCTAGCTTGCCGCTGTCTGGCTTGCCGGTTCTAGCTCACAGCTGCCTAGCTCGCTCATTCTAGCTCGCCGCTGCCCAGCTCGCCGATTAGGTTGTGTGAGTATAAGAAGCACCTTCCGGGCCCTAGAGAGAGGCCTCAGAGGTAAAGGAACTTCTTTGTGAACTTTGGCTATCTTTCCAAAGTCAAGGCCTTGAATAATTTGGTTGATCCTTCTCCATATCACTCCTTCTAGGGCTGCCCTCACATCAAGACCGGAAGAAGTGGCTTTTCCAGGGGAGAAATTCGGGGCAAGTGGAAGATCGGCTTTTCAATAGCTGGACCAGGAGTCCCTCAGGCTTCAAAGGCTAAGGGAGATCATGCACTTCCCTATTCTGACCTTGGTGGAGGGAGCTATTTTTGAAGAAGCCATGTCTATCATGAGAGCTTTCTAGGAAGATCATAGAATGGCCCATACTATTGCTAAGGAGCTTAAAGTCCTTGAGGAGGTACTCTAAAATATTCAAGAAGTTCTAGCCCTCCATCAGAGAAAACGGCAGTGCCAACATGCCATTAGGGCCTTAGGGCGTTCAGCTGGCCTATGAGGCATATAGCCCTTGCTTGAAAGGGTCCAAGCCATAAAAAGAACTCAAGACCAGCAAGCCCAAGGAATATGGGGCTTAGAGAATGAGATTCATTGCTTAGAGGAAATATTATAACACCTTAAAGAGAAGTTGCTTTCCTTTGGAGAACAACAGACCTCTTAAGGTTCGATGGTAGGTGGCCATGAAGAAGCCCTTATGGAAGCTTAGAGGAAGAGTTAAGCTGCTCATGAGGAAGCTCACTCCTTAGAACTCGAGCTAAATGATGCCATCATCTAGTTATCCTCCATTGAGGAGTCCTTACTGAGGATTAGGACTACAATCTTTTGATTTTGTCTCTGTAAGATTTTTGTCTCTGTAAAAGATTCTGGATTTCACAAGCTGCTCACTTGTAATATTTGTAAGCCATGTAATCTCCCAACCTGAATGAGATACGCATTCCATTTATTCAATACGTCTCTCAGTTTGATGTTGCTTCGTCTTTTATTTTATTTTTCCTAAGAATCTTGTGATTGATCCTCCAGGCATTGATAATTGAAACTGTGCTCATAACTCTTGAAATCTAAACTTAAGGACCTTTTTTTTAGAATCCCAGATGGATGGCACATATTTCTTTAGGAACCTTCCATTGATGGCCCTTGGATGAGTTCTCCCATCTTAGTCTTAAAGTAAATAAGCATTTCCCCCAAATACTTCGGTAACTCTAAATGGGCCTTCGCAGTTTGGGGACCCTGTGCCAAAGACAGTCTTTTTAGCCAATGGGCAAGATCACCTTCCAGACCAAATCCCCCAAGTCAAAAGGCCTATGTTTGACCCTTTTGTTGCAGGCTTTGGCAACTCTTTTCTTTTGAGTTTCCAACTTGTGCAAAGCATCAAGCTGTACTTGGTCTAAATTGGTGAGTACTCATCCATCATGATTCATTCATACTCAAGTTTAGAGAATTTTCCTTGATGAAATAACCTAATAGATTGAACTATTACCTCCATAGGTAGTACTACGTCATGGCCATATGTTAAATGAAAAGGAGCCGTCCAGTGGCATCTCTTTTAGAGGTTCTGTAAGCCCACAAGGCATCTAGTAGTAATTCATAACACCTTCTGGGATTGTCCTCAATCATTTTCTTAATGTCTGCTTTCAGAATCTTATTAGTTGATTCAGCCTAGCCATTAGCTTGAGCATATTAAGGTGTTGAGTTCAAGATTTATATATTGAAACTCTTAGTAAGCTCTTATACCTCTGCACTATTGAAGACTCTAGCTTGGTCCATTGTGATAGTCTCTGGGATGCCAAACCTACACAGGATATATTCCTTAATAAAATCAATCACATCATGCTCATTGGTATGCCTATATGGTTTAGCCTCAACCCATTTAGTGAAGTAATCAGTGGCCACAAGTATATAAGAGTGTTATTTGCTGGATGGAGGATTAATTTCTCCTATGATATCCGTTTCCTAGCCTCTAAATGGCTAAGGTTTAATAATGGCATGCATCTTTGCAGCAAGGACTTTGGGTACATGGCCGTGCCTTTGGAATGCTCTACATGCTTTGGAATATTTAATACAATCCTCCATCATGGATGGCCAATAGTGGCCATAACGCCTGTGAGCCAGTGCATTTTATTTCCAGCTAGATGGGATCTCATATATGCTCATGGGCTCCTATCATTACTAGCATGTCTTTGTCCAAGTCAAGGCACTTGAGAAGCGCTGCACTAGCATCCCTTTTGTATAATTCTCTAGACTCATCATCTAAGTGGAATATGTAAGCTCTCAATTTCATCTTTCTATCCTTAACGTAATTTTGACAGTTATACTCCGTCAAAGGATTCCTCCAGTCCTCTTGTTAACTTAGGATAGTTTGATGTGCCTCGTAGTACTCGAAACATTCATTTAGTGCATCCTCAAAGGACTCAGTGTACCTTATACCCAGACGACAGCAGAGCTAAGTCATTGGCTACCTTATTTTGTTTCCTGGGGATGTGCTCAAACTATACCTCATTGAATTTACTCAACAACTTGTGTACAATTGGCATATACCAATTTGAGGACATTGAGGACTTGCATTCCCAGAACAGTTTGAAGGCCAATTATTAGAGCCTCATACTCAGCCATGTTATTGGAGCATCTGCCCACTAAGGTGACAACCAACTTATGGATGATTCCCTCAGGGGATTTGTTTATAATGCTAGTCCTATTTTAAAATATTAGCCTCGTATCCTAAATACTTATAATACTAGCCTAGTATTTACTCACCCACATACAGTAGCCCAAAAAAAGCTACCAAAAGCCGGGTGTGGACCAACTAAGGTTGACAATCCATGGTTGACTGGCCTCCATTGATCGGCCCCCGGTATGTCTATAATACTAGCCCAGTATTTACTAACCCAGACACTACCCGAACTTAGCTATTACTGCCCACTATTTGGTAATGGCACTTAGCTATAACCGACCACTGCTTGGTAATTAGACTTAGCTATTATTGCTTATAGCTTGGTAATGGGACTTAGCTATTACCACTCCTTGTTCGGTAACGGGACTTAGCTGTTGCCACCCACTGCTTGGTAATGGCACTGAGCTATTATCACCCCTGCTTGGTAATGGGACTTAGCTATTACCGCTCTCTACTTGGTAATGGGACTTAGTTATTACCGCCCCTTGCTCGGTAGTAGGTTTTACCATTACAGCCCCCTGCTCGGTAATGGGTTTTACGATTACAGTGAGTACCGACTAGTGAGTACCGACCTAGAATTCTATATAAAAGAGGGAGGACCTCTCATCCTAACCTCACCCCCCATCCCATGAGAGACCACTCTCTCTCTCCCAAGGCAAGCCTCGTTTAAGGTATACCTCTCACATGCCTCGTCCTCCCGTCATCCACTATGACCCCCTTTCTAGAGCAATGAATGCTCAAACCTCTCCACCTCACATAGGCGAAAAATATCAAGTTGGGTGTGTAGTTGGAGCTTGATTTTTGCTCGTCCTTACGTACCCCACCTCATACCAGACTCTCATACGGCGAACAAGCACACTGGACAAATTCGTCGTAAACATATTGGTGCCGTCTGTGGGATGGATCAAAAGCTCAAGCCTGGCTTGATGATTCTTGTAAGGCTCAAGCATTCTAAGTGTTAAGTAATTTAATTCACTACATTTTCTTTGAATTCCTTGGAATTCTCTGTGGAGGCCCATCGAAGCCAAATTTATAAAGGAGGCTTGATTGAATAAGGTTAAGTATGGCTGAATCATTTATGGCCCTTTTTCATTTTCTTATTCGGGAAAAAAATATGATAAACCACAATAGACACCTAGAGCTCTTCAAGAGCTTCATTTTGACATAAAATTTGGTCCGTAACTCTTCACTGATTGAAAGTTACCCCTGTTTTAAATTGTATGGTAAGTTATATGCCCTACTCACGCCTAGCAAGCCCAAATCATTTTTCATGTACTTTCTTCCATCAAAAATTCAAAAAATTAAGATAGGTGCAAATAACTCTTCAAGAGCTTCGTTTTGATATAAAATTCGATCCGCAACTCTTCACGGAAGGAAAGTTATGTCCGTTTTAAGTTGCAAGGTAAGTTGTATGCCTTATATGCGTCTAGCTCGCCCAAATCAATTTCGGGTATTTTCTTGCATCAACCATTCAAAAAATTAAATGAGTACCTAGAGCTCCTTACGAGCTTCACTTTCATATAAAATTCGATCCGCAACTCTTCATGGATTGAAAGTTATGTCTGTTTTGAGTTGCCATCGCCCAAATCATTTTTTGGGAACTTTCTTTCCTCAAACATTCCAAAATTTATAGGGGTACATATATCTCTTTAAGATAGTTGTTTCTATATAAAATTCAATCCGCAACTCTTCATTGATTGACAGCTATGTCCGTTTTAAGCTGCTAGCTAAGTTGTATGCCTTATATATGTCTAGCACGACCAAATTATTTTTTAGGTATTTGCTTGCATTAAATGTTCAAAAACTTTATATGAGTACCTAGATCTTTTTAAGAGATTCATTTTGATATAAAATTCGATCTACAACTCTTCACAAATTGAAAGTTATGCCCATTTTAATTTGCAAGTTAAGTTGTATGCCTTAAATGCGTCTAGCTCGCCTAGATCCTTTTTCAGGTACTTTCTTTCATCAAACATCCAATACTTTATATAAGTGAATAGATCTATTCAAGTGATTCTTTGTGATATAAAATTCGATTCATAACTCTTTACGGATTGAAAGTTATTTCCGTTTTAAGTTGCAGGGCAAGTTGTACGCCATATATGCGTCTAGCTCGTCCAAATCCTTTTTCGGGTACTTTCTTACATCAAACGTTCCAAAAATTTATAGGGTGCATAGATCTCATCAAGAGATTCATTATGATATAAAATTCGATCCATAACTCTTCAAGGATTTGAAAGTTATGTCCATTTAAAATAGCAAGGTAAGTTATATTCTTTAGATACATCTAGCTCGGCCAAATCATTTTTCAAGTATTTGATTTCATCAAACGTTCAAAAAATTTATATGAGTACCTAGAACACCTCAGGATTTTCATTTTAATATAAAATTTGGTCCATAACGCTTCACCAATTGAAAGTTATGCCTGTTTTAAGTGGTAAGGTAGGGTATATACCTTATCCAAGTTTGGCACGCCGAGATTGTTTTTCAAGTGTGTTCTTGCATTAAAAGTTCAAGAACTTTATATGGGTGCGTATAACTCTTCAAGAGCTTTTTTTTGATATGAAATTAGATCCACAAGTCTTCATGATTGAAAGTTATGACCGCCGTTTTATGTACAACGTTGAGTTTCGTTTGAACAGCCATAATGCGTTGACCAAACCTCTGGCTTTGACCGGCCATAATGCGTTGACCAGACCTTTGGCTTTGACTGGCCACAATGTGTTGACCAAACTTTTGGCTTTGACTAGCCAAAATGCATTGACCAAACCTTTTTCTTTGATCGGCCACAATGCGTTGAACAAAGCTTTGGCTTTGACCGGCCGTAATGCATCAACCGAACCTTTGGCTTTAACCGGCCATAATGCGTTGACCAACCTCTGGCTTTGACCGGCCATAATCCGCGGACTAAACCTTTGGCTTTAACCAGCCACAATGCGTTGACTAATCCTTTGGCTTTGACCGACCATAATGCGTTGACCAAACCCTTGGCTTTGACCGGCAACAATATGTTGACCAAACCTTTGGCTTTGATTGGCCATAATGTGTTGACCAAACCTTTCGCTTTAACAAGACACAATGAATTGACCAAACCTTAGGATTTAACCGGCCACAATGCATTAACCAAACCTTTTGGCTTTGACCGGCCATAATGCGTTGGCCAAACCTTTGGCTTTGACCGGCCATAATGCGTTGACAAAACCTTTGGCATTGACTAGCTATAATGCGTTGACCAACCTTTGGCTTTGATTGGCTATAATGCGTTGACAAAACTTTTAGCTCTGACTGGCTATAATGCATTGACGAAACCTTTGGCTTTGACAATGTTATGATTTAAGTTAATCCTTGAATCATAACCTATGATTAACATAGAAAGAGAGTAGAGACGAGAAGAGAATTTGAATAATGAGATGAGAAGTGGAGAGAATTAGGGTTGAGAGAAAGAGTTAAGATCAATATCATTCAACATAATGAGATTACAATCTAGATCAACCTACTTATACTAAAGGGAGGGAGAACACTGGCGGTTACATGCACCTAGAAATGAACTAACCGACATTACATATAGCTAGCAGCCATATTTGACTATACCAACTAACTACCAACACTTATACTAATGCTTGGTCAGGAAAGAAGGTTTCTATTGAGGAGTGGTTTCAATGGGATCAAGATCGATGTATTATTGAATGTGTAAGAGTTTGGGAAAAGAAGATTGAGACTTCCATAGAAGCATTGGAAAAATCCAGTTCTGCAAGTCGGATGAGATCTGCTGAGAGCCTATTCCAAAGCAAGAAAATAACTGAGCTTTGCAAGGTTAACAGCAGAAGAGCACCTTGGTCCTGCATAGGAATGATTAGGCAATTAAAATTCAGGTGGAAAGCTGAAGTTCTTGGGTTACAGCTGCTACATCTCTGGCCATTAGTTCACTTCAGTTACAAAGGATTGATGTTAGGCTGCACGAGTGTTTGGATGTTTGGGTATGACAGTGGTAGACCTCCTGATTAGGTGTACAACAACGATAGGCACTTCATATGTTAGGCAATGCTTTGGCAAGTGGAAGGCAGCATGATATTGGGTTTATGAGGAATTCTTTCTATGTTGCAATACCAATGACAGCAAGAGACCAACATCAAATAGCAAGTCTTCAAGCTGCAATTCAGATGCAATTTAGATTCAGATCCAAATGTTCTTATTTTAGGAGTACATACTGCGCCAATAAGCACTCATCAATTGCAACTTCTACAACAATAAGGGTTCTTCAAAGTCACTACTCGCTACTAAGATTGTTGAGGACAAGAATCTCTTAAAAGGGGAGTATTGTCATGATTCTACAAAATAGAGATTTATGAAGTTAAGTACTAATAAGTCTTTGGGTTGTGATAATCTAGTAAAAATCCATGTTCTGTAATAATCTAGCTTTATTAGCCTCTTTAGCTTCTTGTGTAAGTAAAGTTAGTCAAGTGTTAGTTGTAAGTCTAGATTGGTGGCTAGGTTAGTTAATGTCGGTTAGCATTAGGAGTCCAAGTGAAATGTATCTAGCATAATCATCTTTAGATTGAGGTTGGTATAAGTAGTGGATTCTCGTGTAAGAAAGGATTATTGAAAAACAATGAATTGATTTCTCTTTCTCATCTTGATCTTTCTCTCTATTTCTCATCCCTATTCTCTTCTTTCTCATCTCATACTCTATTATCCCTATGTTATGATCAAGATTTATCTTGAATCATAACAAAATACAAGACAGTGTTGTCACCCATAAAAACTAAGCTACCCAGCATGTGCAAACATGCCCGTTATTCACCTAGAAAGCACTAGCAAGTGTCATTTAATCAAAAAGATGGAATCTCACCATATTGGAGCTACTTGGTACGTTGCTCGATATCACCATCTCTCAAAATCAAAAGTTGCTAGAGGCTAAGCACCTTCAGGAGATATTAAATTTGCAATAAAATCAAAACAAATACGTCTTATAAATGGTGAGGACCGAGAGATATTATCCTTGTCCATAACCTCTTTTCTATGGAGGTGTATAAATCTCTTCCAAACTGGGGGACTTCGCCTCAGTCATTTCCATAGTGGTGGCGTAAATCTAGACTGGGGGACTTCGCCTCAATCATCTCCATAATGGTGTGCAAATCTAGGACTGGGGGACTTCGTCTCAGTCATCTGCATAACAGTGTGCAAATTTATGATTGAGGGACTTCGCCTTAGTCATCTCCATAATGGTGTGTAAATCTAGGACTAGGAGACTTTGCCCTAGTCACCCCATAACGGTGTGCAAAATTAGCACTGGGGGACTTAACCTCTGTCATCTCCATAACGGTGTGCAAATCTAGGATTGGGGGACTTCATCTTAGTCATCTCCATAATGGTGTGCAAATTTAGGACTTAGGGACTTCGCCTCAGTCATCGCCATAATGATGTGCAAATCTAGGACTGGGAGGCTTCGCCTTAGTCATCTCCATAACGGTGTGCAAATTTAGGACTGGGGGACTTCACCTCAGTCATCTCCATAACGGTGTGCAAATCTTGGACTAGGGGACTTCGTCTCAGTCATCTCCATAACGGTGTGCAAATTTAGGACTGGGGGACATTGCCTCAGTCATCTCTATAATGGTGTGTAAATCTTTTTAGGATTGGGGGATTTTGCCTCACTCATTTCAATAGTGGTGGCGCAAATCTAAGATTGGGGGACTTCACCTTGATCATTTCCATAGTGGTGGAACAAATCTGGGGTTGGGGGACTTCGCCTTGGTCATTTCCGTACTAGTGGCACAAATCTAGGACTGGGGGACTTTGCCTCGGTCATTTCTATAGTGGTGGTGCAAATCTAGGACTGGGGACTTCGTCCTAATTCACAACTTTGACTTCTCTGTCTTTATGGCGCAAATCAATTTTCACAACAATTGTACTTCACCTCCAGATCACAGACTAGACGTTATCTCCGTCACAAATGCTAAACCACTCCAAAATCAAGAAACTTTACAATCCGGGATGGTGGAAGGCGCATCCTTCTCGAGCGACGCAAAAAAAGTCATACCAAATTGCCGGTCAAGAACTACCCATCCACATGAAGCAATCCCTTTAAAAGTTAATGAACTTTGTCCTCTATCGTGCCGCGTTATATAACACTATGGCTCATCCTGAAGACTTCGCAACTCGAAAGATATCAAACTACAATTGTCAAACTTTGTTGCTTATCGCAACTTGACAAAATATTTCTAATAGAAGAATCCAAAATGAACTGCGTTTGTAATTGCACCTGAGCAGCGCACACTCCAACCATCCTACTGCTAAGTTATTTAGTACCACAACTTGTCAACAACTTAGTAAGAATAGTACAAGATATCATCTTCATCTTCTTAGCGTCATCTTCATATCACATACATTGTATGGTGGCGGTACTTCCGAACCGCAGAAACTACTTCTTGACAATCATGACAATTCAATAGTAAAAACCCCTTCAGATGGAGACAATCTAACTAACAATACGAAGAAAATAGTCCAATACCCATGGTAGTCTATTTCAAGGTTGTCTTGGACTTTCTTACAAGTAATCTAAAACTCCTTTAACCGCCTAGTCAATCTTACAATGATTATCGTCAACAAGGGAACACAATCTTAGGGCTGCAATAACAAGATCGATATGTACCAAGGAATGTGTATACCATATCAGTGGCATCCGTAGAGGTCTTTCGTCATTAACACCCTATGAACTCACCTTATAGAGTTTTTTTATATTCGATGCCAACATGGGCAACCCACCATAGGCAATTAAAAACTCATCTTTGGTAAGTCATACATTACGGATAAATGCTATCTCAGTATTAGCAAGGGTTCATAACCACCCAACATAAGCCATGCCAAGCACATCAGTTCGTAAATAAACATCTACAACAAATGAACGTTAACCGTTGATGTCCTATGAGGACGAACCAAAGGTTTTCCACTTAAAAGGTAATGGCCTTAGAAATTTGTTATTCCTAGCAACCTTGTCTTTATTTTGATATTTATTCCCGATGTGCCCATTATCAGAAAACTACGTTATACTGACCTATTTGGTTTAATTTACTACCTTAGTGTGCCTAATTTTATCCAGGTATTCCGCATGTAACACCTGACGATTATCCACATACATACCTATCACCATGGCCCGCCCTGGTGCAATCACCTGCAAGGGGTACAATACTAATCACCATGGTCCGCCCTTGTTCAATTACTTGCAACAGGTGCAATACTTATCGTCATGGTCTGCCCTGGTGCAATCACCCGCAATGGATGCAATACTTATCACCATGGTCCGCCCTAGTACAATTACCTACAACGGGTGCAAAACTTATCATCATGGTCCACCATGGTGCAATCACCCATAACAGGTACATTGTTTATCACCCTATGACACCATGACTCGCTTGAGGGTTATCTAAAGACAATACATTAAGCACCATTATCTACTTGTCATTCAATATATATATATGATGTACAATTTTTTACGTAGGATCTACAAGTTTAAATGATATGCTAAGCTTCATGACATACGCAGCAACATCCTTGTCAGACTACTGTGATATATCCATCATCGCATATCCTAGAATATCCGGGTATAATTGTCGTATTAACCTCATTCAAGTACGTAGCATATGGATCACTTTGGTGGGAAAGCAAGCACGAAATACTTAACACTCTAACCTTATCCGGTTGTGTTACACATATCGCTTATATATTGAATGAGCATATTAAATCACCCGCCTAAAGCTCCGACCAAATATCAAAATGTATCATACTCACCACTTTATGGATATTACAAACTAAATGCGCGCACAACTAGTGGCTAGTCATGATAGCGATATCCTCATACGCTTATCACATAAAACTCAAAACGCTACGAGCACTTGTATGATTAAAGGAAAAAAATGCTGTAAATGCTCTGAAGTTTAAGAGTGCCCAGAAGTCCAGATTCCTTTAAACCTTCCTACACAAGTGAAAATAGCTCCATTGAAACAAACAAAGAGATAAAGCATTCTATTAAGATCCCTAATGGACTAAATGCCTTGTTAAAGTGAACAATGCATTAAACATTTCGGTTTAAGATAAAGCTAAATGCTTTGCTAAGGTTCATGATGGGTCATGCGCCCAGCTACAAGTCGCAATGATTTAAGCATCCTGTTAAAGTCAAACTCATTGATACGCATCTTAATTAGGTTATACGCCCAATTTACTTCGATTAGGGTTTAAAATGCACATGAGTGGCAATTACAGAGAGCCAAGGCATAACATTGGAAACCCCTATCACATGGGTAAACATTACACACTTGTAAGTCACAGCTAAGCAGTAACGCGTAATCCACTCCATGGCCGAGCTTATGATGGGTCATGCGCCCAGCTACAAGTTGCAATGATTTAAGCATCCTGTTAAAGTCAAACTCATTGATACGCATCTTATTTAGGTTATACGCCCAATTTACTTCGATTAGGGTTTAAAATGCACATGAGTGGCAATTACAGAGAGCCAAGGCATAACATTGGAAACCCTTATCACATGGGTAAACATTACACACTAGTAAGTCACAGCTAAGCACTAACGCGTAATCCACTCCATGGCCGAGCTTGGAATGATCAAAGTTCGCCCATGAATTGGGGGCACTATATGTTTACAATGCTAGCCCAGTATTTTAAAATATTCGCCTGGTATCCTATATGCTTATAGTAGCCTAGTATTTACTCACACAGATGCCGTAGCCCAAAAAAAGCTACAAAAAGCCAGGTGTGGATCATTCAAGGTTGACCACCCATGGTTGACTGGCCTCCGTTGATCGACCCCCGATATGTCTATAATACTAGCCGGTATTTACTAGCCTAGACACAGCCGGGACTTAGCTATTACCGCCCATTGCTTGGTAATGGGACTTGGCTATTACCACCCACTACTTGGTAATGGGACTTAGCTATTACTGCCCCCTGCTTGATAAAGGAACTTAGCTATTACTGTCCCCTGCTTGGTAATCGAACTTACCTATTATCGCCCCCTGCTTGGTTAGGGGACTTAGCTATTACCCCCGCTGCTTGGTAATGGGACTTAGCTATTATCGCTCGTTGCTTGGTAATGGGACTTAGCTATTGCCACCCACTGCTTGGTAGGACTTAGCTATTACCGCTCCTTGCTTGGTAATGGGACTTTGTTATTACTGACCCCTACTCGGTAATAGGTTTTACCGTTATGGCCCCCTGCTTGTTAATGGGTTTTACAATTACAGTGAGTATCGTCCAGTGAATACCGACTTGTGAGTACTGACCTAGAATTCTATATAAAGGGGGGGAGGGACCTCTCATCCTCACCTCCCTCCCATCCCATGAGAGACCACTCTCTCTCTCTCCCAAGGCAAGCCTCATCTAAGGTAGACCCCTCGTATGCCTCGTCCTCCCCTCGTCGATTACGACCCTCTCTCTAGAGCAACAAACGCTCAAACCTCTCCCCCTCACTTAGGCCAAGAAATATCAAGTCGGGCACGCAGCTAGAGCTTGATTTCGGCTCGTCCTTACGTACCCCACCTCATACCGGACTCTCATACAGCGAATAAACACACTGGGCAAATTCATCATAAACAGGATTCTATCACAATTCCCACTCCAGCACTAAAATTTGTCCTTGATCTATCGAAGATAGTTTTCAAGGAAAGAGTTCCACCACTAGAAGGTGTTCTGGCTCATTGTCTAAGCCAGTTTGGATATTGGGACGATCAGCTAAAAAGTCTGCTAGGGCTTGCCCCTTTACTGACTTTTGTCACAAATATACCAACTAAAATTGGAGTGGAGCTACACTCCACTTATTTAGCGTTCCTCTCAAAAATGGTCTATCCGGCATATATTTAAGGACATCAGTATGGGTTACCACATATTCATATAGTAAACACCAAGAAATAGTATCGTATTTTTATGATGCATAGAACAAAGATAGACAAAGCTTTTCAATTGAGGAATACTTTATTTCACATTCATTTAGGCAATGACTAAGGTAGAACACAACTTACTTAAAACCTTGCCCATTGTCCAGTACAAGCAAACGACTAGTGGATTCCTTTGAAGCAGAGACATAGATCTCCAAAAGCTTGCCCTACTTCGGTGGAATTAGTAATGGCAGCCTAATCAAGTACTCCTTGATGGCCTCAAATGTCATTTGATGAGGCTCCACTTACTTGAAGTCCTTCTTAGACTTGAGCTTTAGCAGCGGAGAGAAGACCTTGTTTTTCCTGCGATATTCGAGATAAGGCGTCTTAGGAAGTTAACGTACCCCAAGAAGTGTTGAAGCTCCTTTTTCTTGAAGGTGTGGCTTGGCCAATTGGATAGCTTTAGTCTTATTAATATCCATCTCGATGCCCCTCTGGTGTACCAGAAAACCCAGATCGTTTCCATCTCGCACTCCAAAAGCGCATTTCAATGGATTCGACTTAAGGTTGTGAACCCTCATTCCAAGAAATGCACTCCTCAAGTCTTCCAAGTGTTTAACTTGGGATTTCGATTTGATCACAATATCATCAATATAGACTTCCATGGTCTTGCTGATGAGGCCGTGAAAAATCAAGTTCATGGCTCTTTGGTAGGTGGCGCCGGCATTCTTCACACCAAAGGGTGTAGCCACCCATTCAAATGTCCCTATTGACCCAGGATATCTGAATGCTGTCTTGTGGGGATCCTCCGACAATCATGACCTTGCAGTACACACAGTAGCCATCCATATAGGATGAAAGCTCATGCCCAAAGGCTGAATCAATAAGCACATCAGCAATAGGCATAGGGTATTCGTCCTTTGCTGTGGCTGCATTCAGATCTCTAAAATCAAAACAGACCCTAATCTTGCCATTCTTTTTAATCTTAGCCGGACACTCAACATACCTAGCAGTTCTGACAAATTTGGCCTTCAGGAGTCTTTCAATATCATCCTTGACCAAATCTATGACTTCCTGAGACATCGTCCTCTAGCTTTGAATGATGGGCTTTGATCCTAACTTGATAGGAAGCCTATGCTCCACCACTTTTCTGTATAGGGACAGCATCTCATGATGACCCCAAGAAAAACAATCCTTGAATTTGCATAGCAAATACTCTTTCTGCCCCTCAAAGACTAGAGCACTCAGATAGGTAGGTCTTGGGTCCCTTGTCGAGCCTAAATTAACCTCGAAGAGGGGGTTTTGCACTAAGAACTTAGATCCTCCATTTTGGCTGGTGTTATTCTTAAATCAGATAGCTCCATCTCAATTTCTTGTGCTGCATGGACTTGAAAATCGTCAATTGGTTTCTCAGCCTAGAGCTGATCCTTAGCATGCCAGGCCACAAACCTTGCAAATGCTCAGGAAATTTCATCTCAGGCCATTACAGAGATGTCTTGGTGCCTCCGTATTGGGTTGCTTGAGTTCCACGGGAGTCCACTTCATCAAGAAGGGCCCTTATGAATCCCCAGAAGTCAGAATCTTCAGACTCGACATCTGCTTGTCCAAGCTCAACTTCGGTTAGTGGGTTGTCAAGGATGGTGTTATGTTTGTGATTGATTCACAAATGTAAGCTAAGATAAAGAGAATATGGGATGAGAAAGAAGTGAAAGAGATGAGGAATTAGAGAGAGTTAGATGAGAGAGAGAAGGTTATCTCAAAGAGATTGTGTTGTATTTTCATTGGATGAATTCCAATTACACAAGATCACCCTTCTTATATGAACTAGATACATTGAATTGCTGCTAACCGACTTAAACAGCTGCCAAAAGCGACTAACTACACCTAACGGCCAAAACAGATTTTGGCGCCAAAAACAAAATTCAAAAGCTACAAGCTTATTACATCCAAACAAGTAAGAATCATAATAGATGGCTATCAGTTAGGAATAGTGTCTTGAAATCTAGATTTATTATGTATATATTGTTTTAATTAATAAATAAGATTGAAGTCTCAGTCATTTCCTAGTTAAATTATATTGCATGTGATTTTCTTTTTGGAAACATCCATGAGATGGGTGCAGCCCTCAGAATACAATTTACATGTTTGTTTGAAGTGGTTTATGAGACTAAGCCACAGATAGACTTGTAACAAATGGTACGGATTGTGGTTTGAAAGACTCGTAGTCCAAGACAAGTTTGGACCACTTGTATGTTAAGAATATAACGTGACACTTTAGATGACTTGTCTTGGTAATTTGGATGGAGATCCAAGAGTGTTAGGTTAGTGTGTTTAATAAGATTAACACACTGAGTTGGACCATGTGGATAACTTATTTCTAGACTACTATTGGAGATGAGTAATTCACATTGTACTGTTTGAACGACGACTCTAAATCTTGAGAGTATTTTGGACTTGTGCATGGAGCGTTAGTTACTTTGGTGTACTATAAGTAAGGTCTAAACGAATGACTGAAATCCCACGTGCACTAGGTAGCAGCGTGAAGTGTGACAAGGATCAGGTATTCAATAGGGAATCTACAGTCTGTTATGAGATACAGATGTCCCCTTAGTTGATTCGCAAATATTTGAATATATCAGAAACTTTGGCCAAAATATTCCAAGTGTTTGGCACTTGGAATTTATACTGTGAATATATTCAGGTATAAATGAATTATTCAGTGAAGGACAAGTCGGTAACTAATGGAGAAGCTATGAGAAGGATAATGGTAGTGGTTACATTTATCCTTTGTAATGGACATCTAGTAGAGGGGTTGTTGTCATCAATATAGTCTATTACGGAGATATCGAATAAATAATTTAAATCTGGAGTGCAATGATATTTATTCAGTGGAATTAAATCTCATTAAATGGCAATTAAATTATTTCATGAGATGATTAATTTAACCCATTTGGAGTTCGATTTAAATTATCCTTGAGGTCCCTGCACAAGCCTCTATATTTATTGCCATCGGAAAAATATTAAAGAATTCGTGAGATGAATTATTTATCCAGGAGATGGGTGAAGTTAATTTTGCCAAACATTATTCATGAGATGAATAAATTTGAAAATTAAAAAATAAGATAATTTTAGGAAATTAAAATTCATAAGATTAATTTTTACATGCGGGAAACAAAGCAAAACCAAAAAAATAAAAAAAAATAAAAATCGCGCTTAAAATAGTGCCAATCCGTGTGCTTCATTGGCAGCCCATCAGCACGTGACATGTGTTGCACGTTGAGGCTGCCCAGGGGGTGATACGCGCCTTCAGGCATGGGCCAATCGAAATGTGCCACGTGGCACGCGTATTGAACAGGTACAAGGGCGCGGGTTTTTGGTTGTGAAACGCAGTGTTTTATGTTGTTTTTTAAACAAAACTGCGCGTTTTGTTTTAAAACTGGCGAATCCCACATCGTTAATTTTATAATTTTTCACTCCCGTATACTACTATAAATAGAGGTACTTATTCCAAGGGTTTTGGCATTCAACCATAATAAATTATTTTGGGTTTCTGAAAATTGTTTTAGAGACCTAATTGGAGAGAAAAATTTTTGTCAAAATTTTTCTTTCCTAGCTTAATATTTTTCGGAGCCCACACTCTGGGCAGTTTGAGGTCATTGCGGGGAAGATTGCGGGGTCTCGATCTTCTTGGTATTCTTTATTATTCGAGCAATTTCAGGTATGTTCTTCTTTCCTTGTTTTTTTGCTTTTCTATTTATTTATAGTATTCATTATTATGCTTGTTTAACTTTATGTATTGTTATGAATGTATTACAGTAAAAGGACTATAGATCTAAACTAAGAATTTAGATCAGTTGATTTAAATTATGAATTTAAGTCAGTAGTTTTAAATTACGAATTTTAAATCAGCCCAGGTTTAGAATTATGAATTCTAAACCAGTTCCGCTGCGTAACCTTTTGGGAGAATTTTAAAATTCATCCCAACAACCGGTATTAGGGCAAAGGGATTATAGAGATAAACCTATTCTCTTGAACTCTTGCACGTGAGGTGTCATGAAGCGTGACTCTCCGACTGGGGGCTTAGGTGGAGAGAAGAGTCTCCTACTCTAAGTGCTCTAATAGGTGTCTATTGTTGTGACCATAGTTGAGAATTATGAACCAAATATTCGGCATCAGAGTTTACTTTCCCCACAAAATTTATTATTTTTCCCAACAATAGGTGTCAGAGCCAGTCTCTGATTAAATTCATAGCATGCATGACTAGGTATATTAAGATCAAAATAAATAGATTTGCGAATTAGTAAAATAGAGATTTTATTAAGATGGAAAATTAGTTTAATCTGATGTATCGATTTAAAATGTTTAAATCGATAATGAATTAATGATTAATTCAGATGATTGTTCGGATTTGGGATTTAAATTGTTTGAATCCTCAAAGTAATTAATTATTAATTACATTATTTTAATGTAATGATTTAAATTGTTTAAATCGGTTAAAAGAGTTAATAGTTAACTAGGTTATTTAAAGTATCGATTTAAATTGTTTAAATCTGTTAAAAGATTTAGTAGTTAACTGGGTTATTTATAGTAACAATTTAAATTGTTCAAATCATTAATCCGGAGCAACCTATAAATTTCCGACTATGTTGTTCGTATAACGAAATTGTATGTTCTCTGTCATGATTATTTAATCGAACAAAATTGATCTAATAAGATTAGATTCAAATATTTTTAACAATAATAGATAAAATTGATCTAATGAGATTACATTCAATTAATTTTAACAAAATTGGATAAAGTTGATCTAATAGGATTAGAATCAATTAGGTTTATGAGATTGGATAAAATTGATTTAATGAGATTATATTCAATTATTTTAATTTACAAACAAATTAAATCTGACAACGTCAGTCGCTAATGTTAGTATCTGATGTCACCTGCCGGCGCCGATGTCAGCAAGCTTTTATAAAAAATTTTTTTGGGACATATAGACGTCAGTATTGATTTACATAATAATTATAAATTAATTATTTTATTAATTAATTTTCTTTTAGATTGAGATTTTAAATTAGATTATGAGATAATCTAAGTTGTGAATCAGTATTATTTTAAAATAAAAGTTAAATTTTATTAATTAAGTTTTAGAATAAAAGTCTAAACTAGACTATTCGATAGTCTAAGCTTGTTTAATTTTAGAATGAGATTCTAAAATAAACTATGGGATAGTCTCTACACAAAATCACCATTGATTTTGAATAAAATTTTTTTAATTTAATTTTGAAATTAGATTTTGAAAAGTAGATTATGTGATAATCTAAATTAGATGGTGGTATTGTTTTAATTAAAATTAATTAATTAATTTTATTGATTGGTTTTTGAATGAGATTCTAATGCAAGATTATGAGATAATCTGTATCGTAAAACGATAATGTTTTGAATTAATTAATTTTGGTTAATTTTATAATGAGATTCTAAAAGGGGTTATGAGATAATCCAAGTTGTAAATGCAAGTTAATTAAAAACCACTAGTAATAAAAATCAAGTGGGAGTGAGGTTTCAATTGTTGTAACCTCACGGTCTCCATTACCTGTCTAGCAGTGTAGTAGATCGATAGACCTCCCTATGGAGGATGTCAGTTTGCAGATTACAGGGTTAGACTTCTGTTGTGATAAACCAAAGTTCAAAGAAGCGATGCGATCACGCTGCCATGGCGTATTTCGTGTATTTGTATGGAGGTTTAGGTAATGGTTTACACTTGACAAGCATAGTGCATTAGCCACCCCGAGGAGCTCTATTGTGTCATGCTAGGGACTAAGGTAAAGTGGTGAGTTAATCATGTTTATTAAGAGTTGCAAGAAAACAAGTTAATTGATAATAGTTCTCATCTAAATTAGCTTTGTGCGACGCCGCTGTAGGGGAGTAAGGAGTGGTGTGTTTGGGTCATCATCGTATGCATGATAGTACAGTTTGGTGGATATCTGACTTATTATGTATGCTAAATTGAAAGAATATATAACACTGAATTATGCATGACTCTCGTTAGATAGTTCATTTGATTTCAAATACATAATGTACTCACTGGACCAAATCACTTTGCCTTGAAAAATAAGTTAGACTTACTCATTACTCACAAGGGACCTATTAGAAATAAAGAAAAGGGCAAGGTTGCTATTGTAACAACCAAGTCCATAAGGATGGAAACAAAAGAAAAATGTTTCTTTTGCAAGAAAACTAGGCCGCTGGAGAAGAAACTGCACTAAGTACATAGCTACTCTTCCTACAAAGACTGCTAAGCCATCGGGTGAAGGTATGTTGATATCTCACTTAGTTGAGTCATGCGCAGTTGAGAGTCCACCAGTTTCCTAGTGGGTGGACTCAGGTTCAACTGACCATATCCGTAATATGCTACAGGAGCTTAGGCTAGGCTAAAGGCCACATGATGGGTGTTGTACCTGATGGTCAAAGACAATACAATAATAGTGGTCTTAAGTGTAGGAGACGTTAGCTTAGACTTTAGTGATCGAATTTTATTTTAAAAGATTGATTATTTAAACCTTCATTGTACAGGAATTTGATTTTTGCATTTCGGTTAATGGATAATTATTATTCAGTTGATTTTGATAATGAAAATTTTAATATGTGAAAGAAATTATTTATTTGCACATGTACATGAATAAATTATTTATTCATGTTATTTTCTTATCAAAACTCTAGTAATTGTTTAAATAAATCTAACATAAGTTCACTTGTTCAATCTTCTAAAAGAAAACACCCTGAAAGTGATAATGCCTACCCAAGGCACCAACGTTTAGGTCACATTAATTCAAACAGGATCCAAAGACTGGTAAAAGATGGACTGATAGAGGCTTTGGACTTGAGGTCATTACCAGTTTGCAAATCCTGCATAAAAAGAAAGATGACCAAGTCTATCTTCAAGAGTAAAGGCAACAGGTTTAGTGGCTTGCTTGAGCTGGCTTGCATAGATGTATGTGGACCTATACATGTTCATGCAAGAGGTGGGGATGAGTATTTAATCACGCTTAGTAATGATAACTCAAGGCATGGATATGTTGACCTGATGAGACATAAGTCGGACAATTTTTTTTTTTAAGAAATTCAAAGAGTAGAAAGTTGAATTTTAAAAGCTATTAGGTAAATTAGTTAAGTCACTTTGATTAGATTGAGGTGGTGGATATTTTTCGGGTGAGTGTTTTATTTTGCTCACTGCAACATATAAGATCTCAGTATTCTGCTCTAGTTACACTGCAGTAGAATGATGTTGCAAATAAAAGGAACATGGAAAGTTTTTTTTACAGTTTTTTTGATTTAAAAGGTCTTTTGTAAATACAATGCAAAATACTTAGAGAAAAATTTTGCAAGTAAGCTACAAAAACAAAAACAAAATAGTTCTAAAGGAAAATGACACTAATTCTAAACAGTTAGACACAACTCAAGACATAGAGGATGCATTAGATGCTCCTACTGATAGGAACAAAAATGTTCCAAGTAAATGAGAGCTTAGGTGTGGTGGGAGGATTGTCAGGACACCTAACAGGTTTATAACGGGAGCCTTAGTAGTAGACCGTGGCATTGAGTCTGGTCTTTTTAGCCACAATGAAGCAATTAAGTCTTATGGCTTTGAGCGATTGGTTGAACGAACCATGTGTGTATAAATGACATTAAGAGAAAGTAGTGACTTTCTTAGTGTTATATGTCAATGATATACTACTCATTGAGAAATGATGTAAGGGTGTCATTAGCTGTAAAGATTTGATTGTCATGAAAGCTCAATGTAAAAGACATAGGAGAAGCCAGCTCTACTCTTAGGATTAAGCTTCTACAAGGTCATAAGAGTAGGATGTTGGGTCTTTCTCTAGCCACTTATATTGACAAAATGTTGATAAGGTATTGCATGGTGGACTCTATGAAAGGTTTTTTTACCTTTCAGGCACGGAGTCCCTTTTTTTCTTTAGAGTAGTGTTCTGTGGCACCTCAAGAGGAGGAGTAATTGAGGAATATTCCATATGCTTTGGCAGTGGGAGCCTCATGTATGCCATGCTGTGCATGAGACCAAATATTTTCTATGCTATAGTGTAGTAAGCAGGTGTCAGTCTAACTCGGGTCCGATGCACTAGGTGGCAATGAAGCATTTTCTCTAGTACTTAAGAAGGACTAGAGATTATATGCTGATCTTTCAAAGTGACGAGCCAGTTCCAGTTGGATATATTAGTTCAAGACTTCCAGTCAAATATATATGATAGACGTTCGTCGTCTAAGCATGTCTTTACCCTTGGAGCGGGAGCCATTAGTGAGCAGAATGTGAAGCATTATTGTATTGCTAACTTCACAATAGAGTAATTGTGCTCATTAAGGGTTAGGCTCAGTAGACCTTTGGTTCATACTTAAAAGGGGTGAGTACGGACTTTGTCATAAATTGGATTTAGAACAAGTGGGAGATTGTTAGGAACAATGTCCAAAAATTCAGATTTATTCTGGATATATTGTTTTAATTAATAAATAAGATTGAAGTCCCAGTTGTTTCCTTGTTAAATTTGTATAAGCGAGCATCTACACTGCATGTGATTTTCTTTTTGGAAACATCCATGAGATGGGTGTAGTCCTCATACCACAATTTACATGTTTGTTATAAGTGGTTTATGAGACTAAGCCATCGATAGACTTGGAACAAATGATAAGGATTGTTGTTTTAAAGACTCATAGTTGAAGGCAAGTTTGGACTACTTGTATGTTAAGGCTATAACATGACACTTTAGATGACTTGTCTTGGTCTGTTGGATGGAGATCCAAAACTCTTAGGTTAGTGTGTTTAATAAGATTGATACACTGAGTTGGACCATGTGGATTACTTATTTTTAGACTACTATCGGAGATGAGTAATTCATATTGTACTATTTGAACGATAACTCTAAATCCTGAGGGTATTCTAGACTTACGCATGAAGCGTTAGTTACTTTGGTGTACTATAAGTAAGGTCTAAATGAATGACTGAAATCCCACGTACACTGGGTAGCGGCATGAAGGGTGACAAGGGTAATGTATTCAATATGGAATCTATAGTCTCTTATGAGATGCAGATGTGCCCTTAGTTGATTCGCAAATATTTGAATAGTTCAGAAACTTTGGCCAAAGTATTCCAAGTGTTTGACATTTGGAATTTATACTGTGAATATGTTCAAGTATAAATGAATTATTCAGCGAAGGGGGAGTCGGTAACTAATGGAGAAGCTGTGAGAAGGATAATTGTAGTGTTTATATTTGTCTTTTGTCATGGACATCTAGTGGAGGGGTTGTTGTCATCAATACAGTCTATTAGGGAGATATCGAATAAATAATTTAAGTCTGGAGTGCAATGAGATTTATTTAGTGGAATTAAGTCTCATTAAATGGTAATAAAATTATTTCGTAAGATGATTAATTTAACCCATTTGGAGCTAGATATAAATTGTCCCTGAGGTCCCTGCACAAGCCTCTGTATTTATTGCCATCGAAAAAATATTAAAGAATTCATGAGATGAATTATTTATCCATTAGATGAGTAAAGTTAATTTTTTCAAGCATTACTCATGAGATGAATAAAATTAAAAATTATAAAATAAAATAATTTTAGGAAATTAAAATTCATAAGCTGAATTTTTACATGGAACAAAGCAACAACAAAAAAAACAAAACAAAAATCAAAATTGCGTTTAAAACAGTGGTGATCCACATACTTCGCTGGCAGCCAATCAGCATGCGACACATGTTGCACGCTGAGGCTTCCCAGGCGTGGACCAATAGAAATGTGCCACATGGCACGCGTTTTGTACAGGTAAAAGGGCGCGGGTTTTTGGTTGTGAAATACAGCGTTTTATGTCATTTTTTAAATGAAACGAAGCATATTGTTTTAAAACTGGCGAATCCCACATCGTAGATTTTATAATTTTTCGCTACGGTATACTACAATAAATAGAGGTACCTATTCCAAGGGTTTTGGCATTCAATCAAAATTTTGAAATTATAAATTTTAAATCAACCCAGGTTCAGAATTATGAATTCTAAACCTATTCCACTGCGTAAACTTTGGGCAGAATTTTGAAATTTATCCTAACAATCGATATGAGGCCAAAGGGCTTATAGAGAAAAACCTATTCCTGGGAACTCTCACACGTGAGGTGTCACGAAGCGTGACTCTCTGATCAGGGACTTAGGTAGAGAGAAGAGTCACCTACTCTAAGTGCTCTAATAGGTGCCTATTGTTGTGACCATAGTTGAGAATCGTGAACCCAATAGTCAGCATCAGAGTTTATTTTCCCCACAAAGTTTATTATTTTTCCCAACACTATCATGCGTTGGTGTTGGGAGGATTGTGAAGTGGCCCTCTTGACATCCAAGGGTCCCACATCATCTTTATAGAATTTTGCCTTAACATAGTTGGAGCAAGCCATGAATAGCCTATTGTCTGCCAAAACACCTCATACTTGTCATGGTTCCAAAAGATTAATAACTGGTGAAGTGAGGATGGAACGCAATTTTTGCCATGCAGCCAATCCCTACCAAGCAAAGCATTTTAGCTCGAGGTAGTTTCCATCACGAAGAAAGCTGTTAGCCTTCTTAAGCCACAACCAGTTAAGTCAATTTTAGATTTTGTTGTAGCTCTTGAAAAGCCACATATTGCCACATCTGAGGTGATTAAGTATTCTTGAGACTTACCAATGATCCCAACATATATGAATGCAAGACATTGATAGCGGTGCCATTATCCACCAAGACCATTTTTATCAGAATGCCATCGAATTTGGCCTTGATACATAGGGGCTTGATGTGTTTATTGGCGGTATTGGGTCCATCAAACATCATCTTCATTTTGTTAAGTGGATCATCAGGAAATTTGGATGTTAAAGCATTAACTGAAAAAGATAAAGGGTCAAGTGTACGTTTAGCGACTGCTTCTTCATGTGATTCTATCACATCATCCTCGAGACCTTCTTGGGTATCGACTACCATGAATTCCAGGGGAAGGAGTAAGGCAGTTCTATTGTCCAACATTTAATGCAACATCTCGAATTGAATTTGGATCCCTTGGTCAACCTCCTTCTCAAGGGTATCGGCCATAGGTGTATCCTCCCTTTGTTGTTGTGGAACACCATTAATTAGCATGTCCAATTCTTGAGATTGTTTGCTGTAATCAATCTCTGAAGTTTGAGACTCCTCCATAGGCATGGGGAAGTCTTCTTCATTGAAATCATTTTCAATGTCAGACCATGTTGGGTTGACGCCCTCCAATGGTTCCACTAAGTTAATGCTGAGAGGGGAGTACCGTTCGAAATAGTATCCTGAAATCCAGATTTATTCTATTAATATTATTTTATTAAAGTATAAAATTGAAGTTTCAGTCGTTTCCTTATTAAATTTGCGTAAGCGAGCATTTATACTGCATGTGATTTTTTTTTTTTGTGGAAACATCCATGAGATGAGTGTAGTCTTCATACTATAATTTACGTGTTTGTTCTAAGTCGTTTTTGAGATTAACCCACAGATACACTTCGAACAAGTGGCATGGATTGTTGTTTGAAAGACTCGTAGTTGAAGACAAGTTTGGACCACTTGTATGTTAAGACTGTAACGTGACACTTGTGACTTGTCTTGGTCATGTGGATGGTGATCCAAAAGTGTTATGTTGGTGTGTTTAATAAGATTTCCACACTGAGTTGGACCATGTGAGTTGCTTATTTCTAGACTACTATCGGAGATGAGTGATTCATGTTATACTGTCCTCTAAATTCTGAGAGTATTCTGGACTTGTGCATGGAGCGTTAGCTACTTTGGTGTATTATAATTAAGGTTTAAACGCATGACTGAATTCCCATGTACACTCGGTAGCGGCGTGAAGTGTGACAAGGATCAGGTATTCAATAGGGAATCTACAGTCTCTTATGAGATACAGTTGTTCCCTTAGTTGATTCGCAATTATTTAAATTGTTCGGAATCTTTGGCCAAAGTTTTCCAAGTGTTTGACATTTGGAATTTATACTATGAATATGATCAAGTACAAATGGATTATTAAGTGAAGGGTGAGCCGGTAACTAATGGAGAAGCTGTGAGAAGAATAATGGTAGTAGTCATACTTATTTTTTGTCATGGACATCTAGAAGCGGGGTGGTTGTCATCAATACAGTCTATTAGGGAGATATCGAATAAATGGTTTAAGTACGGAGTGTAATGAGATTTAATTAGTGGAATTAAGTCTCATTAAATGGTAATTAAATTATCTCATGAGATGATTAATTTAACCCATTTGGAGCCAGATTTAAATTGTCTCTGAGACCCCTACGCAAGCCTCTGTATTTATTGCCATCGACAAAATATTAAAGAATTCATGAGATGAATTATTTATCCATAAGATGGGTAAATTTAATTTTGCCAAACAATATTCATGAGATGAATAAAATTAAAAACTATAAAATAAAATAATTTTGAAAAATTAAAATTCATAATATGAATTTTTACATGTGTGAAAAAAATTCAAAAACACCGTGCACAGGTATGAGGATCCATGTATACTCAGATCAACCAACCAGCGCCCTTGCCTTTGGCCCTAGACCAATCAGCACGTGCCACGTGGCACGCGGTTTGTGCAGTTACAAAACGCTGCATTTTGTTTTACTTTTATATTAAAATGCCACGTTCAGTTTTAATTCCAGCAAATCCCACATCAATTTTTTGCTATTTTTTCCCTCCAATATACTATTATAATTACAGGTACTTATTCCAAAGGTTTGGCATTGAATTGAAACAAGTATTTTCAAGTTTCTAGAATTGTTTCGGAGACCTAATTGGAGAGAAAATTTTCCGTTAAAATTTTTCTTTCCATAGTTTAATAATTTTCGGAGCCTAACCTCTAGACGGCTCGAGGTCATTGCGTAGAAGATCGCGGGGTCTCAATTTTGTTTTTCTTTAGAAGAGTATTTTCTTTTTGGTAATTTTATATTGGAGCAATTCTAGGTACATTTTCTTTCTTTCACTTTTAGTTTTCGCTTTTCTATTTATTTATAGTATTTGTTATTATACCTGTTTAAGTTTATGTATTGTTATGAATGTATTAGATTAAAATGGTTGTAGATCTAAATTAAGAATTTAGATCTACAAATTTAAATTATGAATTTAAATATATAGATTTAATATTAGGAATTTTAAATCAACTCTAGGTTTAGAGTAATAAAATCTAAACCATTTCCGCTGCGTAAACTTTATTAGGGATGAAATTTGTCCAACAACCGGTATCAAAGCAAATGGATTTATAGAGATAACCCTATTCCCAGGAACTCTCGCACATGAGGTGTCACGGAGCGTGACTCTCCGATCGAGGGCTTAGGTAAAGAGAAGAGTTTCCTTACTCTAAGTGCTATAATAGGTGCATTTTGTTGTGACCATAGTTGAGAACTATGAACCCAATAGTCGGCATCAGAGTTATTTTTCTCAACAATTAGTACTAGCGCCAGTCTCTGATTACATGCCAAATATGCATGAATAGGTGTACTAAGATCGAAATAAATAGATTTGCGATTTAATAAGATAAAGATATTATTATGAAGGAAAGTTTTCTTAAATAGCGATTTAATATTTTTAAACCGTGAAAAGAGTTTATAGTTAACTACGTTGTTTAAAGTAACGGTTTAAAATTGGTTAAATCATTAAAGAATTAATAGCTAATTTGATTATTTACAGTATCGGTTTAAATTATTTAAATTGTTAATGAATTAATTATTAGTTGGGTATATCAATTTATAAACTTACGATTAAGTTGATTGTCTAATGAGATTATGCATGTTTAATATGATTTACGAAATCCAATAAAATTGATCTAATGCGATTAGATTCAATTATTTTCTTAATCAATTATTTTAATTAAAATTTTTTATTTATTTATGGATTTACATAACAATTATAAATGAATTGTTTTATTAATTAATTTCTTTTTGGAATGAGATTCTAAATTGGATTATGAGATAATATAAGTTGTAGATTAATGTTATTTTAAATTATTTTAGAATAAGATTCAAAAATTGACTATGAGATAGTCTAAGTTAATATTATTTTAAACATACAAAAATAATAATTGTACTAATTAATTTAATTTTAGATTAAGATTCTAAAATAGACTATGAGACAGTGTAAGCTTATTTAATATTTGGAATGAGATTCTAAAAATATACTATGATATAGTCTACATTCTAAATCGCTACTGATTTTAAAGTAAAATTAATTTTATTAATTAATTTAATTAGATTCTAAAATTAGATTATGAAATAATTTGAATTTCATTATTGTTTTAAATAAAAACAAATGAATTAATTTATATTAATTTATTTAATTTTATAATGGGATTCTAGAGAATAGGTTATAGATAATCTATGGTACCCTTTTTAAAAGTAAAATTAATTAATTAATTTTATTGAATAAATTTAGAGTGCGATTCTAAATCTTGATTATGAGATAACCAATGTTATAAAACAATAATGTTTTGAATAAATTTATTAATTAATTTTTGTTAGTTTTAGAATGAGATTCTAAAGGGAGTTATGAGATAATCCATGCTATAAATGCAATTTAATTAAAACCACTAGTTTTAAAAACCAAATGGGAGCGAGGTTTCAATTGTTGTAACCTCACGGTCTCCATTACCGATCAAGCAGTATAGTAGGTCGATAGACCTCCATACGAAGGATGTCGGTTTGTAGATTACAGGGTCAAACTTCTATTAGGATAAACCAAAGCGTAAAGAAGTGATGCAACCACGTTGCCGTGGAGCATTATATGTATTTGTATGGAGGCTTAGGTAATGGTTTACACTTGACTAGCATGACACATTAGCCTCCCTAAGAAGCTCTGTTATGTTATGTTAGAGACTAAAGGTAAAGTAGTGAGTTAATCATGTTTAGTAAGAGTTACAAGAAAATACGTTAATTGAGAATAGGTCTCACCCAAACTAGCTTCGTGCTACCCAACTGCAAGGGAGTAAGGAGTGGTGTGTTTGGGTCATCATTGTATGCATGATTGTACAGTTTGGTGAATATCTGACTTATTTTGTATGCTAAATTAAAATAATAAATATCACTGCATTATACATGACTCTTGTTAGACAGTTATACGAATGTTTGCATTTCCAGTATTTTGAAATGGGTAAGACTGGTAAACTTCACTTTATTACTAATGTGTAATGAACTCATTGGACCAAATTACTTTTCCTAGAAAAACCAAGTTGGACTTAGTTATTACTCACAAGGACCTATTGAAAAGAAAGGAAAGGGAAAGGTTGCTAATTTGGTAACGAAGTCCATAAAGAAGTTAGTAAAAGGAAAGTGTTTGTTTACGGGAAAAATTAGCCACTGGAAGAAAAACTGCACTAAGTACTTAGCTTCTCTTCTTACAAAGAATACTAAGCCATCTGGTGAAGATATGCTGATATCTCTCTTAGTTGAGCCATGCGCAGTTGAGAGTCTACCATGTTCCTGGTGTGTGGACTCAGGTTCATGAAGATATGTAAGTGAACCAATGAATGTTCAAGCAAGTGACGGGTATGAGTACTTCATCACATGTACTGACGATTACTCAAGGTATATATATGTTTATTTAATGAGACATTAGTCGAACTCTTTTGAGAAGTTCAAAGAGTACAAAGTTGAAGTTGAAAAGCAATTAGGTAAACATGTTAAGTCACTTCGATTTGATCAAGATGGTGAATATCTTTCAGGTAAGTCTCTAGATGTCCTAATTGCAAATGGGATAAGGTCTCAGCTTTCTACTTCGGGTACGCCGCAGTAGAATAGTGTTGCAGAAAGAAGGAATAGGATATCTTTAGAGATGGTAAGGTCAATGATGTGTCATGCTGCTTTACTGTTCTCCTTTTAGGGTTATCCCAAAGGAACAAGGGTGTTCTTCTCTACAGTCTTTTTGATCAAAAGGATTTTTTTAAGTATGCAAAATTTTTAAAGGAGGATTTTGTAGTACATTAGAAAAGCAAAAACAAAACAGTGGTAGAAGAGTTAAAAGAAAATGACACTAACTCTAAACAGCTAGACACAACTCATCATATAGCGAATGCATGAGATGCACCTACTATAAGGATTGAGAATGTTCTAAGTAAACAAGAGCCTAGGTGTAGTGGGAGGATTGTTAGGGCGCCTGACAGGTTCATGGCGGGAGCCTTAATGGTTGACCGCGATATCAAATTTGATCCTCTTAGCTACAATGAGGCAATTAAAGACAAGGATGCTGATCAATAGGTCTTAGCAATGAAATCTGAGTTAGGATCTATGTATTTTAATAAGGTCTAGAACCTTGTAGAGACGCTTGTTGGCATTAATCCCATTTGTTGTAAATGGGTCTACAAGAGGAAAAGAGGAGTGGACAGAAAGGTAGAGACCTTCAAGGCAAGACTGTTTGCTAAGAGTTTTACAGAAAAGGAAGGAATTTATTACGATGAGACCTTCTCACTAGTAGCCATGCTAAAGTCCATAAGGATACTCCTATCAATTGCTGCTCATTATGAGATCTGGCAAATGGAAGTTGAAACGGCCCATTTGAATGGTCATCTTGAAGAAGAGATCTATATGATGCAGCCAGACAGTTTCATTGGCAAAAATCAAAAGCATATGGTATGCAAAATGAAGATGTCCATGAATGGACGAAAGCAAGCATCATGCTCATTGAATATTAGATTAAATGAAGCGATTAAGTCTTATGGTTTTGTGCAATTGGTTGACGAACCATCCGTGGACAAATGACGTCAAGAGAAAGTAGTGACTTTCTTAGTATTGTATGTTGACGGTATACTACTCATTAGGAATGATGTAGGGGTGTTATCAGCTGCAAGGATTTGGTGAGCTAGTTCCAATTAGCTATACAGATTTTGACATCCAGTCAGATAGAGATGCTAG
The DNA here is from genome assembly GCA_018398585.1 of Simmondsia chinensis. Lineage (NCBI taxonomy): Eukaryota > Viridiplantae > Streptophyta > Magnoliopsida > Caryophyllales > Simmondsiaceae > Simmondsia > Simmondsia chinensis. The sequence continues at coordinate 19,562,618 of JAGTTD010000002.1, forward strand.
ACATACCACATCTGGGCATGTCTTTACCCTTGGAGTAGGAGCCATTAGTGGGAGAAATGTTAAGCAGCCTTGTATTGCGGGCTTCACCATAGAGGCCAAATACGTTGTAGCTTCAGAAGCTGCAAAGAGGGTCATGTAGGTTCATATAAAGTAGTTGAAATTACTAAGACCTGGACTTCACTAGACCTTTGGTTCATAAATAGAAAGGATGAATATAAAGTTTATAATAAATTGGATTAAGGACAAGTGGAAAATTATTAGGAATAGTGTCCTGAAATCCAAATTTATTCAGTTAATATTATTTTATTAAAGAACAAAATGGAAGTTTCAGTCGTTTCCTTGTTAAATTTGTGTAAGTGAACATTTATACTGCATGCGATTTTCTTTTTGGAAACATCCATGAGATGGGTATAGTTCTCAGACTACAATTTACGTGTTTGTTCTAAGTGGTTTATGAGATTAACCCACAGATAGACTTTGAACAAATGGTATCGATTGTTGTTTCAAAGACTCGTAATCGAAGACAAGTTTGTACCACTTGTATGCTAAGACTATAATGTGACACTTTAGATGACTTGTCTTGGTCATGTGGATGGTGATCCAAAAGTGTTATGTTGGTGTGTTTAATAAGATTGGCACACTGAGTAGGACCATGTGAGTTGCTTCTTTCTAGACTACTATCAGAGATAAGTGATTCATGTTGTACTGCTTGAACGATGACTCTAAATCCTGAGAGTATTCTAGACTTGTGCATGGAGTGTTAGCTACTTTGGTATATTATAAGTAAGGTTTAAATGCATGACTAAATTCCCACCTACACTCGGTAGCGGCGTGAAGTGTGACGAGGATCAGGTATTCAATAGGGAATCTACAGTCTCTTAAGAGATACGGATGTCCCCTTAGTTGATTCGCAAATATTTGAATAGTTTGGAATCTTTGGCCAAAGTATTCCAACTGTTTGACATTTGGGATTTATACTGTGAATATGTTCAAGTATAAATGGATTATTCAGTTAAGGGCGCGTCGGTAGATAATGGAGAATCCGTGAAAAGGATAACAGTAGTAGTTATACTTATTCTTCGTCATTGACATCTTGTAAAGGGGTTGTTGTCATCAATACAGTCAATTTGGGAGATATCGAATAAATGGTTTAAGTCTGGAGTGCACTGATTAATTTTAGTGAAATTAAGTCTCATTAAATGGTAATTAAATTATTTTACGAGATGATTAATTTAAACCATTTGAAGCTATATTTAAATTGGCCCTGAGGTCTCTACGCAAGCCTATGTATTTATTGTAATTGAAAAAATATTAACCAATTCATGATATGAATTATTTATCCAAAAGATGGGCAAATTTAATGTTGCCAAACATTATTCATGAGATGAATAAAATTAAAAATTATAAAATAAAATAATTTTGGAAAAATAAAATTCATAAGATAAATTTTTAGATGTGTTAAACCAAAAAAAAAAAAGAATCAAAAATACTACGCACAGGTTTGAGGATCCGTGTATACTAGAATCAACCAACTAGTGCGCGTGCCTTTCGGCATGGACCAATCATCGCGTGCCAAGTGGCACACGGTGATAAGCCAATATGCACGCGGTTTGTACAGTTACGAAACACTGTGTTTGGTTTTGCTTTTATATTAAAACGCAGCATTTAGTTTTAATTCCAGCGAATCCCACATCGATTTTTAGCTATTTTTTCCTTCGATATACTATTATAAATAGAGGTACCTATTCCTAAGGTTTGGCATTGAATTGAAACAAATATTTTTTGGTTTCTGGAATTGTTTCAGAGACCTAATTGGAGAGAAAATTTTCCTTAAAAATTTTTCGTTCCCTAGTTTAATATTTTTCGAAGCCCGGCCTCCGGACAGCTCGAGGTCATTGCGTATAAGATCCCGGGGTCTCAATTTTGGTTTTCTTCAGAAGATTAATTTTTTCAGGTATTCTTATACTAGAGCAATTCCAGGTACGTTTTCTTTTCTTTACTTTTAGTTTTCACTTTACTATTTATTTATAATATTCGTTATTATGCCCGTTTAAGTTTATGTATTGTTATGAATGTATTAGAGTAAAAGGCTTGTAGATCTAAATTAATAATTCAGATCTGTAGATTTAAATTGTGAATTAAAATCTATAGATTTAAAATTATGAATTTTAAATCAACTCCAAGTTCAAAATTATGAACTTTAAGCCCTTTCTGCTGCGTAAACTTTATTATGGAGAATTTTTGAAATTTGTCCCAGAAACCGGTATTAGAGCAAAGGGATTTATAGAGATAACCCTATTCCTGGGACCTCTCGCACATGAGGTGCCACGAAGCATGACTCTCTGACCGAGGGCTTAGGTAAAGAGACGAATCTCCTATTTTAAGTGCTCTAATAGGTGCCTTTTGTTGTGACCATAGTTGAGAACTGTGAACCTAACAGTCAGCCTCAGAGTTATTTTTCCCAACAGGTACTCCTCCTCGTCCTCAGTTGGTTCTCGAAATAGGGGGTCCTTGTTAAGGTGATCCCACCAAGCTTCTAGCCCTTCCGAATATGAGAGACTAGCCCACCTTTTGAGTTTCTTATGAGTTGGCCCCTTGCTAGTAGTTGGGGGCTTAGACCCAGTCACTAGATCCTCGAGATCCACAAGCTTGACCTTTTTGTCCTTGTGGACCTGGCTTCTTCTTGCGAAAGCCTAGTTAGGCAGAAATCAAGCGTGATTCTTCGCTGAGCTTCCCTATCGTGTTGCTACCTTCTTTTTTAAGTTCGAGTTAAGTTGGAGGGACTATCTACCTCCTGATCGAAGTGATTCCTCCTCCATACATTAACGAACATGATGCCTAATTGCTGTGGTGTCTGGCTAGTATCCACGTCCAATAAGGTGTACTTCGGTTTTCTGCTAGGATGTCTTTTCCTCTTAACAATTTGAGTCTTCGAGGGACAAACCTTGGCCGAACTACCTCTTCGAGGTTTCTCAGATGACATTTTTAGTCCTAACATAGCGGGAGAAATGTACTGAGAAAGTAACTTGAGTTTCCTCATTGCAGCTTGTGTTCCCCCACATCATTGCTCACATGCTACGTATGACATCCTTTCCAAGTTGCGAGATATTTTCTCCTGACTAGTTAAACTTTAGGATGACCCCAGACTAGCAATGCTCTCCATACCCAATTCCTCTGCCACTGTCAATGTAATGGCAGAGTTATTACGGAGCTTAATCAGTAAATTCTTGAAAATGGCGCACCTGCTAGTGGAATGAAGCTCAGTGATGTGCCAACGACATATCCCATCATCCAAAGTATGCACCAGTCTTGGGAATGTTGGTATTCCTTAATGTGGCCAATTGTTCAAAAAGATGGTTAGCCACCCAAGCCTTTTGATCGTCACTGAGCACCATTTTGTTCCTGTAAAAAGAAAAAGGATTAGCCTGGACACAATAGGGCTTAATTTTTTTCAACAGTTTCAACAATGTTGACATGAAGAAGACTAGGGAAAGGGTCTTTATCAACACCCATCCATCCTTTCCCCGGGAAGATCAATTCTCTAGCCTCAATGGCCTCTTAAACTACGTTTCTAAAGATCATAGATTTCGTGGTTGAATAGATCAACATATCATGCCATTTATGGTATACCTTCCCCTTATTAGAATTGGGGTCCGGTTTTCTATGTTTACCACTGATCTTGAGTTTGTTATTTGCCACAAGCCATTCAAATATTACATCGGCTCATGAGATGTCAAATGAGTACCTTCTCAAGTCTTGGGATTGATAAGACTTCCTGGCTTTAACATCCTTCTTAACCAAAGAATTGCAAACCATAGGAGGCCTCTTGATGTATTCAGCAATGTCAATCTCGTAAGGAGGATCGTTATCCTCTTTGATTAGATCGTGTATGTAAGTCCCATATCATGCTCTTTTTCTTTAGGTTTTCTAATTTCAAGACAGCCTCATTTCTAGCAACGCATTTCACCAGCTATAGGAGCTTCATGAAGTTGGAGCCTTCAAATTTCTTCCAATATTCAATATTCAATATTCAATATCCAAGCCATTCAAGGCTAGCTTGGCATATTCAACTTCAAGAAGGGCTACTGTGAACTTTAACCCAGCTCTCTTGAGCCGATTAATGTAATCGTCCATAGATTCACTTGGCGTTCATCTCATTCTAGCCAAGTTAGACATGGAAGTTCCAAATTCCGTTCTTGGAAACTAGGCCTGAAACTGCCTTACCATGTCATCCCAACAATAGATGGAATTAGGTGGTAGGTTAATGTACCACCAAAAAGCAGTCCTAGTTAAGGAGATAGGGAATAACCTAAGCTTGAGATACTAATTGTCAGCCGCTTCCCAACACTGGCAATTTAATCATACCAAGTGCTCGAGTGTAGACACAGTCCCTTCCCTTGAGAAGAGGGTAAACTGATTTTATATCCTCGAGGAAAAGGGAAGTTCCTGTCTATGTAGTCAGGGCAAGGTTTACTATGCAAGAGTCTATTTACCCCTTCTAAGGTCTGGCCCATACATCTACTCGATGAGGGAAGCCAATTGGTCCTGGAGGGGTAGGTTAGGCACATGATTATGCGCCTGCCATTGCCCCCTAACTGGGTGAGGATCTCAAGGGGGATTTGCAGGATACACTTGTGCACCCGTCACAATCGGGTGTGGGAACGGATGTTGTTGCCCAAACCTCGGGTAACCCACCTAATCAATATGACCATGTGCTTAGTGGGCCCAGATGTATGTTGCAATAGTAGCTATGTTATATGGCATGCCTGGGAGCACACCAATATTTGCAGGCTATTGGTTCATCCTTGCTTAATCAGTCTCCAAGTCATCGTCTTGAGGAAGTGGGTGGTTGACTTGGCCCCTAGTGCAATAAGTATGAAGAAGTCTGGGAAGTCAAGGCTGGTTCTCAGGACTGGGTACCTATCCTTGCATTCCTACTTCAAGGCTTTGAGGGCCTCGAGGTTACCTCTACCATTTGAGGTGGGTATGAACAGTTTTTGCCCCCCTATCTCAGCGACAGGTAACACTAGCACATTGGCATTGAGATTCCTCAAGGCTAGAGAAAAACTTTGAATCAAATGACCAGCAATCCTAAGAGGCACATCGTCCCTACGGCTAGATTCCAAGTGTGTGACACTCGGGTTAGCAATAACTAGGTTTTCTGTTCTCTTAAGGACATTATAGTTAACTTGAGTCACTGGTAATCGTGAACTCGAGGAAGCCCCATGAGGGTATCTAGTTGGTACTGGCGGAGGAGGTGATGGCCTAAATTCCTTAATATCCATTCTAATGGCTTGAACCAAGCCATTATGAGTCTCAGCCTGTCTCACCAAGATAGACTCAGCTTGAACTACTGTCTGTCTTGCCACATCCTTAGTAATATGGGTAGTTGAAGAAGACAAAGTTGAATTCAATTCAACTAAGACTCTATCAGTTTCTCTGTGAAGCCTATCTTGCATCGAGGTTCCAACGTTGTTTATTACAGTTCCAATGGCAGTAGAGCTTTCAAGCTGTGCAGCCAGATTGCGCTCTACTTCAGCATATTGTCTCCCGAGAGTTACTCTCAATGATTGTTGAATTCTTTAGTCACTAATTTCTAAATGGAGTTTAAGCATGGCCATGAAACTCTTACGAGAAAAGCTATCTATATCTATTTGTTCTTCCTCGGGGATGTCATCATCAACGCCGCTCTCATCGTTGTGGCTATGACTCTGTTAATCCCTTCGTGTTATAGGGCTCTATTCAAGAGGATGCTCAAGCGGGGATCCAATTAGGGCTAAGCCCTTTAGCTCCTCATACTCAATAGCACGGGCCCTCTTGGTTCTGACCATTAGTGAATGGTCTGAACTAATGTTATGGTAATCCACGATGGGCTAGAGAGAATGAAGTTTCGTTTCAAGCCCTCCACTGTGGTTTCCAAAAGGCATGTTTGCTTTATTTTGTTTTTAGTTAAGTGTGATGTGGTCACCGTAAAATTATAAAAAAAAAAAAAAAAACGTGCAAAAGGGACTCACCGCGACTAGGGACTGAGCGTAATTACGAACCGCACATCTTTGAGCTCAACCACTTTCAAAGAAAAGTTTGGGATATGTTGGTGTATTTGACTTTGGCTATACCGTGAGTTTACTTATGCTTCACTTCAGGAGACTATTGTTAAATATTTTTTTAGATTTTTTTAATATATGTGTTCATAGAAAATAAAAGGATATGGAGCTAACTGAAGTGGTTGTACAGTGATAGAGTAGAGCCATGGACACCTTTCCTCGTACAGGAACTGGGGTGGAGTCAAACCCAAGAGTTCAGCAGTCCACTTACAAGCCTGAGTTAATCAAGTTTTAAGCCTGACACCCTTGACTTATAGTAACTCGAATGCGTTAAGGTCTAAAATATTAAGGCGGAGCAAACCATAATTAGGTCACTGCATTAAGACCAACACAATCAAGGTCAAGCCTTGGCCTTCAAAGCTCTAAATAATTGCGTGAACCTAAGTTCAAATGACATATTAAGTAGGGACAATAGAATTAAGACCAATGTAATTAAGGTCAACCCTTGGCCTTCAAAACCGTAAACTAAGGCCTCAATTCTCAAGTCATCGAAATTTGGGAAACGATTAAAACTAGAAGTTCATACCTGAAACCCGAGAAATTTTGTTACTGATGAAGCAAGTACAACAAGTTCTACATTAATCTAAGCTATGCAAAGTTACGCTACTCCTAAAAAAAAGCACAAGTTTGTTGTAAAGAAAACTTGAAGAAGTTTTGTACTGAGTGTGTGTACTACTTTAGACTGACACAGAGTCCTTTATTTGTAGAAAATGAAAAATAACTGCTGGTCCTATTTCTACGGCAACTTCACCCATGTTTGGACAATAAGCTTCTTCATTACGCGCACAAATCTTTAATGAACGAGTCCTGAATTCAGTATTGGAATGCCCACAGTCGTAATCTTAGCGGAAGTCCCTTCTAGAAGCCCCATGTCCTATTGGATTAAGCTTAGTTCCCAAGTATCAAAGATTGTGCTCCGAGTATCCACCTTGAGCTTTGAAACCACCTTTCTTGCAGCCCTCTTGGTTGTCCCTTGAACTCGAGCTCCTTTTAGCCTTCAACCATCTTGAGTCCTTGAGTGGTTGATACCCTTGTCTAGGTGATCATCTGTTCAGTATAATGGGCTCGAGACACCGTTACTTCAACACCTAAATGCTTAATTCTCCTCGAGGGAGGCCTCATGTGTTAAGCACATGGAACTTTGCTCAAAATGGCATCGTCCCATCCCTTTCAAAATTAGGGTGTAAAAAGATGACAGGCATTATTTTATGCCTTTGTCGAAGTTTGTAAGTCCCAGCTCGAGAGGAAACTAGCCCACCAGTTTAGGCTAACCCAGCTGAAGGCATGATTAGGTAGAAAATCACCTCTGAAATATGCTACAGTCTTATTGTAGTGGCTTGAACAAAGACTGATCTCTTTTTTTTTTTTTTACATTTTATAGCAGCTGTCCCGGCAAACCCAATAGCTCTAGGACTAGCAGCTTTACTCTAATGTTGCTAGAGGAATCCCCTCCAGGAACCTCTTTGCCTGCCCTTAATATTAGTGGCCCAGAGAAGAGAAAGCAGAAGGAAGTTCCCTCAACTCTTCCTACTAGAGTCCTTCAGGTAATAGAAGAGGAAGACTATGAAGAAGTACCTATCTCACAGCTGGTGAGAAAAAGAAGAGCCAGAGGTATTGACCTTTCTTGATCGGTGTCTCATTCATCTTTATCAAAGCAACTTCTAACTTGGCCCTCTTTTTAGCCACATGAAAAGCAAGCTCAAGTTATTATGGAGATACCAGATTCTCCACCTCAAGAGCTTGCACGAGAGCTCAGTCAAAATATTAAATCATCGAGCTCAAGTACTAAAGAAGGAGGTGACATGGCTATCTCTACTGCGAAGCCAATTATTAGCTATCCCTCTGAAGAGGTCACTCTGAACCAAGGCCTTGTGCAAGCTCTATTCCGCCTCCCAAAAGGCTCAATTTCCATCGAGGAAATTTTTGATGTAACCTGGCTTCCCAAATCTTGATGTTTGAAACCATATTTGGTTCTAACATGGAAGTATTCTTTTCCTAGGGGCTCCCCTCGAGGAAGATGTCCCTATGGTTAAAGAGCCAGCAGAAGTTCCAATGGCAAATATGCCAGTCGATGTCCTTCTTTCGCCTCAAGCAAAGGTTTCAGAGGTCAAGGCTGTTCTTCTAACTTTGGTTTTTTTTTTTTTTTTTTTCCCAAAGTCAAGATTTAATCTAAATCCTTTTCGATGTTCACCCTTTTACATGTCACACCTCCAAGAACCATTCCTTCTCCACCGCTAAGAGGGATGATCTCTCCCTTAGAGAAGCTGGGAGCAAGTGATAGATTAGCCTTCCAACAACTAAATCAAGTGTCCCCAAGATCCCAGAGACTAAGGGAACTTGCACATCTCCATGTATCGACCCTAGTTGAAATGGATAACTCCCAAGAAGTAATGCTCTATTGAAAGCCTTGAAAGAGGACCCTAAGGTGGCTCCAGCCATCGCTTAAGGATTTGAACTCCTGGAGGGAGTGATTGTGAAGGTGATACTGAGGTCCTAACCCTTTATCAACAAAGGCGACACTTCAAAGATGCCATAAGCAACTTAGGGCGTTCAGCTGACCATAGTGGCCGACTATTTCTGTTTGAAGAACTCGCAGCAACCAAAAAGACCCAGAGGCAGCAAGCTTAAGAGATCAAGGGCCTCGAGGATGAAATTCATCATTTGGAAAAGAAATTGGGTCATCTTAAGGGAGAACTACTTTCCCGGAGACAACAACATTCTTCTAAATGCACTGTGGTTCGCAAGCTCACGGAAGCTGCAGTGGAGGCGAAAAGGAGCCGCCAAGTTTTTGAAGATTAAGTCCTTTCCTCAGACCACGAGCTAGGCAATGGAACCAGCCAGTTATCTTCTATAGAAGAATCCTTAGTGAGGATTAGGACTCAACTCTCTTAGTCTTCATTTTTTTTTCTTTTATAAAGTGCTTTTTGGCCATGCAAGTTACTTTCCTGTATTACTCTGTATATAAGCCATGTAATCTTTGACAATATTAATGAAATATGCTTTATGATTAATACATGTATCAGATTTTTGGTTCCTTTTTTTTTTTCTTTGTTTTCTTATCCTAAGGATCATGGAGTTGATCCTTGAGACATTGATATTGGAATTGAACATATAATTCAGAGAATCTATACTTAAGGACTTCTTTTTTAGAATCCCCATTTGATGCCACATATTTCTTTAGGAACCTTCCATTAATAGCCCTCGGATGAGTTCTTCAATCTAGATCTTAGAGTGAGTAAGCATTGCCTCCGAACACCTCGATGACTCTAAATAGGCTTTCCCTGTTTGGGGACCATTTCTTGAAGACACATCTTTCCAGCCAATGGGTAAAACCACTTTCTAGACTATATCTCCTAAGCCAAAAGACCTAGGCTTGACCCATTTGTTGTAGGCTTTAGCCACCCTCTTTCTTCTGTGTTTCCAAGAAGAGCATCAAGCCTAACTTGGGCTAAGTTAGTTAGTTCGTCCATCATAGCCCGCTCATACTCAAGTTTAAAAAACTTCCCTTGATGGGCTTGTCTAATAGACTAAACTGTTACTTCCATCAGGAGCACGACATCATGGTCATACATTAAATGGAAGGGAGTTGTCCAAGTTGCATCTCGTTTGGACGTCCTGTAAGCCCAAAGGGCATCCTGTAGCAATTCATGCCACATCCAGGGATTGTCCTCAATCATATTTTAAATATTGGCATACAGAATCTTGTTTGTTGACTCTGCCTGGCCATTGGCTTGAGCATAGTAAGGGGTTGAGTTCAAGATTTCTATGTTGAAACTCTGGGTAAACTCCTTAACTTCAGCTCCATTGAACACTCTAGCTTGGTCCATAGTAATGGTTTCTGGGATACGAAACCTACACAGGACATATTCTTTGATAAGCACAGGATCATGATAAGAAGAATTTGGAATTGCGCCTACGTGTCATGAAGCTTTAGCTTTAAAGCATAGTTAATCACATCTTGCTAATTGATGTTCTTATATGGCTTAGCCTCCACCCACTTTGTGAAATAATCTATGGCCACGAGATTGTTTGCTGGAAGGAGGGTTAATTTCTCCTATGATGTCCATTTCCCAGCCTCTAAATGGCAAGGGTTTGACAACAACATGCATTTCAGCCACAACGACTCTTGGCACAATGACCATGTCTTTTGCATGCTCTGCACCCCTTGGCATACTTTATGTGGTCATCCATCATTGATGCCCAGTAATAGCCATAACTTCTGATAAGCTTGTGAATTTTGTTGCCAACTAGATGGGATCCACAGATGCCTTCATAGGCTCCTACCATCACTAGCATTGCTTTGTCCCAGTCAAGGAATTTGAGAAGCACTCCACTAGTTTCCCTTTTATATAAGTCTCCAGATTCATAATCAAGATGGAATCTATGGGCCCTCATCTTCATCTTTCGATCCTTAATGTAGTCTTGAGTGTTCTTGAAGTAACCCATTAGAGGCTTCCTCCAATCCTCACATTGACTTAGAATAGTTTGATGGGTTAGAAAGCATTCCAAGTGTTCACTTGGCACTACTTCAATCTCAAGATTGAAAGACTCGATGTCACAGTCTAAAACTTTGGTTTTAATGACCATGATTTCTTCACACCAAGTCCTAGGCAATTTATACCCTTACGCTGACTGAGCCAAGTCATTGGTTACTTTGTTACGCTCTCTAAGGATATGGTCAAACTGCACACCATCAAGTTTACTCAAAAGCTTTTGTACTACTAATGACTATCGATTAGAGGTATTGCTTCAACATTGAAATTGTCCTTTAGCTTGGAAAATTACCAGTTGTGAATCCCCCTTGATGATAACATTGAGGACTTGCATTTCCCAGAGAGTTTGAAGGCCTATTATCAATGCCTCATACTATGCCTTGTTGTTGGAATATTTTCCAACTAAAGTAATGGCCGTGATGATCCCAGTAAGAGATTCTATCACAATTCCAAATCCAGCACTTGAATTGGTTCTTGATCCATTGAAGAATAACTTCCAAAGGACCATTTCCACTACAAAGAGTTGGTCTAGCTCATAATCCCAGCTAATATTAGTGTTTCGGTGGTCAGCTAAAATTTCTACTAAGGCTTGACCTTTTAATGACTTTTGTGATACGTAAACCAACCCAAACTGAAGTAGAGCTATACTCTGCTTGTTCAACCTTCCCCTTATAAATGGTTTATCTAGCATGTGCTTAAGGACATCTTTCTGAGCAACTACATATATAGTTAATACCAAGAAGTAATATCTTAATTTTACTCATGCATAAAATAACGATAGACACAATTTTTCAATCGAGGAGTATTTTATTTCACATTCATTTAAGCGATGGATAAGATAGAACACAGTCTGTTCAGACCCTTGCTCATTGTCTTGTACAAGCAAACAACCAACAGATTCCTCAGAAGCAGAGATATAGATCTTCAAAGGTTTATCATGCTTTGGTGGAGTAAGAACTAGGGCCTTAATCAAGTACCCCTTGATGGCGTTGAAGGCTGCTTGATGTGGCTCCTCCCGCTTGAATTCCTTCTCAAATTTGAGCATCAGTAATGAAGAGAACACTTTCATTTTTCCTGGCACATTTGAGATAAAATGTCTTAGGAAATTCACCTACCCTAGGAAGCATTCAAGCACCTTTTTATTTAAAGGCGGTTTTGCCTATTGGATGGACTTAGTCTTATCAATATCCACCTCGATGCCCCTTTGGTGCACTAGAAAACCTAGAAAGTTTCCAGTACGCACTCCAAAAGCACACTTTAATGGATTCATCTTGAGGTTAGGGACCCTCATTCTAAAGAATGCGCCACTCAAGTTTTCCAAGTTGTTATCGTGTGATTTTGATTTGTCCTCGATGTCATCTATATAGACTTTCATGGTCCTGCCAATGAGATCATGAAAGATCATGTTCATGGATCTTTGGTAGGTGGTGCCAGCATCCTTCAAACCAAATGGCATAGCCACCAGAATGCCGTCTTATGGGTGCCCTCTAAAGTAATCACAACTTGGTAGTACCCATCGCAGCCATCCATGAAGGACAAGACTTCATGACTCAAAGCTTAGTCAATGAGCACATCAGCAACAGGCAATAGGTATTCATTCTTTTGGGGTGGCTGCATTCAGATCCTTGAAGTCAATACAGATCCTTATTTTTCCATTTTTTTTAATGACAGGAACAATATTTACCAGCCATTCGACGTACCTGTGTCATGATTCAAGAAGATGAGGGCACATGGAATTGAGTACTAATAAGTGAAGATTGTAATCAAGGTTGTAAAATGTCATAAAAGAGTAGTTTAAGTCATTAGAATAGCCTTATAAGTTCCTTAGCCATTAATTAATACGTGAAAGAGAGGGTTTCGGTTAGCATTGGAGGGAAGGTTAGTTGGTAGATGTTGAAGTGTCCAGGTGAAGAGTTTTGCTAGATATTTTCAATGTAACTAAGAGGAGTATAAGTAGCTTGTCTTACTTTGTAATTGGTATTGATGAATGATAATGATTTCTATCTTCTTCTCTCAACCCGAACTCTCTCTACTTATTATCCATATTCTCTAATTCTCATCTTAAATCTCTAATTCTCTTCTCATCTCTGCTCTAATTCTTCACCTATCCTATGTTATGATCCAAGAGTAATCGTAAATCACAACAATTAGTATCAGAGCCTTGATTTGAATCCAAATCAAGTGTTGGATATCTAGTTCTTGATCAAATTATAGTTGATTGATGCTTATTTTGCGTATGCGTTAGCAAGTACACTATTCGTATCATGTAATAAAGAAATGAGTAGAGTATCATTCCCACGAGGATTGTTATTGAGTGAGTACCAAAATTAGCAGCTTTGGTGCAATTTGAAAAACCAAAAATAAAGATGTTGATATGAAATGAAATAAAATAAAATAAAAAGAAACAAAATATGCTAACTGATTTTTAGGTAAGGCTTACTGATTTTTATGAAGTTTCTATGATTTAATAACATCCAAGGCATCTGATTTCACCCAGTTGCATCAATACGTCTCTCTATTCTCGCTTTTCAAGTTGTTATTACGTGTTGATGGTTGAAAACCCTAATTTACTAAATATTATCTCTCGAGCAACGTTTAGCATGATCTTTTACATATTAACCCATCATTCTCGTGCATGAATTTAAATAAAAAAAGAGTTTTTAAAGCTCTATGATTTTCACTAGAAACCACACAAATCGCGTTAATCTCTCTCGAGCATTCACTCAATTTGTGGTGCTTATCACCTTAGCAATCATCATAAATATCCTCTCGAACTCATTATGAATCATTATAGGCCTTAAATGGTGATCAAACATTTAAAACTCATAAAGAACAATGATAAACACTTCGACAACGCAATAACAAAACATAGAATACATTGAATTAGAAATGAGCGTATATTACTAGTTAGGCTACATCGTAGCCTTGGAATAACAAAATTAGTTCATGATAAACTTAATATAAGACATATTTAACACAAAATTTATGAACTTAATGAAGTGAAGGACAGAAAAGAACTTGAAAATGCAAAATTTCAAACCAAGTTTTTTTTTTCCTCTCCTTCTTTCTTCCTACGAATTTCTACCTTATTTCTCTACTTTGCATTTGATTTCTCTGGATTGAATGATGCTAAAACACTTTCAAAACCTCCCTATTTACCGTAAATGAGGTTTGAATTACATAAAATAAAAAAATTGCAAGCTAAAACCTCATTCCACCACACATATGCAGCTGCTGCCAATTCTGTAGGTTTGCAACTTGCTGCTGATTTCTTCATTTTGCCTCAACTATTGCCGCACAAAATCAATTTTAACATCAACTTTAACATGTACTGAAGTGTACAAGAGGTTCTTTTACTTGATTCGTCAATTTGGCCCCCCAAAATTGCAAGTTGAAGAGAATTGTGCAGGCTGGTTTTCAATTTCTGCAACTTGCTATCCTTTGCTATTTTTCATCAATGTTTTCCTACTTTGGATGCCCAAAATCAGCTTTAACATAAATTCTAACATGTTAATGAAGTGCACAAGAAGTTCTTTCACCTTATTTGTCCATTTTGCCACCCAAATGTTAAAATTGAAATGGATTGTTCAAGCTGGTAGAACGTTCTCTGCATTAGCTGCTCTTGCTGAATTTTCTTTATTTGCTTCTGCTTTTTCAGCCCAAAACTCGGCCTTTACATCAACTTGGACATGTTAATGAATTTTTTTATTCATCCTTGCACTTGATTTGTGCATTTGGCCACCCCCTTTTGCAAGTTGAAATGAATTGTGCATGTACTTGTTGTGTTGTTGCTTTAGCCATGTAAATTATTATGTTTTGCCCCTCTTTTTGCTTATGTTTGGTCAATCTTGCATTCACTTGTTGATGTTGATGATAAAACCAGACAAGATTTAGCATAAAATGAGTGTTTTTGCAAAGAAATGGAAATAGAAGTGAAAAAGAGCAAAAGCGAGCAATAGCGATAAAAATTTGAGGTAAAATGGTTAGAAAATGAACCAAAATGATATAATTAATTGCATACTAAATTAGAATTATCAAAATACCCCCAAACTTAAATCTTGCTCGTCCTTGAGTAAGGTTAAACATTAAAGCACAGGATCTCATGCTTTTTAAAAATTATTCCACAACTCGAAGCAAGTATACGCTTATTAGAAAAGAATGACCAAAGCTTAAAGTTTTAATGTTCTAAAGGCAAAACCATCTTTTCTAAGGAAAAACCAGTCAATTACCTAGGTAACCGAACTTAAAAGTTAGCTAAGCAATTTAAGTTTATCCATTCTTTCTAATCTCAAGACAATCAAACTGAACAGAAGCCAAATATCATACCACTCATAACAAGACTTATCAAGTATGCCTAAAACTAAATTATTCACAAAAAGTGTCATTTTCTTTTTCCTTTCTCTTTTTGTTTTTCCTGAGGAATTTATTTGCTCAAGTTAATCTCGGCTCATGAGTATATCTTCAGTGAGAATCAAGCTCCGACTCTTGGGCGATGACCCATAAGTAAGAGAAGCCACCACTGAGATACGCCCAATATTACCGCGAGAGTATATTTTCTGCGAGAATCAAGCTTCGGCTCCTAGGCGATGACCCATAAGTAAGAGAAGCCACCACAGAGATGCCTTCATTATGACTTCCCGAGTATATCTTCAGTGAGAATCAAGCTCCGACTCTTGGGCTATAACCCATAAGTAAGAGAAGCCACCACTGAGACGCCCTCTTAACGAGTAGCACATATCTTAAAATTGTTTATGAATGGGATAGCAGTGCTAGAGATGATTTCCTCTCTTTTTTCTTTTCTTTTTTTTTTCTTTTTTTGTGCTTGGTTCCTTGTCAGCTTTCTAAGTACCCCTTGTAGCTAGTTTCAATGTGGCAACTCCCGTTCTAGTTGGCCTAGGGTACCAGGTGTTGAAACACCCCTACGGATCTACTTGCTCGAGGTACCAAGGCACGAAACCATCACGCCGTAGCACATATCCAAATGATTGAAGTTTTTAATAGGATAGCGGTGCTTAGTGATTCTCTCCCTCTATTTTTATTATATTTTTCTTTTATTTAAACTTAGGCATAACTCTTCAAAATATATTATATAAATGATAATCTTAATGCAATCTATTCAAATTTGAGCATCTTTAATCAGAAAGAAAAGTAAAACAGCCATGCTAACTAGTGAACTCAAATACCATGGTTTTATCAAGATAGTGCCTGAGATTAGATCCTGTTTTGCAATTAAAACACAAAAATAATTGATTATCAGGTCATTCAAACCTAATTAAAGTAAACGAGCTAAAAAGAGTAGAAAAATTGCCTAAAAAGCAGGCTGAGAAGTTCTCTTTTTTATATAAAATTTATTTAAAAAAGACTAATGATCAAAATTGTAAACAAAATAGACAATTTTTTTGTTGGCCGACACTATCTACATCCCCATACAAAGGCTCTGAAATCTAGGAGGCACTGAAGCTGACTCTAAAAGACAAAGCAAGGAAACTTTTCGAAAAAGTCTGCTCAAAATTTTAAAAAATTCTCTCTCCCACCCTCGAACTTAAAGTTAACATTGTCCTTAATGTTATAAGAAATATAAAGAACGAAGCAGTAGGTGAAAGATACTTCCCAGGTTTGAGGATTGCTTATTTGATGGCGAATGTTGTGATCAAGTTACCCCCAAACTTGTTTCAAAAACCTGTTGAATAAAAAGTACAAAATATTAGGAAAAAAAAACAAAAGGAAATTTAAAGAAAAGAAGTGAGGAAAGGAAAACTTGAGTTGCCTCACAAGAAGCGCTTAAGTTATAGTCGTTAGCTCTACTTTTTGAGGATGATCTATCTCGTGTCCTGAAGAAAAATAGTGTTTCCTCCATCCACCCTTAATGACCATTTTCTTCCATGAATCATTTTTGTACCTTTCTTTACATGACCACCTCCACTTTCTCTAATGATGGGATCCTTGTGCTTAATGTGCCATGGCTTGAATTTTCTTTTCCGATCTTTTCTCCATTTTTTCACTGAGTCATCCCTGGCTCTGAAAGCCTCTGACTTCGTTAGACAAGCTTGACACTCTATTTCAATAAGTGGTGGTGGTTGGCCGGTAAAAATAGGTTTGATCATTGTTGGCCTTGAGTTGACTAAGGTGATTATGTTACATTGAGGTGGATCTTCTAATGTGTTCTCATTCCTCAATGTTATGGTGTTAGTTTGTTCCCCTGAGTCAGTGATGGTATTGCTAGGCAAGGAATCTTTGGACCTCTTAGAAAGTTCCTCTAATATAGTTCCTACTTGAGTTCCTAAATTTTGGATGGATGCTTCTTGATTTCGGATGGAAGCTTCTTGATTTCTAAAGCTAGCCTTGATTTTTTGAGTAAAAATTGTCCATTCATGCATGAACTCCCTAAACATCTCTTCTAAGTCATATTTCTTTTCTTGATGTGGATGAATGGGTGGCCAAGGTGCTTCGTGATGGTTCCATGAAAATTAGAAACGCTCATCCATCCTTGACTATAGGTGCTAGAGTAGGGATTGTACTGGGGTTGGTTAAAATTTGACATGTTGGTATCTTGTTCAAAATCTCATGAGGAAAAGCTATTACCCATTTGACATTCCAAACTTGCATGGTTACCTACACAAAATTTACATCTAGGAGTACGAGCAACAATCATGTCATCTAATTATTTTTGAATTAGTGTGAGTTGAGCAGATATTGTAATAATTTCACAAATGCTCAATTGTCTCCTTGGTGCAACTGGATATTGAGGTCTCATAAAGTTGCAGCAATCCATTACTTTTAGCACTCTTTTTTCTTTGAGTAAATAAATAAATAAACTTAAAAGTTAGAGGAAAAATAAAATTAGTAAGAAAGATTAAGAATACAATAACCTTTGAAAACCAAGTTTTAAGAGAGGGGTGTCAGTAATACTAAAGGCTTTTAAAAACTTAAATTTAACAAATTTAACTTTGAAGAACTTATATAGGTGAATTAAAAGTTAAAATAAAGTTAAAATTAATCAAAAAACTTATAAATATAACAATTTTTAAAAAAAAAGTTGAGAAAAATATGGTTTTATGAAGAAAAAAAGGGGTAGTAATAATAATGTTTTGAAAAACTTTAAAATAACAATTTCAACTCTTGAAATTTTAATAAAATAAACTTTTTAAGTAAAATAAAGATGAAAGTAGAAAAAAAAATACAAGAAAAACAACAAAATAATACAAAACTAACAAATTTTAACAAAAACACAATTTTGGGGGTACGTTCAATACAAATTTTTCTTTTTTTTTTTCCTAAGAATTTATCTTTACAAATGAATCAAATGAAAATTTTCTTACACTTAAATAAAAATATTACAAATTATTAACAATTTCAAATTAGCTCCAAATCTAGTTGGTATCAATATCACTCAAATAAAGAAAATCCACGGCAACGGCACCAAAAACTTGATGCTTACTTTGCGTATGCATTAGCAAGTGCACTAGTTGCATCAAGTAATAGAGAAATGAGTAGAGTATCATTCCCACAAGGATTGTTATTGCATGAGTACCAAAATTAGTAGCTTTGATGCTATTTGAAAAATCGAAAATTGAGATGTTGATATGAAATAAAATATGTTAACTGGTTTTTAGGTAAGCCTTATTGCTTTTTATGAATTTTTTATGATTTAATAACATCCAAGGCATCTAATTTTACCCAGTTGCATCAATACACCTTTCTATTCTCGTTATTCAAGTTGTGAATACGTGTTGATAGTTGAAACCCTAATTTACTAAATATTCTCTCTCGAGCAACATTTAGCATGTTTTTTTACATATTAACCGATCACTCTCGTGCATGAATTTAAATAAGAAAAGAGTTTTTAAAGCTCTATGATTTTCACTTAAAAACCACACAAATCGCGTTAATCTGTTTAGAGTATTTGCTCAATTTGCGGTGCTTATCACCTTAGCAATCATCATAAATCTCCTCTCGGACTCATTATGAATCATTATAGGCCTTAAATGGTGATTAAATATTTAAAACTCGGGAAGAACAATGATAAACTCTTCGACAATGCAATAACAAAACATAAAATATGTTGAATTAGAAATGAGCGTATATTACAACTTAGGCTACATCGTAGCCTTGGAATAATAAAATTAGTTCATGATAAACATAATATAAGACATATTTAACACAAAATTATTGAACTTAATGAAGTGAAGGATAGAAAAGAACTTGAAAATGCAAAATTTGAAACAAAACTTTTTCTTATCTTCTCCTTCTTTCTTCCTACGAATTTCTACCTTCTTTCTCTACTTTATATTTGATTTTTCTGGATTGAATGATGCTAAAACACTTCCAAAACCTCCCTATTTATAGTACATGAGGTTGTAATTACTTAAAATAAAAAAATTGCAAGCTAAAAGCTCATTGCACCACACATCTGCAGCTACTGCCAATTCTGCAGGTTTGCAACTTGCTGCTGATTTCTTCATTTTTCTTCAACTATGGCCGCCAAAAATCTGTCTTGACATCAACTTGAACATGTTATTGAAGTGTACAAGAGGTTATTTCACTTGATTCGTCAAGTTTTCCACCCAAAATTGCAAGTTCAAGTGAATTGTGCAGGCCGGTTTTCAGTTTCTTCAACTTGCTATCCTTTGCTATTTTTCTTCATTTGTTCCCAGCTTTGGCCTCCCAATATCAGCTTTAACATAAATTATAACATGTTAATGAAGTGTACAACAAGTTCTTTCACCTTATTTGTCTATTTTACCACCCAAATGTGCAAGTTGCAATAGATTGTTCAAGCTGGTAGTACATTCTCAACATTAGCTGCTCTTGCTGAATTATCTTCATTTTTTTCTGCTTTTGCAACCCAAAAATCAGCCTTGACATCAACTTGAACATGTTAATGAATTGTTTAATTCATCCTTGCACTTGATTTGTGCATTTGGCCACCCCTTTTTGCAAGTAGAAATGAATTGTGCATGAACTTCTTGTGTTCTTGCTTTTGCCCCTCCTTTTTCTTATGTTTGGTGAATATTGCATTCACTTGTTGATTTTGATGATAAAACCTTACAAGATTTACCATAAAACGTGTGTTTTTGCAAGGAAATGGAAATAGAAGTGAAAAAGAGCAAAAGCGAGCAATAGCGATAAAACTTTGAGGTAAAATGGTTAAAAAATGAACCAAAATGATATAATTAATAATTTACTAAATTAGACTTATCATTGATCAACCGATCGTGCTAAGTGTTTAGATTTGTTAAGCTAGCTGCAATTACATTGGATCTCCTTCTTTCTGTGTTCTATTAACTTGATCATATGTAAGCTTCAGCACTTCAATTAGCTGGAATTCTATAGTGCAATCTTTGGTGACTTTGTGATTTTGCAACATTAATTCCACTGGAATTAGGCTCGAATTAGCTGATTAAATATCAAACACTGCTGAATTAACAACAAACAAGTTGCTGAACTTCACAAGCAAGCATTCGCACTTTATCTTGATCAGAAATTGCTGCTAGTGTGATTAGTTGCAGTTATTATGAATCACAACTGATTCATGTGATCTTTTGGCATTGGTATCATAACGATTTGCTTCAATCTCTCTGATTTACATGAGAACAAGTTTCCTGAGTTATTGCTTGAGCTGAATTTAACAGATTGTTACCAATAACTGGAATCATCTTCGTACTCAGCTTCAACATATCAATCTCTCTGGAATTTTTTTTTTGACTAGGGTTTTAAGGATCTCTGCTTCAGTTAAGCTGGGGTTTGACCTACAGGCCTTAGCTTCAATTGAGCAATGGTACTGATTCTTTGGCTACAAGTGTGCTAAAGTCCTGAATTAATCAACTTTTAACTGAGTACAATTGTGAAACATTGGCTTAATATTTGGCATACAAAGAGGGCAGAAATGGATTCAGGTACCATTGCAGAATCATTTCAGGAAATTGAAGAATCATTTCATCCAAAGAAACGTCTCCAATGATACAACAATTTTGGTAAAAATTGTGAATGTCCTTTATCTTATCACCGAAGATATCCTTTATCAAATTTTTTTAATCCCTATGGTCATATTGAAAAAATTGAACTTCAATATCAACCTTAGAGGTTGAAGAACAAGTGATCTTTTCTTCAAGAACACAAGCTAATTTAGAGTTAATTCAGCTACATGGAAGAAATATCTATGACAATTGTTGTGGATTAGATATTCAACTTGGTTATGTGTTTTAGAGTAAACAAGAACAATTGAGTGGGAATTGTGTTAAGCTTGATCAAACAGACTGCTTGATTCCGAGGAGTATGGACATTTTTAAGGCAACATTGTCAAGAGATTGAGCAGGTTCTTCAAAGGATGTTGGACTTAATGCAAGTAAGGACACAATCAGGACAGGATCAGCCTGAAATAAAGCAAGATTTGCACAAGGTTGTGATTGAGCCATTAATGATGCACTATCAACATCATAAGGAGAAGGATTATGTGCCAATTAAGGATGTAATGGAACAAGTTGCTATTGGAATGTCAAATAAAATAGGATCAACTGCAAATGGGAATGTACTTGGAGCAACTCGACCACAAAAGAATGCATTACTATCTGAATTTAATACCTTACAGCCTGAAATGCAAAATGTTGAACCACCAAAAGTTGCTCCAACAGCACCGCATGTGCAAATCGAGATCTTGAGCATCAGAAGTTTAAGATTTAAGCTCACAATGCAGCAGAAAATTGAGATCAAAGGAATATTTTGCCTTAACCATAAGAAGTGTTATCCAAGCAAGAGATTAAGAGTATTGATCAAGCTAATCTTTGTCTACAGTGGAAGACCTCCAGATTTTCTACTTCTCAAGGAAAATAAGGTGTTTCTTGACAAGTATAACATGCTCAAGGATTTGGAATTGGGGCAGCCTACGATGGTGTTGCGGTCAATTGATAAACTTAGAGCATTTTCTTGGATCAAAAGGATGTTGAAGAAGGCAAGGAGAATGAATAATTTTCTCAACAATGATACAAGTTTAGCACAAAATCAGGGTGAAGCCATCACAGCGCAACTAAATTTAGTGAAGCATCAGGGTATTACTGCTTCAGATCAGTCGGTTCATCTGGGAAATTTACAAGACTTGATTCAAATGCAGGCATAATTGAGTGGAGCTAGTGTTTATTAATCTAAGAACACCAACAACAAGCCTCCTGATCAAAGGGAATTGGAGCTAACTGTTAAGTGCAGAAAAGAAAAGTTCAGCAGTGAAAATTTGTTGTTAGACAAATTTGTTCAGCAACCTCACTTGTGAAGCCAAGAGAGTTAAAGAATTCAGTCCAAAAATAGCTTCAAAGTGAAGTTTAAGAAGAGAAAGTTCCCAAGGATTGGACACAAAGACAACCAAGGGAAAATCTTTGCAAATTTTGATGCGGTCAAGCAGATTTTGAGGGGTTTTATCACTGAATTAGCAAGGACGTTTGGACAAGAATTAGATGTTTATGTTAGTCAAGCTAAGAGTAAGGAGCACCTTCCAAGGATACAAGCTTATGTAAGACCTCCTAAATTTTTATGGTCTTTCCTCCACTAGCTCGAGGGTGAATTGGGAGGAGAAAATGTTCCTATTGGCAAGCTATACATTAGATTAAGAGCAGATTATGATGTTACCATTAGGTTGTACAGCAAGGATAACATGACCAGATCTGAAATTGCCCATGATATTTTCCAAGATTACATAAGAGTTGAAGAAAATTAGATTTTCTTAGACCGTGCTGCAGGAGTCAATACCAGACTGAATGATTAATTGAAATGCAGTAAGCAACAGCAGGTTCAGACAAGAATTAAAGGTTATGTGCAGGATTTGGAATTCATGTGATGCAAGCTGAATAATTTAGATCGTTGGGCCTCTGTGGAAGCTCAAAACATGAATAAGTTTCATTGGAGTCTAGCTATGGCACTTGAGAATTTGTCTTGGTTCGATAAAGTTCACAAAATTCAAACCAAAGGTTCAATTGCTCTAGAGTATATGCTGATCTGGTGCACAAGAAAGCATTCTATTAATTTTGTTACATCTAAAATTGTTTGGCTATTTGATAGCGAGGGGTCTGAAGGTGAAGGTGATGTTTGCTTCTTGTTTTCAACTAAAGTTAGTAAACAAAGCCAAGTATTGATGCAAAAGATGCCAATTGAGGCTGTGGTTGAGTATGGGAATGAAAAAAGGATAGCTGCTGCTGTCAAATGGAGGCAAGGTCTGAAACCGAACATTGTGGACTATTTTTTTGTCAGAGCTGTAGCTAATTTGAAAGACATGAAGAGAAAGATGGAGAATGGTATGCAAACTTGTGAAAATTAGCAAGGTTTCAAGAGCCTTCAAGTCATGTTCAATAGCAATGAGCATTTCATTGTGAAGCCTCTCAAATGGGAGGAGATTTGCAAGCTTTTTCACTTCGTGTTACTAAAAATGAAAGAAAACTACAGTAGGTGTGCTGAAGTGATTAGAAATGGTTTGGAGCAATTGCAGGAGTATAATTGGGATCTATGTTATTGCAGCATATATACTAGTCAAGAAGCAACCTCAAGTCTCTAAGTTTGCATCAATTGTGAAGCTTCAATGTTAGCAACAGCAAGCATTTAACGTCTTGGGACAGATCTATGTCAAAATTTTTTCAAGACTACAACTTCTCTGCTAAGATTCTTGAGGACAAGAATCTTAAGGGGGAAGTATTATCGTGATTCAAGAAGATGGGGGCACATGGAATTTAGTACTAATAAGTGAAGATTGTAATCAAGGTTGTAAAAGAGTAGTTTAAGTCATTAGAATAGCCTAATAAGTTCTTGAGCCATTAATGAATAGGTAAAAGAGAGGGTTTCGGTTAGTATTGGAGGGACGGTTAGTTGGTAGTTGTTGAAGTGTCTAGGTGAAGTGTTTTGGTAGATATTTTCATTGTAACTAAGAGGAGTACAAGTAGCTTATCTTTGTAATTGGTACTGATGAATGATAATGATATTTATCTTCTTCTCCCAACCTTAATTCTCTCTACTTCTCATTTATATTCTCTAATTCTCATCATAAATCTGTAATTCTCTTCTCATCCCTACTCTAATTCTTCACCTATCCTATGTTATGATCCAAGAGTAATCCTGAATCCTAACAACCTGGCAGTCCTAATAAACTTGGTCTTTGAGAGCCTTCCAATCTCTTCCTTGGGTAATTTGATAACTTGCTAGGACATTCTCCTTTTGGCTTGAATGATGGCCTTGAATATCGCTTGATATGATCCCACAAAATACAATTCTTGAATTCGTGAAGCAAAGTCAAGTACTATTCTATCTACTCTTGAGAAAGCGGAGCGCTCAAATAGGTAGCTCTTGGGTCTTCTATTGAGCCCAAATTAACCTCAAGGAGGGGATCTTGGACTTCAGCCCTCAAATCCTTCATTTGGGCTAGTGCTGCTCTTAAGTCAAAAAGTTCCCACTCCTCTTTTTGTGCGGTGTGGACCTAAAAACCATTGAAGGGCTGCTTGGTCCAAACCTGATCCTCAGCATGCTAGGCCACGAGCCTTGCTAGCTCTCTTAAGTCAAAGAGTTCCAGCTCCTTTTTTTGTGTGGTATGTAAATGGAAACCATTGAAACGCTGCTAAGCCCATAGCTGAGCCTTAGGAAATTAAACAAAGTGGTTCTTGAAAAGCTTTGTATGTTCAAGAATAGGAAGTTAAAGCAGCCTAAGGTGGTGTTAATGTCGATTGATAGGCTTGGAGCTTGTTCATGGATCAAGAGAACGATCAAATTGATAAGAAAGAGAAGGAATTCCATTAGTAAGAGAGCAAATTCATCAAGAACTCAAGAAATATTCATGGAAGTCCATGCAAACACAACCAACTTACTTCCTGCTACTCATTCTTTAAAAGCAGTTGATTCATTTGAGCTAGACAATCTACAAAAGCCGGTTAAGATGCAAGTTCAATTGAAAGGAGCTGAAGTTTATTCATTAAAGAACACTAACAACAGGCCTCCGAACCTAAGGGACAAGGGGCAAGCTGTTGAAATCAGCAAGGAAAGAGTTAGTGGCAATGAAGTGCTGTTAGATAAACTTACGGCACAATCTCATTATTGGAGACCAAGAAATGACAGGCTCCAGTTCAAAATTAGTTCCAAAGTGAAGAATAAGAAGAGAAAAGGCCAAAGGATAGAATATAAGAGCAACCAAAGGAAGATCTTTGGGTTTGCATATAAGTCTAAGTTGATTTTGATGGTTATTGGTACTGATTTAACAACAAGTTCATACCAAGAGCTAAATGCTTTTGTTAGTCAAACTAAGAGTAAGGGGCATCTTCCAAGGATATAAGCAACTGTGAGACCTCCTGAATTCTCTTGGTTAACTTGGATGAAGTGATCAATTCTCTTTGCAAGCAACAAGATCACCTTGCAAAGGACTGTGAGATGAATATAGCTATTGGGCAGTTTGTTATAAACCAACAGGCTGATTTTGATCTGGAGCTAAGGACGACATCAAGAGCATTCCATGTTGACAAAAGTGAGTAGTAGCTAAGCAAGGAAAAGGTGTGAAGGTCAGCTATAGGTATATGGATATTCAAAGTTATTGCAATGCTTAAGTTACATTGAGAACATGTTAATTACGAAGGAGAAATTATGTTGGCTGATAAGAGGCAAGAGTTGGTAATCTTGAGATTAAAAAAGATTTTTTAAATGCTTGAAGTCCCTTCTCATTGGAAGAAGCAAAGGGGTGTGCAAAGAAATATGGTACTACAGGTCTTATGAGGGAGTGGAAATTATTTTGCTGCAGATTGAGTGAAGAATCTTAGATGACTTTGGGAATTCAATACATCATTAAACTCCGCTTAAGCATGACTATGGCCCTTAAGATCTTATCTTGGCGTGTTGGATTTCACATGTTTCAAGCCAAAGATCCAATTTCTCGAGAATATCCTTGGGGCTTATGCATTGGAAGGTGAATTCGTGGTGAAACTGGCACCTTGTTTCCCTACAAAACTATGAAGCCATGCCAAGGAGAAATACAAGAAATGACATTGTAAATTTGGGAAAGAAATGGTAAAGGAAGAAGCAAGGTTGCTGCAGAGGAAAGAACTCAAATTTGGGCAACAAAATATGGGGTATGCAATGTCATTATCGAAGCAGTGGAGAAGAACTTGAAGTGGAGAATGAAGATTGCAACATTTGGTGGAAGAAAAAGATCGGTATTTCAATCAGATCAGAAGCTATACACCTCAGAAGTAAATTGGAACTCATGCTTGGTTGATGTGGTTTCCGCAAAGCTTCTGGAATCCCGCTATGGTCCTTGGAGTTGAATGGAATTTGATGCGGTGGCGCCAGTTGCTAATAGTGGAATTCCTCATTCAGAACCACTTTCCTTAGTTTCATTCTTACGGCCAAGAATGATTTCAAGGGGAGGGGAATGTTATGATCAATAGTTAGCCATTTAAATAATGTCTTTGGCAGGAAAAGTCGATTAAGCGTTCAAGTCAAGCTTAGTGTTAAAGTCATGTTTGGCGACTGGCTTTAGTAAGTCGGTTGGCCTTAAGTGTCTTAGTTCATTGCATCTACTTTGTTGGTATCTTGTTATAAATAGCTAGTGTGTATCTTGTAATGGGATATTGATGAATGAATGTACTTATTTCTTTCTCTCAACCCTAATTTCTCTCTAATTCTCATCTCCTTCTAATTCTCTTCTCATCTCTGCTCTCTTTCTCTATTAATCTTAGGTTATGATTCAAGGATTACCTTGAATCATAACATCTCGCCCTTTAAAGGATGAGAGGCGAGCCCATCTCTCGAGCTTCTTGTGTGTCTACCCTTTACTAGAAGCAGTAAAAGGTCTGGACTCAATTGTTGGATCCTCGAGATCCATCTGCTCAATTTGCTTGCCCTTGCAAACTTTGGCTTCCTCTTGAGAGAGCCTAGTTAAGTAAGTATCGAGCAAAGTCCTCCGCTGAGCTTCCTTCTTCTGTAACTGCCTCCTCTTTTGTGTTCTGGTAAAGCTAGGGGGACTAACCTCCCCATGTCAAAGGTGATTTCTTCACATTACCAAATCAGACTCCATAAGGTTAGTGTCTTGAATGTCATGGTGCCTGACTGGTGTCCATATTTAATAGGTGGTAATTCGGGTTTTTCTTTTGATTCCTAGTTCTCATGATGATCTGGTTGTTTTGAGGAGTATCCTCAATAGGTTCAAATCAATGGGACTTCTGTAATGGAATCTTTAATTCTGGGAGTGGGTCTATAACAGATATATATTGAGGCAATAGCCTGAGGTTTCTCATTGCTGCCTGTATCCTCCCACATCATTGCTGGCATGCCCTATAGGACATCCTTTCTAGATCGAGATATTTTCTCCCAGCTTGTGAGGGCTTTAAGGGCCCCTAGCTGCCATTGAACTCCACCATAGTTGGGGCCCCTGTTATCTCTGGGATAGTGTTAGTACCCTGGACCACTGGCATTCGTCAACTCGAAGGAACATCACAAGGGTACCTAGTGGGGAATAATAGGAGGAAAACTAGGCCTCACAATCCTACTATCCACTCTAATTGCTCGAACTAAACTGTTGTGAGTCTTAGCTTGCCTTACCAAGATAGGCTCTACTGCAACTATTATCTGTCTTTCCACTTCCTTTCCTATAAGGCTAGCGGTGGAAAACAAGGTTGTATTCATTTCAACCAAGGCTCTATCAGTTTCTTTGTGAAGTCTCTCATTCATTGAGGTCCCAACGTTGTTGACAATGGTTGTCAATGTAGCTGCATTTTCATGCTAAGCCACTAGAGTACGCACTATCTCAGCATGTTGTTTCTCTTAGACTTCTTTCAAAGTCTGCTTAAGTCTTTGATCAATGAGTTCCATCCAGCATTTGAGCATGACCACAAAACTCTTTTGAGAATAGACATTGAGCCCAATATGCTCGTCTTCTGGGATGTCTTCATCACCTCCACTTTGATTATTGCGGTTGTGACTTGTTTCATTCCCTCGTGATACAAGGCTCTATTTTGAGAGGTGCTCCAGTGGTGGCCCTATCAAGGCTAACCCTTCGGGTTCCTCATGCTCGAGAGCACTGGCTCTCCCAGTTCTAACCATTGCTGAATGGTCTGAGATTATATTTTGATAATCCACAATGGGGTTAAAGACTTTTATGTCCTATATAGCCTCCCACTATGGTCGCCAAAATGTGTATTTGTTCTTTTGGTTGCATAGTCCATGTGTGGTCACCATAAATACAAAATCAAAGAAACATGCAAAATGGGACTCACAACGATGTGGGACTGAGCCTAAATTTTGGACCGCAGGTGTTTGACCTTAACTAATCACCCTTTTGGAAAAAGGGATAGTGCTGTTGGTGAATCTAACTTTGGTTTGCAATTTTACTGTGGATTCTCTCTTGCTCCAATTAAGGGGCCTTTTATATAATTTTTTTTATGGTTTTTTTGGTGTTTAATATAATTGACGAAAAATTAAAAGGATATGGACCCAACTCAAGTGGTAGTTAGGATGGTAGAGCTAAGCCCACAGACACTTTTCCTCAAACAATTAAAAGCTCGGAACTGGGGTGGAGACATACTCAAGAGCTCAGTAGTCCACTTCCAAGCTCAAGTTAATCAAATTTTTAGGCCCGACACCCTTGACTTGTAAAAACTCGTATGAGTTATAGTTTTAAGATGGATCAAACTGTATCTAGGTTACTGGATGAGGACCCATGCAATCAAGGTCAAGCCTTGGCTATCAAAGGCCTTAAACAATAACTCAAATCGAAGTGCACCTGACTTATCAAGTAGTGACACTGGTGTTATGATCAACGAAATCAAGGTCAATCCTTAGCCTTGAAAGCCTTAAACCAACTCCTTATTTCTTAAGTTGTAGATTATTGGGAACAAATTAAAATGAAGAGTTCATACATAAAATCTGAAATGTTGTTTTGCCTTGGAAGAAAGCAAGTACAAAGTAAGCTAATCTACACTAAACTAGGCTAAGTTACACTAATCCTAGTAAAAAGCGCAATTGTGCTGTCAAGAAACTTTAAGAAGTTTGTATGGTGGTGCTGGGCACTTTACAACTACAATAGTGTCTCTTGTTTATAGAAAGCAAAATAACCACTGCATCCTACAATCATGGCATCTTACTCCCATGTATGCCTTAATGCTTCTTTATCGTGTTGAATGGCCGTTGATCGTGCCCTAAAAACTTGCGCTCGAGCGTCTTTATGGAAGCCGCATGTCCGTATAATTTACCGAAGTCCCTTCTATATGTCCCACATTCCTTTGTATATACTTGAGGCCTTGCAAATGTGATTCAGATAACTGCCTCAAGCTTCAAAACCACCTATCTTGCAGCCTTCTCGGAAGTCCCTTGAGCTTGAGCCTTTTACTCCATCAACCGTCTTGAGAGGTTGACATATAATAAGGGATCTAACTCATTAACCAACAGGGCTTGAGACGCTGTTATCTTAGTATTAATGCCCTATCATGCCTCGAGGATGGCCCTACGTAACAAACACATGACCTTTAGTCTCAAAATGGCGTCGTCCCAACTCCCTTGAGTTTGGGGTGTAAACACCAGCAAGAAGAGCAAAAGGCAAGAGAGAAGGACAGAAAGAGAGAGAAAAGTAGGTTGATGTTGTGTGTTTAAGGGAAGCTATCTGCAGGCCCCCTTTATAGAGAAAGGAATGGTCACAGGATTGATGGGCAGAAACTACAGGTTTGAAGTTGAATATATATGAAGGAGTAATAAAGCTACAAAGTTGTGGTTGAATTAACATAACCAACAACTTATAATATTCTATCATATTAACTCTGTCAACTGTTAGAATTCTGGCATAGTAACTCCTCTAACGACTAGTAAAAATTCCAACGGAAAGTTTATAAAAATATTTCTTAGCAGAAAAACACACCCACATGCGCACCCACAGTCATCCCCCGTCACCCATCCCTCCAGCCCAAGCTCGAGCTCAGCCTGGCCGAGCCCAGCCCAGTAATGCACGACAGGCAAGAGGGCGGCACGCGCACGCGTGTGGATCACCCTAGCTCCAACGGGTGCTTAACAACTTACCAAGCACAATGGATGTCAAAATATTTATACAAGTTTTAATGTTCTCTCCAATCCGATGTGGGACCTAATAAATGAGGGAAAGTGTTGGGCTCCTCTTTCAATGTGGGATACACTATTACACAATACTTGAATGAGATGGGCTATTTTAGGCAAGTTCTTTCCACCATCTTTCAATGCATGATGTGGGATGAAGGCTTAGAAAAGCAACTTAGAAAAGTTCCAGGCCTCTTCTTCTAATGTGAGACAAGAATTAAGGAGTATCCTGTTCGGAAAAAAAGATATGAACTTTGTTAGAAAATAAACTCTGATGCCGACTATTGGGTTTACAGTTCTCAACTATGGTCATAAAAATAGACACCTATTGGAGTGCTTAAAGTAGGAGACTCTTCTCCCTACCTAAGCCCCCGGTCGGAGAGTCACGCTTCGTGACACCTCACGTGCCAGAGTTCCCGGGAATAGGTTTATCTCTATAAACCCTTTGCCCTATTACCGGTTGTTGGGATGAATTTCAAAAATTCTCCCTAAAGTTTACGCAGCAGAACGGGTTTAGAATTCATAACTCTAAACCTAGGGTTGATTTAAAATTCCTAATTTTAAATCTACTGACTTAAATTCATAATTTAAATCAATAAATCTAAATTCTTAATTTGGATCTACAGGCCTTTTACTTTAATATATTCATAACAACACATAAACTTAAAAAGCTATAATAACGAATATTGTAAATAAATAAAAAAACGAAACTAAAAGAAGAAGGAAAGAAAAATATACCTGGAATTGCTCCAATAAAAGAAAAACCAGAAAGACAATAATATTCTTCAAAATCAAGACCCCAAGACCTTCTACGAAATGACCTTGACCTGCCCGGATGGTGGGCTCCGAAAAATATTAAACTGAGGAAAGAAAAATTTTAACGA
The DNA here is from genome assembly GCA_018398585.1 of Simmondsia chinensis. NCBI lineage: Eukaryota > Viridiplantae > Streptophyta > Magnoliopsida > Caryophyllales > Simmondsiaceae > Simmondsia > Simmondsia chinensis. Next base: position 19,593,149 of record JAGTTD010000002.1, read on the forward strand.
AAATTTTTCTCTCCAATTAGATCTCCGGAACAATTTCAGAAACCCTAAGGAAATATTTCAACTTTGATGCCAAACCTCGGAATAAGCCCCTCTATTTATAGGAATATACCGGGGCGAAAAAATAACGAAAATTGGATGTGGGATGGGTACAAAATAATTGCAGTTTTAATACAAAACGCAACGTTTCATTCATAAAGCAAATCAAAACGCCGCGTTTCAACAATGGTCAAAATCACGCGATATTTTAATTCAACCGCGTGCCACGTGTCGCACGCCTATACGCGGATAACCCCCCTGGGCAGCCCAGCGCGCAACACGTGCCGCGTGCTGATTGGCTGCCAGCGAAGTACGCAGACAACGAGCTGTTTAAGCGTAATTTTTTTTTTTTTTGTTTTGCTGTGTTTCCCACATGTAAAAATTCATCTTATGAGTTTTAATTTTTCAAAATTATTTTATTTTACAATTTTCAACTTTTATTCATCTCATGAATAATGTTTGGCAAAATTAATTTTACTCATCTTATGGATAAATAATTCATCTCATTAATTCTTTAATATTTTTTCAATGGCAATAAAATACAGAGGCTTGCGCAGAGACCTCAGGGACAATTTAAATCTAGCTCCAAATGGGTTAAATTAAACCATCACATGATATTAATTTAATTACCATTTAATGAGACTTAATTGTACTGAATAAATCTCACTGCACTCCAAACTTAAATTATTTATTCGATATCTCCCTAATAGACTGTATTGATGGCAACAACCCCTCCACTGATGTCCATGACGAAGGATAAATATAAACACTGCCATTATCCTTCTCACAGCTTCTCCATTAGTTTCCGACTCGCCCTTCACTGAATAATTCATTTATACTTGAACATATTCACAGTATAAATTCCAAATGTCAAACACTTGGAATACTTTAGCCAAAGATTTGAACTATTCAAATATTTGCAAATCAACTAAGGGGACATCTGTATCTCATAAGAGACTGTAGATTCCCCATTGAATACCTGATCCTTGTCACACTTCACGCTGCTACCCAGTGTACGTGGGATTTCAGTCATTCAGTTAGACCTTACTTATAGTACCCCATAGTAACTAACGCTTCATGCACAAGTCCAGAATACCCTCAGGATTTAGAGTCGCCGTTCAAACAATACAACGTGAGTCACTCATCTACGATAGTAGTCTAGAAATAAGTAACCCACATGGTCTAACTCAGTGTGTCAATCTTATTAAACACACTAACCTAACACTTTTGGATCCCCATCCACATGACCAAGACAAGTCATCTAAAGTGTCACGTTATAGTCTTAACATACAAGTAGTCCAAACTTTTCTTCGACTACGAGTCTTTCAAACAACAATCCATATCACTTGTTCCAAGTCTATCGGTGGCTTCGTTTCATAAACCACTTAGAACAAACATGTAAATTTTAGTCTAAGGACTACACCCATCTCATGGATGTCTCCCAAAAGAAAATCACATGCAGTATAAATACTCACATACACAAATTTAACTAGGAAACAACTGGAACTTCAATTTTATTTATTAATTAAAATAATATATCTAGAATAAATCTTGATTTCAGGACACTATTCCTAACAATCTCCCACTTGTCCTAAATCCACTTTATGACAAAGTCCATACCCACCCCGTTTGAACCAAAAGTCTACTGAGCCTAACCCTTAGTGAGCACAATTACTCTATTTTGAGTCAGCAATACAATACTGCTTGACATTCCTCTCACTAGTGGCTCACACTCCAAGTGTAAAGACATACGTAGACATGGACCGTCCATCATTTTAATCTGACTGGAAGTCTTAAATTAGTATAGCCAACTGGAACTAGATCGTCACTTTGAAAGATCGGCACAAGATCTCTAGTCCTTCTTAAGAATTAGAGAAAACACTTCACTGCCACCTAGTCCATTGGACCCATGTTAGACTAACACTTGCTTACTATACCATAGCATAGCAGACATCAAGTCTCGCACAAAACATGGCATACCTGAGGCTCCCACTGCCAAAGCATATGGAATATTCTTCAATTGCTCCTCTTCTTGAGGTGTCCCAGAACATTACTCAAAAGAGAGAGGGACTCCATGCCATACCTTGACAACATATTGCCAATATGAGTGGCAGGACAGAGATCCAACATCCTACTCATACGACCTCACAGAAGCTTAATCCTAAGAGTAGAGCTTGCTTCTCCTATGTCTTTTATATTGAGCTATTATGACAACCAAGTCTTTACAGCTAATGGCACCCCCACATCATTCTCAATGAGTAGTATATCGTTGACATATAAAACTAAGAAAGTCACTACTTTCTCTTAATGTCATTTGTACACGCATGATTTGAGCAATCGATTGCACAAAACTAAAAGACTTAATTGCTTTATTGTGGCTAAAAGGACCAGAGTCAATGCCACGGTCAACCACTATGGCTCCCGCTATGAACTTGTCAGGTTTCCTAACAATCCTCCCACCACACCTAAGCTCTCGTGTACTTGGAACATTTTTGTTCCTATTAGTAGGTGCATCTAATGTATCCACTATATCTTCAGTTGTGTCTAGCTGTTTAGAGTTAGTGTTATTTTCCTTTAATATTATTTTGTTTTTGTTTTGTAGCTTACTTGCAAAATTCTTCTCTAAGTGTTTTGCATAATAATAAAAACCCTTTTGATCAAAAGAACTGTAGAAATAAAACACCGTCCTTGTTCCTTTTATTTGCAACACCATTCTACTATGATGTAACCATAGCAGAAAGCTGAGATCTTATCTCATTTGTAGTTTGGAAATCCAAAAACTCACCCGAAAGATATTCATCATCTCGATCTGATCGAAGTGACTTAATTTGTTTACCTAATTGCATTTAAAATTCAGCTTTGTACTCTTTCAACTTTTCAAAAGAGTTCGACTAATGTCCAATTAGGTAAACTTATACATATCTTGAGTAATCATCGCTAAACATGAACAAGTACTCAGAGCCACCTCTTGCCTGAACATGTGTTGGTCCACATACATCTATGTGAACCAGCTCAAGCAAGCCACCAACCATGTTGCCTTGACTCTTAAAGACAGAATTGGTCATCTTTCATTCTATGTAGAATTCGCAAACTGGTAATGACCTCAAGTCCAAAACCTCTATCACTCCATCTTTCACCAGTCTTTGGATCCTGTTCGAATTAGCGTGACCTAAACGTTGGTGCCATGTGTAGGCAATATCCCTTTCAAGGTGTTTTCTTTTAGAACATTGATCAAGTGAACTTTTGTTAGATTCAAACCATTATCTTAGTTTTGATAAGGAAATAACATGAATAAACAATTTATTCATGTACATGTGCAAATGAACAATTTATTTCTCATATTAAATTTTCATTATCAAAATCAACTGAATAACAATTATTCATTAAACGACATACATAAATCAATTTCCTGTGCAGAGTAGCTACAAATAAACAATGTTTTAAAACAAAACTCTAGTACTAAAGTCTAAGCTAACATCTCCTACACTTAAGACCACTATTATTGTACTATCCCGGACCATCAGGTACAACACACGTCGTGTAACCTTTAGCCTAGCCTGAGCTCCTGTAACATATTACAGACATGGTCAGTTGAACCTGAGTCCACGCACCAAGAAACTGGTGGACTCTCAACTGCGCATGACTCAACCTAGTGAGATATTAACATACCTTCACCAGATGGCTTAGCAGTCTTTGTAGGAAGAGTAGCTATGTACTTAGTGTAGTTTCTTTTCCAGTGGCCTAGTATTCTTGCAAAAGAAACACTTTTCTTTTACTAACTTCCTTCTGGACTTGGTTGCTACAATAACATCCTTGCCCTTTCCTTTCTTTGTAGTAGGTCCCTTGTGAGTAGCGATTAAGCCTAACTTATTTTTAAAGGCAAAGTAATTTGGTCCCGTGAGTACATTATTTATTCCAAATCAAGTGAAGTTCGCCAGTTGTATCCATATCAAAAACACTGTAAATGCAAACATATGTGTAATTGTCTAACAAGAGTCATGTACAATGCAGTGATACATATTCTTTCAATTTAGAATACACAATAAGTCAGATATCCACAAGACTGTACTATCATGCATACAATGATGACTCAAATACACCACTCCTTACTCCCTGGCAACGGGGTAGCACGAACCTAGTTCAGGTGGGAACTATTCTCAATTAACTTATTTTCTTGTAACTCTTACTAAACATGATTAACTCATCACTTCTCTAACATGACACAACAGAGCTCCTCAGGGAAGCTAATGCATCATGCTAGTCAAGTGTAAACCATTACCTAAACCTCCATACAAATACATGAAATACTCCACAGCAGCGTGGTCGCATTGCTTCTTTGCACTTTGGTTTATCCTAAAGAAGTCTAACCTTGTAGTCTGCAAACCGACATCCTCCGCAAGGAGGTCTATCGATCTACTGTACTGCTAGACCTGTAATGGAGACCGTGAGGTTACAACAATTAAAACCTTGCTCTACAATTGAAACCTTGCTCCCACTTGATTTTTATAACCAGTGGTTTTTAATTAACTTGCATTTATAACCTGGATTATCGCATAATCCCCTTTAAAATCTTATTCTAAAATTAACTCAAATTAATTAATTAAGTTATTCAAAAACTTTATCGTTTTACAACATTGATTATCTCATAATTTTGCTTTAGAATCTCATTCTAAAACCAAAGAAATTAATATAAATTAAATCCTTTTATTTAAATTGACACCAAAATCTAGATTGTCTCATAATCTATTTTTCTAGAATCTAATTCTAAAATTAAATTAATTAATAAAATTAATTTTATTTAAAATCGGTATCGATTTTTGTTTTTTTTGTTTTTTTGGTGTTTAGACTATCTCATAGTCTATTTTAGAATCTTATTCTAAAAAAAATAAACAAACTTTAGACTATCTCATAGTCTATTTTAGAATCTTATTCTAAAATAATATCAAATAACTTTTATTTAAAATAACACTAATTTACAACTTAAACAATCTCATAATTAAATTTAGAATCTCATTTTAAAAGAAAATTAATTAATAAAATAATTATGTAAATCAGTACTGACGTTTTAAATTCCCCAAAATAACAAAAAAAAAGGCTTTTTTAATTGCTGACGTCAGCACTGACGCCATCAGCAGGCTTTGACGTCAGCGTCTGCTAACAAATTTAAATTTTCTTCTTTTTTTAAATTAAAACATTTAATTTTAAAATAAATTGAATCTAATCTCATTAGATCAATTTTATCCATCATTAAAAATATTTGAATCTAATCTTATTAGATCAATGTTGTCCGATTTCTTAAATCATGACAGATAAAGTACAATCTCATTATACAAACAATATACTCGAAAATTTATGGGTTGTTCCGAATTAACGATTAATTCATTAATGATTTAAACAATTTAAATCATTACTTTAAGCAATCTAATTAAATTTTAATTTATCAACGATTTAAACAATTTAAATCGTTACTTTAAATAACCTAGTTAACTATTAACTCTTTTAACCAATTTAAACAATTTAAATCGATACTTTAAAATATTCTAATTATCAATTAATTAATTTGATGATTCAAACAATTTAAATCAAAAATACAAGCAATCATCTAAATGAATCATTAATTCATTATCGTTTTAAAGAATTTAAATCGATACGTCAAATTAAACTATTTTTTTCTTAATAAAATCACTATTTTACTAAATCGCAAATCAATTAATTTTCGATCTTATTATACGTAGTCATGTATATTATGAATGTAATCAGAGGCTGGTTTTGATACCAATTGTTGGGAAAAAAAGATATGAATTTTGTTGGAAAATAAACTCTGATACCGACAATTGGGTTCACAGTTCTCAACTATAGTCACAACAATAGGCACCTATTGGAGCACTTAAAGTAGGAGACTCTTCTCCCGACCTAAGCCCCCGATCGGAGAGTCATGCTTCGTGACACCTCATGTGCGAGAGTTCCCGGGAATAGGTTTATCTCTATAAACCCTTTGCCCTAATACCGGTTGTTGGGATGAATTTCAAAAATTCTCCCCAAAGTTTACGCAGCGGAACGGGTTTAGAATTCATAACTCTAAACCTAGGGTTGATTTAAAATTCCTAATTTTAAATCTACTGACTTAAATTCATAATTTAAATCAACAAATCTAAATTCTTAATTTAGATCTACAAGCCTTTTACTCTAATACGTTCATAACAATACATAAACTTAAACAGGTATAATAAGAATAGTGAAAATAAATAGAAAAATGAAACTAAAAGAAGAAGGAAAGAAAAACATACCTGGATTTGCTCCAATAAAAGAAAAATCAGAAAGACAATAATATTCTTCAAAATCAAGACCCAGAGACCTTCTACGCAATGACCTCGAACTGCCCGAAGGGTGGGCTCCGAAAAATATTAAACTGAGGAAAGAAAAATTTCAACGGAAAAGTTTCTCTCCAATTAGATCTCCGAAACTATTTGCGAAAGCCAAACCTCGGAATAAGCCCCTCTAATTATAGGAATATACCGGAGCAAAATAATAACGAAAATTCGATGTGGGATGCGTACAAAATAATTGCATTTTTAATACAAAACGCAGCGTTTCATTCATAAAGCGAATCAAAACGCCGCGTTTCAAAAAAGGTCAAAATCGCGCGATTTTTTAATTCAAACCGCGCGCCACGTGTCACACACCTATTTTAATCCAAACTGTGGCACGCGGATAACCACCTGGGCAGTCAGCGCGCGACACGTGTCGCGTGCTGATTGGCTGGCAGCGGAGTACGGGGATAACGAGCTGTTTAAATGCGATTTTTTTTTTTTTTTGCTTTGTTTCCTACATGTAAAAATTCATCTTATGAATTTTAATTTTTTAAAATTATTTTATTTTACAATTTTGAACTTTTATTCATCTTATGAACAATGTTTGGCAAAATTAATTTTACTCATCTTATAGATAAATAATTCATCTCATAAATTCTTTAATATTTTTTAGTTGGCAATAAAATACAGAGGCTTGCGTAGCGACCTCAGGGACAATTAAATCTAACTCCAAATCGGTTAAATTAAACCATCTCATGATATTAATTTAATTACCATTTAATGAGACTTAATTCCACTAAATAAATCTCACTGCATTCTAGACTTAAATTATTTATTCGATATCTCCCAAATTGACTGTATTGTTGACAACAACCCCTCCACTAGATGTCCATGACAAAGGATAAATATAACCACTACCATTATCCTTCTCACAGCTTCTCCAGTAGTTATCGACTCGCCCTTCACTGAATAATGCATTTATACTTGAACATATTCACAGTATAAATTTCAAATGTCAAACACTTGGAATAATTTGGCCCAAGATTCCGAACTATTCAAATATTTGCGAATCAACTAAGGGGACATCTGTAACTCATAAGAGACTGTAGATTCCCTATTGAACACCTGATCCTTGTCACACTTCACGCCGCTACCCAGTGTACATGAGATTTCAGTCATTCGTTTAGACCTTACTTATAGTATACCAAAGTAACTAACGCTCTATGCACAAGTCCAGAATACCCTTAGGATTTAGAGTCATCATTCAAACAGTACAACGTGGATCACTCATCTCCGATAGTAGTCTAGAAATAAGTAACCCACATGGTCCAACTCTGTGTTTCAATCTTATTAGACACACTAACCTAACACTTTTGGATCCCCATCCACATGACCCAGACAAATCATCTAAAGTGTCACATTATAGTCTTAACATACAAGTAGTCCAAACTTGTCTTCGACTGCGAGTCTTTCAAACAACAATCCGCACTATTTGTTCCAAATCTATCTGTGGCTTAGTCTCATAGGCCACTTAGAACAAACATGTAAATTGTAGTCTAAGGACTACGCCCATCTCATGGATGTCTCCCAATAGAAAATCCCATGCAGTATAAATGCTCACATATACAAATTTAACTAGGAAACAACTGGAACTTTAATTTTTTTTATTAATTAAAATAATATATTTAGAATAAATCTTGGTTTCAAGACACTGTTCCTAACATATCCATCTTAAAGTTTTGAAGCATGTCCCCTTTTTTCTAATGTAGAAATAATACAAGTCATGTTTATATATATATATATATATATATATATATATATATATATATAATGTAGACTAATTATGTGTGCCCTAAATCACTACAATTAAACTAGGCTATTGCGACACTAGGTTAGGTGCGCTTTTGCTTATGTGTTAGCCTATTGCGACATTAAAATAGTTACACTTTTGCGTATGTGTTGAGAACCGAAAAAGTCCAATTTTGTATAGTTTGTGTGGGCTTCGACTTGGGCTGATTTAATATAAAATGCCAAATTTTTTAACACTATCCTCAATATATTTTGAATTATTTATGAGAAAGATCTATGTATAAATTTAATTCTTGAATTTTTAATTATGTCAATTTAATTTCTGAAGTATTATTTACATTGTATCAATTTGGTATTTGGAGTAAAATTAGCGACAAGTTTGTGACAAAATTTTTAGTGCTCGAGTGATAATTGAGTTTCAATTGAGTTAGTTGATGGGTTTATATGGATGCATTTACATAACCAAATCGTTAAAACTTACATCATGAACTTGACTTCAATTTCCACTACAAGACTAAAGTGACACAATTTGAATCGTACAAAGACTAAATTAATACACGTAAACCTATAAGAATTAAATTGACATAATAAGTAAAATATAAAGACATTTTGTGTAAATAACCTTATATTTTTCTAAATATAATTTGAGTGCTACCATTTAAAACACTTCGGGCAACATAAAAACTCATTTAAAACCCTAATTTCTCTCTCCTCACCCGAATCTCTTTTCATTTTCCTCAATAGTTTCTTTCGCTCTCTCTGTTTTCTTCACTTCCTGCCATCGTAAGTAGCCATCGCTGCGTGGTGCAATGGTTTTCTCTCTGATCTCTCTCTTTGTACTTCGTTGATTTCTCTGTTCTCTCCGTGTGCAACTTGTTTTTTTGTGCTTCAAGCCCTAATTTCTCTTGTTTGAGCTTAGTTTACTTGTTATACTACCAATTTGGAGTATCATTTTTTTGTTTATAGTTTACGAGGAATGTTTAGGTCTAATTTTTGAACTAAAATCATGTGTATCAATTTAATTTTCACATTTAACTTGTTTGTTCGAAAGCATCATCACTCAGTACAATTTCTTTTTAGTCAGCATATATTTGTTCCTTAATTTCATATTTGAATTGTTACTCGTTTTGGTCGTAGATTTGTTTCTTTGAGGTTTATAAAGAATCCTTGGTGTATATTGATAATTATTTATGGTTCTATGACCTGATTGATTGAAATCTAGTAGGTCTTTAATGTTATTTATCTTTAACTTCATGTTTAACTCTTTGATGAATATGTTGCCTTTAATTGAAACTAGATTTACGTATGATTAGCTGTTGTTAAGTGGCATATTTGAATCTATATTGAGCTTATATGTTACTAATTTGCAGTTAAAATAAAATTTTTGTAATCCTTTTTCTCTAAGATAATTCAGTTGAAATCATCAGATTATATCTCATTGCAATTTGCTATATTATCCAAGACTTTTCTTTATGTGCTTCATTCCAGTAGCATGTAGATATAAGAGTGGTGGCAATAGCAACTCGGTCCGATGATCTAGCCATGTGATTGAATCATGGTTCAAGGTGGCATAACGATCTTGGTAATGCTTGTTGAAGCAGGTGTTGCAATGTTACGTAGTGAATTGTGGAGATCACATTGAGATTTTACAAGAATATTAAGTTGTTTATAAGCTTTATGTTTGTAGAAATTTGAATGCACAACCATACAACCATACATCATTGAGGTTATCATAAAAGTATTCTTTTGTAATAGCTAATCATGTAAGAGTAGTCCAAAATCTATCATAAAAGTACACTTTTTGTTCAATAAACTGGTAACATTGGAGTACATATCTAGATAACTACTTTAAGTCACAAAATTTATAGTTTAAGCGCCCTAAAGCTGTTATAGTTTTTTTGGATGTTCTAGGTCCTGTTGTATCAAACACAACAAGATTGAACTCCCTAAGGAGGAGCTAAAATTTTACGCGGCCTGTAGCATACTTTCATGGCAATTTTCACCTCTGCCAGCACCATTTATTCCAACCTTCTAACCCACTAATATCAATCATAACCTCCAGTAGGCTATCCATGTCACCCGTTTTTAAAGATCGTAAATCAAAATGAATGAAAATGCACATACTATCGTCTCTTTATGTTCTTCAATGAAAACTCATGAAAATTGGTGAATATTTTGTAGAATAGAGACAATTGGATTTTTTGTCACAAGAGTGGAGCATATAAATATCCGATGACCATTCACTTTTCATCAGTTCAATACAATATAAAATGAAGTTGGGAGGTGCTCTATTGAATCAATAGTTATCTGTTTCTAATACTTTTCTAGGTGGTATTTGATCATAGGGTGTCGATCAGATTTATCACTGGAAATTATACAATTTAGTGTCATTGAGCGATGTGCTGTTTAACTGTGATTACGCTGAATTCATCAAATTACTGACACTTTACAAGTGTACTTCTTAACTTCTAGGAAATGTATTAAATACTATTGTTAGACAATAGCACCAAGAATAACATGATATTCTTTCAGATGAGCTTAGTGTCAAGCATTAGTGAGTCCTCGTTGTTGACATAAGCTATTGAAGTTAACTGTTGTCTGTGTTTTAGTGCTTTTCAACTTCAGTTGTGATGAAGATGAAAACAGACATGAAAGACATTCTTGAAGAATGGTTTTGATTTTGGTTTCTTGATTTCATGATTGTTGAATGGTGGATTCTTGTTGGTTTGTGTACTTATATATTTGGCTTTGGGTTGCTTGTTAGACACAGAAATCAAGTCGAAGTTATTTAGGGAAATTTTCTTTATGGCCATTTTGTGTAATATGACTAACTATATGAAGTAATTATGTTTAACATGTGTAAATTTGACTTAGGGTGACAAGAGTCTTTGATTGGAGACTGGGGTGATACGGTTAGTTTCAAAGACTTCTTTTTGCAAGTGGTGTTAAGGCAAGGGAATTTGAATCAAGGTCCTAGTTAGCTTATGAGACACATTTCTTGAAAGTTAGCTTGCCCAATGGTACAAGGTGGCTGTAAACTTGACAGTTGTATTGATTCAAGGTCTTAGTGTGTGAGCTTTTGCTCTGAGCATAAGAGGTTCATTGCTTGAATTGCACGTGATTTGATAAAGTATGCAACTTTCCTTGTGTGAAAGCTGCATTTGTGTTATGGTGAGTTATGATGATGTCATCTTGAATTAATAGTTTTTATTTTGATTAGTGATGTATGCAAATGTAACTAGCTTCTTTTTAGCTTCTTGTTTTACTTTGCATTTTTTTGTTATGTAAAGGCATCGTTGATGGCAAAGTTAAATACTGTTAGAAGTGAAGGACAATAGGGTCAATCAAGCAAGCGTGCTTCTTTAGGAACTGCCTCAAAGGTCTTATTCGAATATATAGATCATATTTACTTCTTTGGTTCAAATGTAAAGCCAGTCATTGTTTTATTGAATATAGATAAAACCCACAAGGAAATGTAGGAATGTCAATGAACAACAAACTCAATCTCCATCACTATTTCATCATTCACAACTAGAGCATCAACATCCTGAACAACTTATATCTGATCCTTCTCAACCCTAAAAAACTGTCGAGGAACAAGAAGCAGTGGTTACTATTCAAGGTAATAGTTAGGTGTTGGGCCTATAATGGTTATTCAGTATCCTGACAATCAAGTTGTTGCACCAATAGATCTTTGAACTGCATATGAGGGCTATGAAGTAGAATAGGTCTCAACTGAATCATTATGTTTGATGGTTTCTTTCTTAAATTGCAAAATACGCAGGTGATGGCACGACTTATCGTGGAAAAACTCGCCTATCACATATTTGGAATTTACCACCTAGACATGAAGTTGTAGTTGGTAGTAATGAAAAAGGACAACCAATTGGTGATGAAGGCGGAGTTCTAGGTAATTTTTTGGGTACGATTGCACGGAATGGAGCTATTTGTTCATTAGTGCATAATGATTGGAGGCCTATAAAAAATTCAATGGGCAACTAATACTTGAAATGCGTGTAATATTTGAAATAATTTTTTTGATAGAGAGACTAGGTTTTGGACTAAAAACTAATTCATGATGCATTTATTTATTTTTATTTGTATTAAAGGCAAAGTTTCAATATTCTTCTGTAATGGACAAGAGGATTTTGAAGTCAATTGGATCAAAGTGGAAGAACTACGAGGCTGAACTCAAAGCAAAATTTACGATGAATATGTAAGCTTAACTAGCTTGTAGAACAAAGGAATAGAAGATTTTTTCAAAGATCAATGGATTTGCCTTGTAAATGTTTTAAGATCACCAGAAGGAAAGGTAAATTTTAAGTTTATGAAAGTTTAATTTCTTTTTGTCATTTCATAATGTTTTGTATGCTATCTTTTGCTTTTTAAATCATAGAAGCGCAGTAAAAGGAATAAGAGATGTCATTCCTTTGTAGATGCTCCTCATATAGCAGGAACAAAGAGTTTTGCTCGTATAGCTGAAGAAATGTTAAGCTTCAATTTGCGAAATTGAAGTTAACTTATGAGGAGAGAGTTTAGGTGAGAAGAGAAGTGAGGATAGATGAGAGTTAGAGAAGAGATGAGAAGAAAGAGAAAAATATCTCAAGAATCAAGTAAATTTCTTATTGAATGAACAGGACTTACAATGATTTATCCTCTTATAGGAGAATCTAGATACATTGACTCAAAATATCTCAAACTAAGCTTAAACCGCCAAAACTAGCAACTACCAGCTAAAATCGACTTTGGCGCCAAAAGGATATAACCAACATTCGAACTAAGCCACATATCTAACGCAATACAAGACTCCCAAAACTCAATACATGGATTACAAGACTCAAAACAGAAAAATCATAACAATCCCCTCCACTTAAGAAACTTCTTGTCCTTAATAAGAGAAATTTGGAAATTGACTCTTCAAGAATGCCAAATCATCCCAAGTAACAAAAGTCTTGGTCCAAATGCTGCCACTGAACTAACACTTCCTTTATCCCCCTGCTGCCTTCCTTGATCTCCCTGGAACCACGAACAGCAGCAAATTGCAACACCAAAGCTCCATTGGATCCAACTTCAGGGGCAGACTTTGAGCTCTTACATCCTTTCTTAACCTGTTTCTTTAGCAATGAAACGTGAGAAACTGGATGAATGTATGCATTAGGAGGTAGCTCAAGCCTATAAGCAACTTTGCCAATCTTCTCGGGATCTAATATGGACCAAAGAATTGAGCACTTAGCTTGACATTGCTTCTGATAGCCACGACAGACTGCCTATAAGGCTGTAATTTGAGGTAAATCATATCACCCACTTCATAATTCTTGTCCACGCGCTTCTTGTCTACTTACATTTTCATCCTTGCTTGAGCTTACTGCAGATGATCTTTGAGCATGTGCTGTAATTGCTTCCTCTGTTACATCAAATCCGAGACTTCCAATACATATGAAGTCATGTTTTGCAATGAGAAAGGAGTGGGAGGATCATAGCCATAAAGAGCTTTGAAAGGAGTAGTGCCAAGAGAAGCATGAGCATGAGTATTGTACCAATACTCTGCTAGAGATAACCACTTGTTCCACTCCTTAAGATGAGTGAAAACCATGCTCCTAATATTGTTCAGTGCATTGATTGATGCTCTCCATTTTTCCATCAATCTGAGGATGGTACGAGGAGCTAAGAGCCAAAGTAGTTCCCATAAGCTTGAACAATTACCTCCAAAAATGACTTGTGAAGATTCTATCTCGATCAGATACAATGGATTGTGGCAATCCATGTAACTTATATATGTTGTCCAAGAAGCATCTGGCTAGTTTCTCAGCTGTGACTGGCCGGATCAAAGCAATGAAATGACTAAACTTTGTGAAACGATCAACAACAACCCATATCACGTTCTTGCCTTCAGACTTAGGCAAGCCTTCAATAAAATGCATACTTATGTTCACCCAAGCTCCATCTGGAACAGGGAGAGGCTGCAAAAGACCATGGTACCTGTGATCACCCAGCTCAGTTTGTTGACATACATCACAAGAGCTTACAAACTCAATTACTACTTTCTTCAGACCAGGCCAATTGAAATATGCTTTAATTCTCTGATATGTGCTTTGGACTCCTGAATTTCCACCCTAAGCTATGTCATGAGAAGCACTTATGATCTAATCCCTCAATTCTGTTGAAGAACCAATGTACAACCCGCCTTTCAATCAAATTACTCCCTTATTTACTGAAATATCTGCATCAAAAGTGCTCTTACTGTCCTTACTAATGTTATGAGCAGTGACACGCTCTTGGGCAAAAGCATCATCTTTATAGGACTTGTAAACTTCTTTGTTATGCTCGGGCTTGAACCACGAACGTAAACTAATATAAAATGCGGATAGATTGAGAGTATGAGATGAGAAAGAATATAGAATTTTGATGAGAAAGAAGAGTTTTAGAGTTAGATGAGAGAAAGAAGGGAAAGGAGATGAGAAATAGAGAGAATTAGATGAGAGAGAGAAGATATATCTCAAAATGAGATTGTTGTTTTGTATTTTCATTCATTGATCAGATTTACACTTTAATCCTCTTATTTATACACAATGCAAGACTTTGAACCTAGACATTTAAGCAACCAACTTAGGAACAATCTGGAAGTATCTAGAACTAATGCTAACTAACAATTAAACTTGTTATTGGCGCCAAAAGAGTGAAAAACAGCAGCAATGTAGCAACATAGTAGCAGCCAGCAGTAGATATGCAGATTCAGCACACTAGCAACAGCTTTCAACTGATTTTGCGGCCAAAACTAATTTGCCCGCCTTATTTCATCAATTTAAATTCTAGCCTCGGACTTCAGTTTGTAACATTCCCTTCCCCTTGAAAACATTCTTGTCCTCAAGAATGAAAGATAACGACACTTTGAAGATCACTTGTTGCCATAGAAGAAAACTTCATTGTGCTGAAATGTCTTGCAAATTCATGCACCAGCAAGAATATGTAGGTAACAAGCTCCAAAATATAGCTGAAGAATTCCATGTAGATGCAGATTGTGAGGTAATTCCAGCCCACGGTCTTGTCATTGCTTGCATCTGATTTAGGGAAATCTGCTCCGGTGGTCTGGACAAACCAAACCAAACCAAACCAACCTTATGGCAACGACCATAGCTTGCTGCGGAATTGCATTCATGGAGTTGAGTCTTTGATTCCCATCAGCTACCTCATCTTGGTGTTACAATTGATGTCCACCATTCCCACGCACATTTATCAGCTCAATTGCTAGCCTAAAAACCAAGCTTTGTTTGTTGTGAACTTTGAAACGCACTCTCGCAGCTCGAGTACATCTTTTTAGCATAAAATCGACTCCTCTCAGCTTCCTTTGGTCTTGAAAAGCTTCTCTCGGGTTGGGAGGCAACCTATCACAAGCACTTGCATGTGGATGAGTCGCAATTTCCTTCAAAGAAAGACATAGTTCATCCCGTACTTGCCGATCGGCATGCCGATATTGCATAACAGCTTCAGGAATTGGATCAAGAGGACTAACACCAGCTGTTTTATTGATCTGTACAACTAACTCCAATTCTAACTTGTTCCATTCTATTTGATCAAGGAAGCTTTTGTTAGTGTTCTTAGTTGTATAAACTCTAGCTTCCCTCATTTGATCTTGCTCCTTGATCGAGTCATACAATTCTTCAGACTGAAATGGATCGCTTGCTTGCATTGGTAGCAAGTTATGTTGCCCAAGCTGTAAATCAGCAACCAGACATTGAACTGAAGCTGCTACCTTCAACTTGGAAAGTTGATCTTGCACTTTTAAAGGTTCCAACACTTGCTTATATTGCCATGTGATCAGATTTTGCAAATTCTCCAGCCGAACAAGTGATTTCTCCACTGGAATTTGCAACTCTGCAGCAACAACTCCTTGTGTGCATCTGGTTGGAGCAATCCTGTCTTCATCTAATTGAAGATGAACTTGAGGACTAACATTTACCTTAACAATTTGAGATCCTTCTTCACGCTTCATCTTCGACTTTGTCAACTTCTTTTTATCCCCAACGTCTTTCAATGCTTCACTTAGGTGACTCCTCTTCGTCTTACTCTTTGCTTTCTTTAACATTCCTTTGACATGCAAATCGTATTCCCAATCCGGATGCAAATCATACTGTGCTTCGGTATCAGCAAGATACTCTATCTCCAGCAAGGAGTCTTCATATGGATCATCTTGTTCCAACTCAGGTTCTTCCACCTTGTTTTCATCAATTCCGGCATTGTCTTGGCCGAATTTCTCTTTAACAACAATCGTTTGTGCTTTCTCTTTTTGCTTAACTTTGAACTTTGATTGTCTAACACTATCTGCTAGCTCCGGAAACTCATTTGCATCAAGAACACTAGCACCATCACAACTGATGTTAAGATATTGTTGAACTGTATATTACAGATTCGTACTTTGCTGCCTCCACTCTTGTCTCGAATCTTCAAATACTTGCCTCATTTCTTGTCTAAATTTCTCAAAAAGTTCATCCCACTTTGATTGAAAAGAGCTCATATCAGCCATGAACAACCACCTCAATCTTGAACCAGTTCAAATCGTAGAAATGAGAAATTTGTTCGCCTCTCCAACAAGCGATTGTTTTATGAAGTTGTACTCCTTCGATCGCACGACAGTCCCTTGCTATTGATTCCACGATCGTCATTGATTCCAAACCCTAGCTTGCAGAATTTCGCGCACAACGAATTCGACAAACCCTAACTTTCGAACGATGTCTAATAATGATGTTTTCTTGATTAATTCGGACTGAGAATCTGAAATAAGTTCGATTTCTATCTATAGTGCTGATTTTAACACGCGAAACACAACAATCTTCAAGAACAATATCGGCTTTCAACACCTAATTTCGCTTGTCAGAGATCGCCTCCTGTCAGAATTCGCCACTCTTCAGATGTCAGAAATCGCCTTCCCTGACAAAAATCTGAATCGAACTTGAATCTGCACTTTGATCAGCACTAATTTGATTCTTTGAAATCTGCACAATCTGATCAACACTAATTTGATTTCTGAATTTTTTTTTTTTTTTAAATTTTGATTACGCACTCGATCGGATCGAGGCTCTGATACCAATTGTTACGCTCGGGCTTGAACCACGAATGTAAACTAATATAAAATATGGATAGATTGAGAGTATGAGATGAGAAAGAATATAGAATTTTGATGAGAAAGAAGAGTTTTAGAGTTAGATGAGAGAAAGAAGGGAAAGGAGATGAGAAATAGAGAGAATTAGATGAGAGAGAGAAGATTTATCTCAAAATGAGATTGTTGTTTTGTATTTTCATTCATTGATCAGATTTACACTTTAATCCTCTTATTTATACACAATGCAAGACTTTGAACCTAGACATTTAAGCAACCAACTTAGGAACAATCTAGAAGTATCTAGAACTAATGCTAACTAACAATTAAACTTGTTATTGGCGCCAAAAGAGTGAAAAACAGCAGCAATGTAGCAATGGAGCAGCAGCCAGCAGCAGATATGCAGATTCAGCACACTAGCAACAGCTTTCAACTAATTTTGCCGCCAAAACTAATTGCCCGCCTTATTTCATCAATTTAAATTCTAGCCTCGGACTTCGGTTTGTAACATTCTTCTAACCAAGAAGGAAGGACAACTAAAATAGCTTCACAATAAGCTTGCTCACCATCTTCTAATCTTCTCGACAAAGCATCAGCGGCTTGATTTTCTTTGCCTCTTCTACACTCAATTGCATAGCCAAGGCCCAATATCTTCATTAGCCCCTTCTTCTGTATTCTTGTCACAATCTTTTGCTCAAACAAATGCTTCAAACTTTGATGAACAGTCCTGATTATGAATCTGTGACCATCAAGATAATGCCTCCACTTATCAACTACTAACAAAATGGCCAAGTACTCCTTCTCGTATGTGGACATTGCTTGATGTTTGGGACTAAGATATTGACTTAGATAGGCAATAGGCCTTCCCTTCTGTGACAGCACTGCCCCAATTCTAGTTCCACTGGCATCAGTTTCTAAGACAAAATCCTTATCAAAATTGGGCATAGCAAGAACATGAGCTTCACACATAGCTGCTTTCAAGGCTTCAAAGGCTGTTTGAGATCTATCACTCCACACAAAAGCATCCTTCTTCAACAAATCTATCAAGGGTTTTGCAATCGATATAAAATTAATAATAAACCTCCTGTAATAGCCTATTAAACCCAAGAAACATCGCAACAGCGTTAAAGTGACTTGAATTGGCCAGTCTTTCATGGCTTGTATCTTTGAGGGACCTGTGGAGACTCCCTTAGAGGATATGACATGTCCCAATTAGTCCAACTGCTGCTGCATAAAAGCACACTTGGATAACTTGGCAAAGAACTTATGATTTCTCATAACAAGGAAGAATTCCCTCAAATGCTGTAAATGATCTTTATGTAAATGAGAATATCATAAAAAAAGACCAGCACAAATCTCCTCAGAAATGACTTAAAGTTATCATTTATTGCTGCTTGAAATGTAGCCGGTGCATTGGTTAAACCAAAAGGCATAACCACAAATTCATAGTGGCCATGATGAGTTTGTGTTGGTGCAAACATTTGTAAAATCAAGAAAAATGGGTAACTCTCCGATCTTCAGGTTTCGAGGCATGAAGTCACTTTCACTAAGACTTATTTCAGCGTGTGAAATAGTCTCGGGGATACAACGATAACCAAGTAAAGTGGAGTGAAAGTATGTAAAGGGAGATATATGGAGATGTAAGAGAATGACCGGCTTTCAAATGAAAAGACACCTTTTCATCATCATTTATCAATCAAATTGGTGGGGTATATATAATAGATCAAGTGAAAGAAGACGTCCCAAAACATACTCCAAAAAGTATCCCCGAGACTATTTCACACGCTGAAATAAGTCTTAATGAAAGTGATTTCACGCCTTGAAACCTGAAGATCGGATAGTTTCCCGTTTTTCTTGATTTCACAAGTGTTTACACCAACAGTTTGAAATGCAGTCTTGTTGATGTCTTGCTCAAGCACTCTAATCTGATGATAACCCTGTCTCAAATCCAACATAGACAAGAAACATGCTCCATACAATTGATCGAGTAAATCATCAATAACAAGAATGGGAAACTTATCTTTGATTGTCAAAGAGTTGAGTTGCCTATAGTCAATGCACATCCTGGTAGATCCATCTTTCTTCTTTACTAATATGATTGGTGAGGCAAAAGGGCTATGGCTTAGTCTAATGAAACACGTCTCGAGCAATTCCTCTACTTGTCTCTCAATTTCTAATTTCTGAGCATGAGGACGCTTATATGGCCTTAATTTGAATGGTGTTGCACCATATTTTAGAGGAATGGCATGATCAAGGCACCTCTGTGGAGGAAAAGACTTAGACTGCTCTCAAAAATGTCCTCAAATTCTTCTATCAAGGCTTTAACCTCTGGTTGCTGCACAGAACACAATCTAGTTGGAGCAATTGCAAACAGATGACCAATCCACTTGTAAGCACTCTTCATGAAGCCTCCTTGTAAGCTTTTGCCCTTAATCAGTTGCAATTGAGCTTCATCTTCAATGCCTTACAAAGTAACCTTTGTCCCTTGAATATCAAATGAAACAGTTAGCTTTGCAAAGTCAAAAACCACAGGGCCGAATGATCTCATCCAATCCACTCCAAGCACCATATCACATCCTCCCAAGGGAAGGATTTTGAAATCATAGGTGAATTGATGTTCTTGCATAGACCATTGGAAATCTTGGCATTTGTTCCGTGTGAGGATAGAATTCTCATACGTTACGGTTACAGCCAAGGGATGGGTTTTAATCGCCTCATGCCCAACCTTTTTCACAACCTTTGGATCAACAAAACTATGAGTCCTTCCACTATCTATTAAGATTGTGATGTGCCTTTTTCTGCTTTTCCTTTGATCCTTATCGTCTTGGGAGCTCCATTTCCAATTAGAGCCTTCATAGAAATCTCAATTTCATCCTCAGCCAATTCATCCGGGGCTCCTCATCAAAACTGTCCTCATTAGGTTCACCTTCATCGCTGTCTGACTCTAATGCAGCATTAACCCTACGAGCAGATATCAAAAACTTAGAGTTGCACTTATGTCTTGGCTGATAAGGCTGATTGCACTTGTAACAAAGCCTTTGAGGCCTCTTTTTAACAGACCTACTGGCCTTGGTCCCAATTACATCTCTATGATGAGATTTTGAACCATTTCCATTGAACTTGCCTTTGTCACTTAAAGAAATGACTGTGGCCTCAATCAATTTGGCTTTTACATAAGCCTTTGTTAAGGTCCTAGGACCAATAGCTTTCACCATGTTCCTAATCTGTGGCTTCAATCCACTAATAAAACTTGAGACATAATAAGACTCATAAGCTTGGGGATAAGTAGCTATCATACTAGCTCTTAAGTTCTCAAATCATGTCATATATTGTCTCACAGTTGTGGTTTGAAAGACTTTATTGAAATTATCCACTACATCACTAGTGTCCTCATCACCATATCTATCACACAACTCCTCCACAAATTCAACCAAGAAAGATCTGGATTGCTTTTTAACAAATTGTAAAACCATACTTCATGATCACCATGAAGATATACTGCTTCCAATTCCACCTTTTTTGATTCTTTGATGTTGTAGAAATGGAAGTATCTATCACATCTCCTCAACCATGACTAAGGCTGCTTGTCATCAAAGGGATCAATCTACACCCTTGGCTGTCTGAATGTATTGCTTCTATTCTGAGAAGATGCATCATTAGTACCAGATCTTTGCTGCCTGTAGTAATATGGTGGCCTATCCAAATGCAAAATGTTATCGGGAGAAGTTCTGGCATGAACAACAGAATTTGGATGCTCCGGATGATCGAGATAGCACTTGCTCAACCAGATGATCTTGTTATCTGACATTTGCTTCAACTCCTTGTGGCCTGATCTCAACAGATTGTTGAAGATCCTGAGTTATAACATTCATTTAATTCATCGAAGGCACATCACCTGGTCTATTTAAGACTGCGGCACTTGTGTTCGGCACTTGTAATTGCATCACTTCAGTCGGAGGAGATAGCTGACTAGTAGGTCGAAGAACTCCAAAAACAGATGATTCACCATGTTTATTAACTTAATTTTGAAGATCAGAGAGCTTGCACTCAAATCCTCGGAGTTTCTACTCAATCAAAACTTCATACTTCTTCACATTCTTAGCTTGATCTTGCTTCAAGCGATCATTTCCTTGTTGTGGCAGAACCTGAAATCGATTGAACATATCATCCAATTGTGACTTCAATTGATCATTTGTCACAAACTGAACTTCTTTTGTTGCATTTGCACTTGCAACAGCAACATAGGAAACATTTGGATCAACAAAAGCAACGGATTGACCAGCTTCTGCTGCTCCTGCTTCTCTTGCTCCCCATCGGGTGGTAACACCTCCTCACATGCAAGAATTATTCTCTTTAGAATTCACCTGCTCAAATCAATCAATTAACAGCATGAACCGGCTTTGATACCAAATGTTAAGCTTCAATTTGAGAAATTGAAGTTAACTT
Source organism: Simmondsia chinensis (assembly GCA_018398585.1). Classification (NCBI taxonomy): domain Eukaryota; kingdom Viridiplantae; phylum Streptophyta; class Magnoliopsida; order Caryophyllales; family Simmondsiaceae; genus Simmondsia; species Simmondsia chinensis. The sequence continues at coordinate 19,614,845 of JAGTTD010000002.1, forward strand.
GTGAAGAGAGAGTTTAGGTGAGAAGAGAAGTGAGGATAGACGAGAGTTAGAGAAGAGATGAGAGGAGAGAGAAAAATATGTCAAGTAAATTTCTTATTGAATGAACAAGACTTACAAGGATTTATCCTCTTATAGGAGAATCTAGACACATTGACTCAAAATATCTCAAACTAAGCTTAGACTGCCAAAACTAGCAAACTACCAGCTAAAACTGACTTTGGCGCCAAAAGGATATAACCAACATTTGAACTAAGCCACATATTTTACGCAATACAAGACTCCCAAAACTCAATACATGGATTACAAGACTCAAAATAGGAAAATCATAACATCCTCATATAGTAGGAAAAAGGAGTTTTGCTCGTATAGTTGAAGAAATGGTAAATTGAGAACCAACATATTATAGAGTACAGTTTTTTGGATAGATATAGAGTAGAAGTTCAATTTTGTAGATATTTTGATCCCTAAAGTTGCTTTTGCTTTCAATTAATCTTCCTTATTCGTATTTTTTTTTTCATTTTTAGAGACAAAAACATCTAGAAAAGAAAGCACTGCATCGTGCTAAAGTTTACCTGAAATGTCATAAGCACGTAAAAGATGTACAGAAATGTGTATGCATTTAACCAATCTTTATTGCATAAGTTTAGAGTAATTTAAAACAATCAAAGTAACAATTAATCTATTTGTACGCTAAAGTAAGAACAAAGTTCTTGAAGGAACGGCCGCTCCTTTAAAGTTCAAATGGAAGTATGGCTTGGGAAGGAGATGCTCTTGATGAGGTTTTCAGTAAAGACAAGTGTGGTCGTGTACAAGGCATGGGATTAGGACTTGCTCCCTACACAGGTCATTAGTGGAATCTCGATATTTTATTCTCGATATTTCAATATTAATGGAAGATGTTTTACTTTGCTTTTTATCTGTCTTTTTGATATATGTTATGAACTAACCGATTTTACTTTTTCAAACAAGGTGTTTGGACCTTCAACCTCACACCGCTTTGATGGTTTCAGGATGGCATCAATTGAGGGAACTACTGTTGAAGAAAATATGCATCATATGAGTGGTAACATTGAAAAAATATTAGTATGCATGGAGAAACTAGAAGAGAGATTAAATAATGAAGAGAAAATGATAAAAAAAAATAAAAATTGAAAGGAAAATTATGAAAATATACATCCAAACATCCAATGAAGTAGTTATTATATAATCCAAGATTAAATTGAGTGCTCTATTTTTGTGTGCATTTATTTTTTGAAGTTAATATTATTGTTCTTTGCATTTGACATAAAGTGTAGTTTTCCGGCCGAATATAGAAATTTTAGTTGAGACAGGTTTTTTAAGATAATTATATTATTATCAAACTTTCCATATATTTGGCTACTTATTGGACTCTTACTTTTCTATTGTCAATTTAACTATTATGGAGGGGAATATTTCGACACATGTTTTCCTACACTTTTGAAGGTAAACTTCTCTTCTAGTTTTATTATATTACTTTATAACTATTGGTATCACTATATTTTCCCTAAATGTTTATGTGTGATTCCCTTCTAAGTGAATTTTGTTTGAGCATTTTGTAAGGAATTGCAACAAGGGAAATGTTGGTTAGCTGGCTTTGTAGACAGATCATATATTGGTGTGTCTGCTCTAGGCATCCAATCTAGATTTTGGTTTAACTAAATAGAAGTACAAGTATATAACAATCATCCTCCTCAAATAATGGAATAAATCCTAGGGAAAATTTCACGTTGTACGTTGAGAGTTAAACATATAACGTATGGATTCCCTCATGTTTGGAAGAATCACCTCAGCCCCCTCTAGTCTGTAACAACATTTTCATTCAGCAGCTATGCTATGCTTCACAGCTTAGGTGGTATTTGTGTAATATTTCTTAAACACCAGTTGCATTAATTAGCCTATCTTTGTGTATCATCCTAAAATGTACTGTAAATCCTAAATATTATACAGTAATTGCATGTTAAACGAAAGAATGGCATAATCTATCTTTGTGAGTAGCTCATTTCAATAGTTGAATGTGTCAAGTTACTATGACGCAACCTTACCAGTAATACTCTTAGAACAATGTAAGTACCATTACAGTTACAAACTTAGTGCTTTGACAGTTCAGTTACAAATGAGTTCTCATATTCCAATAGAATCTTGTTTACTAATTAATGAGGTAGTTCGCTTTATGGATCCTCCCTATTGTCACCTATTGTGCTTTTTTATGTTTTTGATGTGATGCCGTGCAATAGCATTTCTTAGTGGTGTTAAATATTTTTTACATGTTTGAACTTTTTTGCTTATTACTTGATAGTCTCTTTTCATGATCATTCAACGACAAGCCTTATTGGATGGCTCTCAAGATGATGGTACTCCAACAAATAAGCTAGCATCATACTAGATGACCACATCAAATTGGTCCTTTTTATAGTGTAGGATGGATTTCTATGGATAGAATTGAAAGATATTCTTTGTCTGCTAGAAATAAATAGTTTAAGACATGTAATACATAAGCACATTTACCTTCTTTGTATACAGGATTCGTTGTATAGAACTTTGTATTGGCATATATTTCTATGCAATTGCGTTGGTTTTGTGGAACAAATTATGCTTGTACTTTCAAATTGGGTATGTTTTGACTTAATGTATTGATAATGGCATTGTATATCTCTAAAAATTATGAATTTTTACAAAATTTAAGAAAGTTTTTGTGTGGTTTGTTCATTTATTCATGAGGGATTGGGGATGCTAACAGGTAAAATTTCAAAGTGGTTTAGAGATACTAAAAAGTATAAGAACGTAAGTGTTGCACTCTAGTGACTGTATTTGTCCCTGTACCAACATTACAAGAAAGTGTCGCCATAGCCTCAGCGAGACATCCAACAGCGACACTACTATGTGTGTCGCTAGAGTGGTCAGCAACGCTTTTAAGTATAAGAAGAGTTGGAATTTGGTGTCGCAATAGACCTATTTTGTTGTAGTGGATTAAGGTTTATTGTGCTAAAAAAAAAAAAAAAAATTTAAGGTTAATTAATATTTGATACATGGAAGTACAACGTAGTGGCAACGTCAAGCATTGGAGCATAGTAACATCCATAGTATATTATTGGCAAAATAAATAATTTGAATTCAGCCCTTACTGACATAGATATCCCAACATCCGATTTTTTACCCATTTTTCATAGGTAAGTTCAAGATATTTGCGTTTAGCCCAAGATCTATGAGAAGGAACCTGTTATGAATGCGAGAATCCGAGGCGTGGGCTGTTGGTGTCCTTGTTGCTGGTGCTTACTGCTGTTATGTTGGTGCTGCTGCTATGCTGCGGGGGTTGTTGTATTGGCCTGCTATATGATGGTAGTTGGTGTAGGGAAGTTGTATTAGTTAGTTGATATTGTAATTAGTAGCATTTCCTTAAGTTGTAGATGTAATAATGCTGATTGTGTGCTGAGGTTGTAATATCCTGCAGTAGGCGTCAATTACCTCAGGTAGTTATGTTAGTAAGATATTTTGGGTGACTTAGATATTTTTCTAGTGAGTCGGTTAGAGCTTAAGTCTAGGTTCAATGTCTTGTTTGCTTTGTATTTCCTATAAATAGGTTGATCAAGTGTAATTCTAATTCATTCAATGAAAATTACCAAATCTCTTTGAGATCAACTTCTCTTCTCATCTTATTCTATCTCTATTTTCTCATCTCCTTTCACTTCTTTCTCATCCCATGCTCTCTTTATCTTAGCTTACGTTCGTTAATCAATCACAAACGTAACAATTGGTATCAGAGCCTCGTTTGGCTTCCAAATCAAACGTGATTTGATATCAAATATCTTTTGATTGCATTGCAATTTGCTTAAAAATTCAATTCTGAATTCTATTGTAGAATTGCAGAGAAAAGTGCCTGAAAAACACATAAAAAGAGCTTTGAATTCAAGCTTGTGTTGATCACATTGTTGACAGTTAAACTGCACAATTTAGTGATTGAAGAGCAAGCCAGTTGATCGTGTATGTGATCAGAATTGAGAGTTAGTTGTAGTACTTTGATCACAATCAGTTGAGCATATCAACTTCTGTTGCCGCATTATTCTTGTTGAAGTCAGTAAGTTGAAGTGAGCTATTGATCAACATTATAATTGATCATAATCAAAAGATCAGAAAAAAAGCTGCATTGAGGTAAATTCAGATTCTACATTTCAGAAATTGAGGTTGAGGTAACTGTTTTCTATATGTGGTTGTTTTAGCTGCATTTGGGAATGCTTACAAGCTGATTTTGATGTTGGGTTTTCTTGGTTTGAGTTTGGAAGGCCTCCCGAGAAGTTAAAGGGCTTCATATGCATACTCAGGGTTGGATGACATTCAAATTCTGTTGTATAGCATCTTACAAGCAGAATGACAGGGTTGCTGCTGCGGTTTTTGGTTCTTTGCAGCAAAATGGTGTTTTGAGCGGTATTAACTATAACAAGGTGTGTCATGGCCTGATGGTTGATTTTTGGCTAGCTTGGTTTGATCAATGCAGACCTCCTGAAGAGGATTATACATTCAAGCACAAGCATTTTGTAGTAGCAAGAGATATACTCAGCTGCAGGTTTTTAGCAAGAACTTCAACACTTCATAAACAAGAAGTTCAGCTATCTTTTCATAAGATAAGTGATCTACATTGTTACAACTCTCTTCCATTCTTGAGGACAAGAATGTTTTCAAGGGGAAGGGAATGTTATGAATGAGAGAATCCGAGGCGTGGGCTGTTGGTGTCCTGGCTGTTGGTGCTTACTGCTGTTATGTTGGTGCTGCTGTTATGCTGCGGGGGTTGCTGTATTGGCCTGCTATATGATGGTAGTTGGTGTAGGGAAGTTGTATTAGTTAGTTGATATCGTAATTAGTAGCATTTCCTTAAGTTGTTGATGTAATAATGCTGATTTGTGTGCTGAGGTTGTAATATCCTGCAGTAGGCGTCAATTACCTCAGGTAGTTATGTTAGTTAGATATTTTGGATGATTTAGATAATTTTCTAGTGAGTCGGTTAGAGCTTAAGTCTAGGTTCAATGTCTTGTTTGCTTTGTATTTCCGATAAATAGGTTGATCAAGTGTAATTCTAATTCATTCAATGAAAATTACCAAATCTCTTTGAGATCAACTTCTCTTCTCATCTTATTCTCTCTCTATTTTCTCATCTCCTTTCACTTCTTTCTTATCCCATACTCTCTTTATCTTAGCTTACGTTCGTGAATCAATCACAAATGTAACAGAACCATCTTAAAAATGTTGGAGGAAATACTATAAATATTACCCAAAAAACATATCATAAGGAAGAATTTGTAATATCCAGTCTAATTAAATTAGACTAGGTATTACAATACGATTAAAATTCGCTACCATTTTTATTGAATTATAAATAAATCAATGAATTAATTATTAGAAATGGGTCTATTAGTAATACTAAAGTGATTAAAATAGGTAAAGGTGTGTATATATTCATATATATGTATATATATATATATATATATAAAGAGAAAAAAAAAAAAAAATAAATAAAAGGAAAAAAAAAGAAAAAGGGGCGTATAAGCCCTGTGACAACCCCCCAGAAACCCTCGCATCTCTCTCTCTCGCCCCCCTTCATCTCCCTCTACTTCCCTCTCGCCTTTCTCACTGTCGCTCTCTCTCGTTTTTCTCTCTTCTCTCGTCAAAGCCTAAATTCCGGTTCTCGCTTGATAGGATCCGAGGCTGACCCATAATAGGAGTTCGACTTTTGGATTAAACTCTAGTAAAGTAAGTATACCACTCCCCCTACTTGTTTATAAATACGAAAAATCTGATTTTTAAGGGTTTGATATGTGAGTCTTGTATTTGAATAGTTTATTAGTTTGTTAAAATAGGTTCAGGCATGTATATTTGGCCAATTGCAGGATTTCTACTCTTTTCATTTAGTGTACACCGATTTATACGTTGATTTGTTGTTTAAATATGTGATTTCTACTATTGTTTGATGTGTTAATATGTAGTTTGAATTGTACTGATTTATACGTTGAATTGATGTTTAAACATGTGAATCTTAAAAGGAATTGTACTTGTGAGTATGCGAAAGAAACTATTGTGAACATGCTATTTGAATTAAAAGATTTTATGGGAAGAGCTTACAGATAACTGCGTTGACCCTCCGTGGTCTATCGACGATAGAATGCGAAATGTGAAATGTGAAAGTCGATCTATAACCCTGTCGCGGGAATAATACCGGAACATAGATCTATGTTCGATCCTATTGGATCTGTCGACTTAGAACCGGTTCAAATATGTGAAATGTGAACTTCGATTGTGACCCTGTCGCGGGAATAATACCGGCAGTAGTTTTCGTTTCGTCTGTGATAAGTTAAATTATAAAGTAGTGGTTTGGTGCTACCTCAACATCATTTCTAAAGATAAATTGATATTACTTGCTTTGGTTGGAGTTTTATTCATTTTAAATAATATGCCTGATCCGGGTAGGGTGTATGGTATACTTGCTGAGCCGTTGTTTGCTCACCCAATTAATTTATCTTCCAAATTAGTAGCCGGTGGCAAATTCTAGAGGAATGAGGACGATGCAACGGCTCTCTATTTTGGGATTTAGTCTATTTTTTTGTAGTTTAATTATTTGATAGTTTTGTAGTGGGATATTATAGACTGTTTGACATATTGTAATTTGAGCTTCCGCACTATTAGTTTTAAAATGTTAGTATCGACGTATTTGGACTTAAGGTCATATATGTTTGCAAAATTTATGGAATTTTGAGAAATTTTATTCGAAAGATTTTGGGCTTCGTACTATGATGAGGGAATTTATTGTAGTACGGCCGTGTTGCGTCCTTTTAACTTAAGCCTATTCGGTATAACGTTTGGGGGCGTTACATGAATTTTACCTGAGATGCCTGGAAGTGATTAAATATCAATGAAATAAAATTGAGCGAGGCACTGATCACACGTTCCTACGAGTAAACTCAATGCAGAATGTATACAACGCACCGTTCCTAAAACACAACGTTCTACCTGTGCCATCACCCTCCAACTCTGTACTAATCTAAGAGGCTAAAACTCTAATCTATACCCTTAAGTCAAATATACTAGAGTGGGAGAGGTTTTTTAAACAAAAATTCAATTCCGACAATGATAATAAATTCTCATCTTATTTGTGCTCAACTACAATAGCTCTTTTTATAGAGAAATTAACAATTTTTAAAATAGACAGAAGGGTATCATTCCAACCAGTTAAACGTCCACATTCAAATCGAATTCATTGTTAAAATTATTCACCAGTTTCATTTGCTTTTTCGTTCTTGGTCTAATTAGGGTGCACGCAAGGCATGCATTTGATGCAAGCGTTCGATGCCCCCTTTATTAATTTTTACATTTTTTTTATATTTTTTTGGGCAAAAATATTAAAATGTATAAATTTATATTAAAATATCCAAGTGAATGCACCTGTTTTTATTGTAACGTATTCACTAGTTACCCCCCCCCCCCCCCCCCCCCCCCCCCCCCCCACCCAAAAAAAAAAATCCAAACGAAGGCAATCTTCAAATGGCGGCAAGGACACAGAACTCGAAATATGCCCGAAGTCTGTAACAAATTTCCTCAAAGGCTTTATTTGGCATGTATAATTAGAATTGGACTGTAAAATTGTAATTCAAATTTTAATTTTGGTGGAATTAGAATTCTAATGAAATTAAAATTTTATTGTTTGATTCATCAAACGAATTGGAGATTGGACTTATAGTTACAAAATAATTTGAAACATGAAGGGTTATCGGTCAATCGATTTGGAGTATTTCAAGTTTTAAATGAACTAAGGTCGAATTTTGGTCGAAGCGGTTCACATTAAATTTGAGTTATTATGATCGGAGTGATTTACTTTGAGTTCGCGTTATTCGTGTTTCGAGTCAAATCAGGTCAAGTATGGTGTCGGGTCATTTGGTGTTCATGTTATCTCGGATTTTCAATTAATTGGGTTAGGACTTTTTAAGATTCAGGCTAGAATTGATTGGGTGGGTTAATTAACGTCATCTCAAGCTCCAGTCATCTTAATTTTGGAACAAACGGGTTGTATCATTTCAAATTTCGAGTCCTTTTTAGCTGATTTTGAGATGGGTTGGATTATTTTGAGCTTGGTAGTATTATGTTTTGCGGCAATTTGGTGGGATCCTTTCCACTTTGGCTCATCTTATTTATATCACATTCAAGACATTAGTTTTATTTTTGGATTTGAGTGATCTCGAGTTCTGGGGCCATCGGGTTGGGTCACTTCGGACTTTGGGCTAAGGTGATTATGGTCATTTCAAGTTCAAGTCATTCGAATTGGGTGATTTCGAGGTTTGGGTTAAATTTTAGGCTGTGTGCAAGTTGTTAGATTTTTATTCATCTTGGCTTTAAGTTAATTAAGTGGGGTTATTTTAGATTTTAGGTCCAAGAAGTTACTATGAAATTGCAATTCCTTACTCCCATCCCCAAGAATAAGAAAGTATGATTTTCAGTTAAAATCCAATTCTGTGGAATTGGGCAGTGGAATTATAAATCCAATTTCAGTATGTGACCAAACAATAGAATATAAATTGGGCCCCAATTCCAGTCTCAACCCCAATTCCAGGCTCTAATTCCATATTCCAAACACAGCTTAAAATATCATTCTACTTTGATAAACACATGCACCTTAAAGGTTTTTCTAAATTAAATGTTTCAAAATTTTTATTCATACAATTTCCAGCATTTATTAATTAATTTGTAAAAAAGGAATGCCACTTTAAAATCACTTTAACGTTTTTAATAATTAAGAAAAAGATTATTTTATTTTAATTTGAAAATAAAAATTAAATTATTAATTTCGACAAAATCACAAACATTATTATTATACATTTATGTATACAATAGTGGCAACCGCATACACCTAATTGGACGCAAAATGCTACCTAGGCCTGAACGGAGAAGCGTCCATTTAGTGTTTTCCAATTTGATTAGGTTTTTTTTTCCTTTTGCTAGAATTTAAGGGCAATGTGCTTTAATTTTAATGTCTTGAGAAAATATCACAATTTTACATAGAAAATCTAGAGGAGAAGAATCTAGTTTACATATTTATTTGTTATTGTACTTGGTAAGGTATTGTGGGCCTAGAGTGGTCTTAGTGAATCACATGCACGCGCACATCCGGCTCTTCGAGCCGGGAGTAATAGTGCGTTGTGGACATTTTCTAACCTAGACTTTTATTTTTTCGACCATTGTATTTGTTTAAGCTGTCATAAAACCACTTGAGATGTGTCGTTGTCCTAGATAGTGCTCGAGTTCTTTGGCTCGAGCTTGAGTGCCCTTCCTTGGTGGACCTCGTGGGTGTTTCCTCAAGGTACTATAGTGTGGCCAGTCTTGAAGCTACAAGCTATATCCGCCACTTTCCTTGTTTGAGGCAGATTCTTAGTCCAAGTTCTTTTCCTTAACTTGCAATGTTTCTCCTCTATAAATACTGCACCTTAAGATTTTGTTAAATTTACTGAAGCACAGGAACACAAAATTTACAGAAGTCATCTTCTTCTCAGTTTTTTCTTTCTCTCAAATAATTCTCTCTTCCATTACTGAGCAAGTTGGGACTTACTTCAACCCATTTCCCCGGAGTACGTTGCTGAGGTGGGTGCCGTGTGAACCTGTTATGATTCAAGCTCAATTTGAATCATAAAAAGGAATATACACAGTTTCTCAAGGGCTCCGACCTACGCAGGGTCGGGGGGGGGGGGGGGGGGGGGGGGGGGGGGGGGGCGGATGTACGCAGCCTTTGCCCTTTAGGGTGTTAACCAGAAGAGAGGCTGTTGCCCAGTGCCCCCAACTTGAGGGTGAGGACTTCCCAGGAGGTCACCCATCCTGGTACTACTCTCGCCCAAGCACGCTTAACTTCGGAGTTGTAATGGGATCCGGTGACGGCGTGTTGGTGCCCTCTTTGGTGCCCTCAATTCGAATCATAACCTAGGGATAAATGTGAATTACACTTGAAAGAAGATATCTATATGAGAGAATTAAGAGATTGAGATGAGATTGAAGAGGATTAAGATGAGACTGAAAGAGATTTAAGAAGTGAAGTGAAGATATTTGATAGAATTCGAAAGAGAATTGAGAGAACAAGAGAGAGGCAAGATCATTTCATTATTCAACATATCCCCAATTACAAGGTCAATCCCCTTACTTATACTAATGCTAAGTTGGTTACAAGAGGAGGAACAATAGAAAAATATCTAAAGACGCATTGTACCTAGATCACAAGCTTGCTAATATACGGCTAAGATGAACTAAAAGAATACTAAAATGACTCATACTAATGGCAATACTACTAATTAACAAACATTGCCTTATTAGTACTTCCCTAAAACCTAGAATCATGACAGAACCCTGGGAGTTGGAGTGTTATTCATCCCATTGTACCTCTATGGGGCATAAATGATTTAGGGCAGTGGATTCTCCACAGCTTTGCAATTTGTTTTGTCAATTCTTTCCATTTTATGTTTTTCTTAGTCATTTTTGTCATCGTTTTGTAATCTCGAGATCAAGTTTATTATAATAAAGAGTTGTATTTTGATTGCCCATTCACGCAATTTCACCAACAGTTTATGTCATTTAGTATAATGAGTAATCATAATGTGACTCATGCGGGCTTTGTCATCCCTGATATGTCAAAAACTAAGCCCTTGGATGGGAAGAGCTATAAGATATGGGCTCATAAGATGGAGTTCTTCCTATGTCAAATTGAGGTTCATTATACTCTGTTTAATAATAGAGCCCCACCCAGGTCGAATAAGGATTTCAAAAAAGTCAACCTTACTTGCAGGGTAATGCTTCTCCATTACATGGCAGCGCTTCTTTACCAAATCTATAGTAACATGAAAACTGCTAAAAAAATATGGCAAGCGTTGTTAACAAGTATGGCTCGGATGATTGTGTGACCAAGAAATATGTTTGTAGCAAGTGGCTAACCTTTTCTATGGTTGATGAAAAACGTATTCGTGATCAAATCCATGAATATGAGATCTTGTGTGCTAACATACTGAATGAGGGGATGTAATTCTATGAAACCTTTCAAGCAAACTGTCTAATTTAAGAACTGCCCCCCTCCTGGGATAGTTACAATGCCTCATTAAAACATAAGATAAAGGATATAACACTGCAGAAACTAATCTCCCACATCAATTTGGAAGATCAGAACTGCAAACAAGCCAAGAGAAAGTCCTCTGAGCACTCCTCTTTGGTAGTTAAGCTTGTGGAATCAAGAAACACGTAAAAGAAAGATAAATTCATGAAGCATTTGAACAACGGTAAGCCTAATGCTTGACAGGAAGCACTAGCAGGAACCAAGGCTAATCTTGAAGAAAGACACGACTTGAAAATGCTGGTGATAGCTAGAAGAGGAACAACGGAACATGTTGGACTTGTGGCAAGAACGGGTACACCTCAAGGAACTGCAGGAAGGGATTCGAACCTAGAAAGCACATATAACACAAGTCCCAGGCTAATTTCACCAAGGAAGGAGCCATGTCTATTTCCATGATCTTCAAGGTAAATATGGTTGGGACTACGGTCGAGTGGGTTGCAGATACTGGTGCCACAAGGCACATAAACACCAATAAGGACCTATTCCATGAATATGAGAAAGCCACTGATGGGGAGAAGGTGTACATGGGACATTCTAGTTCTGTCCCTATCCACGGCAAGAGAAAGGTCCTCCTTAAGCTTAACTCTTGAAAAACTCTGTGTTTGCTAAATGTGCTACATGTTCTTAATCTGCATAGGAATTTAGTTTCTGGTCCATTGTTAAACAAAGCTGGCTTTAAGTTGAACTTTGAATCTGACAAGTTAATCCTCTTTAAAAAATACCAACTTTGTCGGGAAAGGGTTTTGTAATGGTGGTCTTCTTGTACTTGATGTGTTCAATAACATAAATAAAACTAGCTCGAGTTCTACTTATATTGTTTAATCCATAGGTTTATGGCAAGTTAGGCTATGACATGTAAATTATAATTCACTTAAGAAACTTGAGCAAATGAGTTCAATTCCTAATTGTGATCTAACCAAACCTGATAAACGTGAAATATGTGTCGAGGCCAAACACCAAAAGAAATCATTTAATAAATCAGTTGAAGGGACCCTGAGCCTACTTGAGCTAGTACATAGTGATCTAGGTGACTTTAAGAGCCCCATGAGTAGAGGTGGTAAAAGATATTACATCACCTTTGTAGATGACCACTCGAGATTCACTAAGGTGTAACTCTTATGTACAAAGTCGAGGCTGAGAAAATGTTTCTTAAATATAAAGCTGAAGTTTAAAACCAACTACACCGTAAGATCAAAAGGATTAGGTCTGATAGATGAGTATATGTCATAACCGTGAAGGATTTTATGCATTTTAAGTTGTTTTTAGCTGTGAAATTCTTTTTGTTAGTTCAATTATAATTTAGCGGGAAGATTGGTTATGCTAGTTAGCGAGTAAGGTTTGGTCTGGTAGGTAAAGCTTGTAAGTCAGTTTTTAGCTTGTTTTTATGCTTAGTTCTCAGCCACCTTTCTTCATAAGTATAAATAAACAAAATGTCCAGTAGTTGGGATTCATTGAATAGAAAATTGATCTTTTCCCTCTCTCAACCCCAATTTCTCTCTACTTCTCATCTCTTTCACTTCTCTTCTCATCTTAAACTCTGTTATCTCAAGTTTATGATTCAAGTTTGATCTTGAATCATAACAATTGGTATCAGAGCTTTTGTTTGATGTCGATTGATTGCTTGTTTATTGATTGGAGCTGGCTAGACACAAGAAATCAGTACCAATGGCTGGTGGAGTGACAACTCGAGCAAATGTTGCTGCTAATGCTACTTATGTTGCTACTGTTGGTGCAAACGTTGGAGCTAATGTAGAAGTTAATCAATTTGAGCAATTGAGACTTCAAATGGAGAAAATAGAGGAAATATTTATAAGAATGCAGCAGTCACATGATCAAAAGCTAGCTGAAAAGTTAGAACAACACTCGCAGCACATTGAATCAAAGCTCAATAGATTACAACAGCAAATCACGAGGCATAATCAACCTGCAGGAGCTGGTATATTGTTAGCTGCTAGTCAGCACAATCATTCTCCAGACATCTTACAACCTCAATCCTCTGGATCTAGTGAGAATGGAACTGCTAGTGGAAGAAGTCAAGGATTCAGATAGCCTCGTGTTGAAATAGAAACGTTTGATGGAAAGAAACCTTAGTCATGGATTGGGAGGTGTGAGAGGTACTTTTGATTCTATCATATAGATGACATAGAGAAGGTGGAGTTAGCTGCGGTATATCTTCATGCAGATCAAGAAGTCTGGTACTACAACTTGATACACAGCAATCCATCACTAAGTTGGCCTAAGTTCGTGAATGAACTTTATGGGAGGTATGAAGAAGAAGGTCCCGGTGAGGTGATTGATTATTTCAACAAATTGGCTCAAACGTCTTCTATGAGTGACTATTTGACTCTTTTGAAAATTTGAGAGCTGGAATGTTGACAGTTAATCCCAGAGTTAATGAATCTTATTACATATCTAGTTGTATAAGTGGCCTTAAACCAAGAATTAAGAATTTGGTTAAGGCATTGATCTCATAAACCATTTAGAACAAATATGAAAATTATTGTATTAGGACTACACCCATCTCATGGGTGTTTTTAAAAAAAAAATCACATACAGTATGAATGCTTGCTTATACAAATTTAACAAGAAAATGTTTGGAACTTCAATTTTATTCTTTAATAAAATAATATTAACATAATTAATCTAAATTTTAGGACACCATCCTAACAGGCACTCATTTACACCCTAATTTTGAAAGGGCTAGGACAACGCCATTTTGAGCAAAGTACGATTTGCTTAACATGTGAGGCCGCCCTCGAGGAGAATCAATCCTTTAGGTGCTAAAGTAAGGACATCTCCGGCCCAGTATCCTGAAGAGATGATCACCCCGACAAGGGTATCAACCTCTCGACGACTCAAGATGGTTAAAGGGTAAAAGGAGCTCCAGTTTGAGGGACTGCCTAGAAGACTACAAGATAAGTGGTTTCCAAGCTCTAGGTGGTTACTTGGAGCCCAATCTAAAATACTTGGGCACTAAGCTTAATCTAAGAGGATGTGGGATTTCTAGAAGGGACTTCCGCTGAGAATATAGACATGGGCACCAAGGATTTCCCTCCAATACTGAATTTAGGACACGTTCATTGAAAAGTTGTGCTCGAAAAGAAGGGGCTTAGTGGGCAAACTTTGGTAAAGTTTCCACATAAATAGGAGCAGCCTTTATTTTTCATTTTCTACAAATAAAGGACTCTACGTTAGTCTAAAGTAGTACACATGTTCAATACAAAACTTCTTCAAGTTGCTTAGTAGCATAACTTAGCTTAGCGTGGATTAACATAGATATTGTTATGCTCGCTCCATTGGTAATACAGTTTCTCGGGCTTCAAGTATGACTTTCCAATTTTAATCAGTTCCCAAATTTCGACGAGTTGAGAATTGAGGTTTTAGTTTAAGGCTTTGATGGCCAAGACTTGACCTTGATTGCGTTGGTCTTAACACCACTATCACTATTTAATAAGTCAGGTGAACATAGGTTCACGCCAATGTTTAGGGCCTTAACGGTCAAGGATTGACCTTAATTGTGTTGGTCCTAACTCAATAACCTGAATACGGTTTGCTCCTCCTTAATCTTGTCAGACCCAAACTCATTCAAGTTATTATAAGTCAATGGTGCCAAGCTTAAAAACTTGATTAACTCGAGTTTTTAAGTGGACTGCTAAGCTCTTGGGTTTGTCTCCACCCCAGTTCCTGACTTTTAAGTGTACAAGGATAGATGGTTGTGGGCCCTGCTCCATCACTGTAACTGCAAGTTGTGTTAGGCCCATATCATGTTATTTTCTGTCAACATATATATAAAATCAACAAAAATATTTAACAAAAGTCTTCTTAATTGAAGCATAAGCAGAACTCACGGTATAACTGAAGTCAGGTACACTAACATATCATAACCTTTTCTTCGAAAACAATGAGTGGTTAAGGTCAATGACATGTGGTTCATAATTAGCTCACTCAAATTGTTCCGACCTTTTGGCCTTAAGTGTTGTTAATTAAATTGTTTTATAATAGGACACTTATTAAATTTTGTTCACATGTTCGATATTATTTAAATGAGTTAAGTATTATGTACAATGTGAATAAAGTTAGAAGGCCATGTAAATATGCAACTAGGTGAAATATTTGATTTCATCAAGTGGATAATTTTTTAAAATTTATCTAATATGATTAGCTAATTCAAAAGTTGAATTATTTGGAAGGAAATTCTCATAGTGTGTGAGATTAGATGACATGGGTTAAATAATTAAAGAATTCTAATATGATTAGGGTTTTATTTGACGATTAAATAAAATTAGAATGTAATTCTAATATTCATTATGAGATAATCAAACTTAAAAAAATGATCACCGTTTAAAATTTCAAATAGAAGCAAGATACAAGCATTGATTCCTCGTGGTCTACATCGCCAGTCTAATAGTATAGTGGACAGGCGCTACTTCCGGAGGAGGGCATTTGTTTGCGGAATACAAAGTTAGACTTCTTTATGATAGATAGAGTACAAGAAAGCAAATGCGACCATGCTGATGTGGAGTATTTTGTTTACTTGTACTAATGTCTATGTAATGGTATACACTTGACTAGGATGGTATGATAGTCTTCTAGGGAGCATTGTAATACTATCATGTAAACCAAGGAAGAAACGATGATTTAGTTATGTTTAGGAAACATATAAATTTAAAATTGTTATCACCATATTGATAATTCGTTATGCCCCTCTCCCAGGGAATAACGGGTAGATTGGTTCACTCATCATTGCACACGTACAGAGGACAGTTAGGTGGATTCCATGTCTTGTTTGTTTTCTAAAATTATTAAAAGGTTCACAAGGCTCACAATATCAAGTGGGAGCGAGCTTCTAAGTGAACGCTCATGGCCTCCGTTATCGGTCTAGCAGTATGTAGTAGGTGGTCGTGACTCCCAAAGGAAAGCGTTCATTTGCAGAATACAAGGTTAGATCTCTTAGGATAGACTGAAATGCAGGAAAAGCGGGTGTGGTCATGCTGACGTGGAGTACTTTGTGGACTTGTATCAATATCAAGGTAGCGATGTACACTTAACTAGGGTCTATATTAGCCTGCTCGAGGAGCTCTATTGTACCACCTTAGAGGCTGAGGGGATGTGTTGTGTTAAATATATTTAGTAAAGAGTTTACAAGGAAACATATTTATTGAGAAATGTTTTCACCATTCTAACATCTCGATTTGGCCTCGCTAATGGGGAGTTTTGGGTAGTTTGATTGGGTTGCCATAGCATACATGTAAGTGTCAGATTATGACCTCCGAACTTTGATTGTTTACTAAAAGTAAGAAAAGTAATCTCGTATGCTATATGATTGTTATATTATGTATTGTGATCAATAGTGGTATGTATGTTACTTGTCCATTATGTTATGCTAACTGAAATTTAATATGTCTTAGTACATGTGGAGTACTAGTAGATGCTCGGAGTTCTTAACATTGCTGCTAGTATATCTACTAAGTTGAACAAAACATTTAGAACGTTAAATTAGACTAAAGAGTTAGTCAAATGCTACAGTCGGACATTAGATGTCGAATGTGTTCTAGTATGAGATATTTGGCTTGTTGAATATAGTAAAGATGATCAGATATTTGAAAGAAGTGTTTGATTATAGAACTGGTAGCATGAGAACAGCTTATGAGAAAGGCGATAAACACATGATTGTGTTAAGAAAGTTCAGTTCAAGATCGTGTTATATGATGATGGCTTATTTAATTGAATTGGAATTCTTGATGTAAATATTGAAAGCCAATCTCATTAGGATATGATCCTGACTTGTCTATCATGGTCTTTCAATCAACCAGATCAGATACATTAAGTAATAAAGATTACTTATTGTCTGAACTGATAAAAGTTCAATTTGAGAGAAAAGGTGTCATGAGATCTAAAGGAAGAGTCCACTTAATATAAACATCAATATCAGAAATTAGGAACCTCTAGATGGTAAACTAAAACATGAGTCAAAATAGTTATGGCTCTTTTATAAAAGCACTAGACATTTGTATTCAAAAGGAATTGCCTAAGCACTTAGATACAATATTTGCCATGACTAGAAAGCCTACATGACAAGGTATTCAATATCTTGTCTCCTCTAGTTGTGACTAGTAGGTAGTTCACTAATGTTCTGGTGAATGGGCTTTCAATATGGGCACTAGAAGATAGTACTTTAAGTGAAACAATGCAGTTCTGCATTGGAGTAACTATCTTAATGTACTTTCAAAATTTGATTTCTACCCACTATTTGTTTCAAAATAGTTTTTCAATTATTGTTCTGAAAAATAGACTGATATTTAAGTAAATAAAGTGTTCATTACAAGGGGTACATTGGTAGATAGTTGACTTATTTTAATTAGAACTATGTTATTGGCAATTTATTAGTCTAATTTGTTAACTCTAGAGAGAGAAAGCAGAGTGAGACGCTTTGGATTTCTAGGCCGCTTGTGCATCTCCCCTGGCGGCGCATGAGGTTTCTCCGCCTTCTTCTTCCCACTCGTGAGAGTGCGTATGGCCTCGGATGGAGGCGGGCATCATAGTTTTGGAATCCTCATCATCACCTTTTACCTGGGGAATGATTGGGGCGCTATTCCAATCATTGGTCTGAAGGAGAAAACACATGTAAGTGACGGAGTTCGTGGTGGTGTTGTTGGTTGTGTAGGATGTGATTTCCGGCATTCTTCCACTGGTCCTCTACTTTCATCATCCTAGTGGCTTAAAAATCTTACTTATTTGATCTTCTTGGATTGGTGATGGTTGCGGTGGTCCTTTTCTCTCTCCTCGACGGGTTTTCTCTCTCCTAGATTTCTCTTGGTTTTCTCTTTTTGTGGAGCAACTGTTGGTATGATTCTCACTCTCTCTGCCCGCGCTTGCTTCTTTGAGCCACCATTGCTGATTTTGGATGATTCTCGGGTAGAGATTTCGCTAGTTGGTGTCCCCTATTTCAGTGTGAACAGAGGATTGCTTTCTTGTTATAGGGATGGGCTGTTTTGCCTCTTGTTTACATTTATCTTTTGCTTGAGCACTCTTGGATCTATCTGGTGTTTTTCTCCACTTCCTTTGTGCTTTGGTGGTATTGGGATTATGGGTTCTTCCCTTTCTTGATCTTTAGTGGCCTCACTTTGCAACTTTCTATTCTTCTTTTGTTAGTTTGTGGTGGTGTTTGTGGCTATGGGGTTGTGGTGGGGAGGCACGTGTTGGGGCGTGGTTGGTTGTGACATGTGGGTTTGGAATTTGATGGGTGGTTCTTGAAAGTTTGTTGTTGATATTTTTGTTGCTTGCTAGTTATTTCTTAAATTGGTTATTTTATTGTTGAGTTTTGTTGTATGTGTGCCTCTTTTTTCATGCACCATGGTTGAGATGCACGTTTTGTCGATCTCAAGTTCGGGGGGTCTTTGGATTCATTGTCGTGATTTGATAAGGCTTGGGCAGCACTCCCCGGTGGGGCTCTCTCTTTTATTCCTCCAAAAATTGTTAATTGTAAAGTCATCACGACCACGACTGATGAGGATGTTGCTCCAGGGCTTGAGAAGAGGGGGCACTGTCTTGTTGTCCGGATTATCACTATTGCTGTGTCGCTATAGCGAAATTGTTTTGGGGTTCAAAAGGGGTCAAATGTGTTATTACTTATAAGGAACTTTACTATTTCCAATTTAAGTAGGTTGCTAAGTCGAATCTTGTTCTTCAGGGTGACCCTTGGACACTCAATGGCCACTATTTCTCTCTTGAGTGTTGGCGAGATAGCTTCGTTCCTACCCATGACTTGCCTTGGATCTCTATGCGGATGCAACTTCAGGGTTGTCCGGGCCCTTTGGGATCGAAGCGATCCCTTAGCTCAATTGCTAGTGCAGCGGATCATCCTTTTTTTATGGACCGACCGACTCTCGATGATACTATGGTGAGCTATGCTCATGTTTTTGCTCAGATTGATACTTGGACTACTCCTTCCAAGCATTTGATGGTCGATTACAATAATCGTCGTATCTCGGTAACAGTTAAGATGATACAGTAAATAAGTTGGATTGGGGTTCATTTTCATATTGGGTCTTGGCAGAACGATTCATAAAGCAAGTTAGCAAGAAGAGTTAGAATCACGTGCATAACACGTGATAGCTGGTTATACTACTTTTAATTTTCTTAACTAATTACGTTCTAATTTTAGTATTTTCTTCTTTCTTGTTATTTTTTGAATTTTTGCTACTATATAGGCTAAAAGTGAGTGCAATTAAGGTTTTCCAATATCAAATATCATCTTATTCTCCATCAATTTCTCTCTATTCTCCCTTAAATTCTTCTTCTCTTGGTTTGGATTGGTGTTTTGTGATTGATTGGTGTATTAATCGGTATCAGTGGTATCAGAGCATCGATTGATAATACCCCTGAGTTTAATATGGTTAAACTGGCTTCTATACATCTAAAGGGCATTGCATTACAATGACATCAAAAATTTATCTGAAATAGAGCATATCCTAATCTAGTAGAATGAAATGAGCATGTGATGGCATTGAAGGGAAGGTTTGGTAGTGCTTATGAAGATCCATTATCGGATCTCATGAGTTTGAAGCAAGATGGGCCTGTTAAGGATTATTTGGCTAAGTTTGACAGCATAGCCGTGAGGACAGACTTGAGCTAAGCACAGCTTATCAGTTGCTTCCTAATGGGATTAAGGGATGATTTGGAATTGGAGGTTAGATCAAGGCAGCCAGGCACAATGCAACACGCTAATTATCTAGCTAAGTTAGCGGAGGCCAAAGTAGAGGCACTGGCCAAACAGTTGAAGTACTCCGAAATACCACTCTTACCTACTTCCAACATCCCCAAATTGTCACCTGTCCCAAGCTACAACTGAGGCCAGACCTCATATAATAGAAACAATACTTCATATCCCTCTAATTCAAATCAACTCAGCTCAGTTCCCAACGAACCTTATCTAAGGCTGAGCTGTAGGAAAAGAGGGCTAAAGGGTTATGCTACTTTTATGATGTGAAATTTGAATCGGGTCATCGGTGCAAGACCAAAGGGCCGTAGCTGTTTATTGTTGAAGTAAATGACGATGATGAATTGGAAGAGGAAGGTGTAGAGGCAGCTCAATTGGAAGAAGGGGAAGTGAATGTAGAACCTACCGCTTACATATCAATACATGCACTTTCAGGAGCTAGAGATTATTAGACCTTGTGCATCACTAGAATCCTAAGAAGGAAGCCCATTCATGTTCTGATTGACTCTGGTTCAATGTATAACTTCATAAACTTCACCTCAGCCTCCAAGTTCAAGTGCATTACTCTTCCTATCACTCCCATATTAGTTACTGTTGTTAATGTCTGTCATTTGAGTTGAACAATGCAGTGCAAGGATCTTATGTGAAAGATGCATGGGGGTTCTTACACGTCTGATTTCCCATTAATTCCTTTAGGGGATTGTGTCATGGTTCTGGGAATAGAATGGCCAGCCGCCTTGGGTGTGATATTCAATGCAACTTTAAGGAGCTCACTATGGCTTATACATTCGGAGGCAAGAAGCATGTGTTGGAAGGAGAAGGATCTAACATCTGCATGTCCGTAGGTGTTAAGGTGATGTTATGGGCTCTTACGAGTTCATTCATAGCACTGCTACAAGTGACTCCTAAGGCTACTGTAGAGACTGATTCAGAGTTACAGATGCCGGGAATGGGACTAAAAAAGAAATAGAAGCACTCTATTCCCCGAGCTATAACTGAACTTCTACAGCAACATTCTTCTTTATTCGAAGAATCACAACAATTGCCTCCTTCTAGACCAGCATTTGACCATAGGATACATCTGAAAGCAGGCACTCAACCTAACAGCATGAGGCCCTATAGAAATCCTTCATTGCAAAAAGATGTTATTGAGGATATGATTCAATCGGTTCGCCGCCTTTGCTCTGGAGCGATTTATCATGTCATAGGTGACGGCCTTGACACTGCTCTTTGGACAGATTACTGGCTACCATGTGGTCGTCTTTCGGAGTGCTTCCCTGCTCGACTGCTCACCTCTTCTGGACTTCATTGGGATGCTCGAGTCTCATCCATTATTGAGGGTGGTTAGTGGAGATTTCCACGGGGTTTCCTGGAGCTCCGACCCATCTGGAACATGATTGACTTTAGCCCTCGAGCTGGTGTAGTGGACTCCATCCAGTGGTTCGGGGATCCCTCGGGGAACTTCACCACCAAGTTCGCTTGGGAGATGCTGCGGAGTCGGAGAACGTAAGACATAGTGCATCACCTTCTGTGGTTTCAGATGCATGTACCGCGACACTCCTTCATTCTCTGGCTCGCTTCTCGGCAGTGACTTTGGACCCGGGACCGACTTCGGCATTTCGGAGCACGAGAGGTTCAGAGTGCTTGTGTTCTCTGTGGTTCTGCTGACGAGACTCGTGAGCACCTCTTCTTCGCCTGTTCCTTTTCTGCCTCGGTCTGGAACTCTATCATTCCGAGTACATCTATCGCTTGGCCTACCCTTCCTTGGGACGCTCTTGTCGCTTGGGCTACTCAGCATCTCAGGGGGCGGGAGATTGGCAGTATCATATCTCGACTCTGCCTCTCTGCGATTGTGTATACTATCTGGTGTGAGCGCAGCCTTCGGTTTCAGCGTTCTCAGTCCAGATCGGTTGCGGCCGTTCGAGAGGAGATTACGAGTTTGGTTAGGAGCCGCTTACTTGCTGCTTCTTTGTTCAGAGGAGCTCGCCGTCATGCCTCGTTGCTCCGGCACTGGGGTTTTGAGACTTAGTTTCTTTTTGTTCCCTTAGTTTGTCTTTTGGTTGTATGTTGTATGGACTCTGTCTGTTTTTTTGACGTTGCCTCATACTTGTAGGCTTCGGCCGTGTCCTGGGGTATGCCCCTTGTAGATTGTTTTCTTTTCTTTCATCTATATATTTCACTGACTTACCCAAAAAAAAAAAGGATATGATTCAAGAATTGTTGAACAAGGGGTACATCCAGCACAGTTCAAGCTTGTATGCTTCTGCCATAGACTTGGTTAGAAAGAAGGCTGGGGGATGGAGAATGTGCGTTGACTACAAAGACTTAAATTGGGCACCATTAAAGACAAATTTCCACTTCCATTAGTTGAAGAATTGTTAAACGAATTGGGAGATGCTTGAGTTTTCACAAAGCTAGATCTTAGATCAGGCTATTATCAGATTCGGGTGCACGAGGAAGACATTCAGAACATAGCTTTTAAAACACACTTTGGGCATTTTGAGTTCATGGTGATGCCTTGATGAGTTCATTTTTTGGTCCTTACCTGCGACGCTTTGTCTTGGTCTTCTTCGATGACATCCTAGTCTACAACTCTAATCTGGAAGAACACATCAGGCACTTACAAGTAGTCTTCACTTAGATGAACAAGCACTAGCTCTTTGCCAAGAAGAGCAAATGCTCTTTCGCAGCCACTAAGATTGAATATCTTGGACATGTCACATCCAGAAGAGAGGTGTCTACTGATCCAAGGAAGCTCAAGGCAGTGCAGGATTGGCCAATTCCATTTAGCCTCAAACAACTGACAGGCTTCTTGGGACTTACGGGATATGGTGTCTTAGCTAAACCACTCACAGAGCTCTTAAAGAAGGATCAAAAAACTGGTGCTGAACATACTGCATACTTCAACTCGTTAAAGGCCACTTATGCTGCATCAGACCACTACCATTGGTCCTTCTTTAAGAGCTCTGTGAGTGGTTTAGCTAAGACACCATATCCCTTGATGAACATTTTATATCAAGGGATATGGTGTCTTAGCTAAATCACTCACAGAGCTCTTAAAGAAGGACCAACGGTAGTGGTCTGATGCAGCACAAGTGGCCATTAACGAGCTGAAGTATGCAGTATGTTCAGCACTAGTTTTAGCCCTTCCAAACTTTACAAAACCTTTCACCATTGAAGCTAATGCCTACAATACTGGAATAGGAGCTGTTCTACTCCAAGAAGGCCATCCCTTGGCCTTCCTTAGCAAGGCATTAAGTCTCAAGCAACAATTTCTCCCGGTGTAATAAAAGGAGCTTTTGGCATTAGTGGCAACTGTGACTAAGTGGCAGCAGTACTTACTTAACAACACGTTCATCATCAAAACAGATCAAAAAAGCCAGAAATACTTGCTTCAATAGAAAATCTAGACATACTTCCAGTAGCTATGGCTTTCTAAGCTGATGGAATTCTGCTATATAATTGACTACAAAAGGGGCAAGGAGAATGTTGTAACTGAAGCCCTCTCTCGCATTTCCAGCTAGCAGATTGTTTGTATGATGCTCTCATCTATGTACAGTAACCTCTATGCTATTATATAGCTTTCGTGGCAAACAGATCCTCAACTATAACACCTCATTGAACTGTTATAAAGCGTTGGGGTAAATTGGTGGTCAGGCAAGATAGTGCATTGAGAAACAAGATTCTTAAGGCTTCAAACCTCACCTAATGGAGGATATTCTGGCCGAGACCCTACATTGGAAGGGTATGACCAAGTCTGTGCAAGAATTCATCAAGCAATGTTCTGT
Organism: Simmondsia chinensis; assembly: GCA_018398585.1. NCBI lineage: Eukaryota > Viridiplantae > Streptophyta > Magnoliopsida > Caryophyllales > Simmondsiaceae > Simmondsia > Simmondsia chinensis. The sequence goes on from JAGTTD010000002.1 coordinate 19,638,495, forward strand.
TTGTTGGGCCTATAAAAATGAGAATATTGCATATCTTGGTCTCATTCAGCCCTTGCCAATTCATGATCTAGTGTGGACTGACATCTCTATAGATTTCATAGAGAGACTTCCAAGCTCTTGGGGCAAGAATGTCATCTTTGTGGTGGTTGTTAGGTTGAGTAAGGATGCTCATTTCATTGAACTCATGCATCCTTACACTGCCTTGACAGTGGCACAGGCATTCATGGATAATGTATTCAAATTGCATGGAATGCCTAGTTCCATAGTCAATGATAGAGACACCATCTTCTATAGTGAATTTTGGCAAGCCTTGTTCTATATTCAAGGTGTGGAGTTGCAGTTGTCCACAATGTATCATCCTCAGACAGATGGACAAACCGAGTTCGTTAACAGAGGCTTGGAGAGCTATTTGAGATGTATGTGCAATTCCAATCCATCTCAATGGTCCAAATGGTTACAGCTAGCTGAGTGGTGATCTAACACCACTTGGTACTCATCTACTCAAACAACTCCTTATGAGATTGTTTATGGGCAAGCACCTCCACTCCATATTCCTTACTTACTAGGGGAAACTCAAGTGGAGGCTTTTGACAGGAGTTTGCAGCAGCCAGAGGCCATCATTCAGCTGATAAAGTTTCACTTAATTGGAGCTCAAAACAGGATGAAGCAAATGGGTGACAGACAACGAACATAAAGGACTTTTTATTTAGGAGATTGGGTATATTTAAAGCTTCATCCTTACAAACAGATTACCATAGCTCACAGGAGTAATCTGAAGTTGTCTCCAAAGTATTATGGACAATTTCAGACTCTAGCTATAATGGGAAAAAGTAGCTTACAAGCTTGTGATGCATCTCAGATTTGCGCATCTTTAAGTATTATTTTAATTATTTTGCACCTATTTAATTATAGTTTTACACTCATTTTGGCAATTTTTTTGTTTAACAGGTTTGAAATTAAAGTTCCAGAAATTGTCAAATCTGGTGGAAATAGGACAAATTCGATGCTTAAAAAATTAAATCAAGTCAATCGAGATTGGGGACATGAACGTATAACTCAAGCCTGACCCATATCGGGCCCCACAAGCAGCACCGACCCGCACCAGCCCAGCCCAACAGCCCCTGTACACCAGCACCAACACCTGGCCCAACACCGACATCATCACCCACGACACCACCATCACCGAACTCAGCCCAACAGCCCCTGTTTACAGCTAAGCCCAACAGCCTAGCTGCCACACTTGAGAGCCCAACCCGTCGCCCACACTGTCAATGCCCAGACCATGGCCCAAATCGGGTAGGGCACAGAGAAGACGCAGGGTCCGTGTTTGTGAGGATATAAGGTTTGATTTTGGGGGCTCTGGTTGGGGATTCACGGCCTCTTTCACCGCCCTGTTTTCTCTCTTTTCTCTCAGCTCTCTCTCTCTTGCTGAGATTTTATTTTTTTATTTTTTTTTCATTAAATTGGAACGAGAGCAAAATTAGCGTGAAGACCGACATGAGTTCGTTCATCTCCGCCTTCACCGGATCATCCTTGATGGAGAGCAAACTTGCTCTCTAGGGTTAGATGAAATCTTACCTTTTACTTTTGTTTACTTTTAATTCGGGTTAATTTGATTGTTTACATGAATTGCTTGGTTGAGATAGATACTTTGAAATATTATATTTTTACTGTTTATTCAATTGATATGATTATTGAGTTCGTAACCTTTAATTGTTAATATTGATATTTATAAATTAATTCTTTGTGCTTGTAGCCCTAGGATTAATTAATCAAGTCGTAGCATTAACCGAATTGTTAATTAAAGACTATCTTCCCTATGCTTTAGTTAGATATGGTCAATACGTAATAATTAACAATACGTTAGCTAGAGCCTATTTTCCTTATGCTTTAGTTAGATAGGGTCAATACGCAATACTCACAACATTATCTTAGTAGGTTGAAGCTTGTAGCCTAAACCACTACCCGTGTGACAATCAATAATCCCAATTTAAGAGTTAGCGCAAAAGTAATTGGCTAATGATGGATTCAAAACCCCAGGTTCCAATTTAGTACAATTTTCCAATTAAAAGTAGATTACTTTAATTTAATTGTCATTTTCTAGATTAAATAATACAAAGATATCACTTATTTTTAAATCAATTTAGGTCATAGATTAAATTCACGCACTCTTAGTCCCTGTGGTTCGACACCCTCTCGCCCCACACTTCAATTTAGGTGTGTTTAATAGATAAGGTTTTATATTAAATTTTGATGGATATAGAAAAACACATCAAGATTTTGGCGTCGTTGCCGGGGACTACTCAACGTTAGTGATTTTATTTTTGTGAATTTCTTTGATTTTTAACTTTCTATTTCTTCTTTAGTTTTAAATTAATTTATTTTATTTTTCAATGCAGGATTTGAAATCATAATTTGCTTCTTAATTTAGAATTTGTAATTTTATATTCTCTTTAATTATTGTTGTCTCCTTTCTTAAAAAAATATATGTATATATTTTCTTTACTTTTTAAAAAAAAAAAGGTTTATTTATTTATATATTTATTTTTAAAGCATTATTTATTTTGGAATATTCATGCATAGGTTGATTTTAGGATAGTTTATTATTTTTTTTTCTTTTGTTTTTCTTTTTAAGTGTTTGTTTTGTTTGTTTGGCCAGTTTTAGCTTTTAGTTTTATTTGCTTCTTGTGATTGTTATTTCATGCACGGTCGCCGCTCTTTGTCTCTTGACCTTACTAGATTCGACCTGAAATTGAAACGATTTTAAGAGACTTTGGAGCCCAACATCGAGCACAAACTGTAATGACTGACGAACAACAACCACGTCCACTTATGGAGTTTTTTACTCCCACCACATACACCTCATCTTCATGCATTAGGTTGCCACCTGTAGCCCATCAGTTCGAGCTTAAGCCACATACCATATAGATGCTTCCTTCATTCCACGGCTGAGGAAATGAGAACCTGTAGACACAATTGGACAGTTTCATGGAGGTTTGCTCAACCTTCAGGATTCCTAACTTTAGTGATGGCACCATCTTACTCCGCCTCTTTCCTTTCTGTTTAAAGGAAAAGGCTAAGTATTGGTTAGGCACCTTGCCTAGTGGGACGATTAGTACTTGGACTCAAATGCAATGAGAATTTCTTAAAAAATTCTATCCCATTAGTAAGACTAATACTGCTAAGAAAGCCATTAACACCTTCGCCCAACTCCCGACTGAGGAGTTTCATGAGAGTTGGGATAGGTTTAGGGAACTCTTACGAGCTTGTCAACATCATGCCATCCCTTAATGGCAACTAGTCCAAAATCTCTATTATGGGTTAAACGAAAAGGGTCAACAAACTCTTGATGCCTCATGTGGTGGTCAGTTCCTTAGAAAGAATGAGGATGAGGTGTGGGAATTGTTCGAACTTTTGACTGAGAATTCACAACAATCTGCCGCACATGCACGTCTTCATGCGACTAGGTTAAATAGAGGAGTAAATGAGATTGCTCACACCTCCATCTTAGATAAGAAAGTAGACTCTCTTGCCTTTTCCGTAGAGCAGTTAACTTCCCTATTTAAGATGACACTGGCCTCCTCTACTGTACCTAATGTGTCTCATGTTTCAAATGTGCATAGTGCTTGCTCTTCATGTTCTAGTGTCTCTCATTCTACACATGACTGCCCCTCTGCTTCACCTTATGTGGAGTGGTCGGAGGAACAAGTCAATGTAGCCCAAGGATTCTCTCGAAACGACCCATACTCTAATACGTACAATTCGGGCTGGAGAAACCATCCTAACTTCTCCTGGCGGCAAGGAGGAGAAGGACAATTTGTGCCACATCAATCTCACCCATGACCTCACTCACCTGGTATGACACGACCCGTCGGCTTTCAACCACAAGGGTATGCTTCCAACTACTCTCAACCTCCTAAATTGAGCTCTAATTCGAATTTTGAAGAAAAGTTGTGAGTGCGCTGAAAGGTTTAGAAGTTAATTCCCAACTCCTCCACTCCCATACACAATCGATTGCAAAGCTAGAAACCTAAATATGTTAACTAGCTAACACTTTGAGTAGGAGAGATGAGGAAAGATTCCCTAGCCAAACCATAGAAAACCCTAGGAACTGTGTGAGGCCAGATAACTTTCCTCCCCATCAAGAACAAGCAAAGTCCATTACAGCATTAAGAAGTGGGACGGAGGTTGACAATGGTGTGAGTGTTGAGAATGAAGTGCCCATAAGTGATGAGGTCACGCACCCTTCTCCCATTCTTAGGACCTCTAATCTTCCTTCCTTATATGTTCTGAGAGCGCCCTTCTCCCAAGCTTTAGTTGCACGACATCCAAACCGGAAGGACAAAGAGTGGGAAGATATTTTGGAGATATTTAAGCAAGTAAAGATAAACATTCCCCTTCGTGATGCAATTAAATAGATCCCGGCCTACGCGAAGTTCATTAAGGACTTACTGAACCCAAAGAGGCTACCTAGAGCACATCTGCCTAAAAAGGTATTTTTAGCAGAGCAAGTGAGCTCTATTCTAAAGTGTGACACTTCAATTAAGTCTAAAGATCCTGGTGTCCCCACCATCTCTTGTTCACTTGGAGACTACCTGATTGCTAAAGCTTTACTGGACTTAGGAGCGAGTGTCAACATTATTCCTTACTCGGTTTATGAGGACTCAGGCTTAGGGGAGTTGCAACCCACCACGGTAACCTTGTAGTTAGCGGACATATCAACGAGGATCCCCTATGGGGAGCTTACTAACGTACTGGTGAAGGTAGACAAAGCCATGTTTCCAGCTGATTTCCTTGTGCTTGACATAGAACCTTCTAGTTATCCGAAAAACCATAAGGGCCATTCGCGTCCCCACGCAGGGACCAATCACACGGCGACACGTGGCACGCGGTGACAGGCCAGAGCACGCGTGAGCTGGACATTGAAACGCTGCGTTTTAGTCACTTTTTTAAATAAAATGGCGCGTTTTAATTTGAACTGTGCGCATCCCACATTGTTGTTTTAATAATTTTTCACTTTGGTATATTCCAATAAATAGAGGGGCTTATTCCGAGGTTTGGAATGGAGTTGAAATATTTATTTAGGGTTTCTGAAATTGTTTCAGAGATCTAATTGGAGAGAAAAATTTTTGTTCAAATTTTTCTTTCCGGGCAGTTCGAGGCCATTGCGTAGAAGGTCTCTGGGTCTCAATTTTGAAGAATATTATTATCTTTCTGGTTTTTCTTTCATTGGAGCAAATCCAGGTATGTTTGTCTTTCCTTCTTCTTTTAGTTTTCGCTTTTCTATTTATTTACAATAGTAGTTATTATACCTGTTTAAGTTTATGTATTGTTATGAATGTATTAGAGTAAAAGGCCTGTAGATCTAATTAAGAATTTAGATCTATTGATTTAAATTATGAATTTAAGTCAGTAGATTTAAAATTAGGAATTTTAAATCAACCCTAGGCTTAGAGTTATGAATTCTAAACCCGTTCCGCTGCGTAATATTTAGGGAGAATTTTGAAATTCATCCAACAACTGGTATTAGGGAAAAGGGTTTATAGAGATAAACCTAATCCCGAGAACTCTCGCACGTGAGGTGTCACGAAGCGTGACTCTCTGATCGGGGGCTTAGATAGAGAGAAGAGTCTCCTACTCTAAGTGCTCTAATAGGTGGCTATTGTTGTGACCATAGTTCAGAACTGTGAACCCAATAATCGGCATCAGAGTTTGTTTTTCCACAAAATTCATATCTTTTCCCAACAAAGGCTGGGATGGTTGGGGTAGTTGGTTGTTATGATTCCTTTAATTTTTGGTTGTAATTGGCCTTGTATTGCGTGTATTTGCTTTAGAGTTGTATTGGTGTTGCATTCAATTGTTAGTTGGCAGGCCAATTCGGCACCAAAGTCGGTTAGGAGTCAAAATAAGTCAAATGTGGCAGCTAGCTTGTGTTTTGGCAACAAATTCTGGTTCTATCGGTTAGGTTGATGAGTCTTAGTGCAATGTATCAAGATCTATTATAAATAGATCTAAATCAAGTAACCTCATCATTCAATCAATAAAATTTAGATTTCATTTTGGTTATCACTCTCTAATTCTCATCTCCTTCTCTATTTCTCATCCCTTTCTCTTTTCTTCTCATCTTATCAATCTTTTTCACAAGGTTAACTCTCAATTTAGGATTGGAAGTTAACAATTGGTATCAGAGCTGGTTCAAGCTATCAATTGATTAATTTGAGCTGGCAAAACAAAAGAAAAACAAATAAAGTATGGCTGATGGAGTTAGAACACGATCGGGAGCTGGTGGTGGAAATGTAGCATCAGTTGTTAATCCAAAAGTATTATACGTTGTTGTTGTTGGTTCGAACACTACGAAGGAAGTTCAGTATGTTACTACTGATCAGATGAAAGAACTATATGATCACATTACTAATAGGTAAAAACAATCACTTGAACAAACTGAAGAACGCTTGTTCTTAAGATTACAGCGATTGCAGTTGGAAAATCACCAGAAAAATGATGATCGGTTGTTGCAATTGGAGGCTAAGCTGGTGAATTTGCAAGATCAGATTAAGAAGCAAGGAGAATCATCAGCTAATGCGATTCTTAAACCCGCAAGTCCGCTCATTCCTCCAGCTAAAGTGGTTCAACCGCAAGTTCACAATGACGGGGCTGAGAGTTTAGATAGGAATCGTGATAAATTTCCTATGATTCAAACAGAAGCTGGACCTTTAGTTCATATCAGATCAGTTGATGATCGACCTTCAGAGGTTGAGGTTGCTGTAGGAGCTCAGGATCGAACCACAGATCAAGCTCATTCCCGATTGTTTGGCCAAAACTCCGGTCTGAATTCCAGACCTCCTGATTCTGTTGTACACAACAGAAACTCATTCGATGACTTCGAACATCAGGATAGGCCACCTGATTTGCATCATCAGCGATGGTCAGTGAGTAATGATGCTATATCTGGAGGCAAAAGCAATGCTCACAGGCAGCCAAGGGTGCAAATTGAGCCTTTTGATGGCAAGCAGCCTGAGTCACGGTTAAGAAGGTGTGAACGGTATTTCCATTTCTATAACATAAATGAAGCTGAAAAAGTGGAATTGGCAGCAGTGCATCTTCATGGAGACCATGAGGTATGGTTCTATAGTGTTGAAGAGCAATCCTAATCTTTTTTGGGGCCAATTCGTAGAAGAGTTATGCGAGAGATATGGAGAATAGGACACAAGTGATGTTGTTGACAGTTTAACAAGGTGTACCTGACTACTTCAGTGAGGGAATACATGATAAGAGTTAAGAATTTACGAGCTAGCATGATAGCCATTAATCCACACTTTACAGAGGCATATTATGTCTCAAGTTTCATTAGTGGATTAAAACCAAGGATCAAGAACTTGGTTAAGGCCATTGGGCCAAAGACATTGTCCAAAGCCTATAATAAGGCTAAATTGATTGAAGCTACGGTTATATCTTCAAGTGACAAGAGTAAGCTCAAGGGCAGCACCTTCAAATCTCATCACAAAGAAGCATCAGGCTCCAAGGCAGGTCATGCATTTGACAAGAGATCTGCAAGGTTATATTACAGATGTAATCAGCCATATCAGCCTGGGCATAGGTGTAATTCCAAATTCTTAATGTCTGCAAGGGGCTCTCGAGTAGAAACTGATTCAGATGGAGACAGTATAGGGGCTGATGATGACAGTTCTGAGCGTGATTCACAAGATGAGTTGTTTGAAGATGAGATTGAGATTTCAATGAAAGCATTAGCCAGGAATGGAGCTCACAATGCCATTTGCATTAGATGAAAGGCCGAAAAAACTTCCATTACCATTCTAATAGATAGTGGAAGCACCCATAGCTTCGTTGATCCCAATTGGTGAAGAAAGTGAAGCATGAAGTGATCAAAATCACCCATTATCCGTGACTGTGGCTGATGGTAACTCCATTTTCATTCAAAACAAGTGTTAAGCATTCCAATGGGTTATGCAAGAGCATCAATTCTCGTTTGATTTCAGAGTTCTTGCTTTGGGAGGATGTGATATGGTGCTTAGTGTTGATTGGATGAGATCATTCAATCCAGTGGTGTTTGATTTTGACAAAATGACAGTTGCTTTTGTAGTTCATGGCTCCAAGGTCACAATGCAGGGAATTTCTAAGCAAGCACAGCTGTGGTTGATCAATGGCAAGCGTGTACATGCTGGATTTAAAAAGAATGCAATTCAGTGGCTTGGGCAATTGTTTGCCATCTGTCCTACAGAGCTTCAGTCAGCTATTCAGCCTGAGGTGCAAGCCTTGGTTGAAGAGTTCGAAGATATCTTAGAGCTACGTAAAGCACTACCTCCTCAAAGGAGTGTTGATCATGCCATTCCACTTCGAGCCAATTCTGATCCATTGAAGATAAGGCCATACCGGTATGCTCATGCTCAGAAGTCAGAAATTGAGAAGCAAGTTGATGAATTGCTTCAAATGAGCTTCATTAGACCAAGCCACAGCCCTTTTGCCTCACCTGCGATTCTTGTGAAGAAGAAGGATGGGACAGCTAGGATGTGCATTGATTATCGCCAATTGAATTCCTTGACAGTGAAAGATAAGTTCCCTATTCCTGTTATAGATGATTTGCTTGGTGAGTTATATGGAGAACATTTCTTCACTAAGCTTGATTTGAGGCAGGGATATCATCAAATCAGAGTTCTTGAGGATATATATAAAACTGCTTTTTAGACTCACCATGGGCATTTTGAGTTTGTTGTTATGCCATTTGGTCTAACAAACACTCCGGCCACCTTTCAAGCTGATATGAACGACAACTTTAAGCCCTTTCTGAGGAGATCAGTGCTGGTCTTCTTCGATGACATATTGATATATAGCTCTTCTTATGAGGATCATCTCATTCACCTTCGAGAGGTATTTGTGGTGATGCGGTAGCACAGGTTCTTTGCCAAGTGGTCTAAATGCTTGTTTGCTCAGACCAAGCTTGAGTATTTGGGCCATGTAATTTCTCATGAAGGAGTCTCCTCCGATCCTTCCAAGGTTCAAGCAATGCAAGATTGGTCTACTCCAATGACTTTGAAGCAATTAAGGGGATTCTTGGGATTGACCGGTTATTATAGAAAGTTCATTGAAGGGTATGGATCCATTGCAAAGCCCTTAACCGAACTCCTTAAAAAAGATGCTTTCAAGTGAATAGAAAAGGCTTAAGCAGCTTTTGAAGCTCACAAGACAGCCGTGTGTGCAGCCCCGGTCTTAGCCATACCTAATTTTGCTGAAGTCTTCATTCTGGAGACAGATGCAAGTGGGGAGGCCTATTGCTTATTTGAGTTAAGCACTTAGTCCCAAGCATCAAGCCATGTCTACTTATGAGAAGGAATACTTGGCTATTCTTCAAGTAATTGAGAAATGGAGGCGTTACTTGGATGGTCACGGATTCATCACTAGAACAGATCATCAAAGTCTTAAGCACCTTTTAGAGCAAAAGACCGTGACAAGAATTGAAAAGAAGAGATTAATGAAGATGCTAGGCCTTGATTATGCAATTGAATATAGAAGAGGAAAGGAAAATCTGGCTGCAAACGCATTGTCAAGACGATTTGAGGATTGTGAACAAGGTACTTGTTATGCAATGTCCATTATTTTATTAACATGGATGGATGAAGTTTACAAGTCCTATGAAGGTGATTCTTTTGCTTAAGAATGTGTGGCAGCAAGCTTGGTGAAAAATGCGGATGTGGATGACAATAATGCTGTTATATCTGTGCTGAAAAGGTATCATCCGGTTTTAGAATAAGCTTTACATTGGCTCCTCTACAGATCTGAGAGATTAGATTGTTAAGGCCTAACAAGATTTAGCTTGGGGTGGTCACTTTGGGATTGAAGGTACATATCAAAGAGTTAAGGCTTATTTCAGTTGGCACGGTATGAAGAAGACAGTGACAGACTTTATGAGATCTTGTGAAGTTTGTCAACAAACTAAGTTGGGAGATCATAGATACAAGGGACTCTTATAGCCACTTCCCATTCCGGAGGGTGCTTGGATCAATATAAGCATGGATTTTATAGAAGGACTTCCAAAGTCAGATGGCAGGGAAGTGATTTGGGTAGTGGTGGATCGTTTCACCAAATATAGCCACTTCATTTCACTCATCCGGCCTGTTACAGCAGAGAGGCTGGCCAAGAGCTTCCTCGACAATGTATACAAGTTACATGGATTGCCTCAATCCATTATATCCGATCGGGACAAGATCTTTACAAGCAATTTTTGGAGGGAATTGTTCAAGTTGTTGGGTACGACATTGGCGCTTAGCTCATCATACCATCCCCAAACGGATGGGCAAACCGAGCAAGTTAATCAATGTGTTGAGCAGTATCTCCGAAGCGTGGTTTTCTCACAGCCTCAAGAGTGGAACCGTCGACTTTCTTTAGCTGAATATTGGTTCAATACTCACGAACATGCATCTATTGGCACTCCTCCCTTCCAAGCTCTATATGGATATGCTCCTCCCACTCCATTTATGCTGCAACAGTCCACTTCATCTGAATCTGCAGCAGCTGAGTTCATACAACAGAGGAAGCATATGATGCAAGTCCTTGAGGACAATCTTCTGCAACCACAAGCAAGAATGAAATTCTATGCTGATAAAAAGAGGGTAGACAAAAATTATGATGCTGGAGACATGGTCTACCTCAAATTACAACCTTATAGACAGTCCGCTTTAGTTGTCAGGAAGAATGTCATGCTAAGTGCTCGTTTCTTTGGCACATACAAGATTTTGGAAAAGAATGGCAAAGTTGCATACAAACTTGACTTACCTCCTAATTCATACATTCACCCAGTGTTCCATGTATCATTACTTAAAAAACAGGTGAAGAAAGGAGCTAAAAGCTCATGGCAAGCACCAGAAGTTAGAGCAAATGGAGCATTGTTGCTGTATCCAGTAGCGGTTAAAGCAAATAGAAGCATGAAGGTAGCTGACAAGACGGTACAAGCGGTTTTGGTACAATGGCACAATTTGGACAAGAATGTTGCTGCATGGAAGAACCTTGCATTTTTGAAGAGTCAATTTCCATGCTTTTCTCCTTGAGGACAAGGAGCTTCTTAAGGGGAAGGGAATGTTATGATTCCTCTAATTTTTGGTTGTAATTGGTCATGAATTGCGTGTATTTGCTTTAGAGTTGTATTGGTGTTGTATTCAATTGTTAGTTGGCAGGCCAATTAGGCGCCAAATTCGGTTAGGAGTCAAAATAAGTCAAATGTGGCGGCTAGCTTGTGTTTTGGTGGCAAATTCTGGTTTAGTCGGTTAGGTTGATGAGTCTTAGTGCAATGTATCAAGATCTATTATAAAAAGATCTAAATCATGTGACCGCATCATTCAATCAATAAAATTCAGATTTCCTTTTGGTTATCACTCTCCAATTCTCATCTCCTTCTCTATTTCCCATCCCTTTCTCTTCTCTTCTCATCTTATCAATCTCTTTCACGAGGTTAACTCTTAATTTAGGATTGGAAGTTAACATTGGTCATTGTAGTTTTTATGTTAAATCATATGCTTTGCTCGAGGACCAGCAAATGTTAGTTGTGGGGGTGTTGATGCAGCTCAGATTTACACATCTTTTAAGTGTTATTTTAATTATTTTGCACCTATTCAATTATAGTTTTACACTCATTTTGGCAATTTTTATGTTTAACAGGTTTGAAATTAAAGTTCCGAAAATTGTCAAATCTAGTGGAAATAAGACAAATTAGATGCGTAAACAATTAAATCAAGTTAATCAAGATTCGGGACATGAACGTATAACTCAAGCCTGACCCATATCGGGCCCCACACGCAACACCGACCCACACCAGCCCAGCCCAACAGCCCCTGCACACCAGCACCAACACCAGGCCCAACTCCGACATCATCACCCACGACACCACCATCACTGACCTTAGCCCAACAGCCCCTGTTCACACCTTAGCCCAATAGCCCAGATGCCACACCTGAGAGCTCAGCCCGTTGCCCACACTGTCAATGCCCAGACCACGGCCCAGATCCAGTAGGGCACAAAGAAGACGCAGGGTTGGTGTTTGTGAGGATATAAGGTTCAATTTTGGGTGCTCTAGTTGGGGATACACGGCCTTTCTCACCACCCTATTTTCCCTCTTTTCTCTCGGCTCTCTCTCTCTCTTGCTGAGATTTTTTTTTCTTTCCTTTTCGTTAAATTGGAACAAGAGCAAAATTAGCGTGAAGACCGACATGAGTTCGTCCATCTCCTCCTTCACCGGATCATCCTTAATGGAGAGCTAACTTCTGCTCTAGGGTTAGATGAAGTCTTAGCCTTTACTTTTGTTAACTTTTAATTTGGGCTAATTTGATTGTTTACAGGAATTGCTTGGTTGAGATAAATACTTTGAAGTATTATATTTTTATTATTTATTCAATTGATATGATTATTGAGTTCGTAACCTTTAATTGTTGATATTGATATTTATAAATTAATTCTTTATGCTTGTAGCCTTAGGATTAATTAATCAAGCAATAATATTAGCCGAATTGTTAATTAAAGCCTAACTTCCCTATGCTTTAGTTAGATAGGGTCAATACGTAATAATTAACAATATGTTAGGTAGAGCCTATTTTCCTTATGCATTAGTTGGATAGGGTCAATACGCAACACTAACGACATTATCTTAGTAGGTTGAAGCTTGTAGCCTAAACCACTACCCGTGTGACAATCAATAATCCCAATTTAAGAGTTAACGCAAAAGTAATTGGCTAATGATGGATTCAAAACCCTAGGTTCCAATTTAATAAATTTTTCCTATTAGCAGTAGATTACTTTAGTTTAATTGTCATTTTCTAGATTAAATAACACAAAGATATCACTTTTTTTAAAATCAATTTAGGTCATAGATTAAATTCACGCACTCTTAGTCCATGTGGTTCGACACCCTCTCGCCCTATACTTCAATTTACGTGTGTTTAATAGATTGAGTTTTATATTAGATTTTGATAGACGTAGAAAAACACATCAGCTTGCACTACCTGAAACAATCGAAATTCATGACGTGTTCCACGTTCCACAACTTAAACCTCATTTTGGCGCTATACCAGTCACCTTCGTCGCCCTACCTAACACTCTTGAGGTTGAAATTACCAAGGAACCTGAATTGATTTTAGATTGGAAGATGGTGAACAGCAACAACAGGGCAGCTACAACGGTGTTGATTCAGTGGAAGGGACTACCAAGACAAGATGCCACTTGTGTATACCTTTATGACCTACAATTGAAGTTCCCTCACTTTCATCATTGAGGTCAAAGATGTTCTCATGGGAGGGGTGTTTGATACAATAAATAAGTTGGATTAGGGTTAATTTTCATATCGGTCTTGGTGGGAGATTCATAGAGCAAGTTGGCAGGAAGAGTTAAAGTCGAGCGCGGCATTGACAGCCGGTTATACTATTTTTAATTTTCTTATCTATTACCTTCTAATTTTAGTATTTTTCTCTTTCTTTTTTTTTTTTAAATTTCTGCTACTATACAAGCTAAAAGTGAGTGTAATTAGGATTATCCAATATTAGATATCATCTTATTCTCCCTCAATTTCTCTCTACTCTCCCTCAAATTCTACTTCTCTTGGTTTGGATTGGTATTTTGTGATTGATTGGTGTATTAATCGGAATCATAAGATTGAGGGTCTCCTGAAAGTTTGCTGAAAATGTCACATTTTTGGTCATACATGTCCCGTCCCAAATTTTTCTTTGCACCTCTGATGATGTTGTTGAGTCTCCAGTGTAGGTGGTCGAAAAAGAACCATCGGCGCAACTGCCGGCGAAAGGGAGCTGTTGGTGCGGTACAAGTTGCAATGAGCTGGGGAATGTTAGTGGTGGACCTAGGGTTGATGCACCTATCTGTGTGGTGTTGGCCTCTTCTAGTGGGCCAAATGATGTTGGGCTAGGTGATTGGCCGAGGGAGGATGATTGGGCAGTGGGTCACGCTTCTGGGTCGTGTGTTGCTGGGCTGCAGGCAGTGAGTCATTTAGCGGGGCCTCGTTTATCTGGGCCGGGTGAGGGAGTGGCAGAGGTTGTTGGGCTGCAAGATATGGGTCAATCAGCTGGGCCATGCTCTTCTGCGCCACGTGTTATGATAATGGGGGGCTGTGGGTGGTTCTATTGGGCCATTGACTTCTGACCCACCTCTTCCTCCTATTTGCTTTGGGACATTTGAGCCCACCTAAAAGAGGCCAACCCCACACAGATAGGCGCATCACCTTAGAGGAAGAGGTGGGTTGGGACAATAGAGGCCCAGTGCCACCTTGGAGCTGGGACCCTTGATGCTAGCCCAACCCTTGATGCTAGCGTGCCCCATACCCACCCCCCCCCCCCCCCCCCCCCCCAAAACCTAGCCCAAACCGGCTTGGGCTCAATTTTAAGAGCCGGATCAGCCTGCGACCCCGTTCCTCATTCTCTTCACGTTGTTTTTGCAGCCTTTGGTTCTTGCTCTAAGAAACTGAGACATATTTATGATTTTATTCCGGCTAGTTTATCTTCTAGGGATGAGACTGACCCTTGCCCAGTTGATGCTCCTCTTGAGGTGGAGGAGGATCAGGACGCTATTGTTGGGATTGTTTCTCCTATTATACGTACTTTGAACCGGCAGGCTAGCATGTCGAGTATTGTTGTGTTGAACTAATATGAGAGTTTGTCAGATGCCTCCACCTCTCATTCTGTTGAGGCTCTTGTCATTTCCCTTCTTGGCCGTGTCATTAGAGCAGCCACCCACCATGGCTATATATATGTTGGTTCGTAGAGGTTTATTATGGTGATCAAGGGTCTTAACAACTCCGATTCTTCCCATGCTATTTGGGATTGGATCACTTCCAATCGCTTGACCGTTATTGGCTTGGTTGAGTCTAAAACCAAGCCTTCTGATGTGGAGTTTGCGATCACTCGATGTGCGGATGGGTGGCGGTTCTTTTACAGTGATGTTTGTCCCTTTAGGTGCCGCATTATTCTTGCTTGGGACCTGGTTGTCCATCAGGTTTCTCTGATTCATGGAGATGACAATTCCTCACTTGTTATGTTTCTGATTTATCAAGGACGGTTGGTTTCATTGCCACGTTAATCTATGGCTTTAACAAGTCGGGTCCCGCAGAGAGCTCTGCGATTACTTAAGAGTTGTTAGCATTGGTATTTTGTGATTGATTGGTGTATTAATCGGAATCATAAGATTGAGGGTCTGCTGAAAGTTTGCTGAAAATGTCACATTTTTGGTCATACATGTCCCGTCCCAAATTTTTCTTTGCACCTCTGGTGATGTTGTTGAGTCTCCAGTGCAGGTGGTCGAAAAAGAACCATCGGCGCAACTGCAGGCGAAAGGGAGCTGTTGGTGCTGTACAAGTTGCAATGAGCTGGGGAATGTTAGTGGTGGACCTAGGGTTGATGCACCTATCTGTGTGGTGTTGGCCTCTTCTAGTGGGCCAAATGATGTTGGGCCAGGTGATTGGCCGAGGGAGGACGATTGGGCAGTGGGTCACGCTTCTGGACCGTGTGTTGCTGGGCTGCAGGCAGTGAGTCATTTAGTTGGGCCTTGTTTATCTGGGCCGGGTGAGGGAGTGGCAGAGGTTGTGGGCCGCAAGATATGGGTCAATCAGCTGGGCCTTGCTCTTCTGGGCCACGTGTTATGATAATGGGGGGCTGTGGGTGGTTCTATTGGGCCATTAACTTCTGACCCACCCCTTACTCCTATTTGCTTTGGGACATTTGAGCCCACCTAAAAGAGGCCAACCCCACATAGATAGGCGCATCACCTTAGAGGAAGAGGTGGGTTGGGACATTAGAGGCCCAGTGCTACCTTGGAGCTGGGACCCTTGATGCTAGCCCAACCCTTGACGCTAGCGGCCCCCCAACCCCCCCCCCCCCCCCCCCAGCCCAAACCGGCTTGGGCTCAATTTTAAGAGCTGGATCAGCCTGCGACCCGGTTCCTCATTCTCTTCACGTTGTTTTTGCAGCCTTCGGTTCTTGCTCTAAGAAACTGAGACATATTTATGATTTTATTCCGGCTAGTTTATCTTCTAGGGATGAGACTGACCCTTGCCCAGCTGATGCTCCTCTTGAGGTGGAGGAGGATCAGGACGCTATTGTTGGGATTGTTTCTCCTATTATATGTACTTTGAACCGGCAGGCTAGCATGTCGAGTATTGTTGTGTTGAACTAATATGAGAATTTGTCAGATGCCTCCACCTCTCATTCTGTTGAGGCTCTTGTCGTTTCCCTTCTTGGCCGTGTCATTAGAGCAGCCACCCGACGTGGCTATATATATATATATATATATGTTGGTTCGTAGAGGTTTATTATGGTGATCAAGGGTCTTAACAACTCCGATTCTTCCCATGCTATTTGGGATTGGATCACTTCCAATCGCTTGACCGTTATTGGCTTGGTTGAGTCTAAAACCAAGCCTTCTGATGTGGAGTTTGCGATCACTCGATGTGCGGATGGGTGGCGGTTCTTTTACAGTGATGTTTGTCCCTTTAGGTGCCGCATTATTTTTGCTTGGGACCTGGGTGTCCATCAGGTTTCTCTGATTCATGGAGATGACCAATTCCTCACTTGTTATGTTTCTGATTTATCAAGGACGGTCGGTTTCATTGCCACGTTTATCTATGCTTCTGATTTATCAAGGATGGTTGGTTTCATTGCCACGTTTATCTATGGCTTTAACAAGTCGGGTCCCGTAGAGAGCTCTGCGATTACTTGAGAGTTGTTAGCATTGGTCTCCTAGGGAAACCTTGGATTCTCTAGGGGGATTTCAATGACATCCTTGACTTAAATGCCGCCCCACCGTCCTCCCCCCCCCCCCCCCCCCCCCCCCCCCCCCCCCCCCCTCTATGCTCTTTTATGGTTGTGATGCACCTAACATTGTCTTTTCTGATGATTTCTCTACTGCTAATGTTATAGTTGATGATCTTCTCAGGGAGAGAAGTTTGATAGCTTCAAAGTTGGGAAGAAATCTAGAAGTAGCTCGAGCAAACATGAAATAAAAACAAGGATAAGCATGGGACTAAAAGAGAGTTTGAAGTAGGAGATCAAGTGTATTCGATGCTTCATCCTAATAGGAAAAGCAATGCAGCTGTAAGGAGTAATGTGAAGCTAGCTGCCAAGTACTGTGGTTCATACAAAGTCAATCAAAGGATTGGTGCTGTGGCATACAAGTTAGCCCTTCCCCCTTCTTATTTGATCCACCCAATGTTCCACATGTCATAACTCAAACCCTGATATTCAAGCTTCTTCAAATCCTCCTCTAGCAAGCAAGGAAGGGAAAATCCTAATAGAACTTGAAGCAATTTTAAATAGAATTGCAAAAAAGAAATAATCGACCGATGGGGCAAGTGCTTATGAAATGGGCTAACTTGAGTAGGAAAAAGTCTACTTGGGAGGACTACCCCTTTTAAAGAGCCAATTCAATTCCCATTTTAGTCCTTAGGGGGGGGGGGGGGGGGGGGGGGGAATTGTAATGTCATACATTAGCTCATTTGGCAAGGTTTAGCTCATATTTTTGGTTCTATAGTTCTCCGATCAATTGGGGTTTACGTCCTATCAATCTGCACTGCTCATAGTTTACTTCTTTAATTCACCGATCGATCAGGTGTTACAGCCGATCAATTGGCACTATTCGTTAGTAGGCTCTGTTATGAACCAATCGATTGGTATTATTAGGGAAAGTTTCTTATTTCGTTTATAACGGGAATTCTAGGGTACATTTTTGGCATTCACGTTCAGTTTTAAATTTAATAAATTATCCAAATTCAATTCTCCCTTTCCTCGGGCTTCTCTCTCTCTCTCTTTCTCTCCCGTGTTCTTCTCATTCTTCTTCTCCCTATTTCTTTGTCTCTCCTTCTCTCTCTCTTTCTGACTACTTTGTCGTTCGTTGATGAAATTTTCCATTGGGTTGTTTCATCTCTGCTGGCTTCTAGAATTGAACCCTAACACTTGGGTTCATAATAGGTCCTTTCCAGCCCAGCACCTCTGCTTCTCTATCTCCAACCCACCGCCAGACCCAATGCACCATTCCAGTCCACTAGCACATGCCTAGGGCTTCGTAGTAGTATCAATTAAAATCTGAGAGGAGAGGTGCAGTAGGGATGGTTTTTATCATGGTTTTATCATCACTTGTTCGATCATTTTATTCTAGGTCATTCCAGATTTATACCCCTTTATCCTTTTCTCCAACCTCTTCTCAATTCTTTCTCATTTTTTCTTTCATTTGAACGATAGCAATTTTAGCACAAAAATTGATTTAGGCCCGTTCGTCTCCTTTTTCAGCAGTTCATCCTTCATGGAGAACTAACTTGCTCTCTAGGGTTTTTACTTCTGTATAACTTTTGTTTGGGATAATTTGATTGTGTTACATGAATTGCGTGGTTGTGAGAAATACTTAGAAGTATTATGCTTAATTGATTATTCGATAGAGATGGTTTTTTAGTTTGTAACCTTTAATCATTAATGTTGATACATGTGAATTAATTCTTTGTGCTCATAGCCTTAATATAACTGATTAAGCCATAGTTTTCACGAAATTGTTAATTAGAGCATATTTTCCTTCTACTTTAGTTAGATATGACCAATACATGATAATTAATAATATGTTAAGTCTATTTTCTCTGTGCTTTAGTTAGATCAGGTCAATACTTGAAACTAACAATATCATTTTAGTAGGTTGAAGCTTGTAGCCTATACCATTACACATGTGAAAGATCAATAATCCCAATTTAAGAGTTAACGAAAAAGTAATTGGATAATGATGGATTCAAAACCATAAGTTCCAATTCAAAATTCTTTTCCCTTTAGAAGTCAAATTTCTTAGATTAATTGTCATTTTCTTTAATTAGTTAACACACAAAACCTAAATCTTCCTTGAGTCAATTTAGCACATAGAATATATTCACGTACTCTTAGTCCCTCTAGTTTAATACCCTCTCGCCCTAAACTTCAATTAAGATGTGTTTAGCATATAGGATTCATATTAAATTTTGATTAACATAGAAAAACACATCAAGATTTTGGCACCATTGTCAGGGACTAAGCAACGTTGGCGATTTGCATTGATTTTTAACGTACGTTTTTAGTTCAGCTCGCTAATTGTCTTGTTTATTTCATTGTTTTTGTCTTGTTCTTGTATTTTGTCTTTCAACTGTTTTGTTTTTAACATGCTAGTTTAAGTGTTCTATTTTACTTTTGATTGTATTTGCTAGTTCTGTTTCACTTTATTTTCTTTGTTTTTTCCTTATTTTTTTTACGTGTTATATTATGCTTTTTTCTTGTGTTTTGTCTTGATTTTGTTGATTTTGTGATCTATTTTTTTTATTGTTTTGTTACTTGCTTCTTGTGGTTGTTTTGCATATGTACGGCCATCGCTCTGTGTCTCTTGATCATACCATTCTTGACCTTGAAATTGAAAGAACCTTCATGACTTTAGAGACTGTTTACGACAAATTTGGTTTGTGTGCTTGTATATCGTATTAGAATTCTATATGAGATGGGGTTCATAAGAATGAGCTGAACTCAAGCTCTAGCTACACACCTAGCTTGTTATTCCCTGCAAGATGCAAACAAACGGTTAGAGAGGCCCATGGGGAAACTCGTGGCGGACCCCTCAGACGCTCAAGTCAGTACTAACCTCATGAAATAGCAACGAACGTAGGTAATAAAAAGACATAATAGATGTAAATCACTTAGCATAAGGGGAGTAGGAGGCTTGAATGATTATTTCTCGGGAGAGGAAATCATGAAAGAAAAGGGGACGAAGAGGTGTGAGAGAGGAGGGGACGACCTGTGCCGAGATGTGAGGAGCCTTTTCCATTTTATAGAGAACTTCGGTCGGCTGGCTCACCCATTCTGGGTTGTCCATTTCTCGGTCGCCCACTTCTAGGTTACCTATTTCTGACTAGCCCATAGCATATTCTGGCTAGTCCTGTTTGTGCGCGCCGCTTGGTGTTACTTATTTTCCTGGGAAGGGTTTAACTATAAGCATAAAAGTAGTGGGCGAGTAAGTGCCAGGCGTGTAAGTGTCGGACGAGTGATTGTTGGGCATATAAATGCTACCGGGCCAATATTTATAAACATATAGTTCCCCTACTTTGTGGGCAAACTTCCGTCATTTCAAGTTTGAACATGGAGTATATTACACGTCGCCTTTAACCATGTTTTCACGAGTGATGGAGGTATTCAACATTGTATTTTGGCAGTCCATAGTTGTCATTCATGTGTGTTTCGAATTTTACTCGAGGTTAGTAAAGTGTATGACTCTTAACAAGGTGTTTAAGTCATTTTGGCTAGTAACAGGTCACGTAACCCATCATGAATCTTAGCAAGGAGTCTAGCCCCATGTAGATCTTAGTTAGGTGTTTAAAATGTCATTTGCCTTAACAGGACGTGTAACCCATTAAGGATCTTCATAGAGCATTATATCTTTTTATTTGTTTGAATGGAGCAGTTTTTATTTGTGTAGGAAGGTTTAAAAGAATCTAAGCTTCTGGGGCCTACTAAAACATAGAGTATTTACAGCATTTTGCTCCTTTTATTCCTAGAAGTGTTCCTAGCGATTTGAGTTCTATGTGATAAGCATGTAAGGATATCACTATCATAACTAGTTGCTAGGTTTGTGTGCATTTAGTCAGTAATATCCATAAAGTGGCAAGCACGATGCATTTAGATCAAGTTATATTGATAACCAAGGGATATATAGTCGGAGCTCAAGGTGGATGATTCAATATACTCAGTTAATATATAGATGATATGTGTAAAACACCTAGAGGAGGTTAGGGTGTTCAATGCTTTGCATTTGTTTTACCGCCAAAGTGAACCATACGTAATATACCTGAATGAAGTCAATGTAGTGAGTATGCCCTAACATTCTAGAATTAGGGATAATGAATATGTCATACTGGTCTGATAGGGATGGGCACGTCATTGTTGTCGCTGTCATGTAAGTAGACAAAGCATATATCATAAAGATTGACACATCTTTTAAACCTACAGACCCTATGTAATAAACTGTATGTCATACATATCAAATATAAAGTAGGTAACGGTGCTCAGTGTATTATCCTTAGATAACCCTCAAGCGAGTCCCGGTGATGGGAATTACAACTGTTGCAGGTGGTGGCGCCAGAGCGGACCATGGTGTTAGGTATTGCACCTGTTGTGGGTCATTGCACCAAGGCAGGCCATGGTGTTTGGTGTTTCACCTATTGTGGCTGATTGCACTAGGGTGGACCATGGTGCTTGGTATTGCACCCGTTGCGGGTGAATGCACCATGGCAGACCATGGTGTTTGGTATTGCACCCGTTACGGGCGATTATACCAGGGTAGACTATGGTGCTTAGTATTGCACCCGTTACGGGTGATTGCACCAGGGTGAACCATGGTGTTTGGTATAGCACCCATTGCAGGTGAATGCACCAAGGTAGACCATGGTGATTCGTATTGCCTCTGTTGCGGGTGATTACGCCAGGGCAGACCGTGGTGTTTGGTATTGCAGCAGTTGCGGGTGATTGCACTAGGGCAGCCCATGGTGTTTGGTATTGCACCCGTTGTGGGTGAATGCACTAGGGTGGACCGTGGTTTTTGGTATATACGCCGATAACCATCAGATGTCATGTATAGAATACCTTGATAAAATCAAGCATACTTTAGGCAATATATCAAACCAAATGAGTCTATATAATGTACTTGTTTGATAATGGATATGAGGAGGGTAATATCAAAATAAAGGCCGGTTGTTAGGAATAACACACTTTTAAGGTTGTTACATGCCAAGTAAGTAATTTACTAATCGTATGGTATATTATCCTAAAGGGATATCCATGGCTTTCATTATTTTGTCTGTGACATTTATTTATGAACTGATAAGCTTGGTATGGCGTATGTTGAGTACTTATAAGCAGACAACTACATGAGTAGTCATTGCTAGCATTCGTAAGATGTATTTTGTAAGCGAATGGTACTCATACCATTTGATTCATGAATAATCATGTAAATCCTTCCTAATGTCTGGATGACAACCACTTATGTCTAATATGCAGCTTAATGATGATGAGTCTTTGTTTGTTTTATAAACACTTCATTTGTACCGACGCCAAATATGAAAAATGTAGCAAGGTGAGTTTGTAATGTGTTGATGATGAAAGGCATGTACGAATGCCATTGTCATGGTACAAATGTTTTTTTAATATACGTCAGTCTTCTAATTTCAGCTCTAAGGCTACAAAATAGTTTTATAGACTTAGTGATCCTTTATTCTACACTACCTTGTTGATAATAATTATTGCTAGATTGAGCACGCCATAAATGAGTTCCAAACTGCGCATAAAAGTACAAGACTATCTTGGAATATGTTATTGCGGGTGTTGAACTAGTTCTTTCTGATTATTATCTATTCAAATTGCTACCTTCTGAAGGGGCTCGTACCTTATGCCTTTACTATCTTCAAGATGTCCAAGGAGATATTTTTGTTTCTCTAATGTTAAGTCTTATTTTGGCATGTTTTGTGATGATTGAGGAGTTGCTGTACATGTTTGAATATCAACTAGATTTTACAATATAGCCTATACGATGCTTAGCTTCTTGAAATAAAGATTTAACTCAAAATCCCTATTTTTCAAAAGTTTGATATATAGAGCTATAGCATATAGGATTCATGCCTAATTTTTTCTGCATGTACTCCTACATCCATTCCTAATTATCATTTCTCAAGCATTGGATGTTTTGGAGAAGAGGTAAAACTAAGAGATTTTATGAGGGAAGATATTATCATATTTCCTCACATAATTTAGTTTTATGGATAAACGTGCGAGAATAACAAGAAGTACAAGAATAATGTGCATTTACCAAATATAGCGTTTGGTCAACAAATAGGTAATTATGAAGATGGGTAAGCGGATAAAAACAACACCTTGCACTGCTCTTACTAAGTCGTTGACCAGCAGTGGGGCTAAATAATTAAAGTGTGGGTTGCTTAAGCACGGTACCGTGCATGGTTCATGTCGGACTTTCCAGTTAGCAATGTTTTATCGGGTTGCAACAAGCAGCTAAGTTTCCTAATTATAGTTCGATCTCTTAATTGTAACGAGTAATGAAGTCTTCTAAATATGTCACAAAGTTGGGTTGCATGACATGATTGAGGGTGAAGCTCACCGGCTTTGAAAGGAATTGTATCTCATGGATGAGCAGCTCCCAATTTGTAGTATGACATGATTTGCATCGTGCGAAAGAATGGTACTCTCACTCATTGTTAATTGTGAAGCCTCTCAATTTTGGAATGCTTTACCGATTGTGATGGAAATGACGTCTAGCCTGTGACCTGAGGGTGAAGTTCCCTGGTCTTTATGCCATCAACATAAGGAAGTCTAAGTTTTGATAACTCCAACAAAGTAGTGCAGATCACATTTGTCAAAGAATACATGACGAGATTTAAGAGCCTTAGAGCTAGTATGATTGTAGCTTATTCTCAAGCAACTGAATCATATTGCATATCAAGTTTTATTAGTGGCTTAAAACCAAAGATTAAGAACCTTGTTAAGGCAATTGGTCCAAGAACTTTATCGAAAGCCTATGCTAAGGCTAAGTTGTTTGAAGCTATGATTCTTGCATCTAATGAGGGACCAAAGAACGAAGGCAGTAGCTCACAGCAGCTGCAGAAGGGATCTGTTAAGTCCAAGTCTGTTAGTTTAGAAGAGAAAAAGATCCAAAGATTGTGTTATAAATGTAATCAACCATATTCCTCTGGACATAAATACAATCCCAAGTTTTTATGTTTGCACGAGGAGCTGTGGCAGATAATGAATCTGAAGAAGATGAAACAGATGTTGAGCAGAATAGTTCTTATCATGAATCTTAAGAGGAGCTTCTTGAAGAAGAAGTAGAGATCTCTATGAAAGCCTTAACAGGAAATGGGGCCCATAACACCATCAGGATCAAAGAACAACCTAGTAAGAAGTCCATAATTATTCTGATTGACAGTGGTACCACTCATTGCTTCATTGATCCAGAAGTGGTGAGAAAGGTTGGAAAGGATATGATCAAGACATAGCCATTAGCTATGACAGTGGCTGATGGGAATTCCATTCTTACTCGAACCAAATGCCAAGGATTTCAAAGGACTATGCAAGATCACAAGTTTGAGTATGACTTTCGGATCTTGCCTTTAGGTGGATGTGATATGGTTCTTGGTGTGGATTGGATGAGATCTTTTAGTCTGATGATCTTTGATTTTGTCAAGCTGCCAGTGACTTTTGAAAGGAAAGGATCTTTTGTAACATTGCAAGGCATGGCTGAACAAGCTTAACTGTAGTTGTTGAAGGGCAAGAGTTTAGAAGGTGGATTCAAAAAGGGGGCTTATTAGGGACAACTGTTTGCAATTTCACATACTGATTTGGGAGAGCCATCTGTCACGGACCGCCTAACTTAGTAGGATTTTTACTTAAGTAGGCCTTGTACTTAGGAATATTCTAGAGGGGCCTAGGACGTGCTAGTGCCTTCAAGAATATTCATAGCTTATGTTTTGAGGTTGAGTTCATGTATGTATGAAGAGTCATGTCCCTTGGTGCAAAGGACGTGTCCCATGGGGCCTTGACAAGGTCCATGCACACGGGCCTTTGGGAATGGACATGACCCTTCTTTGATGGATGAGTGTATGTGGGGGAGACGTGTCCCTTGGCATGAAGAGACGCGTCCCTTGAGTCCTTGACATGGTCCAAGTGCGCGGGTCTCATAAGGGGGTCACGTCCCATCCATGGAGGCATGTCCTTGACAAGTAGAGAGGTGTCCAATGAACCTTGACTTAGTACATTGTACACGGCTCTTTAGGAGAAGGACATGTCCCTTCCATATAAAAGTAGGATGCTTGTAAATGTATGCACATGGACACGGTTTGCATATAGAGACACGTCCCTAAGGGAAGAGGCGCGTCCCTAGCATGGCACACGGTTCATGTGGGTGCATGTACTAAGATGCATTTATTCAATGTACCTAGAATAAGATACATGCACACGGTTTATACATGGGGAGTGTCCCAACCGTGTGCATGCATGTACATAGGTAGAGTTATGTCTTTTGGTGAAGAGATGTATTCCTTTAATTGTAAATATGCTTGAGTATAAATAAAGATGGCATGGCATTGCCAAGGGGAGACGATGATCAACCCAATTAATCCAATCTCTCTCTCTATTGTTCCAAATACTTAAACGTGTGAATCATACTTGTGTCACTAATATTTTCCCTTGCCTTCTAAACGCTTTCCTTGTGTTAACTACTTCCGCATTATATTATTTCCGCATAAACATAACCTCCGGGTTATCGTGAAGCCTGACTTAGCGAGGTACTTTCGGAGTGAAGTTAAGTGGCGCACGGGCTTGACAAGGGTGTCAAAAACCGTCCCGTGACACATCTCACCCTAAGGTGCAGGCATTGATTGATGACTTTGGGGATTGGTTTCAGTAGCCAAAGACTTGACCTCCCATGAGGAACTTAGATCACGCAATTCCTCTCAAGCCTAACTCAGAACCAGTGAAGTTAAGGCCCTATAAGTGCCCCCATTCATAGAAGACAAAAATTGAGAAACAAATGGATGATTTACTCAAGACTTGCTTTATTCGACAGAGCCACAGCCCCTTTGCTTCTCCTGTGATGTTGGTTAAGAAGAAAGATATCTCAGCTAGAATGTGCATTGACTATAGGCAGCTCAACTCTCTTACAGTCAAGGATAAATTCCAAATCTCTGTCATTGATCAGTTGCTTGATGAATTACATGGTGCAAACTTCTTCTCCAAACTTGATTTGAGGCAAGGCTATCAACAAATTAGGGTGATGGAGCAAGATGTTTACAAGACATCTTTTAGAATTCGTCATGGGCATTATGAGTTCGTGGTTATGCCTTTTGGATTAACTAATGCTCCAGGTACCTTTCAGGCAGTATTGAATGATGTGCTCAAGATGTTCTTGAGGAGATTTGTGTTGGTATTCCTTGATGATATCTTGATTTACAGTTCCACCATGGCAGAGCACTTGAAGCATCTAAAGGAAGTGTTCTTGGTGATGCGTAATCACAGGTTGTTTGCTAAATTGACTAAGTGTTCTTTTGCTCAGACTCAACTTGAGTACTTAAGTCATGTGATCCCTCATAGTGGGGTTTGTACTGATCCTCTAAGGTTCAGGCAATGAAAAAATGGCCAATTCCGGTTACATTGAAGCAGTTGCGAGGGTTTTTGGGGTTAACTAGTTATTACAGGAAGTTTGTAGCTGGTTATGGATCTATTGCCAAGCCCATAACTGATCTATTGAAGAAGGATGCCTTCAAGTGGTCCAATCAGGCATATGAAGCATTTAAAGCTTTGAAAGCAGCCATGTGCGCAGCACTTGTTTTGGTAATGCCAGATTTTCAAGAAGAGTTTGTTTTGGAGACTGATGCTTATGGGAGTGGCATTGGAGCTATGTTGTCTCAGAAAGGAAGGCCAATAGCTTGTCTTAGTCAGGCCTTAAGTCCTAAGCATCAAGAGTTGTCCACTTATGAGAAGGAGTATCTTGCAATTCTTCTAGCAGTTGATAAGTGGAGACACTACATGGATGGCAATCGTTTTATCATCAGGACAGACCATCAAAGCTTAAAATATTTGCTTGAGTAGAGGATTGCTACAAGAATCCAGAAGAAAGGTTTGATGAAGATGTTAGGACTTGATTATGTTATTGAGTATAAGGGGAAAGATAACCAGGCAGCTGATGCTTTATCTCAAAGATTAGAGGATGCTGAGCAAGGTTATTGTGGAGCAGTTTCAGTAATTCTACCATATTGGATTGAGGAAGTGTGTAAGTCCTATGAGAATGACTCTTTTGCAAAAAAATGTATAACTGCATTCAACATCAGCAGATCCAGCAACACTGATCCTAAGGTAGAGATAACTGTTTTCAAGGGAATAATTAGATTGAAGGGGAAGTTGTACATTGGATTTGCTACTGATTTGAGGCAACAAATCATCAATGCTTTTCATGGCTCAGCTTGGGGTGGCCACTTAGGTTTTAAAGGTACTTATCATAGGCTCACAACATATTTCAGTTGGACTGGTATGAGGAAGGAAGTGAAGGAATTTGTGCAGGCTTGTGAAACTTATCAGCAAACTAAAATTGGTGATCACAGGTATCAGGGACTTCTCCAACCTCTTCCTATTCCTGATGGTGGTTGGCAGAATATAAGCATGGATTTTATTGAAAGCTTGCCAAATCAGAGGGCAAGGAGGTTATTTAGGTAGCGATGGATCGTTTTACTAAGTTCAGTCACTTTGTTGCTTTGGCTAGACCTGTGATAGTAGTGAAGCTTGTAAAAGTATTCCTAGATAACATTTATAAGCTTCATGGATTACCACAATCCATAGTATATGATCGAGACAAGCTCTTCACCAGTCATTTTTAGAGAGAATTGTTCCTTCTATTGGGCATAACTTTGGCTTTGAGCTCTTCCCACCATCCACAAACTAATGGCCAAACAGAAAGAGTTAATCAATGCATAGAGCATTATTTTCGGAGCACGGTATTCAGTCATCCCAGAGTTTGGGGAAAGTGGTTATCTTTGGCTAAATATTGGTATAACACACTCGCTCATGCTTCCATTGGCACCACACCATTCAAAGATTTGTATGGTTATGATCCTCCTTCACCCTTGATGTTGCAAAAGCTAGTGACATCAGTCCTGAAGTGGCTAATTTGATGTAACAAAGAAGACAGTTGGTGCAGCTATTGAAAGATAGTCTCCATCAAGCTAAAGCAAGGATGAAGTATTATGTAGATAAGAAGCATGGGGACAAAGCTTATGAGATTGGAGATATGGTTTATTTGAAACTTCAGCCCTACAGACAAGCTTCAGTGGCACTTAGGAAGAATGTCAAGCTTTGTGCTAAATACTTTGCGCCATACAAGATCATTGAGAAGATTGAGAAAGTAGCTTACAAGTTGGAATTGCCCTCTGACTCTTACATTCACCCAATGTTTCATGTGTCCCTTTTGAAGAAGTGGGTGAAGAAAGGACAAGGAAATTCAGTTTTGCCACCAGAAGTTGGTTCAAATGGAGCTTTGCTGCTAAATCCGGCCGTCATCTTGGATTCCAGGCTACAGAAGGCTGAAGGCAGATCAGTCCAAGGGGTGCTGGTGCAGTGGTCCAATCTGGACAAGAAGTATGCTTCGTGGGAGGAATTGCTATTCTTGAGAATCCAATTCACCACCTTTCATTCTTGAGACAAAAATGTTTTCAAGGGGAGGGGATTGTTATGAACCAAAGGTTTACTTGATGATTAGGATGGTTTTTAGCTTCTGGGATTGTAATAATATTACGTTTTGTTGTATTTCTTGATATGAGGTTGTAATGGCTTTTGGGGCCAAATTGCATATTAGGTTAGTTAAGTCGGTTGAAGGTTAAGGCCAGCTAATTGAGTCAATTGTGGCGGCTCTTGGTGTTAGTTGAGTCGGTTGGAGTGAGCTTAGTTCTTTGTATTTTGATTGAGTATAAGTAGCCTTGTTCTAAGTGTAATTCTCATTCAATCAAAAACACAAAATATCTTTTGATATTAATTCTCCCTCTCATTTAACTCTCACTCTAGTTTCTCATCTACTTTCACTTCTCTTCTCATCTAACCTCTTTTATATCCTATACTTCCACTAGGTTAAGCTCAAGTTTGATCTTGAAGCTTAACAAGTTACGGATCAAAATTGTATGTTGAAATGAAGCTCTTGAAGAATTCTAGGTATCCATGGCAAATTTTTAAAATTTTGATCGAATAAAGCATATGAAAAGTGATGTGGGCATACCAGTCTCAGGTGAGTTACTTACCTTACAACTTAAAATGGGCTTAACTTTCAATCTGTGAATAGTTACGGATCAAATTACATATCAAAACAAAGATCTGGAAGAGATCCAGGTCCCTATGGCAATTTACTGAAATTTTGATCAAAGAAAGTATGTAAAAAGTGATGTGCGTGTGCTAGACGCAGGGGGTTTAGATAACTTACCTTACAAGTTAAAATGGGTGTAACTTTCAATCCGTGAAGAGTTAAGGATCGAATTGTGTATCAAAATGAAGCTCTTGAAGAGCTATAGGTACCTGTGATGATTTTTCATATTTTGGAAAAAAAGGAAAGATAAAAAAGAGGCATAAAGGATGTAGCAATACTTGGCGTTATTTAATCAAACCTCCTTTATCAATTTTGGCTGGGTAGTTTTTCCTATCATAAAGAGTGCCAAGGAATCCCAATCAAACCTCTTTTATCAATTTTGGCTCCGTAGTTTACTCCTATCATAATGAGTGCCAAGGAATCCCAAAAAAATGCTGAAAATTAATTTACTTGACACTTGAAAAGCTTGAGCCTTACAAGAAACATCGAGTTATGCATGAGCTTATTATCATTCCCCTAGACGGCACCAAAATATTTATGACGAATTTAGTCAGTGTGCTTATTCATTGTATTGGAGTTCTGTATGTGATAGGGTTCGTAAGGATGAGCTGAACTTAAGCTCTAGCTATGCACCTAGCTTGTTATTCCCTACAAGATGCAAACAAATGGTTAGAGGGACCCATGGGGTAACTCGCTGGGGACCCCTCTGACGCTCAAGTTAGTACTGATCTTATAAAATGGAAATGAAAGTACGTAATAAAAAGACATAATAGATATAGATCACTTAGCATTAGAGGAGTAGGAGGCTTGAATGATTATTGTTCTGGAGAGGAAATCATGAAAGAAAAGGGGAGGAAGAGGCGTGAGAGAGTAGGGGAGGAGCTATGCTAAGATGTGAGGAGCCTTTTTTCCTTTTATAAAAAACTTTGGTCGGTTGGCTTGCCTATTCTGGGTCGCCCATTCTAGGTTACCCATTCTTGGCTAGCCCATTTTTGGGCCGCCCATTTCTTGCTAGTCTTGTTTATACGTGCCGCCTGTATTCCTTATTTGCCTAGGAAGGGTATGACTATAAATGTAACAAAGTACTGGGCGAGTAAGTGTCGGTCATGTAAGTGCCAGGCAAGTGAGTGTTGGGCGTGTAAGTGCCGGGAGAGTACAGGGCCAATATTATAAACAAAGCCTAATATTGAGAACAAACCACTAACACTAACCAAATTTGGCCATGGCGGAAGAACAACCACCTTGTGCCCTCATGGAGCATTTTAGTCCCACCACATATGCCTCACCGTGCCCACTGTCAAACAGTTTGAGCTTAGGTCAATCACCATACAGATACTCCCTTCATTCCAAGGCTTAGGTAATGAGAATCCATACACACATTTGGACAGCTTCATGAAGGTTTGCTCTACCTTCAAGTTTTCCAATGTTAGTGATGATGCCATTCTACTTCGCCTTTTTTCCCTTCTCTTTGAAGGATAAGGCCAAGTATTGGTTAGGTACCTTACCTAGTAGAACAATTAGAACATGGGCTTAAATGCAACAAGAGTTTCCTAAGAAGAGCCATTAATACCTTCTCCCAACTTCTGAATGAAAAGTTCCATGAGAGTTGGGATAGGTTTAGGGAACTTTTGAGAGCTTGTCCACATCATTCTATCCTTAAGTGGCAACTTATCCAAAACTTTTACTGCGGGTTGATTGAAAAAGATCAATAAACTGTTGATGCTTCATGTGGTGGGAAAATTCTTAAGAAAAATGAGGACAAGGCATGGGAACATTTTGAACAATTGAATAAGAATTCACAACAAAATGTCACACATGCACATTTGAATGCTGTTAGGCTAAATATAGGAGGAGTACATGAAATTGCACACACTTCCATCTCAGATAAGAAACTAGATTCTCTTACATCTTCTATAGAGCAAATTACTTCTTCATTTAAGATGGAATTAACTCCTACTTTGGCTAACGTGTCTAATGTACCAAAAATGCATGATGTTTATTCTTCATGTTCTAGTGCTTCTCATTCCACACTTGATTGCTCTTTACTTTACCATTTGTTTAGTGTTCGCGGGAGCAAGTTAATACAACCTAGAGATTCGCAAGGAGCAATCCATACTCGAATACATACAATTTCTCCTAGAGAAATCATTCAAACTTCTCTTGGGGGCAAGTAGGTGAAAGAAAATTTGCACATTAACATCTTTATCCATTCGAGCATCAATAACTGCAATTTGGGAAGTGTGGTTATCAACAACCGAATCCACCATGACCTCACCAATTCGGTATGTCAGGACGTCTCGATTTTCAACCAAAAAGGGTATGTTTCTCACAATTCTCAACCTTCAAGTTCTAGATCTAGTTTTAATTTTAAAGAGAAGGTCTTGAGTGCACGTAAGGGTTTAGAAGCCAATTCTCAACTCCTCCACTCCCATACCTAGTAGATCTCTAAGCTTGAAACTAGAGTAGGTTAACTAGCTAATGCTTGGAGTAGGAGAGATGAGGAAACACTCCATAGCCAAGCCATAGAGAACCCTAGGAACTATTTGAGGCAAGGCAATTATCCTTCCCATCATGAGCAAGCAATATCCATTGTAGTGTTTAGAACTAGGAAGGAAATTGATAATGGGGTGAGTGTGGAGAGTGAGTCATCCATGAGTGGTGAGGAAGAAGAGAAGAGCGTGGAAGGGAGAACTAGACTGATAAGGTCACACACACTTCTTCCATTCATAGAGTCTCTGGCCTTCCTTCCTACTATGAACCTAGAGTGCCTTTCCCCCAAGCTTTTGTTTCACCATATCTAGATGGGAAGGACAAGAAGTGAGAAGATATTTTGGAGACTTTCAAGAAAATAAAGATTAATATTCCCCTTGTTGATGCATTCAAACAAGTCCTGGCCTCTGAAAAGCTCATTAAGGACTTGCTCAAGCAAAATAAGATATCTAGAGCACATCTGACCCAAGAAAGTGTTTTTAGCCAAGCAAGTGATCTCCATCTTGAAGTGTGACACTCCTATTACGTATAAATACCCCGATGGCCCCACCATCTCTTGTTCACATGGAGACTAGCCAATTGATAAGGCTTTATTTAACTTAGGAGCAAGTGTTAACCTTATTCATTACTCACTGTATGAGAAGTTAGGCTTGGGAGAGTTGCAACCTACAGTGGTGGCCTTGCAGTTAGCTGATAGATCTTCTAGAGTCCCTCGTGGCGAGCTTACTAATGAGCTAGTGAAGGTAGATAAGGCCTTGTTTCCTACTTAGTTCACTGTGCTTGATATGGTACCTTCTAGTCACTTGAAGCACCATGTCATTGTCATTCTACATTGGCCTTTCTTAGCGATGGCTAATGCTACCATCAATTGTAGGCTCGGGATAATGGATGTTACTTTTGCAAATATGACTATAAGCTTAAACATTTTTAAGGCTTCTACGTCACCTACAAGTGAGGATAAGTCCGAGAGTTTTTGTATGGATGTTATTGATTTGGTTAACCAAACACTCTTAACTATCCTAGTTCGTGATCTCCTTCAGAGAGTACTAGCATATGAGTGTGCTGATGATTTTGGCGTTGACAGCCATTGTAGGGAGATGAGTGATTTTCTTGAGTTACGTGCTCCCTTAACGGCTTGTCATTGATTGGCAAAGGTGGAACCCTTACCTACTCTTTCTGATTTCCCCACTTTACCCTCCAAAAGTTATACCACCAAAACTTGAACTTAAGCCTCTGCCATCTACTCTTAAGCATGTTTTCCTGGGACCTGATGAGACTTTACCGGTGATTATCTTTTCTCAGTTATTATAAAAAAATAAGATGCATTAAAGGTAGTGCTTAGTGATCATAGGAGTACCATTGGGTGGTCTGTGGTAGATTTGAAGGGTATAGACCCTTTCATTTGCATGCATAGTATCTTTCTTGACAAGAATGATAAACCCTCTACAGAGATACAATGGAGGTTGAATCCTAACAAGAAAGAAGTGGTAAATAAGGAGATTGTGAAATTTCTTGATGCGGGTATCATTTACCCAATTTCAGATAGTAGGTGGGTTAGTCCTATTTAGGTAGTTCCATAGAAGTTAGGAGTCATTGTGATTAGGAGTAGTGATGGAGAGTTAGTTCCTACTAGAGAGACTACATGTTCGAGAGTGTGTATCAACTGTAGAAAGCTTAACTCTACCACTACGAAGGACCATTTTCCTCTACCATACATTGATTCGATTTTAAAGAGTTTGGTCGGCCAGAGGGGGTTTTTTTTTTTTTTTTTTGTGCAGGATTAACCTTAAGCATCATGATCCATCTGTTGCATTTTTGGTTGATGTCATTACTTGATCTTTGCATGATCCATCGTACCCGGCTAAAGAAGTAAAACTTAGTGCTACTAGGAGGCAGCCTAGGTTTGTTATTTCTTGTTTTTAATATTAATTTTGAAAAAACAAGTTTCTTAAAGGCTTGTTTTCTTCTTCTCAGGTTCTTGTCTCATGTTTGAGGAGCCATGCATACTTGTTCACACCCTTCCCTCATCATTGCCTCGTTAGGCTGTATCGCTTCATCACACCTCTTTCTCGCACTTTATGCCTTATACTATTGCATTGAGAGCAATGTATCATTAAGGAGTTGGGGTGGGACCCATTTGCATGTGCTCATATTTGTTAAATTTTAAACATTTTTGGTGCATTTTTAGCGTGCATTATAACCTCTTAGCTATGCTTCTCCTTGATCGACACATGTGTTAGGAGGATGGATAGGATTGATTGTCCATTTCCTTCTCTTGATGCCTTGAAGTCAAATGATTCTTCTCCATACTTGTTTTTGAGTATTGTTAATCATTGTTGACATTAATGGTTAGTACTCTTGCCGCGCACGCATTCACTTTGCACTGGACCTTCTTGTTGCAGGAAATATGAAAATTTTGAGTAAACAATCCTTTATATCTTAAGTTTTCCATGTTTGCCTTATTTGCTTATCCTAATCCTGCCCCCTTGATGCTATGTAAATTACTTGTTGATCAATTGCCATTGTAATGTTAAAGTACTTGTTATGCAAAAGGCCAAAAGTAGGATAGAAAAAAAAAGGGAAACAAAAAAGGAAAAAAAAAAAAAGAAAACAAAAGAAGGAGAAAAAAAAAACAGTTTCCTTAAAAAAGGAAAAAGGAAAAAAAAAAAAAGAATGCAAATGAAAAAGAAAGCAAACGTGTTTGTAAGAGCAAATGCCAGATATTCGGAGGAGAATTTTATAGGAGACTACAAAAGCAAAGCAAAGCAATGTTGGAGGATTGAGAGACAAAGACACCATTTATAAACAGCTAGAGGCATCTCGGGACAAAGTAGATGTATTAGATACACCTGCAGATAGGGTTGAGGATGTCCCAAGTACACAACAGCCTAGGCATAGTGGGAGGATTATTAGGGCACCTGACAGATTCATGGCAGGAGCCTTAATGGTTAATCGTGACATTGAGTCTGATCCTCTTAGCTACAATGAGGCAATTAAAGATAAGGATGCAGACCACTAGGTCTTGACAATGAAATCTGAGATAGGGTCTAAGTATTCTAATCAGGTGTGGGAACTTGAAGAGGCGCCGGAAGGCATTAAACCCATTGGATATAAATTGGTCTACAAGAAAAAAAGAGGAATGCACGGGAAGGTGGAGACCTCCAAGGCAAGACTGGTTGATAAGGGTTTTACCTAAAAAGAAAGAATCGATTATGATGAGACCTTCTCACTAGTATCCATGTTAATGTCCATAAGGATACTCCTATCCATTGTAGCACATTATGATACTGAGATTTGGAAAATGGATATCAAAATGGCCTTTTTGAATGGTCCTCTTGAAGAAGACATCCATATCGTGCAAAAAGAAGGTTTTATTGGAAAAAATCAGGAGCATATGGTATGGAAACTGAAGAAGTCCATATATGGCCTGAAGCAAGCATCACGCTCATGGAATATTGGATTCAATAAAGCGATTAAGTGTTTTGGGTTTGAGCAATTGGTTGATGAACTATGCGTGTCCGAACGACATCAAGAGAAAGAAGTGACTTTCTTAGTGTTGTATGTGGACGACATACTACCCATTGGGAATGATGTAGGTGACTTATCAGATGCAAAGATTTGGTTGTCTTGTCAGTATATGAAGGACCTTGGAGAAGCCAGCTATGGTACCACATGGAGGACTCAAAGAAAGGGCTTTTACCTTTCAGGGATGGGGTCCCTGTTTTTATAGAGTAGTGTCCTAAGACACCTTAAGAGGAAGAGCAGATAAGGAATGTTCCATATGCTTCGGCTATGGGAAGCTTCATGTATGCCATGTTATGCACGAGACCAAATATTTGCTACGTTGTAGGAATGGTGAGTAGATAATAGTGTAACCTGGCTCCGATGCATTGGGTGGCAGTGAAACATATTCTCAAGTACTTGAGAAGAAGTAGGGATTATATCCTAGTCTTTTATATTGACAAGCTGGTTCCAATTGGCTATACTGATTCAGATTTTTAGTCAGATAGAGATGCTAGGTGTTCATGTCTGGATATGGTTTTATCCTTAGGGGCGGAGCCATCAGTTGGAGAATTTTCAAGCAGTCTTGCATTGCTGACTCAACCATGAAAGTCAAATATGTTGCAGGCTTAGAAGGCGCAAAGGAAGCATGTTGGCTCAAAAAGTTCTTGACGGATCTTGAGGTTGTTAGAGATGGTCTAACACTCGTTACAGTCTTTTGTGACAACTCGGGTGCGGTGGCCAATTATAAAGAGCTTAGAAGACATAAGACGACAAAACACATTGAAAAGAAATACCACGTCATTAAGTTTACGATGAGCAGGGTGAGATAACAATCTCAAAGATAGATACTAGCAATAACCTTGCTTATCCTTTTAAAAAAACTTGGACTCAGAAGACCTTTGAATCACATTTAGAAGGGATGAGATTAAAGTGTAGAGTAAATTAGATTTAGGACAAGTGGGAGATTGTTAGGAACAGTGTCCTAAAAAACCAAATTTATCCTCTAATTATTACCTTATTCAAGAATGAAATTTAAGTTCTAGTCGCTTCCTCATTAGATTTGTGTAAGTGAGTATATATTGCATGTGATTTTCTTTTATGTAATGTCCATGTGATGGATGTAGCCCTTAGACTGCATTTACATATTTGTTCTAAGTGGATTATGAGATTAAGCCACAGATAGAATTGGAGCAAATGGAATGCAATGTTATTTGAAAAACTCGTAGTCAGTGACAAGTTCGGATTACTTGTCTACAAAGGCTATAATGTGATATTTTAGATAACATGTCTTGGTCATGTGGATGGTGATCCAAAAGTGTTATGTTGGTTTGTTCAATAAGATTAATACACTGAGTAGGACGAATTGATTTGCTTGTTTCTAGACTACTATCAAAAATGAGTGATTCATGATGTACTGTTTGAACAACGACTCTAAATCCTATGAGTATTTTGGACATGTGCATGAAATGCTAGCTATCTTGGTGCACTATAAGTAAGGTCTCGATTAATGGCCGAAGTCCCATGTGCACTGGGAAACGGCATGAAGTGTGACAGGGATTAGTTATTCAATATGGAATCTATAGTCTTTTATGAGGTACAGGTGTCCCCTTAGTTGATTCATAAGTGTTTGAATTAATTCATAATCTTTGGCCAAAATGTTTCAAGTGTTTGACATTTGGAATTTATACTATGAATTTGTTCAAGTATAAATAAATTATTCGAAAAAGGTGAGTTGGTAACTATTTAAAAGGCTATTAGAAAAATAATGGTAGTAGTTATAGTTATTTTTGGTCATAGATATCTCATAGAGGGGTTATTGTTGCCAATATAGTCTATTTGGAAATTTTCGAATAAATAATTTAGGTTTAGAGTGCAGGGAGATTTATTTAGTGAAATTAAGTCCCAATAAATGGTGAATCATGAGATGGTAATTAATTTAACCCATTTGAAGCTAGACCTAAATTGTCCTTAAGGTCCCTGCACAAGCCTCTGCTTTACATGCCATCAGAAAAATATTAAAGAATTCATGAGATGAATTATTTATTCATAAGATGAGTAAATTTAATTTTGCTAAACATTAATCATTAGATGAATAAATGTTGAGAATTATAAAATAAATTAATTTTAAAATTAAAATTTATGAGATGAATATTTACATGTGCAAACAAATAGTGGTGATTTGAGTCAAGCAGTTCTCAAGCTATCATGTGTCAGTTTTTGATGTGTCAAAAACGCATTTTGTGCCTTGAATGATACGACGTTGTTTTGTATTATTTTATTTTTGTTTGTTATTTTTCCACGCTTTGCACATCGGTTTTGTTATAGTTTTTCGCTCCGGTATCCTACTATAAGAAGAGGTCCTAAAGTCAAGGTTTAGCATCCAATCAAAAATTAAAAGATTTCTGAAAGTGTTGACTTTCAGAGAACTTAAAGATAAAAAATTTCCGTTGAAATTCTTTCTCTTAAGTTTAATATTTTTTGAAGCCCACACTCTGGGGTTTTGAGGTCATTGCATAGAAGGTCTTGGGGTCTCGGTTTTCTTCGATTTTCTATATATTGGAGCAATTTTTGGGTACTCTTCTTTCCCTTTCTTTCTAGTTTTTTGCTTTTCTTTTTTTTTTTTTAACGTTTTTTTATTATGGAAGTTTATATTCATGTTATTATTAGGAATTTTAAATCTATAATTTTAAATCACCTATAGGTTTAAAATTATGAATTGTAAACCATTCCTCTGCGTTAATCTGACTAATTAGGGAAATTTTCATAAATTAGTCCCAACACAAAGTTGTAAAGTGGTCACTCATATGCCACTTAGAAATCTCTATAAATGGGTAGGTATTTAAGTCGTTCAATAGTGTGGATATGCAAAACCTTGGTGTATTTGGTTTGATGCAAAAATTTGAGGAGGTCCCACGTATGAGATCGTATTCACTTGCACTTGTGTGCTTAAAATGCTTGAATAATATCTATTAGTTGATTCAGAGTTAATACAATTCTATGATGAGTTTTGGAGTTGGATCGCCTGAATTTATAGAATTGGAGAATGTTCTAGATTATTGAATGTTATCTTGAATTGTAATGCATGTGTTAATCTTGGAAGACTTGGTGAAGGATGGGGTAGTTGGTCACTTGAGTCTTTGTGTCTCTCTCTTGCTTCGCTTTAGGACTAGCAAAGATTTGGTGTGCGGTTGTTGATGCGTCTCATATTTACGCATCTTCTCGTTGCTATTTTAGCACCCTTACATATGTTCAATCATCATTATATCCTCACTTCGTCCATTTTTATGATTTGTAGGTTCAAAGATTAATTTCTAAAATGGTCAAATTTTGATACAAATTGGACAAAATTCAATGCGGGGGCACATGAATCAAGTCAATTGGGACTTTGAGAGACGCCGGCACCACCCAGTCCAGCACACAGTACCTCCACACCAAGCCCAACACATCAGCTCCCCTCTAGCACCCAAACCCAGTCCTC
Organism: Simmondsia chinensis; assembly: GCA_018398585.1. NCBI lineage: Eukaryota > Viridiplantae > Streptophyta > Magnoliopsida > Caryophyllales > Simmondsiaceae > Simmondsia > Simmondsia chinensis. The sequence continues at coordinate 19,676,863 of JAGTTD010000002.1, forward strand.
CACCTCTAAGCCCAGCTCACCTGCTGCAGCATGCGGGCCCAGCACCAACATCTCCTCTTGCTGCGCACACTAGCATCTCTGGCCCACTAGTGTCTGGCCCAGCTCGGCATCCAGAGTAACTCAGGACGTCTGCTTCTCAATCTTCGGCTCACCACCAGGCCTGACACACCAGTCCAGTCCACCACCACAGGCCTACGGCATTGAAGCAGCATCAATTAAAAACTAAGAGGAGAGGCGCAATAGGGACGGTTGTTATCCTGGTTTTATCATTGTTTGTTTGATCATTTTATTGAGTATCCTTTTAACTTAGGTTGTTCATGATTTACAACTTCATCCTTTTCTCCACTACTTCTCAATTCTCTTCTCTTTTTCCTTTCCTTGGAAGATGAGCAATTTTAGCTCGAAGATCGTCTTGGGCCCCTTCATCTTCTCCTTCACTGGTTCATCCTTGATGGAGAACTAACTTGCTCTCTAAGGTTTGATGAAGTCTTAGTCATTTTACTTCTGTATTACTTTTAGCAAAGTGGTAGTTAACGCGGGGTGCCAACGGGGTGGCCGGGGTTCAAATCCTACTAAGCTCAAAAAGTGGGCCTCTTTATGAGGCAATTTAGGGGTATTATCCCCTCTCCCCTCCCCTATCCTTACCATCACTAAAAAAAAAAAAAAAAAAATTATGCTTAGTTTTTGAGTTTGTAACCTTTAGTTATTAATGTTGATACATGTGAATTAGTTCTTTGTGCTTGTAGCCTTATGATTAATTGATCAAGCAATAGTTTTCAGAAAAGTATTAATTAGAGTCTATTTTTCTTATGCATTAGTTAGAGAGGATCAATATGTGATAATTAATAATATGTTAAGTAGAGTCTATTTTTCCCTATGCTTTAATTAGATAGGATTAATACGTGAAGCTAACAATATCATTTTAGTAGGTAAAAGCTTGTAGTCTAAACTACTACATATGTGACAAATCAATAATCCCAATTTAAGAGTTAAGCAAAAGTAATTGGCTAATGATGGATTTAAAACCCGAGGTTTCAATTCCATATTCTTTTCCCTTTAGAAGTCAAATTTCTTAGATTAATTGTCGTTTCCTGTAATTAGTTAACACAAACCCTCAATTTCGTTTATGCTGTGTTTGAAGCATGGAATTCGAGGCTGGAATGGAGGCTGAGGCTAGAATTGGAGCCCATAATTCCAATTTTGTTGTTTGATTCACCTGCTGGAATCAGAATTACAATTCCATTGCCTAGTTCCATTGAATTGAATTTTAACTGAAAATCATACTTTCCAATTTCTTGGGGGGGTAAGGAATTGTAATTATTTATTAAATCCATTGACCTAAAACGCAAAATGACCCAACTTTATTATCCTAAATCCAAGATTACTCAAAATGTAAAGACTAAGCCACAACCTAAAATTTGACCCAAACCTCGATATCACCCAACTCGAAGGACTTGAACTTGAAATTATCGAAATCACCTTAGCTCAAAGTCTAAGTGATCCAACCTGATTGACCCAAAACCTTAGATGTCTCAAATCCAGAAAATGAAACTACTCAAATTGAATGTGATGTAAACAAGCTGAGCCGAAGTGGAAATGACCCAACCAAATTAACCCAAAACTTAATATGACCTTTGCTCAAAATGACTCGACCCATCTCAAACTCTGCCTAAGATGACTTGAAAATTGAAATAATACAACTCATTTGTCCCAAAACTAAGATGACTCGACTAAATGAACTCAAACCCGATCATAACTAATCTAAATCCCGAAACACCTAACCCAATTAACTAATGATCCAACGATATGCTTGACCAAATTTGACTCAAATATCAAAGAAATCAAACTCAATTTGAATTGCTCTAACGATAATAACTTGAACACAATGTGAACCACCCCAACCAAAATCCAATCGTAGTTGTTTTAAAACTCGAGATACTCAAACTCAATTTACCAAAAACCCTTGATGATTTGAATTATTATGTAATTATAATTCCAACCCTCAGTTCCTTTGATGAACCAAATAATAGAATTTCAATTATATCAGAATTCCAATTCCATCAGAATTGGAATTGGAATTACAATTCCACAATCCAATTCCAATTCCATGTACCAAATAGAGCCTTAGTCAATTTTGGCCATAAAAGATATTCAAATTCTCTTAGTCCATGTGGTTCGACACCCTGTCACCCTAGACTTCAATTAAGGTGTGTTTAGCAGATAGGGTTTTATATTAAATTTTTATTAACATAGAAAAACACATCAGTGAGGGAATTAAACTAGTCACAATTGTGATAATGAAAGCAAAGGTGATGACTAAATCCTGAAAGATGAGCGTATCAGGCTTGACGGCTATTCTTGAGATTGTTTTATGGCCATGCTTAAGTGCCAAATGGAACTCGCAGATCAAAGACTTGACCAGTCTTTAAGGGAAGTTAAAGAAAAGCAATGCACAAGGACAGAATGTACTACGCTTCGCTAGCTTGAAAACGTTGCCGCGTTATGGCTATATTCAACGAAGTTGGGACTTCGATGAATGAAAGATTGCATAAGGAAGTCGATAGGGTTTTAACTGAAATGAATGCAACCTTATCTTCCATGGATGGCCTTATAGTAAGAGATGTGGAAAGGAAAACGGTAGTTGAAGTTGAACCTATCTTAGCAAATCAGGCTACCCACAATTGCCTACTTCAGGTTGTTAGAGAAGACCGCGGGCAATTAAGGCATGTCCACCCTTCCTTAACCCCTTATAGTTACCCACATGATGTTCCTTTGAGCTCACTACTGGCAGTAAACGTTAGCGCAAATACTACCTCAGAGTGAAGAGGGAACAATACCATTGCTAGTGTAGGTGTCATATGCTCGGAGCCAAGCCTTAGGAATGAAAATATGACATTTGGATTATCTAGACCCTTGAATCAATGATACACCTTGACTTCAAGGGACCTGAATGCTAATGTTCAAGCTATGCCTACTATTTGCTCATTTTCTTTGCTTAGTGTGTGTGTGGTTGCTGTAAATACATAATTAAACAAACATGCAAAATGGGACTCACAGCAACGTGGGGAGCAAGCTTGAATTCCAGGACCACACGTGTTTGATCTCAACCAATCATCTTTTGAGGAAAAGGTTGGTGCTTTTGGTGAATCTAACTTCGGTCTGAAATATAACAATGGATTTTGCTCTTGCTTTGATTAAGAAGACTTTTATATATGTTATGATTCAAGATCAACCGTGAATCATAACCTAGGATAGAAGAAGAATTGGAGTTGAGAAGTAGAGAAATTGAGAGGAGAAGTAGAGAGAATTGAGATTGAGGAAGAAGAATCAAATGTACTATATTCAACGAATCCAATTACAAGACAATCCAATCATTTATGCTCAAAGCTAACTAAGTCGGCGGAGAGCTAAAATATCTAGCAAAACAAGAGATATAATCGATTTAACTAACCTCAGCCACTAATAGTCTCTAATGAAGCTTTCCCGCCAAATCTCTTATTCAAATATTACAAGAATTGCCACTACTTACAACCTCCTGTAATTCCAAATCATGACAATACCCCTTCCTTTAGAACATTCTTGTCTCAAGAATGAAAGGATAGAAATTAACTCTCGATGAAACTCAACTTCTCCCAAGTAGCATCTTCACGAATCAAATTAGCCCACTACACTAACACCTCCTGAACCTGATTGCCTTGCTTCTATATCACTCTTGAATCCAAGAGAGCTGCTGGTTTTTGCACAATGTCAGCTTTAACTGCTGCTTCTGGGGGAGAAATTGAATTGACCTTACAATTAGCCCATGCTGCTTCAGAAGGGAAACATGGAAGACTGGATGGACAAATGAATTTGGGGGCAGCTCAAGTCTATTAGAAACTCTTCCCACCTTTTCCAAAACCTTGTAAGGCCGAAAATAACGTGCACTCAATTTCACGCTCTTACGGACTACTACACTTGATTTCCTATAAGGCTGTAGTTTCAAGTAAACAAGATCTCTCACCTGAAATGTCTTATCAACACGCTTCCTGTCAGCCTAGAATTTCATCTTGGCCTGCACCAATTGCAAGTTATCCTTGAGCTGCTAAAACAATTGCTTCCTCTGAAGTAGTAGTTCATTAACATCACTGACAAAAGAGGTAGCTCCTTACAACACCATTAGAGATTGAGGATCATAGCCATAAAGAGCCTTGAAGGGAGTTGTTCCTAAAGCAGAATGAGCATATGAATTATACTAGAATTCTACCAAAGACAACCACCTGTGGCATTGCTTGGGGTAGTTAAAGGTCATGCTACTCAAGTTCTATTCTACACATTGATTTCCCCTCTATGTTTACCCATCTGATTATAGGTGATAAGATGAGCTCAAAGCCAAGGAAGAACCCAGCAGCCAAAACAACTCACACTAGAAATGACTTGTGAACAATCTATTTTGATCAGAAACAATGGATTGAGGCAACCTATGGAGCTTGTAGATATTGTCCAACAACACTTTGGCAAGTTTCTTAGTTGAAATTGGATGATTCAAAGCCATGGAATGCCCAAACTTGGTGAATCGATCCATTACAACCCAAATTACCTCTTTCCCTTCAGACTTGGGCAACCCCTTAATGGAATCCATGCTTATATGTTGCCACACTCTATCTAGAATAGGTAAAGGCCGCAGTAAGCCTTGATAGTGCATATGACTAGTTTTAGTGTGCTAGAAAACATCACAAGCTTAAACAAATTCCACAACATCCTTCTTTATACCAGGCTAATGGAAGTAATGTCTCAACCTTTGATATGTTCCCTTTATGGCCCCAAGAAAAATCATGAGAAGCTACAATAATTTGCCTCCTTAAGTCAGTCATGGAGCCAATGTACACCTTACCCAAAGTCTAACAATTCCATTAGCAACAGCTACATCTAAATCTCCACCAGGTAAACTATTCTTGATGCTGGAGGCTGTGATACATTCTTGAGCAAAACTATCCCCATCATAAGACTTATGCACCTTATCCATCCAAGAAGGCAAAACAATTGAAATAGCAAAACAAGAAGCTGATTATGTCCCTTCCTGCTTGCGTGACAATACATCAGTAGCTAAATTCTCCTTGCCCCGGAAATACTCAATTGAATAGTCTAGTCCCAACATCTTCATGAGACCCTTATGCTACACCCTTGTAGTAATTTTCTGCTCCAGTAAGTATTTAAGACTTTGATGATCAGTTTTAATAATGAAATGATGTCCCTTCAGGTAATGCCTCCGCTTCTCGATTGCCATGAGGATTGCAAGATACTCCTTCTCATAAATGGACAAGCTCAAGTGCCTTAGGCTAAGGCCTTTACTCAAATAGGCCACATGCCTTCCTCTTTGGGATAAAACTGCCCCCACTCTAGTTCCACTGGCATCTATTTCCAATGTAAAAGGAACACTGAAATCTAGCATAACAAGCATGAGAGTTAAGCACATAGCATTTTTCAACCTTTCAAATGCCCCTTGAGTTGCTTCAGACCAAATGAAGGCATCTTTTCTTAGGAGATCAATTAATGGAACTAGTGTTCTTTAGCCTAAATGGCATGGCCACCCATTCAAAGTACTAACCTTGGACACCTAAATGTGGTTTTGTGGATATCATAACTTAGTAATACTCACAATAACCATCCCTAAAAGATAATACCTCATATTTCGAGGTTGAATCAATTAGGACGTCAGCTCTAGGCATGGGGTATTTAACCTTTGCCATGGATGCATTCAGATTTCTGAAGTCAATGCGGACTCTGATTTTGCCATTCTTTTTAACAACATGAACAATATTTGCCAGCCATTCAACGTACCTAGTTGTCCTGACGAACTTGGCCTTTAAAAGTCTCTCAATTTCCTCTTTGACCAATTTATGACTTCTTGAGACATCCTCCCCTAGGCCTAGATAATACGCGTCGAGCATGGCTTAATGGGTAGCCTATGCTGGCTAAATGGGTAGCCTATGCTCAACCACTATTTTCTCTAAGCCAGACATCGCATGATGATCCAAGGAAAGCAGTCCTTGAATTCAAGAAGCAAGTTTACATACTATTTCCTTTGCTTTTCTGAAGGTAAAGCACTCATGTATGTGGGTATTGGGCTTTCTACTAAACACAAGTTGACCTCGAAGAGAGGGTCTTGAACTTCATCTCTCAAGTCCATTTTGTTTGGTGTTTCTCTCAAGTCAGACAACTCAAACTCTTTTTCTTGTAGCATTTGAACTTCGAAGCCATTTCCAGTGATAAATAGCTGCTCAGCCCATAGTTATTCCTCAACATGCAAAGCCACTAGCTTTGCAATGGTTAAGGAGATGGCCTTTTGGCCTTGACTAGGAAGACTTGGTTCCACTCATAAGGCATCCTGCATGCCTTAAAGGTCCCCCTCATCTAGAAGGGCTCTTATACCTCCCCACAAATCAGAGCCATTTGAATCCACCTCAGCCACATCAATCTCAGCTCCAATGAGTGGGCTATCCAGGATGGTTATCACGTCTTCACGCTGGGCATCTTGAGGAGGAGTCCTTCTTACTGTTAGTGGTCCCACACCGTCATCATAGACCTTTGCCTCAACGAAGTTGAAGCAAGCCATGAATGGCTTTTCATTTGCCATAACAATCTCATATTTGTCATGTTCCTAAGTGATCAACAACTGGTGAAGAGAAGATGGGATAAAGTAGTTGGCATGCAGCCAATCTCTCCCAAGCAACATATTGTAGCTTGAGATGATATCCACTTTAAAGAAAGTTGCCCGCTTACTCAAAGTGCCAACAGTTAATTCAATCGTGATGGCCCCTTCGAACTTGGTGGAGGCCCCAGAGAAGCCACAAATTGCTACATCAGAAGTAATTAACTCATCTTAAAATTTATTGATAACTCCCAATATGTAGAAAGGTAAGATGTTGATGGCTACGCGATTGTCCACTAAGACCCTATTCACCCAAATGCCATCAAATTTGGCCTTTATGTATATAGACTTAATGTGTTTGTTGGTTATAGTAGGCCTATCAAACACCATCTTCATCAAGTCAGGTATGTCATTACTTAACTCTGATGATGGAGACTTAATTTTAAAGGGCAAGGTGTCAGAAATACCTTTAGGGGCTTCTACTTTAGCCATGAGCTCCACCTAGGGAACTTCATCTGTTTCCATTACATCTGCTTCACGGCTATCCGGCACCTCAGTTGCCATGAACTCTAGAGGGAGAAGCAAAGCAGTCCTGATGTAAGCCTGCTCAGGGATCAATCCAAACTAGACGTGGATCCCTTAATCTACCTCCTCTGCTGGACTATTATTGATTTACATGTCTTGGTCTTAAGGTTGATCTTTGCATTCAACCTCAGGTGTTTTAGACTCCTCCATTAGCTTAGGGAAATCTTTCTCGTGGAAGTCATTCATAATATCAAACCATGTTAGTTGACACGGACCAGAGGTTCCACTAGGTTGACAATGAGGGGATTGTAATCCTCCTCATTATCAGACGTTCATCAAGCCCACAAATTCTTGGCAAGTGATCCCACCATGACTATTTCCCTTTCGAAGACAAGAGACTATCCCATCGCTCGAGCTTCTTATGTGGCTCATTCTTAGCCTTCGTGGCTATGGGTTTGCCTTCCCTTTTGGATCTTTGAGATCCATTGGTGGCACTCTTACCCTCATGGCTTGTATCCTCCTCAGTGGATCCTTGGCCAAACAAGAGCCAAGTTGAGCTTTCAATTACGCTGCACTCTTATGAAGCAGCTACTTCTTTGAGTCCAAGTAAGTTTAGAGGAACAAGCATTTTCTTGCTCAAGTTGGTTTTTCCTCCAAACATTACCAAAATGAACCCTTAAGGGTTGTTGTTCATGCTGTCATGGTCTCGAGGTGGTATCCACTTCAATCAGGTGGTGTTTCCACTAAGCCTTGGGGGAAGGATCTTCAGTTGACTCATAAACGAAGGACTTATCAAATGGCATCTTAACTTCCATGAGAGGACCCATGGGTGAGATGTAATCTGGAAGGAGCTTGAGTTTCCTCACTACCCCTTGTATCTTCCCACAACATTGATGACAACTTCATAGGAGACTCTTCATATCTTGAGATATCCCCTCCCAATCTATCAAACTCATAGTTTGTTTAAAAGTACAATCAATTCGCATAGCTAATTCTTCAGCCACTGGGAATGAAATGGCTAATTTGCTTTGGAGATTAATTAGCAGGTTCCTCAAGACCAAACATTTGTTGGTGTTATGAGATATGTGATATGCCAATGAAATATCTCGTCATCTAAAACATACCTGAGTGCCAAGACTCTCAATACCCCATCAAGAACCAACCTGTGAAACAGGCTTTTCATGACCCTTGCCTTCTAGATGTCGTTCAAGATTGTTGTTTTCCTATTACAACACATGCATTTAGTAGGAGCAAGGCTTTGATCATTCCAAGAAATAGTACCAATCACGTTAACTTGAACAGGACTTGGGAATGGATCTTTGTCCAGACTTATTTTCCCTTCTTCCGGGAAGTTAAGTTCCCTTGCCTCAAGGGAGTCCTAGACTACTGTGATAAATATTACATAGTTCTTGGTTGAGTGGGTGAATGAATCATGCCACTTATAGTACACCTTCCCTTTTAGTGAATTGGGATCAATTTTTTGTGTTTCCATCTAACCTTGAGTTTATTATTTCCCTCAAATATGTCAAATATAATTTTGGCTTTAGAGAGGTCAATTAAGTATTTTCTCAAGTCATGGGATTGGTTTGACTTCTTGGCTTCGATATTCTTTTCTACCAAAGGATTACAAACAATGAAAGGTCTGTTCACATACTTAGCAACATCAATTTCATAAGCAAGCTTTCCTCTTTCAAGACAGCCTAGTATCGAAAAGAAAATTGAAGCTTATCAAACCTTGATACATGTCCGAAATCTCTTCTCTACAAGCAACTGTTAAGAAAAGTGTCCTGAAAATCAAATTTTGGTCTGTAAATGATATTTTTATTAATGAATAAAATTGAAGTTCCAGTTGGATCCTTGTTGAATTTGTGTAAGCGAGCATATATACTGCATGTGATTTTTTTTTAAGTAACATCCATGAGATGGGCGCAATCCTCAGACTACAATTTACATATTTGTTCTAAGTGGTTTATGAGATTAACCCATCGATAGACTTGGAACAAATGATACGGATTGTTATTTGAAAAACCCATAGTTAAAGACAAGTTTGGACCACTTGTAAGCTAAGACTATAACGTGACACTTTAAATGAATTGTCTTGGTGGGATGGTGATTCAAAAATGTTTGGTTGGTGTGTTTAATTAGATTGATACACTGAGCTGGACCATGTGATTTGCTAGTTTTTAGACTACTATCGGAGTTGAGTGATTTATGTTGTAGTGTTTGAACGATGACTCTAAATCCTGAAAGTATTCCGGACTTTTGCATGGAACATTAGTTACTTTGGTGTTCTATAAGTAAGGTTTAGAAAAATGACTAAATTCCCACGTACACTAGGTAGCGGCATGAAGTGTGACGAGGATCAAGCATTAAAAATGGTATCTATAGTCTCTTATGAGATACAGATGTCCCCTTAGTTCATTCGCAGGTGTTTGAATGATTCAGAATATTTAGCCAAAGTGTTCCTGGTGTTTGACATTTGAAATTTATACTGCGAATATGTTCAAGTATAAATGAACTATTCGAAAAAGGGCGAGTCAGACCAATGGAAACTCTATGATGAAAATAATAGCAGTAGTTATAATTATTTTTTCTCATGGACGTCTAGGGGTGGGGTTGTTGTCATCTATACAGTCGATTTGAGAATTATCGAATAAATGATTTAAGTCTAGAGTACAGTGGGATTTATTTAGTGGAATTAAGTGCCATGAAATGGTAATTAAATTTTATCATGAGATAATAATTAATTTAACTCATTCGGAGCTAGATTTAAATTGTCTCCAATGTTCCTGCACAAGCCTTTGTATTTATTGCCATCAAAAAAATATTAAAGAATTACAATAACAACAACAACATACCCATTGTCTCAAGGACTCCTGCATAAGCGGGGTCTGGGAGGGGTGGATGTACGCCGCCTTATCCCTTCAGGGTGTAACCCTGTCGAGAGGCTATTTCCAAGGACCCCCAACCTTATGGGGTCGGCATCACTAGGACTTCTTAAGAGGTCACCCATCCTGGTTTTACTCTTGCCTAAGCATGCTTAACTTCAGAGTTCTAATGTGATTTGTTGCATTAGTGCCTAGAAAAATATTATAGAATTCATCAGATGAATAAATTTAATTTTGCAAAACATTATACATGAGATGAATAAAAATTAAAAAATAAAATAATTTTAAAAATTAAAAATTCATAAGATTGATTTTACATGTGGGAAACAAAAGAAGGGAAAATCGCACAAATAACATGGCAATCCGTGTCAATATGTTTGGACACATGTCGTGCATTGGGCAATCCTAGGGCTATCGGCAGGCTCGTGCGCGGGCCAATCGCGGCCCGCCACGTGGCACACTGTATGAGTAAATAAAGCATTTTTTTGCCTGAGCTAAAATGCGATGTTTTGGCTTGGTTTTATTATAAAACACTGCATTTTGCTTTATATATTTGTGTCCCTCATCAATTTCCTTTGATTTGTTTTCTCTGATATCCTACTATAAATAAAGGTGCCGATTTCATGGTTTGGAATTCAATCAACTTAAAATGTAATGTTTCTGAAAGTGTTGACTTTGGAGATCTAATTAGAGAGAAAATTTTCCGTTGATATGTTTCTTTCTACAGTTTAATACTTTTTGGAGCCCACTCTCCCGACATTTTGAGGTCATTGCATAGAAGGCAGCTAGGTCTCAGTTTTCTCAGCTCTCTCGGAGTTATTTATTATTCTGATTTTCTTATTTTGGAGCAAGTCTAGGTATTATTCTTTCTTTTTCTCTTAAGTTTTTCGCTTTTCTATTTATTTACAGTTGCTAGTTATAGTTCATTTAATTATTATGAATGTATTAAAGGCCTGTAGATTTAAATTAGACATTTAAATATATAGATTTAAAATTAAGAATTTTAAACCCTTTCGCAGCGTTAACTTTATTAAATTAAGGAAAATTTGTAAAATTCGTCCCAACAATTGGTATACATGAATAAGAAAGATTTTATTGAGAAGAAAAGATTATTTAAGGTAATGGTTTAAATTGTTTAAATCATTAATGAATTAATAGTTAATTCAAACATGTCAATGTAGATTAATTAAAGTGTCCATTCATATTGTTCGTATGATGAGATTGTACATTCTTAATCAAAATTTACAAAATCGATTAAATTGATCTAATGAGATTAGATTTAATTATTTTTTAATTACTTTAATTAAAAATAAAATAAAAATTTTAAAATAAAGTTAGTGATGACGTTAGTGATGATGTTGACGCTGACGTGGCGATGATGTGTTGCTGATGTGGCGATGGCATGTCGCTAACGTGGGGACGGCGTGTAGCTAATGTGGCAACAAAAAATTCTTTTGAGACTCGTCAGCACTGGTTTACATAATAATTAAAAATTAATTTGATTTTAAAATGAGATTCTGAAGTAGATTATGAGATAATCTAAGTTTTACGCCGATACTATTTTAAATAAAAAATTAATTAATTAATTTTATTAGTTAATTTAATTTTTGGAATGAGATTCTAAAGGAGATTATGAGCTAATCTAAATAGTAAGTGCAAGTTAATTAAAACCAATAGTTTATAAAAATCAAGAGGGTGCGAGGTTCAATTGTTGAAACTTCCCGGTTTCCATGACCAATCTAACAGTATAATAGATCAATAGACCTCCCCACTGAGGATGTCAATTTGCAAGTTACAGGGTTAGACATCTATTAGGATAAACTAATGTGAAAAGAAGCGATGCAACCACGCTGCTGTAGAATCTTATGTGTATTTGTATGGAGTCTTAGGTAATGGTTTACACTTGAGTAGTGTAACACATTAGCCTCCCCGAGGAGCTCTATTGTGTTATGTTAGAGACTAAAGCAAAGTGGTGAGTTAATCATGTTTAGCAAGAGTTACAAGAAAACATGCTAATTGAGGATAGTTCTCACCAAACTAATTTCTACGATCCCATTGTTTGGGAGTCAAGAGTAGTGTGTTTGGGTCATCATTACATGCATGATAGTACTTATACATGACTCATATTAGATATTTACACAAATCTTTGCATTTACAATATTTTGAAATGGATACGGCTGGTGAACTTTACTCTATTCTAATGCATAATGTACTCACTGGACCAAATTACTTTGCCTAAAAAAACAAGTTGGACTTAGTTATTACTCACAAGGGTCTTGAGTTTGTTCTCACTAAAGCTTGTCCACTAATGCCCACTGCTAATTACACAGCTACTGAAAAAGAGCATTACGAACGGTGGCACACGGCTAATGAGTGAGCCAAGTGCTATATATTGACCTCGGTGTCAGAAGTACTCAGGCATCATATGCTTGAGAAGCAAATGGCAGTTGAAATGATTGAACATTTAGGAGAAATGTTCGAGGAGCAATATAAAGCAGCAAGACAAGAACTCATAAAGAAGTTTCTCAACAAGAGGATGTTCAAAGGAATATAAGTTAAGGAACACATCATGAATTTGATGCCGTGTTTTTCTGAGCTGAAAATCCTCAAAGCTGAGTTTGAGAGTCAAACTAAGTAGGACATGGTCCTCAGTTCTTTGTCCAGCTCATTCACTCAATTCAGGCTAAATTTTTACATGAACGATAAAAACTATTCGCCACCTAAACTAATCAAAGAGCTGCAAGAAACAAAGGACATGATGTGGGGCATGAGGAGTGCCATGGATTGGGGATAAGTTACAGTTAGCAAGTCAAAGGAAAGTATTTCCTTTGCAAAGAATTGGGCCACTGGAAAAGGGACTGCACTAAGGATTGAACTCCACTTCCTATGAGACTGCTAAGCCATCTGGCGAAGGTATGTTCATATCTCACCTAGTTGAGTCATGCATAGTTGCGAGTCCACTAGGTTCCTGGTGTATGGATTCCGATTCAATTGACCATGTCTATAATATATTATAGGGGCTTAGGCTAACCAGAAGGTTGAATGGTGGAGAGATGTACCTGGCGATTGGAGATGGTATAAGCGTAGAGGTTTTAGGTGTGGTAGATGTTATCTTAGTATTTAGTGGCAAAGTTTTGATTTTATAGAATTATTTATTTGTACCTGTATAGCGTAGGAATTTAATTTATTTGTCTCCTTTAATGGATAATTCTTATTCAGTTTATTTTTATTGTGAACCTGTTATTACAAGAAATAAATTATTTATTTGCAAAGGTACATGGGTCGATGGCTTATTCACGTTATTTCATGATAAAAAATATGAATAGTTGTTTAAATGAATCAAACACAAGCTCATTTGTTTAATATCCTAAGAGAAAAGACCCTGAAAGGGATAATGCCTACTCATGGCACCAACATTTAGATCACATAAATTCGAACAGGATCCAAATACTGGTAAAAGATTGACTGATAGAACCTTGGACTTGAAGTTATTATCAGTCGGCGAATCCTACATAGAAGGAAAGATGACCAAATTTGTCTTTCAGAGTAAAGGCAAAAGGGTTGGTGACTTGCTTGAGCTGGTTCACAAAGATGTATGTAGAACAATGAACACTCAAGCAAGAGCTGGGTATGAGTACTTCATCACATTCACTGATTATTACTCAAGGTATGGATATGTTTACCTAATGAGACATAAGTTAGACTCGTTTGAAAAGTTCAAAGAGTTCAAAGCTGAAATTGAAAGACAATTAGGTAAACAAGTTAAGTTGCTTCGACCAGATTGAGGTGATGAATATCTTTTGGGTGAGATTTTGGATTTCCTAACTGCAAATGGGATAAGATCTCAGCTTTCTACTCCGGGTACACCGCAGCACAATGGTGTTGTAGAAATGAGGAATATGACATTGTTATAGATGATATGGTCCATGATGAGTCATGCTACTTTACCAATATCTTTTTGGGGTTATGCTTTAGAGACAACTGCATATCTTCTTAACTTAGCTCCATCTAAGTCAGTTTCTAAGATACCTGTGGAGTTATGGGCTAGGCGAAAACCTAGTTTAGGGTACCTTTATATTTGGGGGTGCCCAGCACATGTGTTGAAAAAGAATATTAACAAGCTGGAGTCAAGGACGAAGATGTTCATGTTTTTTGGTTATCCCAAGGAAACAAGGGGTGGTCTTTTTTACAATCCTTGTGATCGAAAGGTTTTTGTCAGTGCAATTGTGAAATATTTAGAGAACGATTTGGTAGTAGAATACATAAGTAAAAGCAAAGGAGTGTTAGAGGAATTAAAAAAAACAATTATTCTAAATCTGAACAGCTAAACATAATTTGGGACACATTGGATGCATTAGATGCAGCTACTAATAGGGTAGAGAATGTTCCAAGTACACGAGAGCCTACACGTCGAAGGAGGATTGTCAGGGCATCTGATAGGTTCATGGCGGGAGTCTTAATGGTTGACTGTGACATTGAATTTGATCCTCTCAGCTACAATGGGGCAATTAAGGACAAGGATGCTGTCCAGTGGGTCCTAGCAATGAAATCTGTGATAGGATCTATGTATTCCAATTAGGTTTGGGATCTTGTGGAGGAGTCTGTTGGAATTATGCCCCTTGGATGTAAATGGTCTACAAGAGGAAAAGAGGAGTTGACGGATAGGTAAAGACCTTCAAGACAAGGTTGACCACTAATGGTTTTACCCAAAAGGAAGGAATCGATTATGACCAGACTTTCTCACCAGTATCCTTGCTAAAGTTCATAAGGATACTCCCATCCATCGCAGCTTATTATGATTATGAGATTTGGCAAATGGATGTCAAAATGTCCTTTGTAAAAGGTCGTCTTGAAGAAGAAATCTATATGGTGCAACCAAACGGTTTCATTGGCAAAAATCAAGAGCATATGGTATTCGAACTGAATCCATACACAAACTAAAGCAAGCATCATGCTCATGGAATATTAGATTCAATGAAGTGATTAAGTCTTATGGGTTTGAGCACTTGGTCGATGAGCCATGCGTGTACAAACAACACAAAGAGAAAGTAGTGACTTTCTTAGTATATTGTATGTCAACGATATACAACTCATTGGGAATGATGTTTGAGTGTTAACAGCTGTGAAGATTTGGTTGCTAAGTCAGTTTAATAAGAAGGGCTTAGGAGAAGTCGACTATATTCTTGGGAATAAGCTTTTGCGAGATCATAAGAGTAGGATGTTGGGTCTTCCTCTAGCCACTTATATTAACAAGATTTTGTCAAGGTATCACATGAAGGACTCTAAGAAAGGGCTTATACCTTTCATGCATGGAGCCCCTTTTTCTTTAGAGCAGTGTCCTATGCCACCTCAGGAGAAGGAGTAGATGAGGAATGTTCCATATCCTTCGGCTGTGGGAAGCCTCATGCATGCCATGCTATGCACGAGACTAGATATCTGCTATGCTGCTGGTATGGCAAGTAGGTATTAGTTTAACCCGTGTCTAACGCACTGGGTGGCAGTGAGGCATATTCTCAAGTACTTGAGAATAACTACAGATTATGTGCCGATCCTTCCAAGTGACAAGCTAGTTCCAGTTGGCTCTACGGATTCAGGCTTCTTGGTAGTTAGAGATGCCAAACGTTCGACGTCTTGTTATCTCTTGACCCTTGGGGGAGGAGCCATTAATTGGAGGAGAGTCAAGCAGTCTTGTATTGCTGACTCCATCATGGAAGATGAATATGTTGCATCTTCAGAAGCTACAAAGGAGGCTTGTTGGCTCATAAAGTTCCATATAAATATGGGCAATAACCCTCTAGGTACTTTCACTAAGAAGACCTTTGAATAAAATATAGAAGGGTTGGGTATAAAGTGTATAGTAACTTGGATTTAAAACTAGTGGAAGATTATTAGGAACAATGTCCTGAAAATCCAAATTTTTCATCTAAATGTTATTTTCTCAATAAATAAAATTGAAGTTCCAGTCGTTTTCTTGTTAAATTTGTGTAAGCGAGCATATATATTGCATGTGATTTTCTTTTTAGTAACATCCATGAGATGTGTATAGTCCTTAGATTACAATTTACATATTTTTTCTAAGTGGTTTACGAGATTAACCCACAAATAGACTTGGAATAAATGATATAGATAGTTGTTTTGAAAACATGTAGTCAAAGACAAGTTTGGACCACTTGTATACTAAGACTATAATGTGACACTTTAGATGACTTGTCTGGGTCATGTGGATATTAGGTTGGTGTTCCTAATTAGATTCATATATTGAGTTGTACCATGGGAGTTGCTTGTTTCTAGACTATTGCTGGATATGAGTGATATATGTTGTACTATTTGAACGACGGCTCTAAGTCCTAAGAGTATTCTGGATTTGTGCATGGAACGTTAGTTATTTTGGTGTACTATAAGTAAGGTATAGAAAAATGAATTAATTCCACGTACATTGGGTAGCAGCGTGAAGCGTGACAAGGATCAAGTATTCAATTTGGAATGTACAATCTCTTATGAGATACAGATGTCACCTTAGTTAATTCACAACTGTTTGAATGATTCGGAATCTTTGGCCAAAGTGTTACGGGTGTTTGACATTTGGAATTTATACTACGAATATGTTCAAGTATAAATGAATTATTCGAAAAAGAGCGAGTCAGGAACTAATGGAAAAGATGTGAGAAAAATAATGGTAGTAGTTATAATTATTTTTTGTCATGTACATCTAGTGGAGGGGTTATTGTCATCAATACAGTCTATTTGGAAATCATTGAGTAAATGATTTGAGTCTAGAGTGCAGTAGGATTTATTTAGTGGAATTAAGTCCTATTAAATGGTAACTAAATTTTATCATGAGATAATAATTAATTTAACCTATTTGGAGTTAGATTTAAATTGTCCATGAGGTCCTTACACAAGCCTCTGTATTTATAGTAATTGGAAAAACATCGAAAAATTCATGAGATGAATTATTCATTCTTGAGAAGAGTAAATTTAATTTTTCCAAACATTATTCATGAGAAGAATAAAAATTGAAAATTATGAAATAAAATAATTTTTAATTAAAAATTCATAACATGAATTTTTACATGTGAGAAAAAAACCAAAACAAAAAAGGGAAAATCGCGTAAATAACCTAGCGATCCGCGTTATTGCATTTGGACCAACCATGGCACGTGGTATGAGTAAATACACCCGACTAAGCTGAAACGCGGCGTTTTGGCTTGGTTTTAATATAAAATGCTGCATTTTGCTTTATATTTTTGCATCCCACATTGATTTCTTTAGATTTTTTTTCGCTCCAGTATCCTACTATAAATTGGGGTACCAATTTAATGGTTTGGAATAAAATCAATTTAAAATTAAAGGTTTCTCAATGTGTTGACTCCGGAGATCTAATTAGAGAGAAAATTTTTTGTTGAAACTTTTCTTTCTATTGTTTAATATGTTTAAGAGCCCATTCTCCTAGTGTTTTGAGGTCATTGCGCAAAATGCAGCTGGATCTCGGTTTTCTCAGCTTTCTAGGAGTTATTTATTATTCTGGTTTTCCTATTCTGGAACAATTCTAGGCATTCTTCTTTCCTTCTCTCTTAAGTTTTTCGCTTTTCTATTTATTTATAGTTTTGTGCTAGTTATAGTTCATGTAATTATTGTAAATGTATCGGAGCATAGGCCTGTAGATTTAAATTAGAATTTAGATAAGTAGATTTAAAATTAGAAATTTTTAATCAACCTTAGGTTTAAACTTAAGAATTTTAAATCCTTTCACTACGTTAACTTTATTAAATTAAGAAAAAAAACAGCAACCATCACTCGCTTTAGACCCACCTTACTGACAATCGCATCACCAGCAACTCTGTCCTTTACCCTTCTCTATGCCCCATTCTAACTCACCGTAGACCCATCATAAGTGTTGGGGCTGCAGCCGGGGCCGAAATAGGTGAGCATCGGTGTAGAGGTTTGTCTAGGGTCGATGCTGATGAGCATAAGTATCTGGGTTTTGTATGGTGGTATTGTCGGCATAGAGCCAGCAAGCATGGGCTAGGGCTTTCAATTGGGTTTTTCTAAGGAGAGGAGGGAGGGAAGCGGTTGGTGTCATGCAGGGGAAGAGGGTGGGCGAGGGATTTTAGTTATACTTAGAAGTATGTGTTGGAAAAATAAGGTAAATGAGTGATCAAAATATAACTTTAATACAATCTAAAGTGAGCTCGAGATCAATTATTCGATCTCGAGAATTACAAACAAAAAGTAGAAACGATATAAAAAAAGAATGAAAGAATAGGCCGAGGAATTGTCGTGCCGTGGAGAATTTCACTGTCTTAAGTCGTTTATGCCCCTGGGACCCCCCACATGCACAATGGGACCATTGCGCTTCGACCCCTAAGGTTAACAGTATGCCCACCTTAGTAGCGTACTCTAAGGGGATGAACTGGAGCATGCCTCAAGTTGCTTAGTAATAGAAGAGAGAGGGAATTATAATTGAGGGAGCAAGAGGATAGTGAAGAAGATGAGTTTTTGTTTTCTGTAATTTCAACGTAATTCAGTGTATTAAACAGCTTACCAAAGGGTGGTATTTATAGATGGCATACTTGCACCATAAGGAAAAGATCACGGCCTAAAAACTCGACCTCAATATGAAAACTAATGGATATTGAGTAGCTAAGAATCCAGCTTCAATTATGGAAAGAATGGTTGCAGAAAGAGTGGGTGTTGAAACAGTCAAAACCGCACACTTATTCTTGAGCTTTTAGCCTCAAGCTCAAACTTGTAGAGGATGAAAGTACCTCGAGCTATTAGCCTCGAGGATCACTGGGAATGATAACCTGAGCCTTGATTTTCTTGCAAAGGTATCCTCTGAAGCATATGTCCTTATGCCAAAAGAACAACAACCTCCTCTTCAATGCCATTTAAGTTGCCGAAAGCGAGTCTTAACCTTTTCCTCTTTGGATTTTATCCCAAAGTCATATTCCACTTCTAATGTGTCCTAATTTTCAAACCAAGCTACCCCACCCCCTTTCTCATAAAAAATTACCTCCCCCTTATAAATGATGGGAGTTAGTGGTTGGCTAACCTTTCTACCGCTGGACCAAGGAGCATCCGCACGATTCCAAAGGCTGGGTGGCCTTGAGTCAACTCCCTACTCAGTCCTTGGCTACAGAGGCCAACAGCTAAGAAGCCTTATGGCTTATGAGGGCGTTAAAGGAAGACCCAAAGTTTGCACCATTCATTGCAAAGGAACTTGAGGCACTTGAAAGGGTCCTTATTAATGTTTCTCAAGAGGTTCCTCCACTACTATAGTAGAAGCATCAATGCCCAGTCCACCATCAGGAATCTTAGTCGTTCTGTAGGCCTTCGAGGCTTACATCATTTGTTTGAAGAGCTTCAAGCAACCAAGGAGACTCAAAGCTAACAATCCCAAGCAATCAAGACTACTGAAGATCAAGTCTCGCTATTGGAATAGCAACTATTGACTTTCAATTCTCAAGAAGCAACACTCGAATCAAAACTCCAGGGTTCAGGAGCTAGAGTGGGCCATAATAGAGGCTCAAGCAGAATGACAAGTGCTCCAAGTAGAAGTAATTTCAGTTGATAATGAACTTACCCAAGCTACCATCCAACTAGAACCCATTGAGAAGTCACTTGCTAGAATTAGGACTTTCCTTTTTTTAGGATTGTAATGGGAATATTGAGTTGCGTAAGTTGCATTTTGTCAAAACTCCATGCACCCCGTTACTTTGTTCAATGAAAATACATGTTAATATTTGCCGTCATGTCTCTCAAATACAAGGTTCTTTATTCTGTTTTATTTTATTACAAGGATCGCTACTTAGATCCCCAAGGCACTAATACTAAAATTGAGCCCACAATTCAGGAAATCTAAATATAAAAACTTCTTTGCTAGAATCCTAAATTGAACGTAAAAATTTTATAAGAACCTTATGTTATGACCCTCGGATGGGTCTTTCCATCTAAATCTTAAAGTGAGTAAGTGTTACCCCGAAATACTTCAACGATCCTGAATGGGCCTTCCCAATTTGGGGATCTTTGCCAAAGACACAGTATTTTGGGCCAATAGGTAATACCACATTCCAAAATAAGTCCCCCAATTAAAGAATCTTGGTTTGACCTTTTCACTATAAGCTTTGGCTACTCTTGTTTTTTGCTTCTTAAGATTGCGTAGAGCATCAGGCCTATGTTAATCTAAGTGAGTTAGTTCATTCATTATGGCGTGCTTATACTCATGTTCAGTAAATTTCCCTTGATGAGCTAGCCTTATGAATTGAATTACCACATCATAAATAGCTCAGCATCATGGCCATAAGTTATATGGAAGGGCGTTACCCCAGTAGCATCTCTTTTGGACGTCCTATAGGCCCAAAGAGCATCATGTAGCAACTCATGCCACCTTTTGGGATTGTCCTCAATCATTTTCTCAATGTTGGCCTTGAGAATCTTATTAGTTAATTCTACCTAGCCATTTGCAAGTGCACAATAAGGAGTTTAGTTTAGGATCTCAATATTAAAGCTCTTAGAAATCTCCTTAATTCTAGACCCATTGAATACCTTAGCTCCGTCCACAATTATGGTCTCTGAGATACCAAACCTACACCGGATACACTCCTTGATGAAGTCAATCATATCTTGTTGAGTGATATTCCTATATGGCATGGTCTCAACCCATTTTGTCAAATAATCCATGGACACAAGAATATATGAGTGTTGCTTGCTAGAAGGAGGATTAATCTCCCTTATAATATCCATTCCCCATCCTTAAAAGAAGAGAATATGAGTGTTGCTTTCTATTTTTCTTGCATTTCAGATGTAAGGACCCTGGGTTATGCCCACGGCTCTAGCATGCTCTACATCTCTAGGAAAACTTGATGCAATCATTCATCATTAATGGCCAATCATAGCCATGACATCTAATTAACCAATGCATCTTGTTTGCAGCTAAATGTGATCGACAAATCTCTTCATGTGATCTAATCATGACTAACATGGCTTCATTTAGGTCTTGCAACTTGAAAAGCACTCCACTAGCATATTTTTTGTATAATTCCTTAGATTCATCATCTAGGCGACACATGTGAGCTTTTATTTTCGCTTCTCTATCTTTGGTGAACTCATGGGGTTTCCTAAAGCACTCCAGTAGAAAATTTCTCCAATTCTTATTCTGTTCAGTGATGGTTTGATTTACCTCAAGGTAGTGAAAGGGAACCTTTAGAACCACCTTACTCTCAGAGATAAAGGACTCAGTGAGCTCAAGGTCAGGATCTAATACCTTTGTCTTGATAACCATGGATTCCTCACACCAAGTCTTTGCTAGTTTACAATAAGAGGCTAATTATGCCAAACCGTTCTGGTTCCTCATGCTTGAGAGCATTGGCTCTCTAACTTCTGACCACTGGAGAATGGTTTGAGATTATATTTTGATAATCTATGATGGGGTTAAAGATAATTATGTCTTGTATAGAGTCTCCCAATGTGGTCGCCAAAAGGATTGTTTGCTCCTTTTGTTTGCTTAGTGTGTGTGGTCGCCGTAAGTACAAAATTAAGCAAAAGTGCAAAATGGGATTTGCATCAATGTGGGAGTGATCCTGAATTTCCAACCACACGGGTTTGACTTTAACTAATTACCTTTTAAAGAAAGGGTTGGTACTTTTGGTGAATCTGACTTCGATTTGCAATATAACTACGGATTCTACTCTTGCTCTAATTAAGGAGACTTTTATATATTTTTTGTGGATATTTTGGGTTTAATAATTGGAAAAAAAAAAACTGAAAGGATATGGACCCGACTTGAGTGGTAGTTAGGGTGACAAAGCTAAGCCCATAGACACTTTTCCTCAAACACTTAAAAGTTGGGAACTGGGGTGGACAAACTCAAGAGCTCAGCAATCCACTTTCAAGTCCAACTCAATCAGATTTTTTTAGGTCTGGCACCCTTGACAAGTAATAACTCAAATAAATTAGAGTTTGACAAGATTTAGATGACGCAAACAATACTTGGGTTACTGGATGAGGATCAACGTAATCAAGGTCAATCCTTAGCCGTCAAAGCCCTAAAGCAAGAACGCAAACCTAAGTGCACCTCACTTATCATGCAGTGACATGGTTGTTAAAAAAAATGCGATCAAGGTCAAGCCTTGGCCATCAAAACATTGAACCAATGCCTCAATTCTTAGCTTGTCAATTCTTGGGAACAAATTAAAATGAAGAGTTCATACTTGAAACTTGAGAGTTTGTATTGCCTTGAATGAAAGCAAGTACAGAGTGAGCTAATCTATGTTAAACTAGGCTAAGTCCCACTACTCCTTGGTAAAAAGCACAAATGTTATATGAAGAAGTTTGTATGATGGTGCTAGACACTTTACAACTATATTAGTGCCTCTTATTTGTAGAAAAAGTAAGTAATCTCTTTATCCTATAATCCTGGCATATTCTTTCCACATTTTCCTCATTGTTCCTTTAGCTAATAGAATGGGCACTCATTGTGCCATGAAATCATGTGCTCGAGTGTCCTTCTAGAAGCCCTATGTCCATGTAATTTGTTGGAATCCCATCTAGATGCCCACTTTCATTTGGATATATGAGAGGCCCATGCTCCTTGATATGCACTTCAAATAATTGCCTCGAGCTTCAAAACCATCCATCTCGTAGCCTTCTGGGAAGTCCCTTAAGCTCGAGCAATTTTAACCCCCATCAATCGTCTTGAGAGGTTGACACCCCTTAAGGGATTTAACATTTTAAGTAACTGGGTTTGCGATGCCATTACCTTTGAATTCAACGGGCCTAACATCCTTCGAGGATGGCCCCACGTGACAAACAAGTGATCTTTAGTCTTCAAACGTCATCATCCCAACTCTCTCAAGTTTGGGGTGTAAACATCGACCCTTGAAACTAGGGGCCAAAGCCATGCTTACCCTTGTCATGCAAGGGTTGCTATCTTGAGGCCTAAGCAAATACTCATGGCTAATAGGCAAGAGAAGGTACCCCTTATTAGGGACAAATGTCCTCCTTCTAGGCCTGCTATAGTGTATAAGACTGGGGCTATTTGAATGCATCACATCCCCAGGATTATTCCTTGGAAGTAGACCAATTCAGGGTTACACAACATCCATAGAACATGGGGGTACCCCTAGGCATGCCGCACATCCAAGGTTCCATTGGTCCTTACGTGATGCCCAATGTGCAGTTTAGCCCTCTAGACGGAGGGTATAATTCTACTTTTGTAGGCCAACACGCATTTCATTACTTGATGGTCATGGGAGACTAAGGGTATCTTGCTCATCCTCCTATGGATGCTCATCCCATTGGGGAGCAATGGCAAGTGCATAACCAAGCACTCAACCTAGCCCCTCTAAGACCAATTGGTAGTGTTCGTTGTGCAAGTGTATGGGCCAGGCATTCGTAGGGTCAACAAACCCTTTTATAGTCAGTCGTACCTTGATTCACTACTAGAAAACAATGTTTTAGAAATGGAAAATTAGTAACAGAAAAGATCCATTTCAAATTAGTAACAAATAATTAACTAATTAGTTACCGATTAGTAACATGAAAACTTGAAATGATTTTGTCACAAATTTGTAACGGTGTTTTGTAACGTAAAAATAAATCCTTAGAAAATTTATTTTGTAACAAAATTGGAACATATAAAATTCGTTATAAAGTTTAAATTAGTCAAGGAAAACAACCTGTTATGAATCCATTATATATTGTAACGGATTTATATCGAAGCAACTCTAGTTTGTAACAGATAAAATTCTCTTGCAAATTTGTTACAAGTTGCTACAAATAAAGTTCTCTTACAAATCCATTACAACTTGTGACAAATATGTAAAGGTCTCCTCCGTTACAAAATTCATATTTGTAAGGGAGAATTTCTCTTAGAAATTTGTTATAAATGGTGACAACTTTGTAAGGATTATTTTACAAGTACAACTTTGAAATTTCTAACGGAGGACATTCCTTACAAATACGTCACAATTTGTAACGAATTTGTAAGGCTTTGTAATTCTGTTACAAATAGTAATAGATTTGTAGGAGATTATTTTCCGTTACAACTTTGAAATTTGTAATGGATATGTTCTCTTACAAATCCACTACAGTTTGTAATGGATTTTTGAAGGTTTATAATTTCATACAAATAGTAACTATTTTTGTAACAGATCTTTCCGATTACAAATGAAATTTTGTGATGATCATCATATTTGGTTACATTTAGACCTATTTGAGACGGCATATTGTCTTTTGTTACACGATATATTAAATTAGGATATCATGATAGCCTAAGGTACATATTTTCGAAGAGTATCCAAGACTCAATATAACATCTTATATAATCTATCTTTGGCCAGACACTGTATCCAAGATTATGAAAAAATTACAACATAACCTAAAATAAGTTCATCCATAATATCAATTAAAATCATGAAAACTTCTTTTAACATGAAAACTCATCGACATACCCTACCATGGCGAGAGCCTCTCCTTGAGGTACTGGGTTGTTGCCGTATGAAACTCTGTAGCATGAATTTCCCATACAAATTAGTATGTACATAAATTAGCTTGTGGTAGTGATGGCCCTTAATATAATTTAGTACGTACTACAAAAGACAAATCATAATGTCTTTAAAATACATATTTGATTGGGATCGCTTTCGCAATTGACCATATTTGAGAGTATATATACAAGGCTAACATAACTTGAAACTAATTCCAAAATATCTAAAAATTGAATTCATCACACATTTAAGAACTTCTTTACTCACAATTGAAATTGTGGGGTGACAGGAAGAGTCTCAAGTCAAGATAAATAAGTTGATCAGATTTCTTATGAAAATAAGACTTTTAAAAGACCAACTTATATTTTTGGGAAATTATCACTTAGGTATTAGGGTTTGAGCACTTATTCACCTAGGTATCCTAACATTAAAATGTATAGAATAAAGTATCTTGAGATTTGACTAATTATTGTTGAAATCTAAAGTAGAACATGATTATAATCATCATTGTCAATGTTCTTGACAAAGATTTGGCAAATTAGGATATAAAGTTCACATAATTATGATGTAAATTACCTATGTATTGCCTAAATCATGTGTCATTTCATCATTTTTGGATATATACTTAATGGAATCATATTTCACTCTAATTTTCTGACAAAAATTTGTCAAAATTGATTGATAATATTTTAAAACTTTACATTAGCCAAGCAATAGAAGTTTTAAACCCTAAAGTATCTCATTGTAGTTTTAAATCTCAAGGTACCTAAATGATAAATGATCAAACCTCATGGTACTCAAGTGATAATTTTCCTTTTTTTTTAAAAAAAACTTTAAAATAACATTAAAAATAGAACGCAATATTCATAATGAATTCATTATAATTAAAATAAGGGGTTACTTACGTGAGAAGTCCTTGAACTTTACTCATTGTGTTAATTAGTTCGTGTATTTTAAATTATGTCTATTTAGTCAATATAAAATTTACGTTATATCAATTTAGTGTCAAAGTACAATTGATATTAAGTTGGTGGTAAAAATTTTAATAATTTGGTGACAAGTGAATTTAAATTGAGTCATGTGCATATTAAATGGTCAAATCATTATAAACTATGTGATTAATTTAACTTCAATTTTTAGCATAGACCAAATTAATATAATGAGAATTATATAGGGACCGCACTAACATAATTAAAAACGAAATAATTAAATAATAATATGTACAACAACAACAACCAACCCAGTTAAAAAAGAATTATATAGGGTATTAGTATGTACAACAACAACAAGAAACCCAGTGCCTCAAGGACTCCCGCAAAAGCGGGGTCCTGGGGGGGGGGGGTTGATGTACGCATCCTTCCACCTTCAGGGTATGAAGCTGAAGAGAGGCTGTTTCCGAGAACCCCCAACCTAAGAGTTATGCTATCTTCATGTCATGGTGACCTGTGAGCGATAAGGTATCAAAGCAAAAGAGTAAGCCACAGCATAAAATGAGCAATACAAAACATAATGCCCTAGAGGAAAATCAAGGCAAAACCTTTCATACCAGGCAGGTAGTAAAAGCAGATAGGCAGATAGGAGACAGTAGATAGTAGACAGTAGACAGATAGGCGTATAGGTAGATAGGTGAAGCTTAATAGGCCTATAAGCCTATGAACCCAATTATAGCAGAATAAGCGACGGTGTGAGGCCACTACAATCTGCTACCCCCTATGCTAGTCCTACCTCAAGTACTAACTCTATCTAGCTCTATCTAAGGCCATCGCCTACCGTAGGTTTAGGTTGGTGAGGTCCTGTCGTAACGACTGCGGTCGTCCCTTCTTTGGCCTGCTTCATCCTCTTCTTCCTAGCATGGTACCGAGCTGATCGCATTTCCTGACTGGAGCAGTGGTTAGTCTTCTGTTAGCATGCTTGAACCACTTCAGACACAACTTCTTCATTTTATAATCTATCTTCTATCTAGGCCACTCCCCACTATGCGCCTTACCACATCCTTGATGGGCGCCCTTGGAACCATAAGTCCATATGCCCAAATTATGTGCTGGGTATACCGTAGAGTCATGGCACTAGATCGAGCTTACCAGTGGTTAGATGCTCCTACCCTGCTACATTGGATACGCCTATCCTAGTCCTCCACAAAGCTCTGTCTAGAGCCATCTCATCATTTAAGTTGAGATAGGTAAGGTCCCGTCAAATTGTCTCCATCCAGCTCTTCTTTGGCCATCCTCTCCCTCTCTTCCCATCTGTTATGTGGAGTTGTTCACATCTCCTAACAGGGGCAGTGGTGGGTCTCCTTCTAACATGCCCGAACCATCGTAGGCATTGCTCCCTCAACTTATCTTCTATTGGGGCGACACCTAGTTTACTTCTAATGACCTCATTTCGAATCCTGTCCCTCCTTGTGTGTCCGCACATCCACTTTAGCATTCTCATCTCCGTCACCCTCATCTTTTGAGTTTGGTGGCACTTTACATGCCAACACTCTGCCCTATAAGACATAGCTGGCCTCACTACCGTCTTATAGTATTTACCTTTTAATTTTAGCTGGAATTTCTTATCACACAGTATCGCGGCTGCCCTTCTCCATTTGTGCCATCCCCCTTTAATCTTGTTGTTGACATCTGCGTCCGCTTAGCCATCATTCTGCACCATTGAACCCAAGTATTTAAAGCATGCTTTTCTGAGGTATGTGCTCTGATCCAATCCGTACAACTTCTGCGCTTGGCGTGCTAGTGGTGTTGAACTTAAGTTCCATATATTCCGTCTTAGATCTACTAAGCCTTAGACCTTTCGATTCTAGGGCCGACCTCCAAAGTTCTAGTTTTTCATTCACCTCCGTTCTAGACTCACCCACTAGGACTATGTCATTTGCGAAGAGCATGCACCAAGGTACATCCCCTTGGATGTGTCTAGTGAGCTCGTCCATCACCAAAATGAACAGAAAGGGACACAGGGTATTAGTATGTAATTTACCCAAATATTTAGCTCCAATTTTATTTTCCCTCCCAAACATCAATCTCTCTTTTCACTTTCCCTCTAACGCACAACACCCATCTCCCTCACAACCTTTTCTCTCTCTCTCTCTTCTTTGACAACCCTCTTCTATCTCTTTCACACCCATCTCCCATAACCCACGACACCCACCGGAAGTGGCTTCCAGCCACCACATCCTCCACCTCGTCAACCTCTGCTCCGGTCGGCTGCCATCGGTCGTCATCCACTGCATTGGTGAGGTTCAAAAGCTCTTTTATTTCTCTTATTTTTTTTCCCTTAAATATAGATACAGTTTTCTGTATTAGTTAGATCTAATTTTTCATATCTCAAAAAAGGTAGATCTAGTTTGTTTTCCTCACTATGCACTCTCTCACCACATAACGCCACTTCGCCACCGCCTTTTATACACCTTAGATTTAATTTATTGTACATACATCCAAAATCTAGAGAAATTATGACTTAGTTATTCCAATGTTTAAGCAATTTAAGTCTGTGGTATGGCATTTGGTGTATGGCTTCATTAATAGAGATTTGGTGGATTGGTGATGCTTAGGAGGCCCTCCATTTTTTTTTTCTTTTTTGATTCTTTGTTTGTTTTGAAGAGATAAGGGAGATGGGGTGGTAGTATGTATCGAAGGGAGGCTGGTCTATTAAGATGGTAGCTGCTAATGTATATAAAATATATATATATATATTTTGTAGAAATTATCACCTAAGTATATAGAGATTTGACCATTTATGATCTAGGTAACCTGACATGTTAATATGTGTTTAGGGAATTGTGCGAAAATAAACAATTCTTCCGGTATGCAATCGAATCAAATACCACGACAAATCGAGAAATTAAATGAACTAAAAGACAAAAGAAATAATGACACAATGATTTACGTGGAAGCCCCTTTATAATCGAAAGGGGAGAAAACCACGGGCGAAGATTGGAACGTTTATTATTGAATCAAAAGAAGAATTACAATATATCTCTCTCACACTCAATTTTATTAGCGGCGCCGCTAGGGAAACAACCTCACGTATGAATTGGATTTCTTGTGACGTAATTACATCCGTATTTATAGAGCTGGGAAAATGCACTTCCAGATCGATCGGGGGGTCCAGATCGATCGGCTCGCTCACTGCAGGCATCCTTGTTTTACGTAACTTTCCCGATCGATCGGCCTCCTCACAGCTCCTCTCCTTAAAATACCAAGTAATTTTGAGACATTTTCCTAACAAATTTCCACCTGGGCTCAAAATTAACATCAACAAAAAAACAACTCCACCTTTTCCACAAACGCCCCCTCAACCGGGGCTAACACACATCAAACTGAAAGACCCACCAAATTCCAGCAAAGCTCGAATTTGCTCCCGGGTAGAACTTTAGTAAACATGTCAGTTGGATTGTCCTCTGTCCCAATCTACTTCAACTCCACCTTTCGCTCGTCAATCGGATCTCTAATGAAGTAATGCTTCACATCTATATGCTTCGTTATGTAATGAAGTAATGGTGGACTGACTATCACAGTAAACTCTAATTGTGCCCTACTCGATACTGATTTCACTTATCAAACCTCTCAACCAGACAGCTTCTTTGAATGCTTCTGTGACTGCCATATATTCGGCCTCGGTAGTCGACTATGCTGTAACAGGCTGTAAACACGCTCTCCAACTGATAGCTGTGTCACCTAAACAAAACACATACCCTGATGTGGACTTCCTCCTATCGAGGTCTCCACCTTAATCAGAATCTACATACCCAACCAAACAACACTTACTCTTCCCATATTCCAAACAAATATCAGAAGTTCCACAAAGATACCTGAGAATCCACTTCACATCATGCCAATGCTCTTTACCTGGATTCGCCATGTATCTACTAACTCTGCTCACTGCAAAAGCAATATCTGGACGTGTGCAAACCACTGCATAAATAATACTGCCCAATGCACTAGAATAGGGAATCTGAGACATGTACCTGACATCCTCCTCAGTTTGAGGCGAATCTAATGCTGAGAGTCTGAAGTGAGCTGCTAAGGGCGTGCTAACTGGATTAGCATCCTTCATATGAAACCTGTCTAACACATTCTCAACATACTTCTCCTGAGACATATATAATTTTTCGGCTTTTCGGTCTCTACGAATCTCCATGCCTAAGATGTTCTTAGCTGCTCCAAGATCTTTCATCTCAAACTCACTCTTCAACATAGATTTCAAGTCATCAACATCTTTTATGTCTTGTGCTACAATCAACATATCATCAACGAACAAAAGCAAATAAACAAAGCCTGAATCAGTCTTTCTGAAGTACACACAACTGTCGTACTTACTCCTGATGTACCCATGACCTATCATGAACTGATCAAATCTCATATACCATTGCCAAAGAGATTGCTTCAAACTATATAAAGGCTTTTTAAGCCAACACACATAATCTTTCTTTCCTTCTATGACAAAATCCTCGATCTGATGCATATAGATACTCTCTTCTAGTTCACCATGCAAAAATACAGTCTTTACATCTAACTGCTCAAGCTCTATGTCATGCATAGCAACAAAAGACATAAGTGCACGAATTGAAGTATGTCTAACTACATGTGAAAATATATCATGAAAGTCAACTCCCTGTACCTAACTGTAGCCTTTAGCTACCAAACGTGTCTTGTATCTTGCATCTTCAACTCCAGGAATGCCTCTTTTCTTTTGAAGACCCATTTGCAACAAATCAATCTTTTCCCTGTCTCAGGCTTCACCAGTTCCCAAGTCTGATTCTTATGAAGAGACTGCATCTCCTCATTTATAGCAATGAGCCACTTCTCAGCATCTGATCTCAATACAGCCTCTGAATATGAAGTCGGCTCACTGTCATCTAAAGACTCCGCAGTAGTAAGGGCTCCCCTGTCTACTTTTCAAGCAGAATTTTCCATTTCTTGAAGACATCATACCTTTCATTTTTCTCCTTTAGAAAATAGACCCAAACTTTATGTGAGTAATCATCAACAAACGTTAGAAGATACCTGGACCCACCTTTAGAAGTCACCCTGGAAGGTCCCCATAGATCAGAATGTATGCAATCTAATGTTCCCTTTGTCTGATGCACTGCTGACTTGAAGCTGACTCTCTTCTGCTTCCCATACACATAGTGCTCACAGAATTCCATCAGTCCTATTAACTGGCTACAAAGTAGTCCCCTCTTACTCAGCTCAGACAACGCCTTATCACCAATGTGACCCATTATCATGTGCCATAGTCCTGTGATCTCTACATCTGTCATAGCAGATGTGGAAACAGCAACTGAACCTGTCACGGTAGAACCTGCATTCTCATACAAAGTTCCAACCCTATTTCCTTTCATCACAACTAAAGCAACCTTACTGACCCGCATGACTCCACCTTCAGCAATGTACTTGTACCCACTAGACTCAAGAGTACCGAGAGAAATCAAGTTCTTCTTTAACTCCGGGACATGAGTGCATCACTTAAGGTTCTAATAGCCCCATCAAACATTCTCACACGGACTGTCCCAATCCCCACTGCCTTACAAGTAGCATCGTTACCCTTCCAGACAACTCCACCCAGTATAGACTTATATGTGGAAACAAGTCTCTATTTGGAGTAACGTGATATGAACAACCCGAATCCATGACCCACTTATCCTTGGACCTGGACTGAGAATCAACAACTAATAGAAACTTTCTATCACTATCATCCTCTACAACACTAGCCTCAGTGGACTTGTCTTTGCCCTAGTCACCCCTTTTACCCTCTTTCAATTTATTTTTATACTTGTAACAATCTTTCTTTATGTGCCCTTTCTTGTGACAATAATGGCATGACAGGTTCTTATGTCTAGATTTGGACCTAGACTTTTTTCCCACCATTGGATCCCTTATGCTCTGGTCTACTTCTCTCATGCAAACCACTACCTGAGTCATTCACCGAGTCAGATAACTCCCTATCTACCCGTTCTTTACTCACAAGGTTTCTTTTCTCCTCATCAACCGTAATGGTCGGCCTAACCCCGGATATCATGCTTTCTACGAAGCCCTTATACGAATTAGAGAGCGAACACAGCAATAACATAGCTTGATCCTCGTCCTTAGGGACATCACCCAATTCCTTTAATTCTTGTATAATAGAGGTAAACTTGCTAAGATGGTTTTTAAGAGATGTACCTTCTGTCATATGGAAAGTGAACAACTGACGTTTCACTGCGAGTTTGTTGGAGACTGACTTGTGGCAAAACTTGTTGAGTAATTTCTCCCATAACTCCTTTGCGGTTTCCATCTCCAAGACCTTTGACAGAACATCATCATCCAAATACATCTGTATTGCCGTGAGAGCCTTATCATCATCTTCCAATTCTCTTGGTATGCAATCGAACCAAATACCACGACAAATCGAGAAATTAAATGGACTAAAAGAGAAAAGAAATGACACAATGAATTACATGGAAACCCCTTTACAATGAAAGATTGGAGCTTTTATTATTGAATCAAAAGAAGAATTACAATATATCTCTCTCACACTCAATTTTATTGGCGGCGCCGCTAGGAAAACAACCTCACATATGAATTAAATTTCTCATGACGTAAACTCTACGTCCGTATTTATAGAGCTGGGAAAACGCGCTTCTCGATCGATCGGTACTTCACCGATCGATCGGCTCGCTCACTGCAGGCGTCCTTCTTTTACGTAACTTTCCCGATTGATCAGCCTCCTCACGGCTCCTCTCCTTAAAATACCAAGTAATTTTGAGACATTTTCCTAATAGGAATCTTGAGTTTTAAATTGTTATTCACTTAGGTATTGCGAAGCTTTAAAATTTTATCAATCGGATATCTTTCTGTCAAAATTCGATTGCTTTAGTTGGAAATTGGTAAAATTGGACATGATTCTAACAATAATTAGTATTTCATCAGAATTTGATAATATTTTGTTAACAAAGGCAAAAATTAAACATGCTTGGAGTAATATTTAGGTAGTTTATATCAACATTTCAAAAATATTTCATGGCAATTCGTTGAATTTTTGACGAAAACATGGGCATAAATTTTATATATTATGGTAATCATGTATTATATCAATAAATTTTTATACAATTGGTTAGATATTGATAATATAGTTTGGATAAATTTGTGTCGTCGTTGTTAATAGAGAAAGTTGAAAACATCAATCATTTGGAACTACTAGTGGCATGAAGCCTACATCTCACTCTACCTTTTCAAAATGATAGAGTTATTGCTCAAATTGGTCCATTACAGTAGATTCAATGTCAGAGTTAGGTGGTTTTAGTTGATCCATCTAATTAGTTCAATCTCAAATTACAATTGATTAAATTTATCAATACCCATTTTGGTCACAGTTGTAAAGTCAATTTTATTAACCAAATTAAGTACATGTACTTGCATTATAATGGGCATAACAAAAAGCTTATAGTAATCTAGTCTCAATCTTAGTGCAGTGTCAAATTGTTTACCCAACTATTTCAAGATACTAAACAATATGGCTTATTTTTAATTTTTTTTATCGCCTATATCTAATTTTAATATATCATAATTTTTGTTTTGGAGAAAATGACAACTAATCGATCTTGGATGTTCCATTGGTTGAGCAATAGATATATCAGCTTTGAATTTCTAGAGGTGTTGAATAACTTTTCTCAGCTTTGCTTATTCTCAATTGAACATTGCTACTGAAGATGGAATAGTTCAGTGTCCAAGCAAAATATGTAAAAAAGAAAATTTGAGAGTCGTGACACTATTCACTATCATCTATTGGATAAAGGATTTAAGGATGATTACATTGCAAGGACAACAGATGGTCAAATAATTAGTTCATCTAATGTCGTTCCGATATCATCATATCAAAATGAGAACTCGTGTATTCCGACGGACAATGTTAACTCATACAATGCGATGGTACTGGATGCGGTTGGACCTCAATATGGTTTTTATAGACAATCTTTGAATTATGATATGTCCAATGAAGAGCGCCGACATGTTGAAGAAAATGCTAATTCCAATGCTGCAAAAGTGTTTGCATTACTTGCAATGCTGATAAACATTTGTAGGAAGGGTGCTCTGAGCAGACAATATTGTCAGTTGTTTCTCCATTGTTAAATTGCAAGTTAGAGTTTGTGTTATAATAGGATTTGTTCAATTATTAAAAGTGTGCTACCATCAGAGGAACATTTGGCAAAAATTGTTTGTGAGATGAAAAAAAAAAATGATTACTTGTCTTGGTATTGGGAATGAGAAGATCAATGCATGTATAAACAGTTGCATGATTTACTATAAAGAATATTGATATTTGCAATCATGTGTTGTGTGGGTCACCCTCGTTGTATGACAAAGAATGTTGCTGTAAAACGGCCAAAGTTAATTCCTTATAAATCTTCCTTTTATGCTAAGGTTATAGAGGCTTTTCATGTCTCCTCACACTGCCCCACATATGAGGTGGCATGCTGAAAATCAAGTTGAGGATGGTGTGATGGCACATCCTGCTCAATCCAAAGCTTGGCAACACTTTGGTCATAGGCTTCCATAGTTTGCCTCTGACGTTATGAATGTACGCCTTGGGCTTTATACAGATGGATCTAATCCATTTAATCAAGGAGACCTTATTCTTGTTGGCCAGTTATTGGAGTGCCCTGCCATGGATGTGCATAAAATTATCGTATATGTTTCCGTCTTTGGCAATTCCAGGCAATAAGATCCGAGCTTCGGTATCGATGTTTTTCTGACACCTCTTATAGACAAGTTGAAAATGTTGTGGGATGATGGGCCTCTTACTTATGATGTGTTCACAAAGCAAAATTTTACGATCACAGCTGTGCTCATATGGACCATAAGTGACTTTCCTTGTTATGGAATGCTATCTGGGTGGAGCACGGCAAGAAGGTTGGGATTTCCATATTGTATTGATCTTTCAAAGGCGTTTCGCATGCAGTTCATCAATAAAGCATGCTATTTTTATTGTCATCATTTTTTCTTGCCCAAAGATCATCCATACAGGAAGTAAAAACATGCTTTCACAAATAATAGACTTCAGAGGGATCCCCCACCGCCATTACTATCAGGTGAACAAATGTTTTCCATAGTTAACTCTCCTCATGATGTCAGTTTTGGGATAAATCGCACTGAAATACAATGAAAAGGAGAAACACACACCCAAGCCTTGGTGAAGAGGAGCATATTTTGGGAATTAACATATTGGCCTACAAATTTGATTTGTCATAACCTAGATGTGATACCTATCAAGAGAAATATTTTCTGACATCTTTTACACGGTTATGGTTATGAAGAATAATTGAAAGATATTGTCAAAGGTCATACTAAAATAGAACTAATTTGTCATCGCCCATATCTAAATTTAGTATACACTAACGGTAAAGTTTACAAAAGCACGCGCCACTTATATGTTGAACAAGGATCAGATACGTGATATATGTGAATGGGTTAAATCATTAAGATTTTAGACTATTATGCACCCAATATTGGAAGATGTGTGAATGTTTGGGATTGCACAATCAAGGTTATGAGAAGTCATGACTGTCATGTGTTTATGCGGAGATTGCTCCGTTGTTGCATTCAAATATTTATTGCCCAATCTAAGCTTAGCCACTTTCTTAGGGATCTTTGTGCCATTGTCTTACATGTTGATGACATGATAATGTTTCAACAAAATATTGTCGAGATAATATGTAAACTAGAAAAAAATTTTCCCCGAGCGGCTTGATGGAGCATCTACCTTTTAACTTGGCATATAAGGCTAAAGTGGTTAGGCCTATTTACTACCGATGAATGTATGTATTTGAAAGGTTTATCAAAACCTTGAAAAGAAAAGTGAAGAACAAGGCATCAGTCGAGGGTTCCATAGTTGAGGCTTATTTAATTGAAGAAATCTTCAAATTCACATCTCACTATTTTGAGTCAAGTTTACCAAACACAACATAACTGAGTTCCATGTGAGGATGATAGTGGGGAAGTCACTTCAGATGGATGATTATCTATATTCAATGTCCCTGGAAGAGCAATGGGTCCATCTAATGATCATAGATGGTTGGATGATGATCATTATAGGAAGGCTCGTCTATATTTTGAGTCAAGTATACCAAACACAACATAACTGAGTTCCACGTGATGATGATAGTGGGGAAGTCACTTCAGATGGACGATTATCTATATTCAATGTCCCTGGAAAAGCAATGGGTCCATCTAATGATCAGAGATGGTTGGATGATGATGATTATAGCAAGGCCCATCTATATGTGCTCTTAAATTGTCAAGAGGTTGCCCCTATGGTGAAGTGAGTTACTATTATCATGGTTTTCATCAATCAAAAGGGTTCTATATGTATTTATTATGATATGATTGTTTGAAAAAAAATTGTAGCATATAAGATGAAATGAGGCAAGGGGACCACAATACTACTGATGATAAACTTGTAAGAAGAAGAGAAATGGAATTTCTTTCATGGTTCATGAGTTATGTAAGAATCGAACAAAATTATTAATTTTAATTTTATACATATTAACTTAAAAAAAAAGCATTATAATATCTATTTTCATATGCTTTTGAGGTTTCTTGAGGTTTCGTTATTATTGATCCTCGTTTGAGTGAACTTGCACATGGTCCTTCAAACATGCCAAACATTATGATGGTTACATCATCAACGGGTACAAGTTTGACAAATTCCAATACGGCCAAACAAAGTCAACAATGAATAGTAGAATATGTGTCAAAGGGAGTTACAATAGTGACTAAGAAAATGATTATTATGGTATGTTAGTTGAAATATTGGACTTGGAATATTTTAATGGAAAAATTGTATAATTTTAGAGTAATTGGTATGACACACTACGTGGTGTAAGAGTGCATACTTGACATGGCCTTGTTGAAATTTGACATAAGTCCATACTGCACTGCAATGATCCCTTTATAATGGCTTAGCGAGCTCAACAAGTATACTTTATATGATATCCTTGCAAAAAATGCAAGCCGCGTGATTGGTGGACTGTGTGCATAGCCAAAGCAAGAGATATTTATGACATTCATTTTTATTGTTCCAACGAAGAACATGAAAATTTTTATCAAGAGGATGACACTCGAATCCTACTCCTATAATAATTTGTTTTATAATTACATGGAATTTTGATGATAGTCATGATATCATTCAAGAGATGGCATGGATTCTATCATTGAGCACTTCTTCATTAAAAACCAAAAGCTTGCGGCCTCTTCACTTATTTAAGCCCGTGCACAAGCCAAAAAGAGGGGATGGATGACATGAGAGCAACTCCTGTTTTTTTTTTTTTTTGTGATAAGTCCTTCTATTTGGGATTCCGTATGTGATGAGTGGGAAAAGGATGAATGGAAAAATAAAATCTGAGGAAAAAAGAGGCTCAGATGCAAATGGGACTAATAAGAAGCATACAGGGGTATCTATTATGTTCTCAGCACATGAAAGAAAATTGGTATATATGTATATATATATAATTTTTTGTATAAATATAATATGTTGCTCAACTTTTAAATTTATTTGTTTTGTAGGAGAAGGAAAAAGATTGTCCAGTAACTCAGTTAAACGTATTTTGGCACGCACACATACCCAAAAAAGGAGATAAAGCTGGAGAGTTCGTAGATGAAAAATCACGTTTAGTCTCGGTAAGTTATATGAAATGAATTTTAATCTCTATGATATTTAATTAATTAAATAAATTAAATAAAATAAAATTTATCTTAAATAGGAAAAATATCAACAGGAGTTAGAGTGGAAATATGGAGCAAGTTCCTCACAACCAATCCTAGACATTGATGCTTGGACAACATCAACTGGGACTCCAACTAAAAACTGTATCTACGGTCTTACTCAAAATAAAAGAGATTCGCAATTGTCACCATCATCCTGTTCATCTACCAAACGTACTCTATGGACATCTTCACAAGAATCCATGCAACAACAGTTGGATACTTTGTAAGACACCATAAAATTAATGGGGCATAAATTAAGCGAGTTGTATAACAAAAGCATTGCGCCATCAAGTTCCTCTCCTAACCCGTCTCCAAATGGGCCTCCTCAACCCCCTTTTCGACACTAGTTTCACTTGTATTTTGATGAGAAACTTTTAATATGATGTTTTGGACATAGCAATAAGTTTGATGATACTGGAATTATGCTCAGTTTGAAAATTATTGATGTTGGATTAGTACTTATCTTTTGTAATGAATTACACTTATTTTGAAGATCATTAATGGTTGATTGTTCATTGTTGATGTTGCAAATTGTTTTATTGTGGGCCATCTTTTCTGCTATTTGTAATGAATTTGCAATGGACAATTACCTTATAATTTGTATGGATTGAAATGGTTTTATTCACTACAATTTGCTACGGATTTGTAATAGCATATTTTCTTTGTTCCAATTTTTAATAGATTTGCAACTACATCCCCCCTTAAAATTTGAAAGAGATATACTACATATTTTTCCCTTTTAAATTGTAACAAATGGTTCCATTCCAATTTGAAAAATATTTGCAATGCAGCGCTCCCTACAATTTGTTTGGGATCGATAACGGATTTGCAAAAAGAATTTCAATACATTGAAGTTACAAACTCTAACAGTTTTGCAACAAATGTTTCCATTACAAATTATAATGAATTCTTCCTGTTGCAAATCCATTACAATTTGTTACCGAACCATTCTTTGCATATCAGTTACAAATTGTAACGGTTTTGCAACAAATATTTCCATTACAAATTATAATGAATTCTTCTCATTGCAAATCCATTACAATTTATAACC
Organism: Simmondsia chinensis; assembly: GCA_018398585.1. Taxonomy (NCBI): domain Eukaryota; kingdom Viridiplantae; phylum Streptophyta; class Magnoliopsida; order Caryophyllales; family Simmondsiaceae; genus Simmondsia; species Simmondsia chinensis. Next base: position 19,715,184 of record JAGTTD010000002.1, read on the forward strand.
AAACCATTCATTACAAATCTATCACAAGTTGTAATGAATACCTATTTGTAACAACAAATTTTCATTGCAAAGCTGTTACAAAGATTTAGTGACGGGAGATTTTGAAACGGATTTGGTTTGTAGCAGATTTGAAACATATAAGAAATGATTTTTTCCGTTTCTAAATATACGTTTTCTAGTAATGATTATATTGACAAGGACTACATGTTCCCTAGAGAGTATAAGATACCTGAGTTTTATCGCTTGTTAGAGGAAGGAAACATATTAGCTCTCAAGCACTTGCCGAGGTTCTATTGCCAATGTAGAGAGGCAGTTGATAATCTTTACCTGGAATTGAGATTGTTCCCTAGTTGTTTGCCAAGGACTATCTTTAAGTGGTATATAAGCCTATCACCTAACTCTATCTATAATTAGGATGATATGGCCAAACAATTTTAGATCCAATTTCTAGGAATGGAATTAGGCACCTCTATGTCAAACTTGGCTTGAATGAGACAAAAGCTAGAAGAATCCACAGAGGATTATACTAATCGATTCAAGAGAGACAGGTAGATATGCATAGTGGCTCTCCCTGAACTTGAATATGCCAATCTGGCATTAAATGGCTTGGATATTGAGTACAAAAAGAAATTTTAAAGGTCAAAGTTCACTAGTCTTCTCCAACTAGCGGACTGTGCAACTAGATATGAGGCTATCTTGAAAGAGGAAAGCCTCAAGAAGAACCATGTGTGTGGAACTTACATGCAAGAGGTGATGCATGAGGAGGAGATCCCTTCTTATGAAATTGACTTTGTTAAGTACGCCAAGAGACCTCTTGTGATCTGTAATTTTTCTGTCGAAAATGATGTCAAGGCTTGATCATCTAATCATTTGTTAGGATTTAAAAAAATATACATTTGACCTATTAAGAGCTGATTTAATATTTGATTTGCACGAGGAAAATAATAAACTAAAATTCAAACAGAAACATAAGAAGCTTGATCCTAATTCCTTAAGATGGAAGGTTTACTATAGTGGCATGATTCCTTCACTCACTCAACAAAGAACTGCCTCATCTTTAGGAATGTAATCCAGGATGCCATTGAGGCAAGGGAACTCGTTTCCCCTGAAGAAGGGCAAGTGGGTGTTGATAAAAACCAATTCCTAAACCCTGTACAATTAACTGTGATAGAGGCAATCAAACCCCGAGATGTTTGCAGTCCTCAAACGAACACAAAACTTCCCTATAAGATGAATGCAAATAAAGAAAGGTAGGTTATAGCCAATGCTTTGTTTGAAAGGTGGCTAAAGTAGGGAGCACTCAGGTTCCCAAAGAGTTCTGTTGAACAGGGGAGTGAATTCTACAAGTGGCACATTGCGATGGATAACCCAACTTGTGATTATGCCACATTCAAAAGGTTTCAAAAAACGCAATTGGAGAAAGGAACCATCCTTCTCTTAAAGGAAGAAGGATTATACTTGGGTATATAACAAACATTAGAAAAGGATCTTTGCCACTAAGAAGGAGGTAACTAAGAGGCTCTTGGAGCTTTGTTCTCTCTATGGGATGTGGACATAGGCTCGTGAATGAGATGAGAAACTAGAGTGCAAAAAAGACACCAATAGTCTTAAAGAAAGTCCCATTTTTCAAGCGAACTAGGGACTCTTTCCTAGAAGCAAATATAATTTTGAGACTAGGACACCCGAAAAGGAACCTGAAATACTATCTAATTGGAGTTGATCCACAACCAGTAGGACAACAACACTCGGGTGGAGTGGATCCACAACCAGTAGGACAACAACCCTCAGGTTCCTGCTTTGAGAGAAATTAAGGGAGTGGAGAACTCTGTTTTTCAATGTTTGAATATGTGTTAATCAACCTACCATTGGGCTGTATTTATATATGAAAAGCTTACTCATTAAGGGAAAATTAATGACCTAAAATCTAGCTCCAATATGGAGGAGCAAAGAATCCGGCTTCTGTTATGGAAAGAATGGTTATGAAAAGTGTGGACGTTAAAATACGTATCTTGAGCTCGAGCTTGTAGCCTCGAGCTCGGCGTAATAAGTAGTATCTCGAGCTAGCATTCTATAGGTCAGCAAGGGATGGCAACTCAAGCACTACCCAAAGATAAGAACTCACCTCAATTTTGTTTTCGATAATTTAAATAAATACGATGGTCGTAAAAACAAAAGTTCAATTTTGAAAACGTCAACACCACACCAAACCATAGCTCGATGCGCTGGCCGGCCAAGCGAGGCGAAATTGGGTGCGTGCACATGTTGTCCACTAGGCCCACATAAATTTATGAAGGACAAGGATGAGGGGGGATATGTCATGATCCAAGATCAAACTTGGGTCATGACCTAGGGATAATAGAATATGAGATGAGAAAGAAGTGAAAAGAGATGAGAAATAGAGAGAGAGTTTAGATGAGAGAGAGAATTCTAGTGTTTTAAGTCATCTATAATGCTTATTACAATCCTAGGCCACTACTTATACTAAGCTTAATCCAATGGCGGATAAGTAAGATACATTGCACCAAGACACCTGATGCTTTATTTGGTGTATGCTTAGCAAGTGCACTAAGTCATATCAAGTAATAAAGAGTGAGTAGAGTATCGTTCCCACGAAGATTGTTATTGAATGAGTGCTGAAATTAGTAGTTTTAGCGTTCTTTGTATGACCGAAATTTAAAGTTATTGATATGAAACAAAACAAAATAAAAATGAACAACAGTGGTTACTAATTTTATAAAAAGGGTGTGCTAATTTTTAGAAGATTTTAATGATTTAATAAGATCCAAGTCATCCGATTTCACCTAGTTGCATTAATACGCCTTTCTATTCTCGATATTCAAGTCATCATTATATGTTGATGGTCGAAAATCCTAATTCACCAAATATTCTCACTTGAGCAACATTTAGCATGCTCTTTTATATACTAACTCATCAATCTCTTGCATGAATTTAAATAAGAAAAGAGTTTTGAAGATCCATGGTTTTCACTTAAGACAACACAAATCGCGTTAATCTCTCTCGAGCATTCGCTCAATTTGTGTGATTTATCACCTTAGCAATCATCATAAATCTCCTCTTGGACTCATTATGAATCATTATTGGCTTTAAATGGTGATCAAGCATTCCAAACTCATGAAGAACAATGGCAAATACTTCAACAACGCAATAACAAAATATTGAATTCATTGAATTAGAAGAGAGCGTATATTACAAATTACTCTACATTGTAGCCTTCGAAAAATAAATTAGTTCATGGTAAACATAATATAATACAAAACTAAGACAAAATTCATAAACTTAAGGAAGAAAATGATAGAAAAGAACTAAAAAATAAGAAATCACAAACCAAACTTCTTCTTTCTCCTCCTCCTTCCCTGCGAGTTTCTACCTATATTCCTACATTGTATTCTATTTTTTTCTGGATGAATTGATGATAAAACACCTCCCAAGCATCCATATCTAAAGTATTTGAGGTTGGGATTACTTAAAATAATAAATATTGCAAGCTTTAATCTCCTTGCACCACACTTCTCCTTTTCCCGCCTAGTTCAGTAGCTTCCTATTTAAGGTGATTTTTTTTCAATTTTTTTGTTGCTTTGAACCACCCAAAATCTACTTTAACATAAATTTGAATTTGTTCATGAAGTGTACAAGAAGTTCTTTCATGTTATTTGTCCAATTTTCAAGTTGAAATGAATTATGCAAGTTCTTGGTGTTCTTGTTGTAGCCATGTATTTTGATGTGTTTTGCCCAACTTTTGCTATTGTTTGATTTATCTTGTATTCACTTACTGATTTTGATGATAAAACCTTGTTTGATTTAGCATAAAAAAAGTGTTTCAGCAAAGAAATGGCAATAGAAGTGAAAAAGAGTAAAAGTGAACAATACATATAAAAGCTTGAGGTAAAATAGCTAGAAAATGAACTAAAATGACATGAATAATTATATACTAAATTATACTTATCAAAATACTCCCAAACTTAAATCTTGCTCATCCTCGAGCAAGACTAAACATTAAAGGGAAGGATCTCATGCTTTTTAAGAGTTTATTACAATTTAAAGCAAGACTACTTCCAATAGAAAAGCATGACCAAGTCTCAATGTTTTAAGGTTCTAAAGGTAAAACAATCTTTCCAAGAAAAAACCCATCAATCACCTAGGCAACCGAATTCAAAAGTTGGCTAAGCATATTTAGTTTATCTGTTCTTTCTAATCTCGAGACATTCAAACCGAATAGAAGACAAAAATCATGCCTCATAACAAGACTTCTCAAGTATGCCCAAGGCTAAAATTATTCACAAAATTTTCCCTTCATTTCTTTCCTTTTTTTTAAACGTGCTAAGTTCCTTGTTAGCTTTTAAAGTACCCCTTGTAGCGAGCTTTCAATGTGGCAGCTCCTGTTCCTGTTGGCCCAGTGTACCAGGTGATGAAATACCCTTATGGATCTACTTGCTCGAGGTACCAAGGCACGAAACTATCACACCCTATCACATATCCAAATGATAGACGTTTTTAACAGGAGAGTGGTGCGTAGTGATTCTCTCGCTCTATTTTTATTATATTGTTTTTTTTCATATTTTTTTTTTACTTAGACTTAGGCATAACTCTTCAAAATCTATTATGCAAATGATAATCTTAATGCAATCTATTGAAATTTGAGCATCTTTTTATTAGAAAGAAAGGTAGAACAGCTATGTTAACTAGTGAATTCAAATACCACAATTTTATCAAGATATTGCCTTAGATTAGATCGTGTTTTGTAATTAGAAACTAAAAATAGTTGATTATCAGGTTATTCAAGTCTAATTAAAGCAAACAAGCTAAAAAGAGTAGAAATATTCCTAAAAAGCATGATGATAAGATCTCCAAATTTTAATTTTTTTTTTATGGTTTTAAATTGGTTCAAAATTTGGAAGAAAAATTTAGGAGGCTACTGATTTAACATATATAAATTTTTTTTTTGGCCGACACTATCTACATCCCTATACAGAGGCTCCAAACTTTGGGAGGTACTAAAGCCGACTCTTAAAGATAAAATAGGATTGATAAGAAAAAATAAAAATTTGAAAAATTTTGTTCCAAATTTTAAAAAATGTCTCTCTCACCCCCAAACTAAAATTTAACATTGTCTTCAATGTTAAAAGAAATAAAGAGAACGCAACTGTAGATGAGAGATAGTTCCCAGGTTTGAGGATGGTGAACGTTGTCATCAGGTCACCCCCGAACTTGTTTGAAAAGCCTGTTTGAACAAAATATATGAGAAACTAATAACAATGGAAGGAAAATAAAATAAATGAAGTAAGGATAAGAACACTTGGGTAGCCTCCCAAGAAGCACTTAAGTTATAGTCGTTAGCTTGACTTTTAGATGTTGATCTATCCCCGTGTCTTGACGGAGAATCGAGTTTCCTCTATCCACCCTCAATGACCATTTTCTTTCGTGAACCTTCTCTAATGATGGAATTCCTAAGCTTAATGTGCCACAACTTGAATTTTCTTTTTAGACTTTTCTGCATTTTTTCATTGAGGCATCCATGGTTTCGAAAACCTCTGACCATGTTAGACAAGCTCGGCATTTTATTTCGATAAATGGTGGTGGATCAGTAAACATAGGTTCGGTCATTGGTGCAGATGAGTCCATCATGGGGGTTATGTCACAATGAGGTGTATTTTCTATTGTGTTCTCATCCCTCAATATTATGGCGTTAGTTTGCTTCCCCTAGATCGGTGACGGTATTGCTAGGTATGGAATCTTTAGACATCTTTGAATGTTCCTCTAATGTAATCCCTACTTGAGGTTCCAGATTTTGGACGGAGGCATCTTGGTTTTTTAAGTTAGCCACGGTTTCTATGAACCCCCTAAATGTCTTTTCTAAGACATATTTCTTTTCTTGAGATGGACAAGTGGGTGACCAACGTGCTTCGTGATGGTTCCAAGAAAAGTTAGAAGGGTTCATCCATCCTTGACTATAGGTGCTAGAGTAGGGGTTGTACTGGGGTTGGTTATAATTATACGTGTAGTTGTCTTGTTCAAAACCCGATGAGGAAAAGCTTTTACCTATTCGGCATTCTATAACAACATGGTCACCTGTACAAAATTCACACCTAGAAGTACATGCAGCTTTAACACTTATGTTATCAAGTTGTTTCTCAATTATTGAGAGTTGATCAGATAACGACGAGAATGCATTAATTTCACGAATGCTCAATTGTCTTTTCGGAATAGCATGATATTGAGGTCTCATATAGTTTTTGCAAGCCATCGCTTTTAGCTCTTTTTTTTTTAACAAAATACCAAAAAATAAACTTAAAAGTTAGAGGAAAGAAAAAATTAATGAGAATATAACACAAATTTTAACAAAAACCAAAATTTAGGCGGGGGTGATGGTATATGAATTTTACAAAAGACGTTAAAAGAAAGGGGGGGGGGGGGGGGGGATGTTAGTAGTACTAAGGTTTTGAAAAACTTAAAGATAACAGAATTACCTTTTAAAAACATATCTAGGTGAATTAAAAAGCTAAAATAAAGTTCAAACTAATTAGAAACAATCTAAAGTAAAAGTTAAGAAAAATGAAATTTGAAGGACCGGGGGGGGGGGGGGGGGGGGGGGGGTTAGTAATACTAATGTTTTGAAAAACTTTAAAATAACAATTTTAACTTTTAAAACCTTAACAAAGTGAACTTAAAAGCAAAATAAATATGAAATAAGGACAAAATAAAAGAAAAACAACAAAATAACAAAAAACTAACAAAACTTAACAAAACATAATTTAGGGGGGTGTGCGCTATATGGATTTTACAAAAAAAATAGCTTTACAATCAAGCAAATTAAATGAAATAAAAGATTCTTATTAAAATGTAAGAAAAATTTACAAGTTTTTGCAAAAGAACTTCAAATTAATACTATAACCGGATAGTATTAATATCTCTCAAATAAGGACAATCCTCTACGACGGTGCCAAAAACTTAATGCTTTACTTGGTGTATGCTTAGCTGGTGCACTAAGTCGTATCAAGTAATAAAGAGGGAGTTGAGCATCGTTCTCACATGGATTGTTATTGAATGAGTACTGAAATTAGTAGTTTTAATGTTATTTGAAAGACCGAAATTTAAAGTTTTTGATATGAAACAAAACAAACTAAAAAAGAACAACAATGGTTATAGATCTTATAAAAGGGTGTGCTAATTTTTAGAAGATTTTAATGATTTCATAAGATCCAAGGCATCCGATTCCACCTAGTTGCATCAATACGCATTTCTATTATCGATATTCAAGTCGGTATTACGTGTTGATGGTTGAAAACCCTAATTTATCAAAAATTCTCTCTTGAGAAACATTTAGAATGCTCTTTTACATATTAACTCACAAATCGCGTTAATCTCGCTTGAGCATTCGCTCAATTTGTGGTCTTTATCACCTTAATAATCAACATAAATTTCCTCTCAGACTCATTATGAATCATTATAGGCTTTAAATAGAGATCAGGAATTCAAAACTCATGATGAACATTGATAAATACTTCAATAACGTAATAACAAAACATTGAATACGTTGAATTAGAAGAGAGCATATATTAAAACTTAGGCTACATTGTAGCCTTGGAAAAACAAAATTAGTTCATGGTAAAAATAATATAACACAAACCAAACTTTTTGCTCCTTTGAACCAAACTTTGTATTACGTTTATTTTTTGGATGAACTGATGAAAAAACATATCCCAAGCATCCCTATTTATAGTGTTTAAGGTTGGGATTACTTAAAATAAAAAATATTGCTAGCTTTAATCTCATTGCACCACACTTCTGCTTGTGCCGCCCAGTTCTGCAGCTAGCTGTTCAAGTTGATTTTTTTCAATTTTTTGCTCCTTTGAACCACCCAAAATCCACTTTAACATAAATTTGAACATGTTCATGAAGTGTGCAAGAAATTCTTTCACGTTATTTGTCCAATTTTCAAGTTGAAATGAATTGTACAAGTTCTTGTTGTTCTTGATGTAGCCATGTATTTTGATGTGTTTTGCCCAACTTTTTGTTATTGTTTGATATATCTTGCATTCACTTGTTGATTTTGATGATAAAACCTAGCAAGATTTAGCACAAAATTAGTGTTTCTGCAAAGTAATGGAAATAGAAGCGAAATAGAGTAAAAGTGAGCAATAGACATAAAAACTTGAGATAAAATGGTTAGAAAATGAACTATAACGACATGAATAATTATATATTAAATTAGACTTATCCAAATACGCTCAAACTCAAATCTTGATCATCCTCGAGCAAGTCTAAACATTAAAGGGTAGGATCCCATGATTTTTAAGAGTTTATCACAATTTAAAGCAAGACTACTTCTAATAGAAAAGAATGGCCGAGACTCAAAGTTTTAAGGTTCTAAAGGTAAAACAATCTTTCCAAGAAAAAACCCATCAATCATCTAGGTAACCGAATTCAAAAGTTTGCTAAGCATATTAAGTTTATCCGTTCTTTCTAATTTTAGGACATTGAAACTAAATAGAAGATAAAAGTCATGCCACTCGTAACAAGACTTCTCAAGTATGCCCAAGACAAAAATAATTCACCAAATTTTCTCTTATTTTCTTTCCATATATATATTTTTTAAGGTGTTTAGTTCCTTGTCAGCTTTCAAAGTACCCCTTGTAGCAAGCTTTCAATGTGGTAGCTCCCGTTCAGGTTGGCCCAGGGCACTAGGTGTTGTAACATCCCTATGCATGTACTTGCTCCAGGTACCAAGGCACGAAACCATCACACAATAGTACATATCCAAATGATAGACATTTTTAATAGGATAGTGGTGCCTAGTGATTCTCTCCCCCTATTTTTATTATATTGTTTTTGTTTTCATATTTTTCTTTTACTTTGACTTAGGCATAACTCTTCAAAATCTATTAACCAAATGGTAATATTAGCGCAATATATTCAAATTTGAGAATCGTTTTATCAGAAAGAAAGGTAAAACGGCCATGCTAACTGGCGAACTCAAATACCATGATTTTATCAAGATAGTGCCTTAGATTAGATCGTGTTTTTCAATTAGAACACAAAAATAATTGATTATCAGGTTATTCAAGCAAAAAAGAGTAGAAAAATTGCCTAAAAAGCATGATGATAAGATCTCTAAAATTTTTTTGTATGGTTGTAAGTTGATTCAAAATTTAGAAGAAAAATTTAAAAGATTACTGATTTAACCTATAGAAAATCCTTTTTTTTTTTTTTGCTGACACTATCTGCATCTCCCTACAGAGGCTCCAATCTTTGGGAGGCACTAAAGCTACCTCTAAAAGATAAATAGGACAAATAAGAAAAAAACAAAAATTTGAAAAATTTTGTTCACAATTTTAAAAAATGTCTCTCCCAACCCCAACTAAAATTTAACATTGTCTTCAATGTTAAAAGAAATAAAAAGAATGCAACTGTATGTGAGAGACACTTCCCAGGTTTTAGGATGGTGAACGTTGTCATCAGGGCACTCCCAAACTTGTTTCAAAAGCCAAATTAGAAAAAATATATAAGAAACTAATAAAAATGGGAGGAAAATAAAATAAATGAAGGACAAGAACACTTGGGTTGCCTCCCAAGAAGCGCTAAATTTATTTTCGTTAGCTCGACTTTTTGATGATGGTCTATCCCGTGTCTTAAAGGAGAATAGAGTTTCCGCTATCCACCCTCAAAGGCCATTTTCTTTCGTGGATCTTCTTTGTACCCTTCTTTGCACGACCACCTCCACCTTCTCTAATGATGGGTTTCCTGAGCTTTATGTGCCATAGCTTGAAAATTTTTTTTTTTAAACCTTTTTTTCATTTTTTTCACCGAGGCATCCATGGTTCCGAAAACCTCTAACAATGTTAGACAAGTTCGATATTCTATTTCGATAACTGGTGGTGGTTGGTCAGTCAAGACAGGTTTGGTCATTGGTAGAGATGAGTCGATCATGGGGTTTATATCGCATTGAGGTGCTTCTTCTAATGTGTTCTCATCCCTCAATGTTATGGTGTTAGTTTGCTTCCCCTAGGTTAGTGACGGTATTGCTAGGTGTGGAATCTTTAGACCTCTTAGAAAGTTCCTCTATTGTAGTCCCTACTTGAGATTCTAGATTTTTGATGGAGGCGTCTTGGATTTTTAAGTTAGCCATAGTTTCTATGAACTCCCTAAATGTCATTTCTAAGTCATATTTCTTTTCTTGAGATGGACAAGTGGGTGACCAAGGTGCTTCGTGATGGTTCCAAGAAAAGTTAGAAGGGTTCATCCATCCTTGACTATAGGTGCTAGAGTAGGGGTTGTACTGGGGTTGGTTATAATTTGACCTGTAGTTATCTTGTTGAAAACCCCATGAGGAAAAACTATTACCCATTTGGCATTCTATACCAGCATGGTTACCTACATAAGATTCACATCTAGGAGTAAGAACAACTTTAACACTTATATTATCCAGTTGTTTTTGAATTGGTGAGAGTTAAGCAGATAACAACGAGAATGCATTAATTTCACGAACGCTCAATTGTCTTCTGGGTATAGCATGACATTGAGGTCTCATATAGTTGATGCAAGCCATCACTTTTAGCTCTCTGTTTTTTTTTAAACAAAACACAAAAAGAAGAGAAATTGTTGCAGAGGTGGGGACTCAAAGTTGGACACAAGTTGCTAGGGACTGTTTTACCGCTATAGCGGCTACAAGTGGGGAAGACCTGAAGAGATTAAGATGAGAGAAGAAGTGAAAGGAGATGAGAGATTTAGAGAGAGAATTAAATGATAGAGAGAAAAGATATCAAAAGATATTTTGAATTTGATTGAATCAGGATTACACATGAAATATAGCTACTTAGACCCAATCTAGATACATTAGACCAAGACCAATCTAACCAACTTACTCAAACCAGCATCTGCCACAATTGGCTCAATCAAGCTCACCTAGACCAGCAATTGACTTAACTAACCACATTTGGACTTTGGAACCAAAAGCTTTTAAGACCTCAATAGAAGAATTACAACAAAACATAGCATTCTACTTAACAGAAGCTAACGACAAGCATGAAATATGGTTCATAAGAGCAGTCCTCAATAGAAGAATCAAGATACATCCGTGGTTAACAGCCTTGAGAAAGCAGACCAAGGGATCTAGATATAATTCGGGATGCTCCCTTGAAAAGGTTGATCTTAAAACTGCCTTACTCCTTCCCTTGGAGTTCGTGGCAGCCGATGCTCAAGAAGGTCTCGAGGGGATATGATAGTATCAGATGAAGAGCCTCAAGTGGAGCACATAGCTAAAGTGGCAGCCGCTAAAGTTACACTCAACTCTTTGTCTTTTAAGGTTAGTGCTACAACATCCAAAATGCCTGATGACACACCTAACATAATGAAGAATATTTGATGGACCCAACACTGCCAATAAACACACCAAACCCCTATACATCAAGGGAAAATTTGATGGCATTCTTGTGAACAAGGTCTTAGTGGCTAATGGCGCAACCATCGATGTATTGCCTTCATAGATGTTAGGGTTATTGGTAAGTCTCGAGAAGACTAAATCACTTCAGATGTGCCAATCTATGGCTTTTCTAAAGTTACTACCAAATCTAAAGGAGTCATCCCGCTTGATTATTGTTGGCAGCTTAAGTAAGCTGACAGCCTTCTTTATGGTGGAACCTACCCCGAGCTATAATGCTTTGCTCATCAGGGATTGGCTACATGCCAATTATTGCAGTCCATCTTCACTTCACTAGTTACTAATATTTTGGGACCATGACAAATATGAGGTTATAATGGAAGATAACATGCCATTCATGGCTTGCTCTAACTGCACTGAAGCTAAGGTTAGTCAAGCAGATGTGAAGTCTGAAGTCTCTGACTTTTGGGGATGCATGAGGGCCTTTCTTGACAAAGGAGACTTCCAAGGCACTCCAAAAATGTGATGCGGAGGCACCAAGACCTCAAAGAAATGGCCTAAGAGGCCATTTCTTCAACACTATAAGGCTCGTGGTCGGGTACACTAGGGTTCAACGTTGGACTGAGCAGCCATTCAATGGTTTTTAAGTCTATATAGCACAAGAAAAGGGGCTAGAGCTCTCTTATTTAAGAGCAGCACTAGCCGAAATGGAGGATCTAAGGGCTGAAGTCCAAGAACCCCTTCTCTATATTTAATTTGGGTTTAGCACAAGACCCGAGACCTACTTATTTGAGCACTTTGCCTGCTGAGGAGCAGAAAGAGCAGTACCTAACTTTCCTTCACGAATTCAAGGATTGTTTCACTTGGGACCACCATGAAATGCTTGGCCTTGATAGAAAAGGGGTTGAGCATAGGCATCCTATTAAGCCAGGCTCGAGGCCCATCATTTAGGCCTAGAGAAGGATGTCCTAAGACGTTATTGATTTGGTTAAGGAAGAGATTGAGAGACTCTTAAAGGACAAATTCATCAGAACTGCCAAGTATGTTGAGTGGTTGGCAAATATTATTCCCGTCATTAAATAGAATGGCAAAATCAGGCTCTGTATTGATTTTAGAGATTTGAACGAGCCACCCCTAAGAATGAATATCCAATGTCTATTGTTGATGTGCTCATTGACGCAGCCTCGAGGCATGAGGTTTTGTCTTTATGGATGGCTACTGTGGTACTGGCAAGTTATGATTGCTTAGTAGGACACCCATAAAATGACCTTCAGGTGTCCTAGGTCAATAGGGATGTCTGAATGGGTGGCTATGCCCTTTGGTTTGAAGAACGCTGGAGCCACCTACTAAAGAGCCATGAACATGATTTTTCATGAACTCGTTGGCAAGACCATGGAAGTCAATATATATGACACCGTGGCCAAAATCAAAATCCCAAGTCAAACACTTGGAGGACTTAAGGGGTGCGTTCCTTAGAATGATGGCCCATAACCTCAAGATGAATCCATTAAAATATGCTTTTGGTGTACGTGCTGAAAATTTTCTTGGTTGTTTTGGTGCACCAAAGGGGCATCGAGGAGGATATTAATAAGGCTGTGGCCATCAAAAGCCCAAACCACCTTCAAATAAAAAGAAACTTCAACACTTCCATGGATAGGTTAACTTCCTAAGACATTTTATCTCGAATGTCACAAGGAAAACAAAAGTCTTCTCTCCACTACCGAGGCTCAAGTCTTAAAGGACTTCAAGTGGGAGCAGCCACATCAATCAACATTCAAGCCCACCAAGGAGTTCTTGATTAGGCTACTAGTTCTTGTTCCGCCAAAGTAGGGCAATCCTTTAAAGATATATGTCTCTGCTTCTAAGGAATCTATTGGTTGTTTGCTTATACAAGATAATGAGCAAGGTTTGAACAAGCTATGTTTTACCTTAGCCATTGCCTAAATGAATGTGAAATAAAGTATTCCTTAATTGAACAATTGTGTATGTCATTGTTTTATGCATTAACAAAATTGAGACATTATTTCTTGGGGTTACTATATATGTGGTTGCCCGGACAGATGTCCTCAAGTACATGCTAGATAGACCATTTCTAAGAGGGATAATGAATAGGTGGACCTTAGCTCTACTATAGTTTGAGTTGGTTTATGTCTCACAAAAATCAGTAAAGGGACAAGCATTAGCAGACTTTTTGGCTGACCACCCAAACATCCATACTAGCTTAAACGATGAGCCAAAACAGCTTCCAGTGGTAGAACTGGTTCCTTGGAAACTGTTCCATGATAGTTCGAGGACCAATTAAAGTGTTGGAATTAAAACTGTGATAGAAACCCCTAATGGGATCATCAATAAATTGGATATCACCATGGTAAGTAAATGTTCCAATAGCATGGTAGAGTATGAGGCATTGATAATTGGCCTCCAAGCTCTTCGGGAAATACAAGCCCTCAATGTTATCATCAAGGGGGATTCACAGTTCATAAGCAAAGAGAATTTCAATGCTTGAGTGATACCTCGAATCGGTACCTATCAGTAGTACAAAAGCCATTGAGTAAATTCGATGGTGTGCAGTTAGAACATATTTAGTAACACGATTTGTGTGGTCTTAGGTGAAAACCATGGATTTTCATAACTCTTTTCTTATTTAAATTCATGCAAGAGATTGGTGAGTTAATATGTAAAAGAGCGTGCTAAATGTTTCTCAAGAGAGAATATTTAGTAAATTAGGGTTTTCGACCATCATCATGTAATAACAACTTGAATACCGAGGATAGAAAGGCGTATTGATGCAACTAGGTAAAATTAGATGCCTTAGATCTTATAAAATAAGAAACCTTTTTAAAAAATAGTACACTTTTTATAAAAATAAGTAACCATATTTAGTTGTTTTCATTTTGTTTGCCACATATAAAAAAAAAAAAAAAAAAAAAAAGAACCCTACAAATTTTGGTTTCTCAAATAGCACTGAACCTACTAATTTCGGTACTCACTTAATCAACAATCCATGTGGGATAATATTCTACTCACTTCTTTATTACTTGATACGGCTTAGTGCACTTGCTCAGCAACACATTAAGCATCAAGGTTTGGTACCGTTGCCGGTGATTGTTCTTATTTGAGTGATATTGATACCACCAAGTTTTAGCACTAATTTGAATTTGTTTTGTTAAAATTTGTAAATTTTGTTCAAGTTTGTAGAAGAAATTTCTTTTCTTTCATTTATTTCATTCACTTGATTTTATTTGTAATGTTATTTTTACTTGGAAAATTCGTGTAGCACCACCCCCCTCTTAAAATTGTGGTTTTCATAAGTTTTGTTAGGTTTGTGCTATTTTGCTTTTTTTCTTATGTTTTCTCTTTACTTTCATCTTTCTTTTATCTATAAGTTCACTTTGATAAATTTTTGAAAGTAAAAATTGTTATTTTAAAGATTTTCAAAAACATTATCTCCCCCCCCCCCCCCCCAACAAAAAAACTAAAATTGGTTTTTGTTAAGTTTTGAATTAGTTTGTTGTATTATTACGTTTTCTTCTTAATTTTATCTTTATTTTAACTTTTTAATACACCTAGAGAAGTTTTTCAAAGTTAAATTTGCACTTTCTTTTAACTTTTTAACACACCTAGAGAAGTTTTTCAAAGCTAAGTTTGCATTGTTTAAGTTTTCTGAAACATTAGTTTTACTACCCTCCCCCTCCCCCTAAAATTTGATTTTTGTTAAGTTTGTATTATGTTGTAGTATTTTGGTTCTTTCTCAGTATTGTTATCTTTCTTTTGACTTTAAAGATTGTGTTTCTTACTTTGTATGCATAATCAAAATGAAAATGAAATAATCCCTTTGGATCCTGAAATCAAAAGAACACTTTGAGAAATCAAGAAAACCAAACGAACTGAAATAATGTCTAATGAAAATAATGGTAATGAAAGAGCTTTAAAGGATCATGTTGTCCCAACTGTTGATGGATGCACTTCTAGCGTTCGATGTCCACCTATACAATTGAACAATTTTGAAATAAAACCTGCGATAAGACAAATGATACAGCAGACTATTTAGTTCAGCGGTCTACCTAGTGAAGACCTGAATTTAAATATCACTAACTTTCTTGAGATATGTGATACATTTAAGCATAATGGTGTCAGTGATGATGCCATTCTCTAAAGACTATTCTCGTTCTCAGTAAGGGACAAGGCCAAAGCATGGTTAATGTCATTACCTCTAGGTACTATCGCCACACAGGATGATTTGGCCCAAAAGTTTATCGCTAAATATTTTCACCTGCCAAATCAGCCGAAATGAGGAATGACATTATCTCTTCTATGCAATATGATATGGAATCACTGTATGAAGTGTGGGAACGCTACAAAGAGCTTTTAAGAAGGTGTCCACACCATGGTTCACCAGTTTGGATGCAAGTCCAAAATTTTTACAATGGTTTGACGCCCAATGCCTAAACAATGGTGGACTCAGCTGCTGGAGGAGCCTCAAACAACAAGACACAAGACGAAGCTTACGAGTTGCTAGAGGTAATGGCAAGCAACAACTATGTAAGAAAAACTGATCAAACAATGCAAAGGAAACCTGCAGGTTTTCACGAATTAGACGCATTAACCACAGTATCCGCCCAAATTTCGATGATTCAGAAACAATTGGGCAACATAGGTGTTAATGCGATTCATTCTCCTATGTCATAAAGTTTTGAGTAGGAAATCATGCGAGCATAGAATGTTAGATAGGGAACCCCTTTGCTACATACAGTCATGGGTAAGCCAATTTTGTTTCAAATTTGAAAAAACCACAATGGAATCCCTACTCCAACACATACAATCCTGGGTGGAGAAACCACACAAATTTTTCATGGAGCAACCTAGGGATTCAAAAATAGCCCATTCACCCATAACCTGAAAAGACAATTGCTCTTGAAGATATGTTCAACAAGTTTATGCAAGAAACAAGAAGTTTCATCCAACAAACACAAATAAATCTTCAAAATCAAGAAGCTTCTATTAGAAACCTCGAGACCCAAATCGGACGAATTTCAAATCAACTCTCTGAAAGGTCTCAAGGTTCCTTGGCCGGTAACACAGTTACTAACCCACGAGAGCATGTTAAAGCAATTGGATTAAGAAGTGGGAAAACTATGAATGAACCAACTCAGGTAACCAAGACTACACAAACAAAATAACCCACAGTCAACCTATCCACAGACATGAACCAAGAAACTGAAAGTGAGAAAGGGACAAAAATCCAAAATGAAGATGAACCAAAGAGATCTGAACCTCAATCCTACAAACCTAAGGTCCCGTTTCCTCAGCCTTCGAAAAAGTAAAAAGTGGACGAACAATTTGTTAAATTTTTGGAAATTTTAAAAAGTTCAATATTAATGACTTTTTTGCGGACATTTAGAGCAGATGCCCAGATATGCAAAAATTATGGGAAAAATCCTGTCTTATAAAAGGAAGTTAGGAGAATTTGAAAAAATGACACTAATTGATGAATGCAGTGCCATACTTCAAGAGAAGTTACCTCCCAAGCTCAAAGATCCAGGGAGTTTCGCTAGACCTTGCACCATTGGCACCATTATCTTTGATAAAGTTTTATGCGATTTAGGTGCAAGCATTAATTTAATGCCTCTCTTTGTGTTCAAGAGGCTTGGCTTAGGAGAAATGAACCCCGCTATAGTATCTCTCCAACTTGCGGACAGGTCGATCAAGTATCCAAGAGGTGTGATTGAAGACGTCTTAGTGAAGGTTGATATATTGATCTTCCCGGTTGATTTCATAGTGCTCGATATGGAAGAGGACCATGAGATATCTCTTATTCTGGGCCCTTCCTTGCTACACGAAGGTCCTTCATCAATGCGCAACCAGGGAAACTTATTTTAAGAGTGCAAGATGAATAACTAACCTTCAATGTTTTAATGCTATACAATTTCCCACTACCATGGATTCTTGTTTTGAGGTTGATATTGTAGACAATTTGGTAGCCGAGACATTTAGGGACACTTCCCTAAATTACCCCTTGAAGCGTGTCTAACAAAGCCAGGGACCTTAGACACTGAGAATGAATTGATAAGGGAATGTGCGCAATACTAGGAAGACCGCAAACATTTCGATTTGCACCATGAAGCAAGAGTGGAGGATATACAAGCGATTGAAACTCAGAAGAGAATAGAGGATATAAGCCTCCAAATCTTGAGCTCAAGCCATTGCAGTCTCATCTCAAGTATGTTTATCTTGGCAATTCTAAACTTATCCTATTATTATTAATGCTTCTTTAAGTAATGTCGAACAGGAAAGGTTGCTTAGAGTTCTAAGGGAGCATAAATCAGCCATTGGATGGACCCTTTTAGATATCAAGGGCATTTCCCATTCCTTATGCATGCATAAAATTCTCATGGAGGATAGCTTTAAGCCTACCGTGCAACCACAAAGTCGGTTAAACCCTATTATGAAGGAGGTGGTAAGGAAAGAAGTTGTCAATTTATTAGATGCTGGGATCACTTATCCCAGATCTGATAGTCTGTGGGTAAGTCCAGTACAAGTAATTCAGAAGAAAGGGGGATAACCGTAGTAGAAAAAGAAAACAATGAGCTCATCCCTACTAGGATCGTCACAATGTGGAGGGTATGTATAGATTACAGAAAAATTAATGATGCTACCTGGAAAGACCTTTTCCCCTTACCATTAATTGATCATATGTTAGAAAAATTTGCTAGCCATTTGTATTACTGCTTCCATAATGGTTATTTAAGATACAACCAAATTGCCATAGCACTAGAAGATCAGGAAAAGGCCACTTTTACTTGGCCATATGGTACCTTTGCCTATAGGAGAATTCCTTTTGGATTATGCAATGCTCCTGCCACATTTCAGCAGTGTATAATGGAAATCTTTAGTGACATGGGGGAAAATTTCATAGAAGTATTTACAGATGACTTTTCAGTCTTTGGTGCCTCATTAAATGATTGTTTAGCTAACCTCTCTATGGTCTTACAAAGATACACTAACACTATTCTTGTTTTGAAATGGTAGAAATGTCATTTCATAGTATAGGAAGGGATTGTGTTAGGGCATATGATTTCAAAAAAGGGAATTGAGGTTGATAGAGCAAAAACTGAAGTGATAGAGCAATTACCGCCCTACTAATGTTAAGGGCATGCGGGTTTCTATAGAAGGTTTATTAAGGACTTCTCTGAGATCACTAATCCTCTGTGTAATTTATTGATGAAGGATGTACCTCTTAACTTTGATAGAGACGGTATGCATAATTTTAAAACTTTAAAGGAAAAACTTGTATCAGCACCAATAATCATAGCACCCGATTAGACCTTGCACTTTGAACTTATGTGCGATGCTAGTGACTATGTAGTAGGGGACGTGCTAGGGCAAAGAAGGAACAAAATTTTTCATGTAATTTACTATGCTAGTAAGACTTTAACGGACGCACAAGTTAACTATGCTACCACCGAGAAGGAATTACTAGCTGTTGTTTATGCATTAGACAAATTTTGTTCCTACTTGCGAAATTCTAAGGTAATTGTTTACACTGATCACTTTGCTCCTAAATACCTCTTTGAAAAACAGGACAAAAAACTGAGACTAATAGTATGGATTTTGTTTCTTTAGGAATTCGATATTGAAATCCGGGACAAAAAAAAGGAACAGAGAATGTTGTGGCGGATTATTTATCACGCCTTGAACGAGAGGACAAAAGTCCCTCTATAAATGAAAAATTCCTAAATGAAAGTCTTATGATGGTAAGTGAAAATCCAAAATTATCTGTGGTACGCTAACATTGTTAACTATTTGGTTGCACAGGAACTGCCCAAGTACATGACATATTAACAAAAGAAGAAGTTCTTCGCTGATTTAAAGCACTATTTTTGGGAAGAACTATTCTTGTATAAGCATTGTGCGGACCAAATCATTAAGAGATGTGTACCTGAAGAAGAAATGGAAGACGTTCTGCATCATTGCCACTCCCTGGAAACTAGTAATCATTAAGGTGGAACAAGGATTGTGGCTAATGTTTTACAATTAGGATTTTATTGGCCTACACTTTTTAAAGATGCTTTCAAATTTGTTAGTAAATGTGATAGATGTTGGGAAAACATTAACCTAGTGATTAATTAATCTAACTCCAATGCCAATTCTTGGGTTCACAGTTCTCAACTGTAGTCACAACAAAGTGTATCTATCAGAGCACTCAGCATAAGATCACTCAGCGTAAGATAGTTATGCTTCACGACACCTCACATGCGAGAGTTCCTTGGAATAGGGTTATCTCTATAAATCCCTTTACTCTAATACCAATTATTGGGATGAATTTTAAAAATCCTCCCTAATTTATTTAAGTTAACGCAACGGAAAGGTTTAAAATTCTTAATTTCAGACTTAAGGTTGATTTAAAATTCCTTATTTTAAATCTACAGATTTAAATTTTTATTTAAATCTAAAGGCCTCCACTCTGATACATTCATAACAATAGCATGAACTTAAACAGATGTAATAACAAATAATGTAAATAAATAGAAGAGCGAAAAACTGAAAAGAAGGAAAGAAGAACATACTTGGAATTGCTCTAACAAAAAATACCAGCAAGAATAATAATCTCTAGCCAAATACCAACAAAATTGAGAGTCAGCAATCATCTACGTAGTGACCACGAATCACCAGGAGAGTGGGCTCCGAAAAATAGTAAATTAGGAAAGAAATATTTCAATGAAAATTTTGCTCTTCAAATAGGTTCCCTGAAAGTCAATACTTCCTAGAACCCTTAATTTAGAACTAATGCCAAACCTTTAGAATAGGTACCTCTATTTATAGTAGGTTATCAGAGCGAAAAATAGTAGATTCGTCGATGTGGGATTCGCCAGTTCAATAGCAAAATGCATCATTTTACATTAAAAAAAAAATGATTATAACGGCGCACCTAAGCACAGTTCATATTTAATTGGCTTAGGGCAAATAGTAAGCTCAATATTAGGGGCAAATATAGAAAGCCTAACCCCAATTCACTAAAGGGGAAGGTATACTATAAATGCATGATTCATTCACTCACTCAATAAAGGACTACGTGATCTTAAGAAACGTGGTCCAAGATGCCATTGAGGCAAGGGAAGTAATCTTACTTGGAGAAGGACAGATGGGTGTCAATAAAGACCCTTTTCCTAGTCCTCTTCAAGTTAACATTATTGATACCTTTGCTAAAAATGATCAATGTAATTTTCCAACTAATCCTTTTCCCCTTTTTAGGAGGATGATGGCATTGAACGATACTCAAAAGGCAAGGGTGGCAAACAAACTGTTTCATAGGTTTGTGCTCGAGGGAGTACTGATAATCCCATCATTGAAGACTTAGCCAATGTAAATGGCACTTCACCAAGCTCCATTCCACAAGTAGGTGTTCAGTTTTCAAAAACATACTAATTAAACTCCGTAGCGAGTGAACCATTACCCTATATGTGGTTGAAGACTTAGCCATGGAAATTAGTAGCAGTGACGGGCTCAATTTAGGCTTATAAGCCGAGAAAGGATATCTTGTGATCTAGAGAAAATGTCCTACAAGGCATGCTGCCATTGCTGGGGAAAAATACAAAGGGTAATGAGGAAACTCTGGCTACTTAGTATATTTCCCCTTCTAACCTTGGAATTGAAGACGCCATTTGAGAAGTCCCGCATTTATGAGCCTACTGAAGATTCCTCTTGAATGACTCAAGTCATCATGACGGCTAGGCACCCAAAGAGAAAAAGTACAACCTGCTCAATGTTGACATTGTTTGCTCTATTTTGTTTCGAATGATGTACATGTGATCGCCCTAAATGTGAAAGCAAAGCAAACATGCAATGTCTTTGGCCTTTACCACTCACCACAACTAGGGAGCCAACCTAATTATGAATTGATGTCTTTGGCCTCAACCACTCACCGTTTTTGGAGAAAAGGTTGTGGTATGTTGGTGTATATTAATTCCATTATACCCGTGAGTTCTGCTTATGCTTTAATTAAGAAGACTTTGTTAAGTATTGTTTTGTTGGATTTTACGCATTTTTATGACTAAAATTGAAGGATATGGACCTAACTCAAGTGGTAGTTACAATGACGGAATAGGGCCCACATACACCTTCCCTCGTACACTTAAAAGTCTGGAGCTGGGGCGGAGACAAACCCAAGAGCTCAATAGTCCACTTACAAGCCCAAGCCAATCAGGTTTTCAAGCCTAGCACCCTTGACTTATAATAACTCAAATGAGTTTAGGTCTGACAAGATTAACGTGGCGCAAACCGTATTCAGGTCACTAGATTAGGACCAATTCAGTCAAGGGACAACCCTTGGCAGTCAAAGTCTTAATCAATGGCGCGAACCTAAGTTCACCTGACTTATCAAGCAATGACAGTAGTGTTAAGACCAACGTAATTAAGGGACAAAGCCTTGGCCGTCAAAGCCTTAAACTAAAGCCTTAAATCCCAACTTGTCGATTTGTGGAAACAAATTAAAACTGGAAAGTCATACCTAAAGCCCGAGAACTATATTATTATGGAGGTAAGTACAACAAAGATCTATATTACACTGCGCCTAGCTAAGTTACGCTACTCCAAAGAAAAGAGCATAAGTGTGCGATAAAAAACTTGAAGGAGTTTTGTCTTTAGTGTAAGTGTACTACTTTAGACTGACATATAGTACTTCATTTACAAAAAAAAAAAAAAAAAAAAAAAAAAAAACACAAAATTACAGCTGCTTCTAATTTCACAGCAAGTTCACACATGTCTAGGCACTAAGCTCTTTTTCTTCGCGCGCTTATTCCTCACCAACAAGTGTTGAGTTTTGGAGGGAAATCCTTGACGCCCTCATTCGTAATTTTAGTTGAAGATCCCTCTAGAAGCTCCATGTTCCCCTAAATTAAGCTTAACGGCCAAGCAATTGAAATTGCACTCCAAGAAACTTCCTCGAGCCTAGAAACTACCATTCTTGCAACTTTTCTGGCAGGCGATTGAGCTTAAGCTTATTTCACCATTTAACCATCTCGAGCCTCGAGTGGCTGATATCCTTGTCATGGGTAGTATTTTTTTCTAGAAACAGGGCTTAAGATGTCATTACTGCAGTACCTAGAGGTCTAAATTCCCTTGAGGAGAACTTCACATGACGACCACTTGGCTCTTTACTTCGAAAGGGTGTCATCCCAGCCTTGTTAAAATTAAGGTGTAAACAAGTGCCCCCCTTTAGATGTTGGTAAATTTAAATTTATAACGGGTAAAAAGGTCTGGCTAAATTGACCCCCAACAGCTAGAGGGAGCTCGAGAGAACAATGTGCGTCGCTTGCTCTTCCTTCCCATGTCTTTATTAGTGTGATGCTTAGAGTTTGAACTTTTCACCTTATGCTCTATTCTCTCTTCGATGTCCTCAAGTGCACTTGCAATCTCTTGCTTTGATTCATGAATTGCTGAATTCCTTAACTCAACCCGCTCTTCAATCTTCTGCTTTCCTTCAATCTGTTAATGGCACAACACTCATGTGCCGTTGATTTTCCTCCTCCTCAAGTGGAAAGTCCTATTAAATAACTGACTCAGTTTCTCCAATCGGATCACTCAGTTATCTCTAATGTGTTTCAAAGTTCAGTTGATCTTAACACCAACACGAAGGACATTTCTTGGCTGTCTGGAGAAGATTCTCCATTGCCTTCTTGTGCCCTAGGGCCAATCTTTGCCCCATTCCACGATGTACCAAGTTCGGATGGACTATTCCCTAATAATGATGAATCTCCTCTTATTTGTGTAGCATCTCCAAGCTATTCTTGGGGAGGCAGACGCATTTGCAGGGAAGTAGCACCCTCTAATGGGTGGACATTTTCGACCAAACGATACCTTGAATGGGTAGATGGGCTGATGGTGGCTTATAGCAAAAAATGGAAGCAACGTCGCATCCACAAAGCCATCAAGCTCTCAACCATTGCCCTCAAGCATGATTTTCCCATTGTCACAACACGAAACTCCTACTAAAATACCTGTTATAACACTTTTGTCCTCCCTGAGGGTTTGTAGGAATCACTTTAGAGGACTTAGCGGCCTTAAACGGGTCTTTTGCCTGGGGGAGAAGTGTTGCCGATTGATTCTTTCATTTCTTTAGAGGACATAGCGGCCTTAAACGGGTCTTTTGCCTGGGGGAGAAGTGTTGCCGATTGATTCTTTCATTTCTTTAGAGGCTGAAACCTTTGCCTCCTTCTCCATTACTGACTTGTCTAGAGGTTATGAGTCTTTTGTCAAAAAGTTTGTAACAGAAACTCTTGACTTTGGGCAAGGTTCTGGAGAAAATGAGGTATGCTTCTACTTGTTTTGGTTGAACAAATTTTTCTTTGCCAACTCTTATAATTCAGTTCTCAAGTTCCTCAAGACCATGGCCATCAATCTTGCTTTCAGTAGTGGCCTTCTATCCTTGGGTCCGTTGTTTTTGGCTCAAGTGTATGGTTGTCTCAGAGACATTATAGCCAAAGACAATGGTGCTCATGTAGATGGTCCCTTTATGGCTAGTCCTATTATGGGCCCCAGATCATTTTCCTGAGTTATGCACTAGAGGCCCCTAAGCTCCCAAATGAGAGGGGATTTCTTGTTTTGGTGAGCATTTTGCTCACTGTGAAGTTCATCTCCCTTTAGGATGGTGATTTTACCAATGCCTTGAGGGTCGATTATCCCCTCGAGAGAGGCAGAGACCCCAGTGGACTCCTTTCAAGAGGTGGAATCTTGGTCTTGAATGGTTCAAGAAACTAGACCTTCATGATGATGTCTCAACATACATCAACTCCTGAACCTGGTAAGGAATCTTGTGCACCTAAGATTTGTTCTATTATCACTAAACTCATGTTGGTGTGGACACCTATAGGCTTGGGTTTTTTGCTAGGCAATTTGTTATGGTCCAGGATGTTCCTTTTCTTAACCTAAGGACCGAGAATCTCTGGTGGGCCAAGAGGATTTCTCTTGAGCTTAATCAGCTATCGAAGCTTTGTGCTCTGAATCAAGATATTAAGTCTCTTTATGAGTATCTAGTGGTTTGTAGCTTTGTATCAAGCCTATTGGTCCTCCTTGGAGGCCAGAGGCGCCAGGTAGCATTTTACGCTTCCTCTTGAGATTGTAGGTTTTAGTTGTAAGAGAAGCCAGCCAGCTCTTCCCATGCCTACCCCACAAAAAGTGCAGTCAGGTAATTTCACCACTTCTTGAAGTATGCTTCAATTTGCTTGTGGTTGCCATAAGGCCTGACCCTTCTATTTTTTTCTCCATGCATCTGTACAGGTGACTAGGGTGTTCAAGGTTCAGTTAACCGTACTAAAAAGTATTTTAGTTCGGTTAACTATAACCAAAATACTCAAAAATATCTATCCGTTACCATTACCAAAAAGACCGGTTGATGGACTTTCGGTAATTTGGTTTGGTTATGCCAGTTAAGTGGTAACCGAAAAATAATATAATTCATCTTTCATATTATATGATTTATCTCCTTAAAAGTTTGTAAATACACGATAATATTCAACAAATTATAAGCCTATAATCCGATTCTAAAAAAATAAACATATAATATCTCATTTTAATCAATATGCGGGAAAACGAATAGCATTGGATTGTAGTAAGATAGTGCTTAGTTAATATTTGGCATATAACAATGGGGCACTAGTACTTGATTCTACGAGATGAATTAGAAAAAAAATTAAATTAATCATGCATTATGGAATATTCACCTATATGCTATAAAAACATACCTAATTAAAAATATAATATAATGAACATGGAAAATCGATTAACCAGAATGGGCAAAATTACTATCCGTTACCACCCCAAAATACCTCAAATTGTTTTGTTCAGTTAACCAAACTAGAAATTCGATATGTTTAATCGTTTTTTCGGGTCAGTATTTCGAAAATTCGGTTCGGTATTTCGGTTACAGATTATTTAGAACCACCCTACAAGTGACTCTTGATGTGCTTGGTGTTTCCTTAGCAAGTGCACTAGGTCAAATCAAGTAATATAGAAATGATTAGAGTATCGTCCCATAAGGATTATTATTGAATGAATATCAAAATTAGAAGTCTCGGCATTATTTGAAAGACCGAAATTTGAAGTTTTTGATTTGAAACAAAACAAAATGAAAAAGAACAAAAATGGTTACTGATTTTATGAAATTTTTTTGGATTTTAGCAGATTTTTATAACTTAATAAGATCCAAGGCATTCGATGTCACCTAGTTGCATCAATACGCCTTTCTATTCTCGATATTCTAGTTGTTATTACATGTTGATGGTAAAAAATCCTAATTTACTAAATATTCTCTCTCAAGCAACATTTAACACGCTCTTTTACATATTAACTCATCAATATCTTGCATGATTTAAACAAGAAAAGTGTTTTAAAGATCCATGGTTTTCACTTAAGACCACACGAGTTAATCTATCTCCGGCATTCGCTCAATTTGTGGTGTTTATCACTTAAACATTCATCATTGAAGCAGACTTCGTGTATGCGTTAGCAAGTGCACTAGTCGTACCAAGTAATATAGAAGTGAGCAAAGTATCGTTCTCACAAGGATTGTATTGAGTGAATACCAAAAGTAGTAGCTTCAATACTATTTGAAAGACAGAAAAATTTAGGATTTTGATATGAAATAAAGTAAAATAAAATAAAAAGAAATAAAACTTAAAATGAGATTAGAATGTGCTAATTTTTTGTTGGTTTTAATCAGTTTATAAAGTCTAAGGAATCAAATTTTGTTGGTTTTAATCCCTCGAGCAACATTAGCATACTCTTTAACATATTAACCTATCACTCTCGTGCATAAATTTAAATAAGAAAAGAGTTTTTTAAAGCTCTATGTTTTTTTTTTTTTTAAAAACCACACAAATCGCATTAATCTCTCTTGAGCATTTGCCAATTTGTGGTGCTTATCACCTCCGCAATCATCATAAATCTTCTCTCGGACTCATTATGAAACAATATGGGCTTTAAATGGTGATCAAGAATTTAAAACTCATGAAGAATAATGATGAAAACTTAAACAGCACAATAACATAAACATTGAATACTTTGAATGAGAAATAAGCGTATATTACAAATTAGGCTATATCATAGCCTTAGAATAACAAAATTCGTTCATGATAAACCTAATATTAAACATTGTAAGCACAAAATTCTTGAACTTAGGAAAGAAAAAAGGATAGAAAGAACTAAAAATACTAAATTACAAACAAACTTTCTTCCTTGCTTCTCCTTTCCTCTTTCTCACGGTTTTTCCCTCTTTTCTCACTCAAATCTTGTGATTTTGTTTTGAAATCTGATGCTTAAACACCCCCACACCATCCCCTATTTATAGTAGTTGAGCTAGGAAAAAAATTGTAAAAAATCTTCAAACTTCATCCTCATTAACTGAACCCTGCGGCAGCTGCAGTTGGTGCTGAAGCCCTGTTCTCCCTCCTTTTTCTTCAATTTTTTCTACATTCCACCACCCAAATTCTGCTCAAAATCATATTTTCCATGTACTGTAAGGTGCACAAAATGAATTTGAGCTTATATTGCATAATATAGCTGCCCAAAGTGGACAAAGTAAGCAAGTTGTGCAAAATCTGTCATTTTTTTGCAGCTGCAACAGTGTTGCTTGTTCGTCCATTTTTTTTTCTTTTCCTTTCTGAATTCCACGCCCAAAACTTGAAAAAGATGAGTTAAGACATGTTAAAGTATGTTTGTAAAATGAATTTTGGTAAAAAGCATTGAGATTTTGCTCCCAAAATGCACGTTGAAGCAAAATGCACCACCACCTGCGCCCTTGCCGCCCAAATTCTGCAAGGGCTGTTCAACTCAATTTTTTCATTTTTTTACTGCTTTGCACCACCCAAAATCATATTTATCATCAACTTGAACATGTTAATGAAGTGTTCAAGAAGTTCTTTCATGTTATTTGTCCGTTTTGCCGCCTAAAATTGTAAGTTGAAATGGATTGGTTGAGCTTGGTGCATTTTCTCTATTCTCACTGTTCTTTGCTGATTTTCTTCAAAATTTTGAGCTTAGACCCCCCTAAATTCAGAGTTTACATCAACGTTGACATGCTAATTCATTGTTTAATTAATCCTTGCACTTGATTTGCGCATTTTGTTACCCATTGTTTCAAGTTGAATTGTATTGTGCATGAACTTGTTGTGTTTTTCCTTTAGCCATGTTAATTATTATGTTTTGCCCATTTTTTGCTTTGGTTTATTGTATCTTGCTT
Source organism: Simmondsia chinensis (assembly GCA_018398585.1). NCBI lineage: Eukaryota > Viridiplantae > Streptophyta > Magnoliopsida > Caryophyllales > Simmondsiaceae > Simmondsia > Simmondsia chinensis. Next base: position 19,742,813 of record JAGTTD010000002.1, read on the forward strand.
TTACTTGTTGATGTTAATGTTAAAACCTTGCAAGATTTAGCATAAAACGAGTGTTTTTACAAGAAATGGCAATATGAGGGAAAAGAGCAAAAATCGAGTAAAAGCGATAAAAATTTGATGTAAAATGTTTTAAAATATATTAAAATAATATAAAAAATTTTTATGGTAATTTAGACTTATCAAAGTACCCCCAAACTTAAATCTTGCTCGTCCTCGAGCAAGGATGAACATTAAAGCGCAAGATCTCATGCTTTTTAAGAATTTTACCACAGGTCAAAGCAGGTATACTCCAAATTAGAGAAGAATAACTGAGACAAAACCATCTTTCCCAAGGAAAAATTTGTCAATTACCTAGGTAATCAAATTCAAAAGTTAACTAAGCAAATTAAGTTTATCTGTGCTTTCTAATCTTAAGATATTCGAACCAAATAGAGGACCAAAATTATACCACTCATAACAAGACTTATCAAGTACACCCAAAACTAATTATTTTTGCACCATTTTTTTTTTCTTTGGAGAAATTTATTTACTCAAGTCAAAATTAGCATATCTACAGCGAGAATCGAGCTCCGACTCCTAGGAAATGACCCATAAGTAAGAGAAGCCACCACTGAGATGCCTGTATTATGACCTCTGAATTATATCTTCAGTGAGAATCAAGCTCCGACTCCTGGGCGATGACCCATAAGTAAGAGAAGCCACCACTGAGACGCCCTCTTAACGGGTAGCACATATCTTATTTATGCGGGATAGCGATGCCAGAGATGTTTTCCTCCCCCTTTTTTTCGGCGGTGCTTGGTTCCTTGTTAGCTTTCTAAGTACCCCTTGTAGCGAGCTTTCAATGCAGCAACCTCCGTTCCAGTTGGCCCATGGTACCAGGTGTTGAAACACCCCTACGAATCTACTTGCTCGAGGTACCAAGGCACGAAACCATCACACCATAGTGCATATCCAGACATTTTTACAGGATAGCGGTGCTTAGTAATTCTCTTCCTTTATTAATTTTCTTTTATTTAGACTTAGGCATAACTTTTCAAAATCTATTATGTAAATAATACTCTTTATGCAATCTATTCAAATTTGAGCATCTTTTAATCAGAAAGAAAAGCAAAACAGCCATGCTAACGAATGAAGTTAAATACCATGGTTTTATCAAGATAGTATCTTAGATTAGATCGTGTTTTGCAATTAGAATACAAAAATAATTGATTATCATGTTATTCGAATCTAATTAAAGTGAACGAGCTAAAAAGAGTAGGAAAATTGCCTAAAAAGCAAGATGATATGTTCTCTCTTTGTTTTTTCTTCTGAAATTTTAGAAAGACAAATGACTAAAATTGCAGAAAATAAACAATCTTTTCATGGGCCGACACTATTTACATCCCCATACAAAGGCTCCGAACTCTAGGAGGCATTGAAGCCAACTCTAAAACATTAAACAGGAAAACTTTTCAAATAAACTTTGTTAAAAAAAAATTTATTTATTTATTTATTATTATTATTATTATTATTATTATTATTATTATTATTATTATTATTATTATTATTATTATTATTATTAACATTACTTTTCCCACCCCCAAACTTCATTTTTAAAAAGAACTAAGAAGATAAATTGGGTGAGAGATACTTCCCAGGTTTGAGGATTGCTTTTTGATGGTGCATGTTGACATTGTGCTACCCCCAAACTTGTTGTAAAATACCTGCTTGAAAAAATGTATGGAAACATGAGAATATTATAAAAATAAAAGGAAACTAAAAAAAAGGAGTGAGGAAGAGAGCGCTTGGGTTGAAGCGCTTTTGATTATAGTCGTTAGCTCAACTTTTTGGGTGGATCTATTCTGTGTCCTGAAGGAGAATAGAGTTTCCACCATCCATCCATAATGACCATTTTATTCCGTGACTCTTCCTTGTTCTCTTCTTTACAAGATCTCCTCCACCTCCTCTAATCTTAGGATCCTTGATTCTAATTTGCCACAGCTTGAATTTCCTTTTCTGATTTCTTCCGCTATTTTTTCTCTGAGGCATCCATGGTTCCAAAAATATCTGACCATGTTAGATAGGCTCGACATTCTATTTCAATGATTGGTGGTGGTGGGTAGGTAAAGATAGGTTTGGTCATTGGTGGCTCTGAGTTGACTAAGGGGATTATGTCACATTAAGGTGGCTTTTCTAATGTGTCTTCATCCCTCAATGTTGTGGCGTTAGTTTGCTCCCCTAGGTCGGTGATGGCATTGCTAGGCAGGGATTCTTCAGACCTCTCTGATTGCTCCTGTATTGCAGTCGCTACTTGAGGTTCATGATTTTGGATGGAGGTTCTTTGGCTTTTTAGGTCTCATAGTTTCCATGAATTCCCTAAAGATCTCTTCTAAGTCATTGTTTTTTTCTTGAGACGGATAAGTGGGTGACCAAGATGCTTCATGATGATTCCAAGAAGGATCCATCCATTCTTGACTATAGGTGCTACAATAGGGAATGTACCGGGGTTAGTTAAAATTTGACATGTAATTACCTTGTTCAAAACCCCATGAGGAAAAGCTATTACCTAATTGACATTCCATACTAGCATGGTTACTTGCACAAAATTCACATCTGGGAGCACGAGCAGCAATTATCTCATTTAATATTTCTCGAATTTGTGAAAGTTGAGCAAATAATTCGTTATATTCATGAATGCTCAGTTTTCTTTTCGGTATGGCTTGATAATGAGGTCTCATAAGGTTATATTGCTCAAAATCTGATGAAGAAAAGCTATTATTTATTTGGCATTCCATAGTAGTATGGCTACCTGTTCAAAATTCACATCTAGGAGTACTAGCAGTAATCATTTATTCAATTAGTGAAAGTTTAGCAGATAATACATCAAATACAGCTTGGTATTGACGTCTTATAAAGTTGTAGCAAGCCATCACTCCTTTTTTTTTTTAAAAGGGTAAGGGTTAATACTAAAGATTTTGAAAAATTAAAAGATAATAAACTTAACTTTAAAAAAAAAATTATCTGTACATATAAAAAAGTCAAAATAAAGTTAAAATTAATCAGAAAACATAAAAATACAACAATCTAAAACAAAATAAAATAAAATAAATGAATGAATGAAGATTAATTTCTCAAATTTTTAAACAAAATTTTCAATTTATTAATAATTAGTATTAAAACTAACATTTTTTTTGGGGGGAATACATATATACGTATTTTTTTTTAATTTATTTTTAAGAATTATTTTTATAAATAAAATAAACGAATGAAAAGAGATTTATATTTTAAATTTAACAAAATTTACAAATTATTAACAATTTCAAATTAGCACCAAAGCTAGTTGGTACTAATATCACTCAAATAGAGACAATCCCCGGCAACGGCGCCAAAAACTTGATGCAGACTTTGCGTATGCGTTAGCGAGTGCACTAGTCATACCAAGTAATATAGAATTGAGTAGAGTATCGTTCCCGCGAGGATTGTACTGAATGAATACCAAAATGAGTAGCTTCAATACTATTTGAAAGCCCAAAAAATTTAGGATTTTGATATGAAATAAAGTAAAATAAAATAAAAAGAAATAAAAGTTAAAACGAGATTAGAATATGCTAATTTTTTTGTTGGTTTTTATCAGTTTCTAAAGTCTAAGGCATCCGATTTCGCCTTAGTTGAATCAATGCGTCTTTTCTATTCTCGATATTTAAGTTGTTACTGTGTGTTAATGGTTGAAAATCTTAATTTACTAAATATTCTCTCTCGAGCAACATTTAGTATACTCTTTGACATATTAACCCATCACTCTCATGCATGAATTTAAATAAGAAAAGAGTCTTTAAATCTCTATTATTATTATTTTTTTAAAAAACACCCAAATCACGTTAATCTCTCTTGAGCATTCGCCCAATTTGTGGTGCTTATCACCTTAGCAATCATCATAAATCTCCTCTTGGACTAATTATGAATCATTATAGGCTTTAAATGGTGAGCAAGCATTCAAAACTCATGAAAAACAATGATAAACACTTCAACAACACAATAACATAAACATTGAATACTTTGAATTAGAAATAAGCGTATATTACAACTTATGCTACATAATAGCCTTAGAATAACAAAATTAGTTCATGACAAACTTAATATTAAACATTATAAGCACAAAATTCATGAACTTGGGAAGGAAAAAAGGATAGAAAGAACTAAAAAGACAAAATTACAAACCAAACTTTTTTCCTTCCTTCTCCCTTCCTCTTTCTCAGGGTTTTTCTCTGTTTTCTCACTCAAATCTTGTGATTTTTGTTTTGAAATGTGGTGATTAAACATTATAAACACCCCCCGCACCATCCCCTATTTATAGTAGTTGAGCTCGGAAAAACAAATTGTAAAAAATCTTCGACCTTAATCTTCATTAGCTGAAACTTGCGGCAGCTGCAGCTGGTGCTGAAGCCCTGTTCTCCCTCCTTTTTCTTCACTTTTTTTTTACATTCTACCGCCCAAATTCTGCTCAAAATCATATTTTCCATGTACTATAAGGTGCATAAAATGAATTTGAGCTAAAATATTGCATAATATAGCCGCCTAAAGTGGACAGAGTAAGCAAGTTGTGCAAAATCTGTCATTTTTTGGTAGCTGCAGCAGTGTTGCTTGTTCGTCCATATTTTTTTTTTTCCATAATTCCACGCCCAAAACTTGAAAAAGATGAGTTAAGACATGTTAAAGTATGTTTGTAAAATGAATTTGGGCAAAAAGCATTGAGTATTTGCTCCCAAAATGCAAGTTGAAGCTGATTGCACCACCACCTGCACCCTTGCCACCCAGATTCTGCAATGGCTGTTCAACTCGATTTTTTCATTTCTTTATTGCTTTGCACCGCCCAAAATTAGATTTAGCATCAACTTGATCATGTCAATGAAGTGTTCAAGAAGTTCTTTAATGTTATTTGTCAGTTTTGCCGCATAAAATTGCAAGTTGAAATGGATTGGTTGAGCTTAGTGCATTTTCTCTGTTCTTACTGTTCTTTGCTAATTTTCTTCAAATTTTCGAGCTTAGACCCACCTAAATTCAGAGTTTGCATCAACTTTGACATGTTAATGCATTGTTTAATTAATCCTTGCACTTGATTTGTGCATTTTGGTACCTGTTCTTTCAAGTTGAATTGTATTGTGCATGAACTTGTTGTGTTCTTGCTTTAGCCATGTTAATTATTATGTTTTCCCATTTTTGGATTTGGTTTGTATCTTGCTTTTACTTGTTGATGTTAATGAAAAAAATTAGCATGATTTAGCAAAAAACAAGTGTTTTTTCAAGAAATGGCTATATGAGTGAAAATGAGCTAAATCGAGCAAAAGCGATAAAAATTTAATGTAAAATGTTTAAAAATACATTAACATAATCCAAAAAAATTATATACTAATTTAGACTTATCAATCATAAATCTCCTCACATACTCATTGTGAATCATTATAGGCTTTGAATAGTGATCAAGCATTCAAAACTCATGAAGAACAATGATAAACACTCAAAAATCGCAATAAACAAACTTTGAATACGTCGAAATAGAAAAGAGAGTATATTACAACTTAGGCTACATTGTAGCCTTGGAAAGACAAAATTAGTTCATGGTATACATAATACAAAGAAAAAATATGACAAAATCCATGAACTTAAAGAAGAAAAGGATAGAAAATAACTTGAAATTGAAAAATTACAAACCAAACTCTTTCATTTCACACCCTTCCTCTTCTATCTGAATTTCTCCAAAGTTTTCTGCTTTGTTTCGGGTTTTTGCTGAATGAATTCATGATAAAACACTTCCACAACCTACTTATTTATAGTGCATGAGGTTGGAAATTCAAAAATAAATAAAATACGTAAGCTTTGCTCTCATTTGCTCTTCTTGCCACCCTTATCGCCCAAATTCAGTTTTTTTTTTTTTTTTTTTTTTTTGTATCAACTTGCTCATTTCTTTAGTTTTCCTTCAGCTTTGCCACCCAAACTCAGTTCTTACATCATATTGAACATGTTTTTGAAGTGTACAAGAAGTTTTTGCTTTAGATTTGTCCATTTTCCGCCCATTTATGCACTTTGTATCAAATTGTGTAACTTCTTGTTGTTTCCTTACTAAGCCATGTAGGTTGATGTGTTTAACCCAATTTTTTTTCCTTTTTTTTATGTATTTTGCATTCACTGGTTGATGTTGATGATAAAACCTAGCGAAAATTGCATAAAATGAGCATTTTTGCAAGGAAATAACGATAAGAGCGAAAAGGCGCAAAAACGATTAAAGTTTGATGTAAAATGGTTTGAAAATGAACCTAAATGATATGAGTAATTATATATTAAATTAAACTTATCAAAATAACTCTAAACTTAAATCTTGCTCGTCCTCGAGCAAGGCTAAACATTAAAGCACATGATCTCATGCTTTTTAAGAATTTTTAACAAAATTCAAAGCAAGACTACTTCTATTAGAAACGAATGATCGAGGCTCAAAGTTTAAGGTTATAGAGAAAAAAATAATCTTTTTATGGAAAAACCCATCAATCACCTAGGTAACCGAATTCAAAATTTGGTTAAGCAAATTAAGTTTATCTATTCTTTTTAATCTTAAGAATTTCAAATCAAATAGATGAAAAAAATCATGCCGTTCAAAACAAGACTTTTCAGGTATGCCCAAAGGCAAAAAGTTATTCACAAAACTTTCTCTTCTTTTTTTAATTTTTAATTTTTTATTTTTTTATGAGGGGCTGATCTGCCCTAGTCAAACCTGACCCATGAGTATATCTCCAGTGAAAATCGAACTCCTGACCCCTGGGCGCTGACCGCATGGGTAAGAGAAGCCACAATTGAGATGCCCTCAATATGATCATGTGAATGTATCTTCAGCGAGAATCAAACTCCTAACCCTTGGGCAATGATCGCATGGGCAAAAGAAGCCACCACTGAGACACCCTTATTATGACTTCACGAGTATCCCTTTAGTAAGAATCGAACTCCTAACCCCTAGGCGATGACCACATGGGTAAGAGACGTCACCACTGAGACGCCCTCATGATGGGCGGTAAATATCTTGAATTGTTTATATGGGGTAGCGGTGCTAGAGATGCTTCCCTCATTTTCTCTGTCTCTTTTTATTCATATTTTTTTTTCTAGACTTAGCCGTAACTCTTCAAGTCTATTACGCAAATCACAATGTTAATGCAATTCATACAATTTTACGCATCTTTTGATCAGAAAGGTAAAACAGCGATGCTAATTAGTGAACTCAAATACCACAGTTTTATCAAGATAGTGCCTTAGAATAGATCATGTTTTGCAATTAGAATACAAAAACAATTGATTCATGAGTTATTCAAATCTAATTAAAGTAAACGAGCTAAAAAGAGTAGAAAAGTTTTTCTAACAAGCATGATGATAAAGCCTCAAAATAGCCATGCCAACTAGGGAACTTAAATTTCCCAAAAATTTGAGCATCTTTTAATCAAAAAAGAAAGGCAAAATAGCCATGCTAACAAGTGAACTCAAATACCACGGTTTTATCAACATAGTGTCTTAGAATAGATCATGTTTTACAATTAGAACACAAAAACCATTTATTCTCCATTTATACAAATAAAATTAAAGTAAACGAGCCAGAAAGAGTAGAAAAATTTCCTAAAAAACATGATGACAAGGTCTCAAAAAAAAATTTTTGGTTCAAAATGTGTAAAAAAATTTAAAAGAATACTTATTCAAATTATAGAAAATAGAAATTTTTTTTGTTGGCCGACACTATCTACATCCCCATACCGAACTCTAGGAGGCACTGAAACCAACTCGAAAAGATAAAATAGGATAAGACACAAAAATGTTTTGAAAAAATTTGTTCAAAATTTAAAAAAATGTCCCTCCCACCCCAAAATTTAAACTTAACATTGTCCTTAATGTTGAAAGAAATATAAGGAACAAAGTGGTAGGCAAGAGATACTTCCCAGGTTTGAGGATTACTTTTGGATGGTAAATGCTGACATCATGCTGCTCCCAAATTTGTTTCAAAAACCTGTGTGGAATGTACAAAAACATAAGAAGAAAAATTAAAAGGAAGCCGAAAAGAAAAGAAATAAGGAAAGGAAAACTTGGGTTGCTTCCGAAGAAGCGCTTAAGTTATAGTCGTTAGCCCAACTTTCTGTATGGATCATTCGACTTCATTGAGATGAATGGAGGACTTCTGTGGCCCGAGCTCTCCATCAATATAAGATTTCAGCCTTTGCCCTTAACTTTGAATGTGCCCTTCTTCTCATTTTAGATCTCAACTGTGCCATGTGGAAAGACACGAGTTACAACAAAGGGTCCTGACCATCTAGAGCATAATTTCCCTAGGAAAAGTTGTAATCGGGAGTAAAAAAGTAAAACCTTTTTGTCCAACTGCGATTTCCCTATTCAGAATGCGCTTGTTATGCCATCTTTTGGTTTGATCCTTGTAAATTCCAGCATTTTATAGGCTTCATTTTTAAATTCATTCATTTCATTGATTTGCAGTAACCTCCTCTTCTGTAGCTTCTAAGTTGAAATTCAAGGTTTTTATGGCCCATTATGCTTTATGTTCCAATTCAAATGGTGAATGGCATGCCTTGCTATAAACCAGTTGATAAAGAGACACTCCAATTGGTATTCTGAATGTTGTTCTATATGCCCAAAGTATGTCATCTAACGTTTTCGGACAATCTTTTATAGAAGCACTAATGGTCTTTTCAAGAATAGTTTTCAATTCTCGATTTGAAATTTCAACTTGACCGCTTGTTTGAGGATGGTACGGGGCACCCACATGATGTGTAACTCCATACTTACTCAATAAAGCTTTAAGTTGATGGTCATGAAAGTGTTTCCCGCCATCACTTGTAATTGCTCTAGGAGTTCCAAATTAAGAAAAGTTGTTCTTTCTTACAAAGTTCACCATAACTCTTGCCTCATTGGTCGGAAAAGAAGTTGCTTCAACCCAATTTGATATATAATCTGTAGCAACCAAAAAAAATATGTTAGAAAATGATGAAGGAAAAGGACCCATAAAATCAATCCTCCAAACTTCAAATAATTCAACAACTAAAATGTTGTTTAGGGCCATTTCATGTCTCTTGGAAATATTTCCCATTCTTTGACATTGATCACATTTACTAACAAATTTGACAGCATCTTTAAAAAGTGCAGGCCAATAAAATTCTAATTGTAAAACTTTAGCTGCAGTTCTTGTTCCACCATAATGACCACCAGTTTTCAAGGAATGGCAATGACGCAGAAGGTCTTTCATTTCTTCTTCAGGTATGCACCTCCTAATGATTTGGTCCGCTCAATGCTTATATAAGAATGGTTCTTCTCAAAAATAGTGCTTTAAATCAGCGAAGAACTTCTTCTTTGTTGATATGTCAAATTCTTGGGCAATTCCTGTGCAGCAAAATAGTTAGCAATGTCAGCGTACCATGGATAATTGGGATTTTCACTTACCATCATAATACTTTCATTCGAGAATTTTTCATTGATAAGGGACTTTCGTCCTCTCATACAAGGAGTGAAAAACAATCCGCCATTACATTTTCTATTCCTTTTTTGTCCTAAATTTCTAAATCGAATTCCTAAAGCAGTAAAATTCATCTTATCAGTCTCGCTTTTGCATCCTGTTTTGCAAGAGGTTTTTAGTGCAGAGTGATCAATATAAACAATTACCTCAGATTTTAGCAAGTAAGAACAAAAATTTTTAAATGCAAAAACAACAAGTAATTCCTCCTTGGTGGTAGCATAGTTAACATGTGCCTTCGTTAAAGTCTTACTAGCATAGTAAATTTTTTGAAAATTTTTGTTCCTTCTTTACCCTATCACGACCCCTACTGCATAGTCACTAGCATTGCACATAAGTTCAAAGTGTAAGGTCCAATCGTGTGCTACGATTATTGGTGCTAATACTAGTTTTCTTTCAAAGTTACAAAGGCATGCATACAGTCACTATCAAAGTTTAAAAGGATATCCTCCTTCAATAAATTGCAGAGAGGCTTGGTGATCATAGAAAAGTCCTTAATAGACCTTCTATAGAAACCTGCATGACCCAAGAAACTTCGAATGCCCTTAACTTTAGAATAGGGCAGTAATCGCTCTATCACTTCAATTTTTGCTCTACCAACTTATATTCCCTTTTTCGAAATCATATGCCCTAAAAGAATCCCTTCCTGTACCATGAAATGACATTTCTCCCAAATTAAAACAAGATTAATGTTAGTGCATCTTAGTAAAACCATAGAGAGGTTAGCTAAACAATCATCAAATGAGGCACCAACGAGGGAAACATCATCCATAAATACCTACATGTACTTTTCCACCGTGTCACAAAAGATTGCCATCATACACCGTAGAAATGTGGTAGGAGCATTGCATAATCCAAAAGGAATTCTCTTATTGGAAAAGGTACCATATGGACAAGTGAAAGTGATCTTTTTCTAATCTTCCGGTGCTATGGCAGTTTGGTTGTGTCCTGAATAACCATCAAGGAAACAGTAATACAAATGGCTAGCAAGTTTTTCTAACATTTGATCCATTAATGGTAAGGAAAAATGGTCTTCTCGGGTGGCATCATTATGTTTCCTATAATCTATGCATACCCTCCACCCTGTGACTGTCCTAGAAGGGATGAGCTTATTGTTCGCATTTTCTACTATGGTTATTCCTCCTTTCTTCGGAACTACATGCACTGGACTCACCCATGGACTATCAGATATGGGATAAATGATCACGGCAACTCATAACTTGACAACTTCTTTCCTTACCACCTCCTTCATAGCAGGGTTTAATTGACGTTGTGGTGGCACAGTAGGCTTGAAGCTATTTTCTGTAATGACTCAAGTTAAATCTTGAATCAATACATAGGTGAGAGATAGAGGATAGAGATTGAGAGAAGTAGACAGTAAGAGAATAGAGAGAATTAGGGAGAAGCAAGAGAATCTTTTCATTGAATGTCTTCTCCACACAAGAATTAAGCTATATTAATTCTTTACAACAACGAAGAATATCTAACTCAAGTTCTAACTAACAAACTAACTTGATTACATTTGAACTAACCTTCACTCCTTGCTCACAGTTACATATTACCCAAATTACAAGGGAGTTACAAAGTAATACAAGATTTAACAAGTAATACATGACAACTCATTACAATACTCCTCCCTTAAAGAATAGATTCTTGTCTCAAGAATCTAACTCCAGAAATTGACTTTTGAGAAACTTGAGCTCTTCCCACAATACAGCAGAATGCTCCAAATTGGCCCACTGAACCAATACTTGATGAACCTTTTTACCTTGTTGCTGAATTACTCGGGAATCCAGTATAGCTGTGGGTTCTTGGAGTAAAATTCCATTGGATGAAGTATTTAGAGGTTGTGCAGACAGTATTTCCCATCAAAAATTTGTTTCTTCAAAAGTGATATATGGAACACCGGATGAATGCCTACATTTGGAGGAAGATCTAATTGATATGCCATTGCTCCAACCTTGTGCAATACCTTGTATGGACCAAAGTACCTTGCACTGAGTTTAACATTTTTATGGATTGCCACTAAGGATTGCCTGTAAGGCTGTAATTTCAAGTATACCATGTCTCCAACCTTAATTGATCTTTCAACCCTCCTCTTATCAGTAAAGAATTTCTGCCTGGCTTGTGGGAGCTGCAAATTATCCTTCAATTGCTGAACTATGTGTTTCCTTTGCTGAATTAGGTCCTCAACTTCAGCCACATGAGTACTACAACTCTGAGATAATACTGGAAATGGAGGCTCATAGCCATGTAAAGCCTTAAAAGGAGTGGTACCCAATGAGGAGTGTGCGTGAGTGTTATACCAGTATTCAGCTAGCAAAATCCACTTGCACCACTGCTTAGGATTGTTAATGTTAAGCTTTAATTTGAGGAATTGAAGTTAACTAGTGAAGAGAGAGTTTAGGTGAGAGGAGAATTGAGGTTAAGTGAGAATTAGAGAAGGGATGAGAAGAGAGAGAAAAATATCCCAAAAATCAAAGTAATTTTCATTGAATGAATCAAGAATTACAACCCTCTTACAGGAGAAACTAGATACAAAAAATCAAAAATATCTCCAACTAACCCTTAACCGCCAAACTAGCAACATTTCAGCTAGTAAACAGACTTTGGCGCCAAAAAAACAACCAACATTAGAAACTGCCAACATTTCTAAAGCAATACAAGACTTCAAACAATTCAATACATGGATTACAAGACTCAAAACAGGAAAAATGATAACAATCCCATCCACTTAAGAAGCTTCTTGACCTCAAGAAGAGAAATTTGGGAATTGACTCTTCAAGAAAGCCAATTCTTCCCAAGTAACAAAATATTTGTCCAAATTCTGCCATTGAACCATCACTTCTTTAATCTTCCTGTTGCCTACATTGATCTCTCTAGTGCCGCGAACAGCAACTGGTTGCAACACCAAAGCCCTATTACAACCGACTTCAGGTGGTGGCTTTGAGCTTTTATAGTAGCGTAAGTCTATAAGCCACTTTGCCAATCTTCTCATGAATCTTGTATGGGCCAAAGAATCGAGCACTTAGCTTTACATTGCTCCTAACAGCCATGGTAGACTGTCTATATGGTTAATTTGAGGTAAACTATATCACCAACTTCATAATTCTTGTCCAAAAGCTTCTTGTCTACATACATTTTCATCCTTGCTGAGCTTGCTGCAGATTGAAGTCATATTTTGCAATGAAAAAAGAGTCAGAGGATCATAGCCATATAGAGCTTTGAAAGGAGTAGTGCCCAGGGAGGAATGAGCATGGGTATTATACCAATACTCAGCTAGAGATAACAACTTGTTCCACTCTCTAGGATGAGTGAAAACCATGCTCCTAAGATATTGTCCAATGCATTGATTGACTCTTTCTATTTGTCCATTAGTTTGAGGATGGTATGAAGAGCTAAGAGCCAAAGTAGTTCCCATAAGCTTGAACAATTCCCTCAAAAAATGACTTGTGAAAATTCTATCACGATCAGATACAATGGATTGAGGCAATCCATGTAACCTATATATGTTATCCAAGAAGCATCTGGCTAATCTTTTAGCTATGACTGGCCAGCTCAAAGCAATAAAATGGCTAAACTTTGTGAAACGATCAACCACAACCCATATCACTTCCTTTCCTTCAGATTTATGCAAGCCTTTAATGAAATCAGTACTTATATTCACCTAAGCTCCATCTGGAACAGGGAGAGGCTGCAAAAGACCATGGTACCTGTGATCACCCAGCTTTGTTTGTTGACATACATCACAAGAGCCCACAAACTCAATTACTGCTTTTTTACTACTAGGCCAACTGAAGTGGGCTTTAATTCTCTAATATGTGCCTTTCACACCTGAATGTCCACCCCAAGCTATGTCATGAGAAGCACTTATGATCTGATCCCTTAAATCTATAGATGAACCAATGTACAACCTGCCATTCAATCGAATTACTCCCTTATTCACTGAAATATCTGCATCAGAAGTTCTCTTGCAGTCTTTATTGATGCTATTGGCTGTGATACATTCTTGGGCAAAAGAATCATCTTCATCGGACTTGAAAACCTCTTCTAACCAAGAAGGAAGAACAACAAAAATGGCTCCACAATAAGCTTGCTCACCATCTTCTAATCTTCTTGACAAAGCATCAATAGTTAGATTTTCTTTGCCTCTTCTATACTCAATTGTGTAATCAAGGCCCAACATCTTCGTTAGCCCTTTCTTCTGTATTCTTGCCATAATCTTTTGCTCTACCAAATGCTTCAAACTTTGATGATCAGTCCTAATTATGAATTAGTGACCATCAAGGTAACGCCTCCATTTATCAACTGTTAAAAAAATTGCCAAGTACTCCTTCTAATATGTGGACATTGCTTGATGTTTTGGACTAAGAGATTGACTTAGATAAGCAATGGGCCTTCCCTTTTGTGATAGCACTACCCCAATACTAGTTCCACTGGAATCAGTCCCTAAAACAAAGTCCTCAGTAAAATTGGGTATAGCAAGAATAGGGGCTTCACACATAGCTACTTTCGGAGCTTCAAAGGTTGCTTAAGCTCTATCACTCCACACTAAAGCATCCTTCTTAAGCATATCTGTCAAGGGTCATGCAATCGATCCAAAATTAGCAATGAACTTCCTCTAAAAAGCCTGTTAAGCCCAAGAAACCTCATAATTGCTTCAAGGTGACAGGAATTGGCCATTCTTTCATGGCTTGTATCTTTGAGGTATCTGTGGAGACTCCCTTGGATGATATAACATGTCCCAAATAATCCAGTTACTGCTGCATAAAAGCACACTTAGAAACTTTGCAAAGAACTTATGATTACGCATGACAAGGAAGGCTTCCCTCAAGTGTTGTAGGTGATCTTCACAAGAGGCATTGTAAATGAGAATATCATCAAAGAAAACCAGGAAAAATCTCCTTAGAAACGGCTAGAAGATATCATTCATTGCTGCCAGAAATGTAGCCGGTGCATTGGTTAAGCCAAAAGGCATTAACCACAAACTCATAGTGGCCATGATGAGTTTGAAATGAAGTCTTGAAGATGTCTTACTCAAACACTCTAACGTGGTGATATCCCTGTCTCCAATCCAACTCAGAAAAGAAACATGCTCCATACAATTCATCGAGTAAATCATTAATAACAGGAATAGGAAACTCATCTTTGATTGTCAAAGAATTGAGTTTCCTATAGTCGATGCACATCCTTGCAGAACCATCTTTCTTCTTCACTAAAATGACTGGTGAAGCAAAATGGCTGTGGCTTGGTTTAATGAAGCAAGTCTTGAGCAATTCCTCTACTTGTTTCTCAATTTCTGATTTCTGAGCATGAGGATACTTGTAGGGCCTCAATTTGAATGGTACTGCACCAGATTTCAGAGGAATGGCATGATCAACACCCCTCTGTGGAGGAAGAGACTTAGGCTGCTCAAAAATGTCCTCAAAGTCCTCTATCAAAGCTTTAACTTCCGGCTGTTGCACCAAACACAATTCTGTTGGAGCAATTACAAACAGCTGACCAATCCACTTATAAGCACTCTTCTTAAAACCTCTTTGCAAGCTCTTGCTTTTAATCAGTTACAATTGCGCTTGATCTCCAATGCCTTGCAAAGTAACTTTTCATCCAATCAACTCCAAGCACCATATCACATCCTTCGAAGGGAAGGATTCTGAAATCATAGGTGAATTGATGCTCCTGCATAGACCATTGGAAGTCCTGGCATTTGTTCCGTGTGAGAATAGAATTCCCATCGGCTACGGTTACAGCTAAGGGATGAGTTTTAATCACTTCATGCCCAACCTTCTTCACAACTTTGGATCAACAAAACTATAAGTACTTCCACTATCTATTAAGATAGTGATGTGCCTTCTTCCTACTTTTCCTTTGATCCTTATCATCTTGTGAGCTCCATTCCCAGTCAGTGCCTTCATAGAAATCTTAATCTCATCCTCTGCCAATTCATCCTGGGGCTTATGATCAGAATTGTCCTCATCAGGCTCAGATTCATCACTGTCTAACTGTATTGCAGCATTAACCCCACGAGCAGACATCAAAAACTTGGAGCTACACTTATCTCCTGGCTGATAAGGCTGATTATTCTTGTAACAAAGCCTTCGAGGCCTCTTCTCGATAGATCTACTGGCCTTGGTCCCAGTTACATCTCTATGATGAGATTTTGAACCATTTCCTTTGAACTTGCCTTTGTCACTTGAAGAAATGGCAGTGGCCTCAATCAATTTGGCTTTTGCATAAGCCTTTGTTAAGGTTTTAGGACCAATAGCTTTCACCGCGTTTTCAATTTGTGGCTTCAATCCACTGATAAAACTTGAGACATAATAAGACTCAGTTGCTTGTAGATAAGCAACTATCATACTAGCTCTCAAGTTCTCAAATCTTGTCATATAGTCTCTCACAGTCGTGGTTTGAAATCACTAGTGTCTTCATCACCACATCTTTCACACAACTCCTCCACATCTTGTCATATACCTCATGATCACCATGAAGATATACTGCTGCCAATTCCACCTTTTCAGATTCTTTGATGTTGTAAAAATGGAAGTATCTATCACATCTCCTTAACCATGATTGAGGTTGCTTGCCATCAAAAGGATCAATCTGCACTCTTGGCTGTCTGAATGTAGTGCTTCTATTCTCAGAAGAAGCATCATTACTACCAGATCTTTGCCGCTGGTAGTGATCAGGTGGCCTATTCAGATGCAAAATGTTATCGGGTGAAGTTCTAGTATGAACAACAGAATCCAGATGCCTCATATTTTTATTTGAGTTCATGCCAGATGTTCGAGATTGCACTTGCTCAATAGGATGATCTTGTGATTTGACAGTTGTGGCCTTATCTCAACAGATTGTTGAAGATCTTGAGGTCTAGCATTCATATGAATAATTGAAGGAGCATCGCTTGATTGTAGCACTTATGTTCGGCACTCGTGATTGCATCACTTCAACCGAAGGCGATAGTTGACTAGCAAGTCGAAGAACTCCCAAAAAAAATAATTCACCTTGCTTATTTACTTGATTTTTCAAATCAAAAAGCTTGCTCTCAAATCCTTTGAATTTTTGCTCAATCAGAACTTCATACTTCTTCATACTCTCTGCTTGATCTTACTTCAAGCAATCAATTCCTTGTTGTTGCATAGCCTGAAATCGACTGAACATATCATCCAATTGTCACTTCAATTGATCATTTGTCACAAACTGACCTTCTTTTGTTGCATTCGCACTTGCAATAGCAGCATAAGAAACATTTAGATCAACAAAAGCAACGGAATGACCAGCTCCTGCTGCTCCTACTCCTCCTGCTCCTGATCGGGTAGTTACACCTCTTGTCATGTTAAGACTGTTCTTCTTAGGTTTCGCTAGTTCAAATCAATCAATTAACAGCATGAGCCAGCTCTAATACCAAATGTTAAGCTTCAATTTGAGGAATTGAAGTTAACTAGTGAAGAGCGAGTTTTGGTGAGAGGAGAATGGAGGTTAGGTGAGAGTTAGAGAAGAGATGAGAAGAGAGAGAAAAATATCTCAAGAATCAAAGTAAATTTTATTGAATGAATCAAGACTTACAAGGATTGACCCTCTTATAGAAGAAATCAGATACAAAGAATCAAAAATAACTCCAACTAACCCTTAACCGCCAAACTAGCAACATTTCAACTAGTAAACCGACTTTGGCTCCAAAAGAACAACCAACATTTGAACTACCAACACTTTTAAAGCAATACAAGACTCTAAACAATTAAATACATGGATTACAAGACTCAAAATAGAAAAAAATCATAACAGTTAAAAGTCATGCTCCTCAAGTATTATTCCGCACTTTGGTTAAATTTCTCAGTTTGCCCATCGGTTTGGGGATGGTATGCTGAGCTCAAAGACAAGGAAGAACCCATCAATTTGAATAGTTCTTTCCAAAACTTACTTGTGAACAAACGATCTCTATCCGATAAAATGGTTTGTGGAAGTCCATGGAACTTATAGATGCTATCTAAAAACACCTTAGCAAGCCTCTCTGCACAAATAGGGTGATTAAGAGCTATGAAATGGCCATACTTTGTAAAACGATCAATCACCACACAAATGATCTCTTTTCCTTCTGATTTTTGCAGTCATTCAATGAAATCCATGCTAATTTGCTGCCAAGCTCCATTTGGAATCGGTAGGGGCTAAAACAACCCAGGATAGGGCATGTGACCACTCGTGGTATGCTAACAAACTTCACAACTCTGCACCATTTCAATCACATCATTCTTCATACCCTGCCAAGTAAAATTCTATTTCGGCCTTTAATATGAACCCTCAATTCCATAGTGGCTACCCAATGCTAAAGCATTGAAAGCTAACATGATTTGTCTTCTTAGCTCAATAGCATTCCCAATATAGATCTTCCCCTTGATTCTCAGAATATCATTAACCAAGGTTACATCATTAGCTGCTGAACCTGCTGTAAGATTCTAAATGCTAAGTGCTGTCAAATGCTCTTGAGCGAACTGGTCATTCTCATATGACTTGAAGATTTCCTTCACCCAAGCAAGAATGACAATGGTGATTGCAAAACAAGAGGACTCTACTGCATTCTCTTGCCTCCTTGACAAGGCATCCGCATCCAAATTCTCCATTCCCTTTCTGTATTTAATTGCATAATCCAAGCCTAACATCTTCATTAGTCCTTTCCTTTGAACTCTTATTGTTATCCTTTTCTCTAACAAGAATTTAAGGCTTTGGTGATCAGTTTTGATCACAAAAGTGATGCCCTTCTAAGTATTGCCTCCACTTTTGCACTGTTAGGAGAATGGCTAGGTACTCTTTTTCATATATAGACAAGCTCATGTGACATGGGCTAAGAGCTTGGCTTAGGAAAGCAATTGTCCTTCCTTGTTGTGACAACATTGCTCCCACACCATTACAGCACACATCAGTCTCAATCTCAAAGGGGTTAGTAAAATCAGGCATCCTCAATACCGGTGCTGCGCACATTTCTAGTTTCATACTATCAAAAGCCTCTTGTGCTGCAGCATTCCAATAGAAAGAATTCTTCTTAAGAAGATTATTCAAAGGCTTAGCAAGGATCCCATAACCTTGAATGAACTTCCTATAGGATCATGTTAGGTTCAAAAAACTTCTCAATTGTTTAACTATTGTGGGAATTGGCCGTTGCTTCATGGCTTGAACCTTGGAAGCATTAGTGGCTACCCCTTCATAGGAGATTACAGGAAGGTTTTCAACCCTTGTCCTATACTCCTTCAGAGATGTTTCTTGTATCACCTTATTAAATTTATCAACAATGTCACTAGAATCTTCATCACCATATCGCTCACAAAGTTCCTTCACAAAATCATCCCAAGACAGGGTAGGATTGCTTTTCAACAAACTGTAAAGCCATACCTCATGATCTCCAAGAAGATAAACAACTGCTATCTGCACCTTTTCAGCAACACAAATATGATAGAAATGAAAATAACGGTCGCATCTTCTCAACCGGTAATGAGGTTGCTTTCCATCAAATGGATTAATCTGAACTCTTGGCTACCTGTAACCACTACTTCTGTTATTGGATGAAGCATCATGAATCCCTGAACGCTACTAATGCCACTGATTAGGTTGCCGATCTAACTGTTCCCCATTCAAACTGGCAGTTCTGAAGTGACCCGATTGATCAGGAGGATGATCGCTCTGTCCTGGATTCAAACTTGCTGATAGTGAATGAACTTAGTTAAGTGACTGATCCAGTGCTCTGGCAGTTACCTCAACTTCTTGAGTTCAATCTTGAACTCTAACTTCAGCTGCTGGAGCTTGATCTTGAGATCTAATTGTCACATTAGGCATTTGATGATTCACTTCATCAGGGGGCCTAATTTGTTGATTCATAGGCAACATACTAGTAGGTAGCAAAGGTTCTGGAATAGGAGGCACATTCTGTCCCCTGCATGGATTGCGTATCTCAGCAAGTTTCTCTTCAAACCTTTGCAACTGTTGACTCGATCGATCGGCAATCTTTTCTTCAAATTCTTGTGCTTGCTAATTAATTAGATCAGCAATCTTTTCCTCAACTTGCTGAGAATGTTGAGCAAATCGTTCATCATATTTTTGATCCAGTTCTCGCACCAATTCAACTTGTGCCGGCTACATTTGCAGGAACATTTCTTTCATTTGTAAGCTCAATTGAGTTGTTGTAACAACTTCCTAATCAGTTGCAGCATTAGCACCAACAACCTCAGCATAGGATGGACTTGCTACACCCTTTGTCGCACCTGCCCTTGTTGTAACACCTCTTGCCATAATTCTCAATTCTTGCAACACAGTAAAGTGAATTTAATATGAAAATAACTTGATCAAAGTGTATACAATCAAATCGAAGCAATTCAACTTAATCGATAGCCTACAACAAGGCTCTGAAACCAATTGTTAAACCTCTAGATGAGCGAGAAGATTGACCTTGCAAAAGAGAGAGTATAGATGAGAAGAGAAGTGAAGGAGATGAGAAAAATAGAGAGAATTAGATGAGAAAGAGAGAAAATATCTCAAAGAGATGATTGTAAATTTTTATTGAATGAATGAAGATTACACTTAAGCCCACTCTTACACTAGATCTAGATACAATATGAAAGGACAAGCAAAAACCGACTTATTAGAGCTTCAGCCGCCACAATAGACCTTACTTGACCCCTTTGCAACCGACTTAGCTAACTCCTAAGACCATTGGTGCCAACACACCAATTCAAACATTACAATTCAGCTATTACAATGAAACACTGAACTAAAGCTAATACACTGACTAACATAACAACGGCAAGATCATAACAATATCCCTTCAACCTTCTTGCCACTTAACATCTTGAGTTGTCCTTGGTCCACAATTCCTTGTAACTTGATGGCTTTACAATGTAAATCAAATGAGATTGAGAGTTGGCTAAAATCAAACACCACTGGACTGATAGTCTTCATCTAATCCACCCCAAGCACCATATCACATCCTCCCAGCTTCAACACTCTGAAATCATAACAGAATTGGTGGCCTGGCATCTGCCACTGGAACTGATTGCATTTCATTTGAGTGAGCATGGAATTCCCATCAGCAATAGTCACGGCTAAAGGACTTGTTTTAATCATCTCATAACCCACCCTCTTCACAATCTTTGGATTAACCAAACTGTGTATGCTTCCACTTTCACTCAAGATCAGAAAAGACTTATGATTTGCTTCACCTTTGATTCTTATGGTTTTGTGTGTTCCACTGCCTGTTAAAGCCTTCACTGAAATCTCCATTTCGTTCTCATTAACATTTGCCGCTTGTAGGGATGGCAGTGGGTCGGATTTGGGTCGGGTTTACCTCCATCCAGATCCAACACAGAATAGACCCGATCCAACCCAAATCCGAAAAAAAACCCATTTATTTTATAAAAGTTCAATCCAAATCCAAATCCAAATCCAAATCCATCGGGTGAAACGGATATCCGACCCAAATCCATCACCTATTTAAATACTAGAACAAATTATAATCCAACACAAATAATAACACAATCAAATATTTGGCCAAATTGTTGTCATTTTTCCTTTTCTGATAATACGCATGACAATGATAACAAAATACTTGGTAGTCATTCAAAAAATATAGACCTAATGCTTATATATAAAATTGCTACATCAAAGGTTTTTTTTTCACAAAATGAACAATATAGTGTCAAACAAGTTGCATAATGCTTGCTACAATCATCCAAAAAATAATGGATTCAGATTGTAGTGCCAAAGAAGCTCCAAAATGCTGATATCTCCATCCTACTAACTGACACTAATTCACTCCTAGCGAAAATATGAAAGAGATTAAAAAGTAATAATAACAATTATCTAATATACACTTGAAAAAAATAGTATATACTTAATTTCGGGTCGGATCTGGGTTGGGTTTTGTGCCACCTAAATCCGACCCGACCCAAAACCCATTTATTAATATCCAAATCCAAATCCATTTAAAGCCCATTTTTTACATCAAAATCCATCATAAATAGATCGGATTAGACGGATATCCAACGGGTTCGGGTCCAATTGCCATCCCTAGCTGCTTGTAACAACTGCTCCTCAGGTTCATCACTTGCCTCCTCCTCCTCCTCTTGATCATCTGATTCATCAATAGCCTCAGCTCCAATAACCAACATGGGGAGCTTAGGCTTGGACTTATGTCCAAAGAAGTATATTTGGTTTCATTTAAAAGATAGTCTTTTAGCCTTCTTCTCTTCAATACTAAAGGTTTTGGGAACAACCTTATTACCAGCTGATGTAGAAGAGTTATTGGACACATTCTTGCCTCGTGACATATTTGAATTAGCAAGCACTATGGCTTCATACAACTTTGCCTTGGAGAAGGCTCGGGACAATGTTAAAGGAATAATGGCTTTAACCAAATTCTTTATCTTTGGCTTAAGTCCACTAATGAAGCTAGAGACATAGTATTCCTCACTTACACTAGGGTTTACTGCCATCATTCTAGCTCTTAGATTTTCAAATCATGACATATACTCTTTCACAGAGGTGGTTTGAGTCACCTTGTTAAAATGATCCACCACATTCCCCGTATCCTCATCACCATTCCTTTCACAAGATTCATCAACAAACTCATACCACGAGATGTCAAGAATATTGAGAATTAAGCTGTGAAACCATATCTCATGATCACCTTGTAAATGTACTATAGCTAGTTCCACCTTTTCCACATACATCACATGACAAAAGCGAAAGTACCTCTCACAATGTCTTATCCAAAACTGTGGATGTGATCCATCAAAGGTATCAATTTCAACCTTTGGCTGTCTGTAACCACTTCTCCTGGCTATGGCCTCAATCCTTTCCTCAGATTCTTGAGGCTGTCTCTGTTTAGTACGCCTCCCTTGCTAGCTAGCAGGTGTTAAGAGTCTAGCTCCTAATTGACGATCAAGATGCTGCCTTATCTCATTCATCTGCTGCTGCAATTGCGGATTTAAAGTGCTAGTGTTATCTAATTTCTCTTAGAAACCTGCTACTATTGTTGTCAACCTTCGCATTTTAGCTAGCATCATCTCCATACCATCACCTTGACTTGAATTTACTCCTGCAGTGACTCCGGCATAGGTTCCTGCAGCAACTCCAGCATTACCAGCTGCATTTGTAGTAGCACCAGCTCGTGTTATTACTCCTCCTGCCATCTGAAATTGCTAACCACTATTTGTCAAATGAAATGGATCAACAACGATTAGCAACTATCAATTAACTGATTACGAAGTACTAAAGTGATCTAATGCCACCAGAAATCGATCAATTAAGTGTGGATGTCAGAGAGTAACAACAATCTATCAAGCTCTGATACCAATTGTTATGATTCAAGATCAATCTTGAATCATAACATGAGATAGGTGAAGAATTAGAGCGAACATGAGTAGAGAATTAGAGAAATAGATGAGAATTAGAGAGAATTAGTGCTGAGAAATGAGGAATTCAATCTTGTCATTCATCAATGAAGAACTTACAATACAAGCTAAGCACTTTATGCCATGAATCACTTAAGTCAGTTGAACCAAATACAATGTACTAACCGACTTAACTAACTCAAGGCAATAACAAGTATTTCCCACCATACAACCTCATTTGAAAACTACACATGAATTTCCACTACAGTGACCACCTCTAAATTCATACCACGAGACTTTAGATGGTTACTCTTGAAGGAATCTCCAAAAGCCACTACCCTAACACTAGTAGTAGGTGGCTCTAAAAAAAGAAGCAAACATAGAGCCATAGTCATTCAATCAGCAGGGATCATCCAAGTCACGGCAGAAGAAGAAGAAGATGAAGAAGAAGTGCACATTTCCCAGCTGGTAGGAAAGAGAAGAGCAGACTTCCTCAAAAAGAGGTATTGGCCCTATTCCATTTTGCTTATTCTTTTACTTACTTTTCTAGAAGTTGTTTATATTGCACTATCCAAAGATAAGAATTCACCTTGAGTTCATTTTCAACAACTTAAATAAATACAATGGGTGTAAACGTAAGGCTTCGGGTTGGAAAAGGTCCACACCACACCGTGACACGCCAACGCGGCCCAACGCAATGGGGCTAGGCGCACATGCGCGCACGTGTTGCCCACCGTGCTCACTTTTGGTGCACAAGACTTTACCAAGGACAAGGAGAAGGGGGTGCATAAACTAGACTCCCCTCATATATTTTTCCAATGTTGGATTGAGGTATTTTACAAATTGAACAAAATTGAAGCACACTACCCTCAAATTCCAATAATCCCACACATGGTTCAATTTGAGAAATGGAAGAAAGGGAAGAATATATATACCGAGACCCACACTTAATGATGCTGATGTATTTTGGACTTGAATCAACGCCTAGTAAATAAGCATGTCGAACAACCACCCAAGGTGAACATAGTCTTGAGCCCGAGTAATCATTGTGAAGAGCATACCTACCCTCTTCATGTGGAGGTTGAAATGTACTCCGTAATCAGGATGTATAAGGTCCCTTGAAATACAACCCAAAATCTTACTTCTTATGAAAGCTCTGGAGAGTAAGCCCTTACTCCCGGCAGAGAGAAATCAAACCCCCCACAATCCCGTAGGCGAGTCTATTAGGTGTGCTACCCATACCACCATTATTAGCTATGGATATCATTAAGAGTCTTAAGCTCATCTTCATGTCATGGAAGTACTGACAAATCCTATAGCCACTAATACAACACCATCTCGGAATGGCCTTGAGTGAAGCTTCCCGATAACTAACTTCGTTTGACCGATTCAGCATCGAGAATAACTCTAGGGACAATTATCCATCTGGATTAGGACACATAAATGGACTTAAGCCCCATTCCCTCCTCTTTCTTATTTATTATTTTCCTCATAAGGCCTTTCGTCAAAAGATCTACTTGATTTTTCTCACTCCTCACATATTCAAGCGAGATCACATTATCCATGATCAAATGTCTCATGACACCATGTTTGAGGCAAATATGCCCCTTCTTTGCATTATATACCTCACTTTGCACCACTCCAATGGATACTTGTGAGCCATAATGCTGTGATACTAAAGGCGTGGGCATCCCCCAATGGAATGTCTTAGCACATTCCTTAGTCATTTAGCTTCCAAAAATTCCATATC
Organism: Simmondsia chinensis; assembly: GCA_018398585.1. Taxonomy (NCBI): domain Eukaryota; kingdom Viridiplantae; phylum Streptophyta; class Magnoliopsida; order Caryophyllales; family Simmondsiaceae; genus Simmondsia; species Simmondsia chinensis. Next base: position 19,767,459 of record JAGTTD010000002.1, read on the forward strand.
TAGAGCAATAAATTCAAACACCACGGTTGATTTAGCAATACAAGTTTGTTTACATGATTTCCATGAAATAGTACAGTTAGCCAACATAAACATGTAACCACAAGTAGAATGAATTACATCAAAATCAAACACCTAATAGAATCATAATATCCCTCTAATACAAAAATGAACCACTTATAGTGTTAACCAATTCATAGTACCCTTAAGATACCTTTAACAGCCTTATCAATGCACTTCGGTGCTCATCACTAGGGTTATGGGTATAACACCTAAGTCTACTAACGGCATAAACAATATCATGACGATTATGTAACAACTATCTTAGTCTATTCAGCCTGTGATACACTATCTCATGTGTTTCTTTCCAAGTGAACGCTAGGATCATATGGAGTTTTAGCAAGAATGTCATTGTAATGACCCAAATTTCTAATATTTTCTCCATGTAATGGGATTGATTTAGAGTCAAACCCTCAGGTGTTCTAGTTATTTTAACCCTAAGTATCACATCAACCTCACCTAAGTCTTTCATATCAAAGCATGAACTTTAGAAAGACTTTGTGGAATTTACAGTATTTACACTCGTACGTGACAAGCAGATATTTGTAAGCTTACATACTTTATACTCCATACGAAGAACCTCAAATCCCTAGGGTTGTTCCATATTGATTTCTCCCCTAAGGTCACCATTCCAAAATGTAGTTTTTACGTCCATTTGGTGTACTGCAAGTTTATGTATGGATGCTAGAGCTAACAGGGCTCTTACAGTGGCAATCTTAGTTATGGGTGAGTGTGTGTCAAATAAATTTATTCCTTGTTTCTATGTCTATTCTTCAATCACTAGCTTGGCTTTAAATTTTTCCATAGACTCATCAGTGCTTAACTTCTTCCTGAACACCCATTTACACCCTATTGGTTTGTATCCTCTAGGAAGGTCCGCTAACACCTAAGTGCTATTATTTGTTATAAAGTTTAATTCATTATTAATGGCCTCTCTTCAGAAAGGAGCATCTATGATTCTTATGGCCTCATCACACGTTCTAGGATCTTCCGCTAACATGAATGCACTAACAAAATGCTCATCAAAATCATCATGTTCAAACGAGAATGCAGCTATGAAGTCAGGTCCAAAACTAGCCTGGGTTCGAACGCTCTTACTTCTTCTAAGTTTTTAAACCTCGAAGAATTTAGGCATGTGACTAGATGATGATGCAGATGCAACGGGCACGGACACGGGTAATGAAACATGCATAAATTCTTTCATAAGAAATGTATGCTCAAAGGATTCAACATCTCGAGATTCCATTATTTTACCAAGCCCAGGGCTTGATTCATTTATTAGCCTGAATCTGCACACAACATTCTTCATAGGATAATCAACAAAGATGGCATCTGCATTTTTTGACCTATTTCACTTCTTTTAAACTTCCCCATTTTAGCTAGACATACCCATGCTTTGAGATATTTAAGGTTAGGTGCATAACCTTTCCATAGTTCATAAGGTCTCTTATCTAATTTTTTATGTGGAATCCTATTAAGTACGTGACAAGCAGATAATAAGGCTTCCCCCCACAAGCTCAATGTTAGACCCGATCTAATTCGCATAGCGTTCATCATATCTTCAAGGGTTTTACTTTTCCTCTTTGCTATACCATTCTATTTAGGCGTATAAGAGGCCGAGAGTTCATGAATTATTCCAAGCTCCTTATAATGTTTCTTAAGGAAGGTAGTATCATACTTACCTACTCTATTAGACCTAATCCTCTTGATCATACAGTCAAATTGGTTTTCTGCTTCAATCTCATATTTAAGTAACATTTCCTTAGCCTCATCTTTTATATTTAGGAGATACACCTTAGTGATCTCAAGTGGTCTTCTATGAATGTGATGTAATATCTTTTACCACATCTACTTAAGGTGTTCTTAAAATCACATGGATCACTATGTACCAGCTCTAGTAGGCTAGATATTCTTTCAATTAATTTTTTAAAAGCCTTTTCATGATGTTTGGCCTCGACGCATATCTCACATTTATCAAGTTTGGTTTGATTACAGTTATAATTAAACTCATTTGTTTAAGTTTATTGACCAAGTTGTAATTTGCATGTCCCAGCCTTGCATGCCAGAGATCTACGGCTTCAACAATATAAGCAGAAATACAACCAATTTTGTTAACATTATTCAAAACATCAAGAACAAAAAGACGACCATTAAATTCAACAGCGCTGGAAAAAGGGGATTTCTAATTCAAGGGTGGCTTGTGGGCTCTAGGTGGTGCGTGCACCTTGTTGCGCCTTGCTTTTGACGGCCACGTGCAGCACCATACAAAGGTAGGCAACCCGGTTTAAAAATTCTCGTCATCTCCTCATTCCAAAAGAGTGATCAGAGCACCAATCTGATCACCAGTTTGAAGGAGAAACACACGTGAGTACGGGACTTTTGGGGTGGTGATGTTGGTGTGTGTAGGATGCTTTTTCCATTATTTTCTCACTAATTTATTAATTTTTATCATCCCAGTGGTCTTCTCTCCTTGCTTTGTTGATTCTCCCGTGTTTTGTGGTGCCGGTGATGTCTCTTTCTCTCTCCTCTTTAAGTTCTCTCTCTCCCGTTCTTGCCATGTTTTTTGTCTTATTTTGGAGCATTTTTCAGAACAGTCCTTTTCTGTGTACTAATAGCTTTTGCTCTATTGAGCCTGTTTGCATTGGTCTTGGTCATTTTGGATAGTTTTTTGCTCGATTTGGATGCTCGTTTCTGATATGTTTTTCTACGTCTAACCAAATTCAATATTTAACCCTAATCACTAAACACATCTAAATTGAATTGCAGGGCGAGAGGGTGTCAAACCACAGGTACTATGAGTATGTAAAATTATTCTATGACCTAAATTGATTTGAATAAAATTGAGAGTTTTTTATTAATTAATCGAGCAAATGATAATTAAACTAAGTATTCTACTTTTAAAAGGGAAAAGTGTATTAAATTGGAACGTAGGGTTTCGAATCCATCATTAGCCAATTCTTTTTACGTTAACCTTTAAATTGGGATCATTGATTGTTACACGGGTGTTGGGCTGAGCTAGGACAGGTCTGGAAGCTGACGGTGATATTAGGCTTAAGGTCTGGTGTCAGGCTCGGGTGTTGCTGGGATGTGGGCCTGAGAACGGTGGGCTTGGGCATGGTGTGTTGGCATCGATGGGCTGGATGCTGGGCCGCTTCTGGTGGGCCGAAGCTGGAGGTCAAAGATGACGATAGGCTGCTACAGTATTGGGCTGGACAGAGGAGAACGTAGGTGATGGTGAAGTTGGTCTGGGTCGGCGGGTCGGAGTATTGATTCATGATTGACTTAATTTAATTGTTTATGCATCAAATTTGTCTTGTTTGCACCAAATTTGATAATTTTGGAGATTTTAATCTTCAAACCTTTAGACATTTAAATTAGTGAGTAAAAAAGTATAATTAATAAGGTGCAAAATAATTAAAATAGCAATTAAAAGATTTGTAAATGTGAGACGCATCAGTTTCTCTCCCTTATTTTTGGTTAAAACAAGAGGAATTGTTTGGGCTTCATATGGTGGTTCCCACCGCCGCCTCCAGTGTTATCTATCTTGAGCTATCTTCTTGATCTGTCCAGAGCGTTTTGGATTGAATTAGGTGTATTCTTTAAGTGATTTGCATTCATGTTGTTTGATTTTTGTCGTTCCATTCATTCATCGGTGTTGATTATCCCTTGATCTATGTTGTATGGGGTGTGGTAGTGTGGTGTTTCTGTTATGGTGGTTGTTATAAGTTCTTGATTCTAGTGTCAAATTGTCACGGCTTTGGGATTGTTCGGGTTGCTTTGTTGTGGGATTCTTTGCTTCAGCTTGGCACATGTTTCTTCGGATTGGTGTATCTTGTTTTGGTCCTTCGCTTGCTCATTTTGCTTGTTTAATTTGTTCCCTTTGTACTTGCTTTTCTGCTTTCTCTATTGTTGTACCTATTTGGGACTCTTCTGGGGCTGCACCATGGCTAAAGTATAATTAGTTTCGACCCCAGTTGTGATGTAGGCTCTCTTAGCTTTGACTCAGTCTCCCTCGTGGGTTGATCGAGTTAGGTCCTCTTCGTCTCCTGGGGAGTTACTATCATGATTCGAGCAGATTGGATATATTGGATTCTGTACTAATAATTCGTGGTAGTAATAAAGTAGTTTAAGTCATTAGTATTAGTTTAATTAGTACTTAGGGGAAATTAGCCAATTTAGCCGCTAGTTGTGTGGGTTGGAGGGAAGGTTGGTTAAGTGTTAGTTAAGTGGTAGTTAAGTAATGTCTAGATGATTTGTATGGGGAATAGCGGTGGAGTAGTGTGTCTAGGTGAAATGTTTCTTGCATAACCGACTTAGGTGAGTTGTTGGCATAAGTAGGAAAGTTTCATCAATTGTAATATTCATTGAATGATATGATATTGAATCTCTTTCTTCTCTCATCTCTAATGCTTTCTATTTCTCATCTCTATTCTTTATATTTCTCATCTTAATCTCAATTCTTTCTCATCTTATACTCTCTCTCTTAGGTTATGATCCAAGATTCATCTTGAATCATAATAATTGGTATCCGAGTTTGTGAATTTGTTTCCCATTGAGGTGAAATTACAGTCAATTAGATTGCATTAGCATTAGATCAAGTTTAAGCTACACTGAATCAAGTTCAGTGCTTCGATTTCATGTTCAAAAGCTTATTGTTCTTGTGAATAGTTAGCTAGAACTTGCATCTTAAGTCGCTGATCTTGTGATCGAGCTGGCTGAATCTGTATTCAAACTTGCTGAACCTTCAATCAAGCTTCTGAGCTTAGGATCTTAGCATTAGATCAAGCTGACTTGTTTAACTAAATTGGCTGCAGTTACATTCATATCCATTAATCTTGCATTAGCTAGCTGACATTGTCTTCGAATTAACTGATTTATTTTGCATAGAATCAAGATAGTGATGAAGGGAGGTGCAATCACTGATTTGATCCAGATGAATAGAGAAATTTTTGAGTAACATTTTCAGAAGATATGACATATTATTGATGATATGATTGCGACAACCAAGGCGATGCAACAATCTGTTAAGTATAACGGTTGTCTCCAAATGCTATAGGAATGAAAACAAAGGCTCATGTTGAACTCAAGAACAACAGATCATTAAGATTGAAGGAATTAACTTAGAAAAATCTTGTGGATAGTAATGACAGTGCATCAAGCACAAGGAACTATGGTTTTGGACAGCCTCGTGTGAATCTAGAGCCTTTCAATGATATAATGCCTCAATCTTGGATAAGGAAGTGCGAGAGGTACTTTTGTTTCTACAACATTGAAGAACGTGAGATGGTTGAGTTGGCAGCTATGTATTTGAAAGGAGAATTGGAGGTCTTATATTTTAGTTTCATGCGCAGCAAACCTAGAATCACTTAGACTGAGTTTGCAAATGAGCTTTTTGATAGGTATGGAGATGAAGATGTAAGTGACATGGTGGATAACTTCAATAAACTAACTTAAGTCTTATCCGTGAAGGAGTACATGACAAGGTTTGAAGGATTGAGAGCCAAAATGCTCACTGTGTACCCTGAGGCACCCGAATCATATTACGTTTTAACTTTATGAGTGGACTTAAGCCTAAAATCAAGAACATGGTTAAGGCATTTGATCCCTTCACTCTTTCTCAAGCTTATTCAAAGGCAAGAAAGGTTGAGACTTTGGTATTGGCAATTCCTGATTCTCAGAAATTGAGAAGTGCTCCCAATGGATCATCTTCATCGAGATTTACACAGTCTAATAGTAGAACTGGAAGTACTGACGATAGAAGGCCTCAGAAGCTTTGTTTTAAATGCAATCAGAAATACTTCTTTGGTTATACGTGTGATCCTAAGTATCTCATGGATGCCACTTGAGTAGAAGCTACTAAAGCAGAAGAAGATGAGATGCTTGATTTCAGGGAGCAGGAGGAAGAGATTAAGGATGATTTTGAGGAAGAAGATGAGGTTGAAATTTCTATGAAGGCCTTAACACGGAATGGCTCGCATAATACCATTCGAATTAAGGGAGTAGATGGGCAACAAGACTTGACGATACTCATTGATTGTGGGAGTACACATAGCGTTGTGGATCCCAAGGTTGTAAGAGCTGTGGGACAAAATTTGATCAAGACCAGCCCCTTGGTTGTCACGGTGGCTGATGAAAATTCAATTTTGACACACACATAGTGTAAGAAGTTCAATTGGAAGATGCAAGGTCACAAATTTGAGTATGAATTCGGAGTTTTGAGATTGGGAGGTGGTGATGTGGTGTTGGGAGTTGATTGGATGAAGTTCTTTAGTCCTATACTCTTTGATTTCTCCCAACTCACTGTGTCCTTTGAAAGAGATGGGCAAAGGATCAAGTTACAAGGCATTGTGGAGCAAGGCCAGCCCCAGTTGATGAGGGGCGAGAGTCTACAAAAGGTTCTCAAGAAGGGAACTTATCAATGGGTAGGACAACTCTACTCAATCACTGCTGTTTCAGAACTCAACCAAACAGACTCCAGCACTGCCTTGGATTCCAACACTGCTTTGGATTCTCTGCTTCAAGAGTATGGTGATTTGTTTGAGCAACCAGAGACCTTACCCTCAAAAAGGGAGTTTGATCATGCAATTCCTATGAAGGAAGGTTCTAACCAAGTTAATCTTCACCCTTATAAGTATCCTCATTCACAGAAGAATGAGATTGAAAGGCAAGTTGAAGACCTGATGAAGACAAGATTCACAAGGCACAGGCATAGTCCCTTTGCTTCTCCATTAATCTTGGTTAAAACGAAAGATGGATCCTCACGAATGTGCATTGATTATTGCCACTTGAAATCTCTTATGGTCAAGGATAAATTTCCAATCCCAATCATAAATGATCTGTTGGATGAACTTCATGGCTTTTGGTACTACGCCAAGTTGGATCAGAGGCAGGGCTATTATCATATTAGAGTGCAAGACCAAGTCATTGACAAAATGGCTTTTAGAACACATCAAGGGCATTATGAATTTGTGGTGATGCCTTTTGGACTATCCGATGCCCTTGCAACATTCCAGGCTTTGATGAATCTTGTGTTTAAACCTTACTTAAGGAAATTTGTACTTGTGTTCCTTGATGACATTTTGGTCTACAGCTCTACTCTGCAGGACCATCTTACTCATCTGGACTTGGTATTTCAGACCATGAGACTGCTCAAGCTATATGCCAAGCTCTCTAAATGTACATTTGCTAAGACACAGGTGAAGTACCTTGGCCATGTTATCTCGGGTGATGGGGTAGCTACAGACCCAAGCAAGGTCCAGGCTATGAAAGATTAGCCAAAGCAAAGATCCCTCAGGCAGTTAAGAGGTTTCTTGGGTTTAACAGGCTACTGCCGCAAATTCATAGCTAGATATGGAATTATTGCAAAGCCACTGACAGATTGTCATAGCCCCAAGGTGTTTTGGTGTTCAATTAGAAAAAGCGGGAATGTTCGTTGAGGGTTTGGTCTTTGGCGGTTATTCCTTGGTCTAATGTGGCAGCTAGCTCAATTTCCAAGTCGGTAGTTTTTGTTTAGTATATGTCTAGATTCATTTTTTGAGCTTATATCTTGTACGAGTATAAATAGTTGTATTCTTGTAAGATTCATTCATTCAATGAAAATATCTTGTTATCTCTACTTCTCATCTCTTAATTTCTTTCTTTAATCCTCATCTCTTTCCTTTCTCTTCTCATCTAACCTCTTCATCACCTAGGTTATAGCCAAGATTCTACTTGGACTATAACATTTGGTATCAGTGCTAGGTTTCTTCAGTGAAGGATTATAGGACACGCTTTGAGGGATTGAGAGCTCGAATGCTTAATGTTTATCCAGAGGCTCCAGAATCATATTATGTTTCTAGCTTTGTGAGTGGACTCAAGCCTAAGATCAAGCATATGGTGAAGGCTTTCAAACCAACAACATTGTCTCAAGCTTATTCAAAATCTAGGAAGGTGGAAAATACCGTGATGATTCCTTCTGATTCTTCTAAAGGTAAAAATATTGGTGCTGAGAATTCTTCTTCTAGACCTTTTCAAGCCTTCAACAGAAGTAGCATTAAGAAGGAGAAGAAGCCTTCAAAGCTTTGCTACAAGTGTAATTAGAGATATTTCTTTGGACAGAAGTGTGATCCCAAATATCTTATGGTAGCTTCAGGAGTTGAAGCTGCTGAAGAAGGAGAAGCAAGTGATGTTATTGAGACTCTGGAAGCTGATGAGGAATAGGATGGAGAATCTTTGGCGGAGAATGGTGTTAAGATCTCTGTGAACGCCTTAACAGGAAGTGGAACACACAACACCATCCAGATCAAAGGAAGAGTGGGACAAAGGGAATTATTGACACTCATTGATAGTGGCAGCACACACAGCTTCGTTGATCCTCAGGTGGTTAGAGATGTAGGGCAAGAATTGATTAAGACTAGTCCTTTATCTGTCACCATTACTAATGGCAACTGCATCTTGACTCATACCAAGTGTAAAGTGTTTGGTTGGAAGATGCAAGGGCATAAGTTTGAGTACGATTTCAGAGTGTTGAGGTTAGGACGATGTGACATGGTATTAGGGGTTGATTATGAGGTCTTTCAGCCCCATTCTCTTTGATTTTGCTTAGCTTCTTATATCCTTTGATAGGAATGTTGAGCTGATTCAACTGAAGGGTATTGTTAAGTAGGGACAACTTCAGTTGATGGAGGGTAAAGGCTTGCAAAAGTTGCTGAAGGAAGGATCTTATCAGTGGGTGGGATAGCTTCCTTCCATCACAGTTGCTTCTGTAATGCCCCAAGGTGATTTCAATGTATTCCTGGATTCTCCGCTGCAGAAGTATATTGACATCTTTGAGCAGCCTGTAGTTCTACCTCTAAGAAAGAGTTTTGATCATGCTATTCCCCTTAAGGAAAGAACTAATCCAGTGAACTTGCACCCCTACAAGCACCCTCATTCTCAAAAGAAAGAGATAGAAAGGCAAGTGGAGGAGTTGCTTAAACAAAGTTCATTAAGCAAAGCCATAGTCAATTTGCCTCTCCGGTAATCTTGGTAAAGAAGAAGGATGGATCTTCTAGGATATGCATCGATTACCGGCAACTAAATTCTATAAATGTTAAGGACAAGTTCCCGATACTTGTCATAGATGATCTTTTGGATGAACATCGTGGTTCTTGGTATTTTTCCAAGTTAGATTTGAGGTGAGGATACTACCAAATTTGAGTTCAGGAGCAAGACATTCCAAAAACAGCTTTTAGAACTCACCACGGCCATTATGAGTTTGTTGTGATGCCTTTTGGGCTATCCAGTGCTCCTGCTAAATTCCAAGCCTGATGAACTCAGTGTTCAAGCTATATTTGAGAAAGTTTTTGCTTGTGTTCTTTGATGATATTTTGGTTTACAGCCATACATTGCAGGAGCACTTAATTCATTTAGAGGTGGTGTTTTAGTTAATGAGGCAACATAAATTGTTTGCCAAGCTTTCCAAGTACACTTTTTCCAAGTCTCAAGAGGAGTATTTGGGTCACATTGTCACTGGTAATGGAGTTCAAACTGATTTAAACAAGATCAAGGCCATGGAGAATTAGCCAGAGCAAAAATTAGTTAAACAATTGAAAGGATTTTTAGGCTTAACTAGTTATTATTGAAGGTTCATAGCTGGATATTGGCTCATAGCTAAACCCTTGACAGAATTGTTGAAGAAAGATTCTTTTTATTGGTATGATTCAGCCATGGAAGCCTTCAATCAGCTTAAGAAATCCATGATTTCAGCCCTAGTTCCAATAATGCTAAACTTTGATCTTCCCATCGTACTTAAAACTGATGCTAGGAGTAGTGAAATTAGAGCAATTCTCTGATAAAATGGGAGGCCATTAGCTTATTTCAGTCAAGCTTTGGGTCCCAAGAACAAGAAATATTCAATTTATGAGTAAAAGTACATGGCAATCCTCTTAGCTGTGCAAAAATGGAGGCACCATTTGGAAGGGCATCATTTTGTGATTAAGACTGATCATCAAAGTCTCAAGTATTTGCTTAAGCAATGAATTACTACTAGGGTGCAAAGGAAGGGCTTAATGAAGATGCTCGGGTTGGACTATACCATTGAGTACAGAAAGGGAGTAGAAAATCCAGTGGTAGATGCTCTATCAAGGAGACAAGAGGAAGAGGTAACCGAAGCTTCTTGTGCTACAGTGTCTTAGGTGGTTCCTTTGTGGATGAAAAAAGTAATTAAATAATATGAGGATGATGTTATGCTCAGAAATATGTCATTCCCAGCTATGTTCAGCCAGAGACTGTAGGGGAAGAAGCTGAGCTGACTATTAAACAAGGCATTGTTTGAGTTAAAGGGAAGATTTACATTGGCAGTAGTATTAAACTCTGGAAACGGATCTTGGAAGCTTATCATGATTTTCCTTATTAGGGGGGGGGGGGGGGGGGGGGGGGGACGACTTTCTTGCTGGGATGGTACTTACTAAAGAGTCAGACAGTACTTCTATTGGCCTGGGTTGAAGAAGGAAGTGCAAGAACATGTTCTGCAATGCGAAGTTTATCAGCAGGTTAAGGTGGAGCACACACCTTGTAAGGGTTTGTTGCAACCTTTAGTGATTCCTGAATGAGCTTGGGCTCATATCAGCATGGATTTTATTGAAGAATTGCCTAAATCCGAAGGTAGGGAGATCATTTGGGTGCTTGTAGATCAATTAACCAAGTTTGGGCATTTCATTGCGCTCTCTCATCCTATTTCAGCTGAGAAGTTAGCAAGGCTCTTCTTGGACCATGTTTACAAGTTAATTGGCCTTCCTCAATCAATTGTTTCTGATTGAGACAAGCTATTTACTAGCAACTTTTGGAGTGAGTTGTTCTTATTGTTGGGGACCACCTTGTCTTTGAGCTCTTTTTATCACCCTCAGTCTGATGGACAGACTGAAAGGGTGAATCAGTGCATAGAGTAATATCTGAATGACATTTCTACTTCCTAAGAACAGGAATAGATGGTTGTCACGCCCAAAGTTTTGGTAAAATACTCATTCACATGCTTCCTTGGGCACTTCTCCATTCAAGGCCTTATATCGGTATGATCCACCATCACCTTGATGAGCCAAGGCTTGACTTCTCATGTTGATTCTGTCAATGAGCTTCTTAATCAAAGGAAACGGCTAGTTGAACAACTTAAGGATAATCTTCAGACTGCACAAGCTCGAATGAAGTATTTTGCTGATAAAGGTAGAGTTGACATAAGTTTTGAAGCAGGGGATTTGGTGTATCTTAAGTTGCAGCCCTATAGACAAAATTATGTTGCCATGTGCAAGAATGTCGAGCTATGTACCAAGTATTTTAGACCTTACAAGGTCATAGAAATGATTGGTAGGGTGGCTTACAAGCTTGAGCTTCCTCCAAACCGCTTAGTCCATCTCGTGTTCCACGTCTCTTTGCTCAAGAAGTATATGGCAAAGGGGGCAGTTTGTGCAACAGAACCATTGCCAGCTTCAATTGAGGGAAGTGTGCTGCAAGAACCAACAGCTGTTCTTGGTAAGAGGATAGTGCAGCAGCAGGGAGCAGACATTGAGCGGGGTTTGGTTCAGTGGGCCAATTTGGGAAAAGAGAATGCTTCTTGGGAAAATTGGTGGCTCTTGAAGTCCTTATTTCCTTCCTTCCATTCTTAAGGCAAGAATGAGCTCAAGGGGAGGGTAATGTCATAGCCCGAAGGTGTTTTGCTGTTCAATTAGAAAAGGTGGGAATGTTAGTTGAGGGTTTGGTCTTTGGCGGTTATTCCTTGGTCTAATGTGGCGGCTAGCTCAATTTCTAAGTCGGTAGTTCTTGTTTAGTATATGTCTAGATTCATTGTTTGAGCTTACACCTTGTAAGAGTATAAATAATTGTATTCTTGTAAGATTCATTCATTCAATGAAAATATCTTGTTATCTCTACTTCTCATCTCTTAATTTCTCTCTCTAATCTTCATCTCTTTCCCTTCTCTTCTCATCTAACCACTTCATCACCTAGGTTATAGCCAAGATTGTACTTGGACTATAACATAGATCTGCTTAAAAGGGCGCTTTTCTTTGGAGTGATTTAGCTAAAGAAGCTTTTGAGCAGTTGAAGCAGGCTATGACTATGGCTCCAGTATCAGTAATGCCAGACTTCAGCTTGCCCTTTACATTTGAGATTGACGCCTGCAACAATGGAATTGGGGCAGTTCTTTCGAAAAATGGAAGGCCATTGGCCTATCTCAGCCGAGCAATGGGTCCTAAGAATCAGAAGTTGTCCATTTATGAGAAGGAATACATGGTAATTCTCTTGGTTGTACAGAAATAGAGGCATTATTTGGAAGTTCATTATTTTGTAATCAAAACAGACCATCAAAGTCTCAAGTACCTGCTTGAGCAAAGAATTTCCACAAGAGTTCAAAGGAAAGGCTTTATGAAGATGTTGGGTTGAAGTATATGATTGAGTATAGGAAAGGAGCTAATGATCCTATTGCGGATGCTCTTTCAAGAAGAGAGGAGGAAGGTGAAACAAAAGCTTCTTGTGTTGTAATTTCTCAAGTTATACCGTAGTGGATGACTGAGGTGATCAAATCTTATGATCTAGATGCATTTGCTCAGACTTATATCATTCCCAGCTACACACAGGCAACACCTATTGATGCTGATTTAGAGGCGACGGTCAGCAAGGGTATTATTTGAATTAAAGGAAAGATCTACATTGGTGAAGGAGATGGGTTAGGGAAGCAAGTCATTGAGGCTTCTCATGATTATCCTTGGGGAGGGCATTCTAGAGTTGAAGGGACTTATCAAATGATCAAGCAGTAGTTTTAGTGGAATGGGCTGAAGAAAGAAGTTCAGGAGTTTGTGCAGTAATGTGAGGTTTGTCAACAAATCAAGGTTGAGCATACTCCATACAAAGGCTTGATGCAGCCCTTACCAGTTCCTGATTGGGCTTGGACACATATTAGTATGGATTTTGTTGGAGGCTTGCCTAAGTCTGAAGGTAGAGAAGTTATTTGGGTGGTAGTACATCGCTTTACCAAGTTTGGCCACTTCATTAGCCTCTTTGATCCAATTTCAGCAGAAAAGTTAGAAAGGCTCTTCTTGGATCATATCTACAAGCTTCATGGACTTCCACAATCAATTGTATCAGATAGGGACAGATTGTTTGCTAGCAATTTCTTGCGTGAGTTTTTTCTATTGTTGGGTACCACTCTAGCCATGAGCTCCACTTATCACCCATAGTCTAGTGGCCAAAAAGAAAGGGTGAATCAGTGTATTGAGCAGTATTTGAGAGGGATGATATTCTCACATCCCAAGAACTGGCATAGGTGGTTGTCCCTTGCTGAGTATTGGTACAACACTCATTGACATTCTTCTTTGGGCACAACTCCATTCAAAGCTTTATATGGGTAACAACCTCCCTCTCCTTTGATCAGTCAAGGTACGGTTTCACATGTAAAAGGTGTTAATGAGCTTCTAAGTCAAAGGACACGGTTAGGCAGCTCAAAGATAATCTTCAGCTTGCTCAAGCTAGGATGAAGTACTTCGTACACCAAAAGAAATCTGACAGAAATTTTGAAGGAGACCTTGTTTATCTCAAATTGCAGCCTTATGGGTAGAGCTCAGTGGCCATTCACAAGAATATCAAGTTGTGTGCTCGATATTTTTGTCCTTATAAGGTCTTAGAGAAGATTAGCATGGTAGCTTACAAGCTGGAACCTCCACCAGATAGTTTGGTGCATCCAGTTTTTCACATTTCATTACTCAAGAAGCACATTTCAGATGGAGTCACTTATACAACAACTCCACTTCAGGCTCTGCAGGGAATTCTAGTGCAGGAACCTGAGGCAATCTTAAATAGCCGTGAGATACAGCAACAGGGTGTAAAGGTTAAGCATGTGCTGGTTCAATGGGCAAACTTTGGTCAAGGGCATGCTTAGTGGGAAAATTGGTTCTTCTTGAAGTCTCAATTTCCTTCCCTACATCCTTGAGGCAAGAATGTGATTGAGGGGAGGGTATTGTCATGACCAGAGTTCAAAATTAGATGCCGCAGTTTGGTAGGAAAAGCTATAGGTGGTGTTTGGCAGTTGCTTATCCTTGCTTAAGTCAATTTTGGCGGCTGTTTTAGTTAGTAAGTGGATTGGTAGTTAAGATGAAGTGATAGATTCGTTGCTAAGTGTTCTTGATTGTATTGGTATAAATAGAGGTCTATCGTGTAAGAATCATTTTATGAATGAAATACTTCTTAAACAATTTGTCAGCTAACTATATCACTCAATTTTGAAGAATCACTAAATTATAAGGACATGTTAATGTTAATTCTCTATAACTTCTTCATTGGAGTGTTGGAAAAATAGGGTAAATGAATAGTCAAAATATAACTCTTATTACAATCAACTTAATCTCAAGTATTACAAAATATTACAATCAATTTGCTCTCAAGATTACAAAAAGCTAATGAAAGAAAGGACTTAAAACAAAATAACATGTAGGGAGAGAATTGACCAAAGAAATTGCCGTGCCGTGGAGAATCCATTGCCCTAAGTCGTTTATGCCCCGACAGAGGTACAATAGGATGAACGGCACTCTGACCCCTAAGGTTAACATGGCATCTGCCTCAACAGTGTACTCCGGGGAGATGGGTTGGAGTATGTCCAACTTGCTTAGTAATTGAGTAAAATAAGTTATAATTTGAAAAGAAGAGAGTGGAGAAGATTGCTGTATTGTTTTCAATCAAGGAACCATCAAAATTGTGAGGAATCATGACAAACTTGATTTTCTCTTATACCAATTTGTGAGGGATCTTGACAAACTTGATATGCTCTTACAATTCACTTCCTCTCTCTCGATAATGACGACACTCACTTTATTTGGATCTCTCTTCTAAGCATGTGGCTACTCTCAACATCAAATGCTCACGTCTCTCTTTAATATATATATATATATATGCGACAGCGAAAAGTAGGGCAAGCGGAGAAAACAAGTCTCGATCGATTGGCTCCTCTGCCGATCGATCGGTTGAGCTGCTGGAGCAGCTCTCCTAAAGGCGATGTTCCCGATCGACTGGCCTTTTCCCTGTTGCACCCGATCCTAGAACTGCTAATTTGAGGCAAATCCTAACAAATCTCCATCTTGACTCAAATTTACACATAAAAGAATTTTCTCCACCTTCTCCAAAAAACACCCCACACACAGTTATCTCAACAAAACAGAAAACCTAACCGAGTCCGAGCAATGCTTGAACTTTCTGTTAGATAGCACTTTTAGTGAACATATCAGTGAGGCTATCAACAAAGCCTTTCTTCTTCTTTTCTGAATTAACTCTAGACACAACTGTAAGAGCACAAGCTGTCATTTCTTCATAACCATACCTTTGTGGTGGTTTACCTTGTCTCTTCTGTCTTGCACTAGTAACTGAATACTGCTCCACCTACTGAACAATTTCAGTGTTTTTATTTCTTTCAGAAATCTGTAATGGAGGTGATTGAATGCTATATGTGGAAGCTATCTGATGCTAACCTAAGTTACTTAACTATAGCTGATGACGTCTGCAGTGGATGCAATAACGAAGACTCATCAAACGTGACATCTCTACTTGTCAGGAATTGATGAGAATTAGAATCCCAAAAATGAAATCCCTTAGTCTTATGCGTTGCCTGATTGAAGCGAACTCTTTTCTACTTCCCATAAAGACAATGTTCATCTGACTTTGACATAGATGCTATAGAAACAGCCACTGATCCTGTCACTATGGAACCAATAAGTTCGTAGAGAGTTCCTACCCTTGTACCTTTCACAACAATCAGAGCACCCTTACTGACCTTTAAAACTCCACCTTGAGCTGTGTGTTTGTGCCCATCAGAATCAAGGATACCTAAAGAGATGAGATTATTTTTCAAATATGGAACATGATGAACATCACTCAAAGTTCTAACAGTGCCATCAAAAGCTCCTTTAATTCTATAATTAGCCTGATCTTCATCCTTAGGAGCATCATCAAGCTCCTTTAATTCTTGAATAATAGAATTAAACTCATTCATATGATTCTTAAGTGACGTACCTTTTGACATACAAAAGGTGAACAACAGACACTTAACTGCAAATTTGTTGGAGACTAACTTGAAACAGAACATATCCTGCAATTTCTTCTACAACTCCTTAGCGGTCTTCACTTCCAAAACCTCTATCAAAAATTCATCGGCAAGACAGATCTGAATAGTAGTGAGAGCCTTTTCATCTAACTCCTTTCATTGTCCTTCTGATAAACTCTCTGGTTTCTTCTCTTTTCCATCCAAGGCTTTCTTCAAGACATTCTGTGTCAAGATGCCCTAAACATGAACCTACCATAAACTGAAATTCCCTTGACCTCCAAACTTCTCAACTTCAGATTGAACTATAGACGTCATAGTACCAAATCAAACAAATAGGGCTCTGATACCAATTTGTGAGGGATTGACAAACTTGAAATGCTCTGGTACCAATTAATGAGGAATAAAACACCCAAGAACTAGATCTGATTCAAATACTATAACAAATATGGAGTAATTAACAGAATAAAAGAGAATAAACAAAGGAGACAATAATTTATGTGGAAACCCCTCTTCAATCGAGCGGAGGAAAAATCACGGGCTGAGATAGAGAATCTTTTTTGATAGAAATAATGGAAGAATTGCAATTCACTTCCTCTCTCGATGATGATGACGATGAGGGCGCTCACTTTATTTGGATCTCTCTTCTAAGTGTGGGGCTGCTCTCAACATCAAAAGCTCACGTCTCTCTTCAATATATATACGTAGCAGCGAAAAGTAGGGCAAGCGGAGAAAACAAGTCCCTATCTATCGGGAAGGACCCCGATCAATCAGGGTCCCTATCGATCGGCTCCTCTACCGATCAATCGACCAAGCCGCTGGAGCAGCTCTCCCAAAGGCGTTGTTCCCGATAGGTCGGTCATGCTCTCGATTGATCGGCCTTCTCCCTGTTGCACCGATCCCGGAACTACTAATTTGAGGCACATCCTAACAAAAATTTATAGGAAAATAATGGGAGTCATTACTTGGGCACCACTTAAAATACTTGGGCACCACTAGAAAATTTACTTGGTGCTCAATCAAAAAAATTACTTAGTGCATGTTTTCGATCAATTTGGTCTGTGCGTTTATTCCTCATACTGGAGTTTGATATGAGGTGTGGTGCATGAGGATGAGCCGAACTCAAGCTCTAGGTACACACCCAGCCTTATATTTCTTGGCTTTAAAGGAGGTCCGTGGTGGAGTGCCAGAGAGAGACAGAGTGAGAGGATGAGTGAGAGGGTGAGAGATGTGAGGGAGAGTGTGGGAGAGAAGGAGTTAGAGTGAATCTGCCCCAGAATGGAACTTATCAAGAAGGGAACTTATCAATGGGTAGGACAACTCTACTCAATCACTGCTGTTTCAGAACTCAACCAAACAGACTCCAGCACTGCCTTGGATTCCAACACTGCTTTGGATTCTCTGCTTCAAGAGTATGGTGATTTGTTTGAGCAACCAGAGACCTTACCCTCAAAAAGGGAGTTTGATCATGCAATTCCTATGAAGGAAGGTTCTAACCAAGTTAATCTTCACCCTTATAAGTATCCTCATTCACAGAAGAATGAGATTGAAAGGCAAGTTGAAGACCTGATGAAGACAAGATTCACAAGGCACAGGCATAGTCCCTTTGCTTCTCCATTAATCTTGGTTAAAACGAAAGATGGATCCTCACGAATGTGCATTGATTATTGCCACTTAAAATCTCTTATGGTCAAGGATAAATTTCCAATCCCAATCATAAATGATCTGTTGGATGAACTTCATGGCTTTTGGTACTACGCCAAGTTGGATCAGAGGCAGGGCTATTATCATATTAGAGTGCAAGACCAAGTCATTGACAAAATGGCTTTTAGAACACATCAAGGGCATTATGAATTCGTGGTGATGCCTTTTGGACTATCCGATGCCCTTGCAACATTCCAGGCTTTGATGAATCTTGTGTTTAAACCTTACTTAAGGAAATTTGTACTTGTGTTCCTTGATGACATTTTGGTCTACAGCTCTACTCTGCAGGACCATCTTACTCATCTGGACTTGGTATTTCAGACCATGAGACTGCACAAGCTATATGCCAAGCTCTCTAAATGTACATTTGCTAAGACACAGGTGAAGTACCTTGGCCATGTTATCTCGGGTGATGGGGTAGCTACAGACCCAAGCAAGGTCCAGGCTATGAAAGATTAGCCAAAGCAAAGATCCCTCAGGCAGTTAAGAGGTTTCTTGGGTTTAACAGGCTACTGCCGCAAATTCATAGCTAGATATGGAATTATTGCAAAGCCACTGACAGATTGTCATAGCCCCAAGGTGTTTTGGTGTTCAATTAGAAAAAGCGGGAATGTTCGTTGAGGGTTTGGTCTTTGGCGGTTATTCCTTGGTCTAATGTGGCAGCTAGCTCAATTTCCAAGTCGGTAGTTTTTGTTTAGTATATGTCTAGATTCATTTTTTGAGCTTATATCTTGTACGAGTATAAATAGTTGTATTCTTGTAAGATTCATTCATTCAATGAAAATATCTTGTTATCTCTACTTCTCATCTCTTAATTTCTTTCTTTAATCCTCATCTCTTTCCTTTCTCTTCTCATCTAACCTCTTCATCACCTAGGTTATAGCCAAGATTCTACTTGGACTATAACATTTGGTATCAGTGCTAGGTTTCTTCAGTGAAGGATTATAGGACACGCTTTGAGGGATTGAGAGCTCGAATGCTTAATGTTTATCCAGAGGCTCCAGAATCATATTATGTTTCTAGCTTTGTGAGTGGACTCAAGCCTAAGATCAAGCATATGGTGAAGGCTTTCAAACCAACAACATTGTCTCAAGCTTATTCAAAATCTAGGAAGGTGGAAAATACCGTGATGATTCCTTCTGATTCTTCTAAAGGTAAAAATATTGGTGCTGAGAATTCTTCTTCTAGACCTTTTCAAGCCTTCAACAGAAGTAGCATTAATAAGGAGAAGAAGCCTTCAAAGCTTTGCTACAAGTGTAATTAGAGATATTTCTTTGGACAGAAGTGTGATCCCAAATATCTTATGGTAGCTTCAGGAGTTGAAGCTGCTGAAGAAGGAGAAGCAAGTGATGTTATTGAGACTCTGGAAGCTGATGAGGAATAGGATGGAGAATCTTTGGCGGAGAATGGTGTTAAGATCTCTGTGAACGCCTTAACAGGAAGTGGAACACACAACACCATCCAGATCAAAGGAAGAGTGGGACAAAGGGAATTATTGACACTCATTGATAGTGGCAGCACACACAGCTTCGTTGATCCTCAGGTGGTTAGAGATGTAGGGCAAGAATTGATTAAGACTAGTCCTTTATCTGTCACCATTACTAATGGCAACTGCATCTTGACTCATACCAAGTGTAAAGTGTTTGGTTGGAAGATGCAAGGGCATAAGTTTGAGTACGATTTCAGAGTGTTGAGGTTAGGACGATGTGACATGGTATTAGGGGTTGATTATGAGGTCTTTCAGCCCCATTCTCTTTGATTTTGCTTAGCTTCTTATGTCCTTTGATAGGAATGTTGAGCTGATTCAACTGAAGGGTATTGTTAAGTAGGGACAACTTCAGTTGATGGAGGGTAAAGGCTTGCAAAAGTTGCTGAAGGAAGGATCTTATCAGTGGGTGGGATAGCTTCCTTCCATCACAGTTGCTTCTGAAATGCCCCAAGGTGATTTCAATGTATTCCTGGATTCTCCGCTGCAGAAGTATATTGACATCTTTGAGCAGCCTGTAGTTCTACCTCTAAGAAAGAGTTTTGATCATGCTATTCCCCTTAAGGAAAGAACTAATCCAGTGAACTTGCACCCCTACAAGCACCCTCATTCTCAAAAGAAAGAGATAGAAAGGCAAGTGGAGGAGTTGCTTAAACAAAGTTCATTAAGCAAAGCCATAGTCAATTTGCCTCTTCGGTAATCTTGGTAAAGAAGAAGGATGGATCTTCTAGGATATGCATCGATTACCGGCAACTAAATTCTATAACAGTTAAGGACAAGTTCCCGATACTTGTCATAGATGATCTTTTGGATGAACATCGTGGTTCTTGGTATTTTTCCAAGTTAGATTTGAGGTGAGGATACTACCAAATTTGAGTTCAGGAGCAAGACATTCCAAAAACAGCTTTTGGAACTCACCACGGCCATTATGAGTTTGTTGTGATGCCTTTTGGGCTATCCAGTGCTCCTGCTAAATTCCAAGCCTGATGAACTCAGTGTTCAAGCTATATTTGAGAAAGTTTTTGCTTGTGTTCTTTGATGATATTTTGGTTTACAGCCATACATTGCAGGAGCACTTAATTCATTTAGAGGTGGTGTTTTAGTTAATGAGGCAACATAAATTGTTTGCCAAGCTTTCCAAGTACACTTTTTCCAAGTCTCAAGAGGAGTATTTGGGTCACATTGTCACTGGTAATGGAGTTCAAACTGATTTAAACAAGATCAAGGCCATGGAGAATTAGCCAGAGCAAAAATTAGTTAAACAATTGAAAGGATTTTTAGGCTTAACTAGTTATTATTGAAGGTTCATAGCTGGATATTGGCTCATAGCTAAACCCTTGACAGAATTGTTGAAGAAAGATTCTTTTCATTGGTATGATTCAGCCATGGAAGCCTTCAATCAGCTTAAGAAATCCATGATTTCAGCCCTAGTTTCAATAATGCTAAACTTTGATCTTCCCATCGTACTTAAAACTGATGCTAGGAGTAGTGAAATTAGAGCAATTCTCTGACAAAATGGGAGGCCATTAGCTTATTTCAGTCAAGCTTTGGGTCCCAAGAACAAGAAATATTCAATTTATGAGTAAAAGTACATGGCAATCCTCTTAGCTGTGCAAAAATGGAGGCACCATTTGGAAGGGCATCATTTTGTGATTAAGACTGATCATCAAAGTCTCAAGTATTTGCTTAAGCAATGAATTACTACTAGGGTGCAAAGGAAGGGCTTAATGAAGATGCTCGGGTTGGACTATACCATTGAGTACAGAAAGGGAGTAGAAAATCCAGTGGTAGATGCTCTATCAAGGAGACAAGAGGAAGAGGTAACCGAAGCTTCTTGTGCTACAGTGTCTTAGGTGGTTCCTTTGTGGATGAAAAAAGTAATTAAATAATATGAGGATGATGTTATGCTCAGAAATATGTCATTCCCAGCTATGTTCAGCCAGAGACTGTAGGGGAAGAAGCTGAGCTGACTATTAAACAAGGCATTGTTTGAGTTAAAGGGAAGATTTACATTGGCAGTAGTATTAAACTCTGGAAACGGATCTTGGAAGCTTATCATGATTTTCCTTATTAGGGGGGGGGGGGGGGGGGGGGACGACTTTCTTGCTGGGATGGTACTTACTAAAGAGTCAGACAGTACTTCTATTGGCCTGGGTTGAAGAAGGAAGTGCAAGAACATGTTCTGCAATGCGAAGTTTATCAGCAGGTTAAGGTGGAGCACACACCTTGTAAGGGTTTGTTGCAACCTTTAGTGATTCCTGAATGAGCTTGGGCTCATATCAGCATGGATTTTATTGAAGAATTGCCTAAATCCGAAGGTAGGGAGATCATTTGGGTGCTTGTAGATCAATTAACCAAGTTTGGGCATTTCATTGCGCTCTCTCATCCTATTTCAGCTGAGAAGTTAGCAAGGCTCTTCTTGGACCATGTTTACAAGTTAATTGGCCTTCCTCAATCAATTGTTTCTGATTGAGACAAGCTATTTACTAGCAACTTTTGGAGTGAGTTGTTCTTATTGTTGGGGACCACCTTGTCTTTGAGCTCTTTTTATCACCCTCAGTCTGATGGACAGACTGAAAGGGTGAATCAGTGCATAGAGTAATATCTGAATGACATTTCTACTTCCTAAGAACAGGAATAGATGGTTGTCACGCCCAAAGTTTTGGTAAAATACTCATTCACATGCTTCCTTGGGCACTTCTCCATTCAAGGCCTTATATCGGTATGATCCACCATCACCTTGATGAGCCAAGGCTTGACTTCTCATGTTGATTCTGTCAATGAGCTTCTTAATCAAAGGAAACGGCTAGTTGAACAACTTAAGGATAATCTTCAGACTGCACAAGCTCGAATGAAGTATTTTGCTGATAAAGGTAGAGTTGACATAAGTTTTGAAGCAGGGGATTTGGTGTATCTTAAGTTGCAGCCCTATAGACAAAATTATGTTGCCATGTGCAAGAATGTCGAGCTATGTACCAAGTATTTTAGACCTTACAAGGTCATAGAAATGATTGGTAGGGTGGCTTACAAGCTTGAGCTTCCTCCAAACCGCTTAGTCCATCTCGTGTTCCACGTCTCTTTGCTCAAGAAGTATATGGCAAAGGGGGCAGTTTGTGCAACAGAACCATTGCCAGCTTCAATTGAGGGAAGTGTGCTGCAAGAACCAACAGCTGTTCTTGGTAAGAGGATAGTGCAGCAGCAGGGAGCAGACATTGAGCGGGGTTTGGTTCAGTGGGCCAATTTGGGAAAAGAGAATGCTTCTTGGGAAAATTGGTGGCTCTTGAAGTCCTTATTTCCTTCCTTCCATTCTTAAGGCAAGAATGAGCTCAAGGGGAGGGTAATGTCATAGCCCGAAGGTGTTTTGCTGTTCAATTAGAAAAGGTGGGAATGTTAGTTGAGGGTTTGGTCTTTGGCGGTTATTCCTTGGTCTAATGTGGCGGCTAGCTCAATTTCTAAGTCGGTAGTTCTTGTTTAGTATATGTCTAGATTCATTGTTTGAGCTTACACCTTGTAAGAGTATAAATAATTGTATTCTTGTAAGATTCATTCATTCAATGAAAATATCTTGTTATCTCTACTTCTCATCTCTTAATTTCTCTCTCTAATCTTCATCTCTTTCCCTTCTCTTCTCATCTAACCACTTCATCACCTAGGTTATAGCCAAGATTGTACTTGGACTATAACATAGATCTGCTTAAAAGGGCGCTTTTCTTTGGAGTGATTTAGCTAAAGAAGCTTTTGAGCAGTTGAAGCAGGCTATGACTATGGCTCCAGTATCAGTAATGCCAGACTTCAGCTTGCCCTTTACATTTGAGATTGACGCCTGCAACAATGGAATTGGGGCAGTTCTTTCGAAAAATGGAAGGCCATTGGCCTATCTCAGCCGAGCAATGGGTCCTAAGAATCAGAAGTTGTCCATTTATGAGAAGGAATACATGGTAATTCTCTTGGTTGTACAGAAATAGAGGCATTATTTGGAAGTTCATTATTTTGTAATCAAAACAGACCATCAAAGTCTCAAGTACCTGCTTGAGCAAAGAATTTCCACAAGAGTTCAAAGGAAAGGCTTTATGAAGATGTTGGGTTGAAGTATATGATTGAGTATAGGAAAGGAGCTAATGATCCTATTGCGGATGCTCTTTCAAGAAGAGAGGAGGAAGGTGAAACAAAAGCTTCTTGTGTTGTAATTTCTCAAGTTATACCGTAGTGGATGACTGAGGTGATCAAATCTTATGATCTAGATGCATTTGCTCAGACTTATATCATTCCCAGCTACACACAGGCAACACCTATTGATGCTGATTTAGAGGCGACGGTCAGCAAGGGTATTATTTGAATTAAAGGAAAGATCTACATTGGTGAAGGAGATGGGTTAGGGAAGCAAGTCATTGAGGCTTCTCATGATTATCCTTGGGGAGGGCATTCTAGAGTTGAAGGGACTTATCAAATGATCAAGCAGTAGTTTTAGTGGAATGGGCTGAAGAAAGAAGTTCAGGAGTTTGTGCAGTAATGTGAGGTTTGTCAACAAATCAAGGTTGAGCATACTCCATACAAAGGCTTGATGCAGCCCTTACCAGTTCCTGATTGGGCTTGGACACATATTAGTATGGATTTTGTTGGAGGCTTGCCTAAGTCTGAAGGTAGAGAAGTTATTTGGGTGGTAGTACATCGCTTTACCAAGTTTGGCCACTTCATTAGCCTCTTTGATCCAATTTCAGCAGAAAAGTTAGAAAGGCTCTTCTTGGATCATATCTACAAGCTTCATGGACTTCCACAATCAATTGTATCAGATAGGGACAGATTGTTTGCTAGCAATTTCTTGCGTGAGTTTTTTCTATTGTTGGGTACCACTCTAGCCATGAGCTCCACTTATCACCCATAGTCTAGTGGCCAAAAAGAAAGGGTGAATCAGTGTATTGAGCAGTATTTGAGAGGGATGATATTCTCACATCCCAAGAACTGGCATAGGTGGTTGTCCCTTGCTGAGTATTGGTACAACACTCATTGACATTCTTCTTTGGGCACAACTCCATTCAAAGCTTTATATGGGTAACAACCTCCCTCTCCTTTGATCAGTCAAGGTACGGTTTCACATGTAAAAGGTGTTAATGAGCTTCTAAGTCAAAGGACACGGTTAGGCAGCTCAAAGATAATCTTCAGCTTGCTCAAGCTAGGATGAAGTACTTCGTACACCAAAAGAAATCTGACAGAAATTTTGAAGGAGACCTTGTTTATCTCAAATTGCAGCCTTATGGGTAGAGCTCAGTGGCCATTCACAAGAATATCAAGTTGTGTGCTCGATATTTTTGTCCTTATAAGGTCTTAGAGAAGATTAGCATGGTAGCTTACAAGCTGGAACCTCCACCAGATAGTTTGGTGCATCCAGTTTTTCACATTTCATTACTCAAGAAGCACATTTCAGATGGAGTCACTTATACAACAACTCCACTTCAGGCTCTGCAGGGAATTCTAGTGCAGGAACCTGAGGCAATCTTAAATAGCCGTGAGATACAGCAACAGGGTGTAAAGGTTAAGCATGTGCTGGTTCAATGGGCAAACTTTGGTCAAGGGCATGCTTAGTGGGAAAATTGGTTCTTCTTGAAGTCTCAATTTCCTTCCCTACATCCTTGAGGCAAGAATGTGATTGAGGGGAGGGTATTGTCATGACCAGAGTTCAAAATTAGATGCCGCAGTTTGGTAGGAAAAGCTATAGGTGGTGTTTGGCAGTTGCTTATCCTTGCTTAAGTCAATTTTGGCGGCTGTTTTAGTTAGTAAGTGGATTGGTAGTTAAGATGAAGTGATAGATTCGTTGCTAAGTGTTCTTGATTGTATTGGTATAAATAGAGGTCTATCGTGTAAGAATCATTTTATGAATGAAATACTTCTTAAACAATTTGTCAGCTAACTATATCACTCAATTTTGAAGAATCACTAAATTATAAGGACATGTTAATGTTAATTCTCTATAACT
Organism: Simmondsia chinensis; assembly: GCA_018398585.1. NCBI lineage: Eukaryota > Viridiplantae > Streptophyta > Magnoliopsida > Caryophyllales > Simmondsiaceae > Simmondsia > Simmondsia chinensis. The sequence continues at coordinate 19,792,710 of JAGTTD010000002.1, forward strand.
TCTTCATTGGAGTGTTGGAAAAATAGGGTAAATGAATAGTCAAAATATAACTCTTATTACAATCAACTTAATCTCAAGTATTACAAAATATTACAATCAATTTGCTCTCAAGATTACAAAAAGCTAATGAAAGAAAGGACTTAAAACAAAATAACATGTAGGGAGAGAATTGACCAAAGAAATTGCCGTGCCGTGGAGAATCCATTGCCCTAAGTCGTTTATGCCCCGACAGAGGTACAATAGGATGAACGGCACTCTGACCCCTAAGGTTAACATGGCATCTGCCTCAACAGTGTACTCCGGGGAGATGGGTTGGAGTATGTCCAACTTGCTTAGTAATTGAGTAAAATAAGTTATAATTTGAAAAGAAGAGAGTGGAGAAGATTGCTGTATTGTTTTCAATCAAGGAACCATCAAAATTGTGAGGAATCATGACAAACTTGATTTTCTCTTATACCAATTTGTGAGGGATCTTGACAAACTTGATATGCTCTTACAATTCACTTCCTCTCTCTCGATAATGACGACACTCACTTTATTTGGATCTCTCTTCTAAGCATGTGGCTACTCTCAACATCAAATGCTCACGTCTCTCTTTAATATATATATATATATATGCGACAGCGAAAAGTAGGGCAAGCGGAGAAAACAAGTCTCGATCGATTGGCTCCTCTGCCGATCGATCGGTTGAGCTGCTGGAGCAGCTCTCCTAAAGGCGATGTTCCCGATCGACTGGCCTTTTCCCTGTTGCACCCGATCCTAGAACTGCTAATTTGAGGCAAATCCTAACAAATCTCCATCTTGACTCAAATTTACACATAAAAGAATTTTCTCCACCTTCTCCAAAAAACACCCCACACACAGTTATCTCAACAAAACAGAAAACCTAACCGAGTCCGAGCAATGCTTGAACTTTCTGTTAGATAGCACTTTTAGTGAACATATCAGTGAGGCTATCAACAAAGCCTTTCTTCTTCTTTTCTGAATTAACTCTAGACACAACTGTAAGAGCACAAGCTGTCATTTCTTCATAACCATACCTTTGTGGTGGTTTACCTTGTCTCTTCTGTCTTGCACTAGTAACTGAATACTGCTCCACCTACTGAACAATTTCAGTGTTTTTATTTCTTTCAGAAATCTGTAATGGAGGTGATTGAATGCTATATGTGGAAGCTATCTGATGCTAACCTAAGTTACTTAACTATAGCTGATGACGTCTGCAGTGGATGCAATAACGAAGACTCATCAAACGTGACATCTCTACTTGTCAGGAATTGATGAGAATTAGAATCCCAAAAATGAAATCCCTTAGTCTTATGCGTTGCCTGATTGAAGCGAACTCTTTTCTACTTCCCATAAAGACAATGTTCATCTGACTTTGACATAGATGCTATAGAAACAGCCACTGATCCTGTCACTATGGAACCAATAAGTTCGTAGAGAGTTCCTACCCTTGTACCTTTCACAACAATCAGAGCACCCTTACTGACCTTTAAAACTCCACCTTGAGCTGTGTGTTTGTGCCCATCAGAATCAAGGATACCTAAAGAGATGAGATTATTTTTCAAATATGGAACATGATGAACATCACTCAAAGTTCTAACAGTGCCATCAAAAGCTCCTTTAATTCTATAATTAGCCTGATCTTCATCCTTAGGAGCATCATCAAGCTCCTTTAATTCTTGAATAATAGAATTAAACTCATTCATATGATTCTTAAGTGACGTACCTTTTGACATACAAAAGGTGAACAACAGACACTTAACTGCAAATTTGTTGGAGACTAACTTGAAACAGAACATATCCTACAATTTCTTCTACAACTCCTTAGCGGTCTTCACTTCCAAAACCTCTATCAAAAATTCATCGGCAAGACAGATCTGAATAGTAGTGAGAGCCTTTTCGTCTAACTCCTTTCATTGTCCTTCTGATAAACTCTCTGGTTTCTTCTCTTTTCCATCCAAGGCTTTCTTCAAGACATTCTGTGTCAAGATGCCCTAAACACGAACCTACCATAAACTGAAATTCCCTTGACCTCCAAACTTCTCAACTTCAGATTGAACTATAGACGTCATAGTACCAAATCAAACAAATAGGGCTCTGATACCAATTTGTGATGGATTGACAAACTTGAAATGCTCTGGTACCAATTAATGAGGAATAAAACACCCAAGAACTAGATCTGATTCAAATACTATAACAAATATGGAGTAATTAACAGAATAAAAGAGAATAAACAAAGGAGACAATGATTTATGTGGAAACCCCTCTTCAATCGAGAGGAGGAAAAATCACGGGCTGAGATAGAGAATCTTTTTTGATAGAAATAATGGAAGAATTGCAATTCACTTCCTCTCTCGATGATGATGACGATGAGGGTGCTCACTTTATTTGGATCTCTCTTCTAAGTGTGGGGCTGCTCTCAACATCAAAAGCTCACGTCTCTCTTCAATATATATACGTAGCAGCGAAAAGTAGGGCAAGCGGAGAAAACAAGTCCCTATCTATCGGGAAGGACCCCGATCAATCAGGGTCCCTATCGATCGGCTCCTCTACCGATCAATCGACCAAGCCGCTGGAGCAGCTCTCCCAAAGGCGTTGTTCCCGATAGGTCGGTCATGCTCTCGATTGATCGGCCTTCTCCCTGTTGCACCGATCCCGGAACTACTAATTTGAGGCACATCCTAACAAAAATTTATAGGAAAATAATGGGAGTCATTACTTGGGCACCACTTAAAATACTTGGGCACCACTAGAAAATTTACTTGGTGCTCAATCAAAAAAATTACTTAGTGCATGTTTTCGATCAATTTGGTCTGTGCGTTTATTCCTCATACTGGAGTTTGATATGAGGTGTGGTGCATGAGGATGAGCCGAACTCAAGCTCTAGGTACACACCCAGCCTTATATTTCTTGGCTTTAAAGGAGGTCCGTGGTGGAGTGCCAGAGAGAGACAGAGTGAGAGGATGAGTGAGAGGGTGAGAGATGTGAGGGAGAGTGTGGGAGAGAAGGAGTTAGAGTGAATCTGCCCCAGAATGGAAGCCCCCCCCCCCCCCCCCCCCCCCCCCCCCCCCCGGCCCCCAAATAGAGTTGGCCAGAGGTGGTCAACGCTGGTCAACACAGGTAGGTCCGAGTACAGGGCAGTAGTATCCAAGTTCGACTACTAGGTAGTAATATCTATGTCCCAGCCGTGTCTAGGCTAGCATTGTAGACATATAGGATACTAGGCTAATATTTTAAAACACCGGGGCTCATATTACAAACATATAGTTCCCCACTCCTTGGGCAAACTCAGTCACTCCAAGTTCGGCCATGAAGTGGACCACACGTCAATTCTTAGCATGACTTGCTAGCATGCAATGTTTGCCTTTTTGATGGGGATTTCGAACGTTATGCTCTGGTGTTTGTGACGAATTTGGTGAGGGTGCTTATCCATCACTTTAAAGTTCAGTATGAGGTGGGTTTCTTAAGGATGAGCTGAACCCAAGCTCTAACAACACGCCCAACTTCATATCCCCTGCAAGATCAAACAAATAGTTAGAAGGGCCCGTGGAGTAACCCACGGGGACCCTTCCAATGTTCAAGCCAGTATCAATATCACTAAATAGTAACAAAGGTGAGTAATAAATAAATATAGTAATGACGAATCACCAAAATAATAGGATAAATATATTGAAATACAGGGTTCAAGCCCTTAAAAGGGCTAGCTTAATATTGGCCCAAAGTCCATTCAAGAATTTAATAGATCGACTAAATAAAGATACATTTGGCTGGTTAGGTCTATTATGAGCTTGACTTAACAATAGGTAAAATAAATATAAAACACTTAGCTTGAGATGGGTGGACCCCAAAATAGTTAAACTAATCATCGTCATCATTATCAACATCATCATCATCATCATCATACTCATGCTCCTCCTCATCACCATCATACCCATGCCACCATACACCCCCCTCCCCCCCCCCCCCCCCTCCCCCTTCCTCTCTCCTTGTCCTCTCCCTTTTTCTGCTACCTCACCGAACCAACCCCCCCCCCCCCCCCCCCCCCGTCCCCTCCTTTAATTCATCCTTATCCCGCCCCTCCCCTTAGTTCGTGGGGGAGGGGTGTCAAAATTAGGGGGTGACACGTGTCACCTTTAAACACAGATCCATTTATTTGGTTTCCTAGGGCTCGGTTTTGTAATTTAAGTCTAGCTTCATTAGTATTTAATTTCTATATATTAATTATCTGCTCATTGTATTTGTAAAAGTAAGAATATAAGTACTGGGTGTGTAAGTATTGGGCGAGTAAGTGCAAAGTGGGTAGGCATCGGGCGCGTAACCCAAAATGGATATAACCTTCAGTTATAAATAAGTGGGAGAATCATATTGGCTTAAGTGGGCGAATTGTACGGTTTTGGAGATTTAGTTATAAATAATGATTACCCAAATAATAATTTATTTGCCCATCTATAGTAGCAAGCTTCTCAATTGCAAGTTACCAACATACTCCCCTACTTTGTGAGCCTTCAGACATAATGTAATAAACTTGTTTTACTCTTAGCTTGCCATTGTACCATGTTTTCTTGAGCGATGGAGGTATCCAATGTTCTGTTTTAGACCTTCATAGTTTTCATTCATGTGTATTTGATTTTACTCGAAACTAATGGACTGTAGGACCTAAATAGAACTTGCAACAAGGTACTTGACACTTAATATGATGTTCAATTAATCATTATTCACAACTAGGTGCATGACCTGTCATGAACTATAATAGGGCCTTTAGTCTAATCGTGGAACTTAAAAGAACATTTTATCTTCGTGTTTGTTTGAATGGAGTAATTTTCATTTATACATGAACGTTTAAAGGAATCTGGGCCTCTAAAGCCTCAGAGTATTTAGGCATTTTGCTTGTTAATTTCATCAAGCGTTCATGGTGATTCGAGCTCTAGGTGTAACATATTGGGACAAGATTAAGGTTTCCAATATGTTACGTTGCTTATTGACTGCCCAAGTAAACAACAAGCTGTATTCCATGATGTAGTTAATGTGGTGAGTGCGCCCTGGCATTCTGAAATTAACAATAATGAATATGTCATACTGGTTTGATGAGGAGGAGTATGTCATTGATGTAACTATCCTGTAAGAAGACAGAACCTATATCATGCACATTTTTTAAACCTACATATCCTATGTAATAAACTGTAGGTCATATGCATTGAATGGAGAATGGATAATGGTGCTCAGTGTATCATCCTTAGGTAATTTTCGAGTTGGATCATGAGTATTGCACCTGTTACAGGTGATCGCATCAAGGCAAACCATGGTGAGGAGTGTAGGATTTGTTGCGAGTGATTGCACCAGAGCAAACCATGGTGATGAGTGTTGTATCCTTTGTGGGGTGATTGCATCAAGGAAGACCATCTAATAGACTTATCGCGTACTTTTCAGTTGACAAAAGGAGTCTCATGCTACTCAAGGGCAGTCCTCCTATTTTAGGCCGAATTTGGTTTACTCTTATTCGAATTCTAGCTCCTGAAGTCATATAATATATTTTTTTGACTTAGGTACTTGATTTCTCGTGTACTTATCAGATGGCATACAAAATCTAGTAAGTATAAGTGCTCGCCATTTGAGGGCTTATAGTGGGTTGTGAGCATATGAAATATTTTGAATGATATATTTTCCAAGGAGGGCATATGGCCTTGAATAACATGCCTACGTGAGAGCGGTTGAATGTATTATATCTGCCTTATGGTTTGCATGTACTTTGCTTGCCTGTCTAAGAGGGGCTTATAGATCTGGAGATATCGCCTGTCTAAAAAGGGCTTAAAGTCCTCCCAGTCTTAAAAAGATTTATGTCGCTGTTGCGGAAATGACCGAGGCAGAGTCCCCCCAATCTTGAAAAGAGTCACACCACCTCCATAGAAAGGAAGTCGTGGGCAAAGACCAATTTTTCCTACCCTTGCCATTTGCGATTTTTGTTTTGAATATACTGTAGATTCAATATATCTTGAAGGTGCTTAGCTTCCACTAATGTTTGATTTTGAGAGATGATGATATCACGCAACGTACCGGTTGGCTTTAGTATGATGAGATTCTATTTTGAGCGTCACTTGTTAGTGCCTTGTAGGCCGACAACAAGCATGATCGCATATGGCAAGTAGCCTAGTTCTTACAGGTGAAAACCATGTCCTATATTCCCATTTGATGAATTGTATGCTTTGGAGTTGTTTGGTGAATAAAATACAAGAACGAGAAATTAATAGAGTAATTGGATTAATTAGTGATGGAAAGGGATAATAAGCCTGTTTTGTAATTCCCAAGAGGGTCAATGAGGTTTCTTGCCTATCTTAACAAAGTCTTTAGAGTGAACCATGTAACTTTATCATCCTACTATTGGAACTTTTGATGCTTCTGAACTTAGCGCTTGTATGTATCTTTTGATTTGCACTTGTGTCCCAACGTCGGACTATGTATGCTTTGTGTTTCGACGTTGGACCGTGTATAGTAGCATTATAAAAGGTACGATTGATGACCTTGTTCCTTTAATATTCCTAATTTAGAATTGTTGCACTTGACTATTAGTTTGACAATTTGCGAGTACGATTATAATGAAGTATGGCTTCTGATGGTGAAAGATGCATTACAGTGAAATTGATTGCTCGATATAGTGGCCGGTAGGCATAGACAAGCTTTCCTATTGACTAACGAACATAATTTGTTCGAATATTAGGATTGGAGTTGTTTAGGATTGTGATGAGAACTGACTTCATTGGAATTTAGTTGAATAGAAATTATAGCAAATATTGGTTAAAATTGTAATGAAAATTTGTTTAATGAGGATTGAGTTAAAGCGAGTTTGTAGTTCGAGGTAGTTCGAGCTTGAAATTGACTAGTACAAGTTCCACTATTATTAATAACCCTAGTTCGAAGTACATGCACTCTCTTGCACCTGCCAATTTTTCCCTTTATTCATCAAAGCCTGCTTCTAGTTAAGCTTATCAACCAACAGAAGCTTTTAGAAAGTGCAAGAGTTAACTCCGCAATGAGCAAGGGCTTTGTGACTCACTAGAGTGCATCGTTCGGAGTTCCGCTTAAGGTAACCTCATTTCCTCTACTGAAGGTATCAATGTATGCTTAATTTTCATTTGGTTGGTGTTGAGCACCTTGCCACTTTATTTTGAGCAAAGAAAATCTACAACGGGAAGTGGGTTCAAGTGCTGCTGTTAAATTGTGTCCGAATATTATAACTGAGCAATGATTACTGCCAACGATTTATGTGATGAAGCAGAGTGCATGATTGCGCGCCTAAAGATTGGTGTACTTATTTTAAAATGTGTAGTTTAGTCTGGTATCATCTTAAGGTCTGCCTACTTCCCTTACTGGCTAGATTAATGAAATTAGTTATAGTTTGTTGTCATGATGTTGGGCACGACTATATGGTATAGGATAGGCTTCAAAATCTGTGTTATAATTCTTATATGGAGTATGAGTTGTTTGAGTCTTATAGTATTTTATGCTATTACTCGTCAAACTACAAAAAATGAACAAATAAAAATGCTTTTATGTCATCGATTCGGCCTTCTTGGCATTAATAATTTTGTGCTACCCTTGTTAGGTGCAGGTGCTGTGACATACAAATGGCATTCCTATGGCACAATTAGAGAGTGCATTGGTTTCTTTGTAGAGGAAATACACTATGGAGGGGTTGTTCATCCATTTAGTAGGATGATCTATGAACGAGAGCAAGCTTTCCTAATGTATAGCAAGGACGGCGTCATACCTTAGGAATGGCCCGTAACTTTTATTATGTTTGTAAACTGAGATCCCCTAACCTTGACCAAATTAAAAGGAATTAAAGTAATGCATCTTGGACTAGGTAAATTTGTAATTGTTTAATTCAGAATGATGTATAACTTTGCATTCAGCCAGTTAGACCTTATGCACTGGAAATTGTAACTTTTAATTCGTTTGTTTAAGTTGGTGATTGTCCAAGTAGAGTTTGATTAGAATGGAATTGCTACGAGAGTTGGCTCAAGCAATAACCTATTAGAATGGAATTATAGCAAAGATTAATTCTTTAGAGTTTAATTCGAAATGGGGTTGGCACGAAGATTGGTTACGTTGGTTATTGAGGTTGCAACAATTTAAGTCAATGCGTTATAGTTCTATTAGCCGATTTATAACAAGGGAAGTTCAGATATGTGTGATATTTTTGAGAGGCAGGTGATACGAATACTTTCTTAACAAGTTCCACATGTAATTTGTGTGTGATTTTTAGCACTTAACGACAGTGGATAGCAGAGACGATGTATATAGGAAGAAGCTATAGTTTTCAGTACGAGGTATCACCCAATGAACTTGTAGTTTGTAAGTGATTAATAGAAGGAAATTATTATACTGTTCATTTTTGGTGGAGTGTTCATAGGAATTTAGTTGCTTGTGACTGACTGAGAGAAAAATGCATAATTTAGACCCTCAGAATAAAACGTGAGTAACTTTTAACTTTATATAATAGCTTAGTATACCACTGGGATAGACTGTCTATTAGGGCTGTATTATGAAATAACAATTGAAAGAGCCTTAACTGCAATAAGAACATGAGAGAGATTCAAATGCGATTATCAAAGACATAAGAAATTATAGCAAACCATACTTAAAGCTAGGACCACATGTGTGATGAATGACTTCTGTTGCTATATGAACAAATGGGTAAAAGTTGATTTAATCCAAATTTGACTAGATAGGAATGAAATTTAAGAAGAATATACTCAATTATAACTTGGTTAAATGAGAATTGGCTCAACATGAGTTATAATGAAGACTGGATCGAAACAAGATTTAGTTGAATTGGGATTATGACCCAAGTCGATCTTAGGATGGAAATGAAAACTGGCCAAGTTGAGGTTTACTTGACATGGGATTGCAAATAGAAGTTATCGAGGTTAAGACGAATTGGTTCAACGGGGATAGAATTAAACTGAAATTGTTATGACTAGTTAGCTCAAGTAGGGTTGAACTAAAATGAGATGGTAGCAAGAATAAGTCCAAACAGGGTAGAGTTAAACAAAGTTTACAACGAGGACTTCTTCATGAAGGTTGAGTTAAACTAAGATTATAGCAAAGATTAGTTCTATAAGGGTTGAATTGAACAAGTGCTACAGCGAGAATTTATTCATACAAGGTTGAACCAAGCTAAGATTGTAGCAAAAAGTGGCCTAATCCAGACCGAGTTAAATCAATTATTATAACAAATATTAACGTATGTAGAGCTGAAATGAAAAGGAAATGTAACGAAATTAATATGTTATAACGGAACGTGATTTAGACTGGAAGGAAAAATAATCCATTTAGAGCTTGATTAAACTGAGATTGCTATTGGAAATTTGTTCAATCAAGGTTGAGCTATGTTAATATTGCGACTAAAATTAACCCTTTACAGTTGAATTAAATTAATAATATAGTAGAAATTGACCCAAGTTAGGGTTGAGTGGAGCAGAGATTGTGATGGGATTAACATATAAGGTTTAGGTTAAACTAAGACTGTAGTAAAAAATTGACCCCTTATGGTTGAATTAAATAAGGGTTGTAATAGAAATTTATCCTTTTAGGATTGAGTAAAATAAAGATTGTAATAGAAATTGACCCTTTTAGAGTTGAACGTAAGAGAGAGAACCATGAGTGGTGGTGGCCGAAGTGGGCTGTTAATGGTAGCACGGCAGCGCCGGAGTAAGGTGAATGGTGAACCATGGGTCAAGTCCGTACAAGCGTGGGCGAGTCGAGGTGCGAGCGAGCAAGAAATGGACGAGCGAGGTCGAGCGAGCAGAGCTACTATGATGCCAAATGCTATAGGTGGCAGTGGAGGCGTTGTTGGAATGGCGTGTAGTCGATGATGAAGAAAAGAGGAAAATGGCAGTCAACTCCTAAATGGTTGGTCAAAAGCATAGATTGGTGAAGAGAGGAAAGCTTCGATCAACACCTAAATGGGTTGGTCTATAGCATAAATTGGTGAAGAGAGGAAAGTAGCGGCGAATGTCTAAATGGGTGGTCAACGAATTATAGCCGGTTAAACCAAACTCTAAGAAGGCAACCAAAAAATAGCAGTCAAAGCCAAAGGTTTGGTCAGCGAATTATAGCCGGTCAAACCAAGCTCTAAGGAGGCAAACCAAAAATAGCGGTCAAACATGGTTGGTCAAACATGCGCGATCAAAAGTGGTTGGTCAAACATGGTCGGTCAAACCTTGAAGGTCAAACATAGGCGGCCAAACATGGGTGGTCAAAGTTTAAGTATTCTTGGCTTATTCTACTTCTATTTCTATTTCTTTTATTAAGTATCATGTAACTTCAAACGGGCATAACTTTTAACTCGTTGGGAGTTAGAGTGCGAGTTGCATATAAAAGCGAAGCTCTCAAGGAGCTCTACGTAACCGGTGTAATTTCTTATATTAAAAAAAAAAAAAAAGATAGCTAAGACATGGTTGGCGCTTATCCAACATGGTGGTAATTGATGGCTTATATAAATCCCTGAGGAGCTACAAGCCAAATCACCCATCAAAATGAATCTCTTGAAGATTTATAGATAACTATAATGATTTTTGAGCTTTTAGATCAAAGAAAGCATAAAAAAGGTGAATCGAATCAATAGCTCGCTCGTTGTGATTAGGTAACTTATCGTACAATTTAGAACAGGCATAACTTTTGATCTATGAAGAGTGATAGATCAAATCTGATATCAAAATGACGCTCTTGAAGAGCTCTAGGTAACCATATAAAATTTTCAGACATTTGATGACAAAAAGTACCCAAAAAATGCTTTGGGCAGGCTAGGCACAGGTAAGGCATACAACTTACCTTGCCACTTAAAACGGGTATAACGTTTAATATGTGAAGAGTTGTAGGTTGAATTTCACATCAAAACGAATCTCTTTAGAAGCTCTAGGCACTCATATAAATTTTTTGAACAATTGGTGGCAAAAGGCACCCAAAAAAAGCTTTGGGCGGGCTAGGCACAAGTAAGGCGTATAACTTACCATGCCACTTAAAACGAGCATAACTTTTAATCCGTGAAGCGTTACGGTTAGAATTTTATATCAAAACGAAGCTCTTGAAGAACTCTACGTTCTTATCATGATTTTTCATAATATTTGCCCTAAAAAAAGGGGCATAAAGGGTACAGCGACACTTAAACTCATTCAATCAAGCTTTCTTTATAAATTTTAGTTTAGGTGGCCTTCATAGAGAGGGCCAAGGAACCCGTAAAATACCAAAAATTACCTTTTTGTATTAGGAAAATTGTCCTAAAATCTAAATTTATTCTGGATATATTATTTTAATTGATAAATAAAATTGAAGTCCCCATCGTTTCCTTGTCAAATTTGTGTAAGCGAGCATTTATACTATATGTGATTTTCTTTGGGGAGACATCCATGAGATGGGTGTAGCCCTCATACTAAAATTTATATGTTTGTTCTAGGTGGTTTTTGAGACTAAGCCACAGATAGACTTGAAACAAATGGTATGGATTGTTGTTTGAAAGGCTCGTAGTCGAGGACAAGTTTGGACCACTTGTATGCTGAGACTCTAATGTGACACTTTAGATGACTTGTCTTGGCCATGTGTATGGAGATGCAAAAGTGTTGGGTTGGTGTGTTAAATAAGATTGACACACTGAGTTGGACCATGTGGGTTACTTATTTCTAGACTACTATAGGAGATGAGTGATTTATGTTGTACTGTTTGAATGACGTCTTTAAATCCTGAGGGTATTCTGGACTTATGCATGGAGGGTTAGTTACTTTGGTGTACTATAAGTCAGGTCTAAATGCACGACTGAATTCCCACGTACACTGGGTAGCGGCGTGAAGTGTGACAAGGATCAGGTATTCAATAGGGAATCTACAGTCTCTTATAAGATACAGATGTCCCCTTAGTTGATTCGCAAATATTTGAATAGTTCGGAAACTTTGGCCAAAGTATTCCAAGTATTTGACATTTAGAATTTATACTATCAATATGTTCAAGTATAAATGAATTATTCAGTGAAGGCTGAGTCGGTAACTAATGGAGAAATTGTGAGAAGGATAATGGTAGTGGTTATATTTATCATTTGTCATAGACATCTAGTGAAAAGATTGTTCTCATTAATACAGTCTATTAGGGAGATATCAAATAAATGGCTTGAGTCTGAAGTGCAGTGAGATTTATTTAGTTGAATTAAGTCTCATTAAATGGTAATTAAATTATTTCATGAGATGATTAATTTAACCCATTTGAAGCTATATTTAAAGTGTCCCTGAGGTCCCTACGCAAGCCTCTGTATTTATTTCCATCGAAAAAATATTAAAGAATTCATGAGATGAATTATTTATCTATTAGATGGGTAAATTAATTTTACCAAACATTATTCATGAGATAAATAAAAACTAAAAAAAATTATAAAAAATAATTTTAAAATGTTAAAATTCATAAGATGAATGTTTACATGTGGAAAACAAAGCAAAAAAAAAAAACAAAAAACAAAAATCGCGCACAGGGGTCGCAATCCGTGTGACCTGAATCGGACAAACCAGCGGCTCGCTCCTAGACCATCCGCGTGCCATAAAACGGGCCAATCACGGCCCGCCACGTGGCATGCTAATTCAAAATAGGGTGCGGCTTTCTAGGTTTTGAAACGCAGCGTTTTGAGTTGTTTTCTGAACGAAACGACACGTTTTGTTTTAAACTAGACAATTCCCACATCAAATAAATGGGGTTTTTTGCTCTAGTAGCCTACTATCGTTGAAATGTTTCTTTCCTCAGCTTAATATGTTTCGGAGCCCACCCTCCAGACAGTTTTGAGTTCATTGCGTAGAGCATCATGGGGTCTTGATTTTCTTGGTATTCTTTATTATTGGAGCAATTATAGGTATGTCTTCTTTCCCTCTTCTTTTAGTTTCGCTTTTCTATTTATATACAGTATTCATTATTATGCCTGTTTAAGTTTATGTATTAGAGTAAAAAGCCTGAAGATCTAATTTAGAATTTAGATCTGTAGATTTAAGTTATAAATTTGAATCTATAGATTTAAAATTATGAATTTTAAATCAACCTTAGGTTTGGAATTATGAATTCTAAACCCCTTCCGCTGCGTAAACTTTATAAAACTAGGGAGAATTTTTGAAATTCGTCCCAACAACCAATATTAGGGCAAAGGGTTTATAGAGATAAACCTATTCCTGGGAACTCTCACACGTGCGGTGTCACGAAGCGTGACTCTTCGACCGAGGACTTAGGTAGAGAGAAGAGTCTCCTAAGTGCTCTAATACGTGCCTATTGTTGTGACCATAGTTGAGAACTGTGAATCCAATAGTCGGCATCGGAGTTTTTTTTCCAACAAAAATTTATATTTTTCCAACCAAAATTTATGTTTTTCCCAACAGCTTGACCCTTAAGACGTTTGATCTTTACAAGAAACATTGAGCTAGGTGTGAGCTTGTAATCCTTCCCACAGACGGCGCCAATTATGTTTGTGACGAATTTGGTCAGTGTGGTTTTCCATCACTTTGAAGTTTGGTATGCGGTGGAGTTCGTAAGGATGAGCTGAACGCAAGCTCTAGCTACACAGCCAACTTGATATCCCTTGCAAGATCAAACTAAACGGTTAGAGGGGCCCATGGAGTAACCCACGGGGGACCCGTCAAACGCTCAAGTCAGTATCAATATCATTAAGAGTAACAAAGGTGGATAATAAATAAATATAGTAATGACAAATCGACAAATTAATAAGATAAATATATTGAAATACGGGTTCAAGCCCTTAGAAGGGCTAGCTTAATATTGGCCCAAAGTCCTTCCAAGAATTTAATAGACCGACGAAATAAAGATACAATTAGCTAGCTAAGCCCGCTATGTGCTAATGAGAGGAGTAGGCTAACATGAGCTTGACTTAACAATAGGTAAAATAAACATAAAATACTTACCTTGAGATGGTTGGACTCCAAAATAGTTAAACTAATCATCACGACCATCATACTCGTGCTCCTCCTCCTCCTCACCATCATACCCATGCCATCATATGCCCCCACCCATCCTCTCTCCTCCTCCTCTCCCTTTTTCTGCCGCCTCACCTCCCTTTCCCCCTAAATTCTTCCTTATTCGACCCCTCCCCTTAGCATGTGGGGGAGGGGTGTCAAAATTAGGGGTGACACGTGTCACCTTTAAATACCAGTCTGCTTATTTGGTTTCTCAGAGTTCGGTTTTCTAATTTCAGTCTAGCTTCATTATTATTTAATTTCTATATGTTAATTATCTGCTCATTGTATTAGTAGACTAAGGATATGAGTACTGGGTGCGTAAGTATTGAGTGAGTAAGTGCAAAGTGGGTAGGCATCGGGCGCGTAACCCAAAATGGATATAACCTTCAGTCCTTTTTATAAGTAGCCAATTTGTATAATTACTTGTCTAGCAAGCTGCCCACAAGTGGGTGAATCATATTGGCTTAAGTGGGCGAATTGTACAGTTTTGGAGATATAGCTATAAATAATGATTACTCGAATAATAATTTACTTGCCCATCTACAGTAGCAAGCCGCTCAACCAACACCTGGTTTTTCGTAATTGCCATTCTTGTGCAGGATGCATAACATTAAAAAATGCATGCTGACAAATATAATGTTTTTGTGCTTTGTAATTGTTATTCGTGCGTATTAGCAGGGCACAAGACCTAAGTAAGCTATGTATCAAAGTTTTTTTTGTTACTGAACAGAATATAATTTGTTTAAGGGGATTACGAGTCAGCGCTGAACTGTAGTTTTGTTAGTGTATAATGTATGTCCAAGTGGTGGAGGCATTTAGTATCACACTCTGGGCTTTTTGTAATTATTATTCATATGCGTATTAATGGGGCGTACGACTTGTATATTAAGGCTTTGGCATTAACCGAATGTTTAAGTCATTGTAGTCAGTAATTGGGCGTAGTGCCCATTTTCAGTCTTAGAGGGTTTTTAGCCCGATTCTAGATCCTGACAGAGTATTTAGTGTACTGTTTTTCCCTATCGGGGACTTTAAAGGAATATTTTTTTCTTTTTGTTTGACCGAATGGATTGTCTTCATTCACGTAAAAGAGTTTAGAAGAATCTGAGCTTCTAGGAATTTTTTGAACCATAGATTATTTGTAGTATTATGTTCCTTTAATCTTATAAGCGCTTGCTGTGTTATGAGCTTTATATGAGGATATCGATATCATTACTAGCCATCGAGTATATAAAACGGTGAGCGTGATGTACTTCAATTAAGTTATTTCAATGAGTAAGGTATATTTGATTGAAGCTCCCGACTGTTAACCTAATTTATCCATTTAAAACATAGGTGATATATATGACGCATCTAGATGAGGTTTGTGTTTTGCACATCTTTTTGAACTTGTAATTTCAATGTGATAAATTACACATCATATATGTTGAATAACGGTGGTTAATCCTGAAGCGAGTCACAACGTGCCGCGTTGCATTAGTTATAGCTGGTAGCACTGGGGTAGACCGTGGTGGTAGCTATTGCACCCACTGCGGGTGGTATGCTCCAAGATGGACTGCGGTGATAAATATTGCTCTCGTTGTGGGTGATCGCACCAGGGCGAACCATGGTGATAAATATTGCACCTGTTGTGGGTGGTCACGCTAGGGCGGACCATGGTGATAAATATTGCACCCATAGTGGGTGGTTGCACCAAGGCAGACCATGGTGATATGTATTGCACCCATTGCGGGTATGCGTCAAGGCAGATCATACGGGTAACCGTTAGGTGTTACGTGCATAATACCTGGATAAAATCAGACACACTCGAGGTAGTAAATTAAACCAAACAGGTTAGTGTAACACTGGATATGTCAAGAATAAATATTAGAATGAAAATAATACTACTAGAAATAGCACAGTTTTAAGGTCATTACCTTATGAGGGATAAACTTATGATATATCATCCTCAAAGGATGTTTATGACAAATATTCGTTTGTCCTATAAGTTTTTACGAGCTGATGAGCTTGGCATGGCTCATGTTTGAGGGGTTATAAGCAAATCATATGAACACTTATGAATGTTAGGATGATAGGCATTTATGTGCAACGTATGACTTACTAATGATATGTTTTTGATAGCTTGTGGTATGTTGCATATGTCGGCATTAAGTATGAGAAACTGTGTAAGGTGAGTTTATATGACGTTAATGAAAAAAGGCCTTCCAGGATGTGTTATGATCGGGATCGATTCCCAAACATAAACTAAGAAAAATTGAGATAGATTGAGAATATGAGATGGGAAAGAAGTGAAATTGAGATGAGAAAGTAGAGAAATTAGAGTTAGATGAGATGAGAAGGGAAAGTAGATGAAAAATAGAGAATTTAGAGTTAGATGAGATAAGAAGGGAAAGGAGATGAGAAATAGAGAGAGTTAGAAGAGAGAGAGAAGGTTAATCTCAATATGAGATTGTTGTTTGTTATTTTGATTGAATTCAGATTATTACAAGAGGTTGCTACTTATAGGCAAGATCAAACAAGCTAATACAATGAATCTAGACAAATCCTAGTAACCGACTTAGGAACTAACTAGAAGCATCTAGAATTAAGCTAATTCACATTTAAATCTTAATTTTGGCGCCAAGCACCACAACTAACAGAACTCATGCATCTGACCTGCTGTTAACCGGCACATGCTACTGCAGAATGCTGTAATGCAGGATATTCTAACAGCTTATTACAATGTAACTAACTAAGACTAACTAATCACACACACAACACCTACTAACTAATGCTATTACATTTTTATTAGCTAACAGACATGCCTAACAGCAACATATCAGCAATAACAGGACCAATACGCATCAGAACACCAAGCCGCAGTAGCCCAACCGAACCATTAGCAAAACAGCCCAAATCCTTGAATTCTCGAATCATAACATTCCCTTCCCCTTGAAAACATTCTTGTCCTCAATAATGAAAGAAAATGACACTAGAAAATCACTTGTTGATGTCGAGGTAGGGGTTGAAGGTGATGAACTTCCAGCTGAACTGCAACTGAAAGAAATCCTCTGAGTGCAGTAAACTCGTAGCTGGACTGGGAAATGCAGCTGAGGAGAACTTGTTACTGCAGTACAACTTGGTGAACAACTCACAAATAACCTTCCAATAGCATAGCTTTATGATAGAACCCTATTAATCAAAACTCCAATCAAAAAAGGAATTATATCATCCCGAACTTGCCGATCGTCATGCCGACAGTGCATATCAGCTACTTTAAGTTCGTAATTAGGCACCAAACACGAGAAACCTTGCAAAGCATCCAAGATAATGTTGATTTCATGCGTCTGGTTCAGAGTTAGCGCATCCGCAAGTCCAAAAATGTCCTTAAGCATACTTTGATTTGTATTAGATGTCACTACAGCAGCAACTTGTAGTTTTCCCATTGAATTCATCAAATCTATAGTAAGACCTTCAGATGTACACATTGCTTGAGTGATCCTAATACAAACTTGCATAGCATTCCCTGCATCCATTTGTTGACAAATCTCACTACAACGCAAGACGTTAGTGTCCTGATCTGAAAAAACGAGTGCAACAGCATCCAACTCAACATCTGTAACTTGCTGATCATGTTGGCAGAACACATTCCGTTGAAGAACCTTAGGGATTTGTTCCCCCAATTCTTCTGCCGGAGCCTTCAAAACTACATCTGAAACTTGCTCATTTGGATGTTCCTGAGATCTGACAACTATTTCCACCTCTGGCATTCGATTTTGAGGCCTATCTTCATTTGATTGAAGATGAACTTGAGGACTAACATTTACATTAGCAATTTGAGATCCTTCTTCAACCAACGTCTCCTCACTCTTCAACTTCGGCTTTGTCAACTTCTTTTTACCCCCAAAATCTTTCAATGCCTCACTTGGATGATTTCTCTTCGATTTACTCTTTGCTTTCTTAATCATTCTTTTGACATGTGAATCATATTTCCATTCCGGATGCATGTCATATTGTGCCTTAACGTCTTCAAGATACTCTAACTCTAGCAAAGAGTCTTCATAAGGATCATCTTATTCAACCTTAGGTTCTTCAAGCTTGTATTCATCACTTTCGGCCTTATCGGAAACAAGTTCATCACCAATGGCAACAGATTCCACTCCCTCTTTTCGCTCAACACTGAACTTCCGTTGTCTAACGCTATCTGCTAGCTCCGGAAACTCATTTTCATTAAGAACAGTTGCACAATCACAACTGATGTTAGGATAAGCCAAACATTGCCGAATAATAATTCGCTGCATCATTTCGTCCCATTCCCGTCTTCTTTTCTGCTCACGTTCTCGTCTCCATTCTTGTCTTAATTTCTCAAAAAACTCATCCAACTTTGATTGAAAAGAGCTCATATCGGCCATATTGACAATGAACAACAATTTTTTGATCTGATTTTTTACTGAGATCTGAAATGAGTCAGCAAATCAGCATTGAATGGAACATAAATCTGACTGACTGGATCTTGATTTGATTATCTTCAAGCTGATGAACTGAATGTCCTGGATACTAATTTAATTTGCTGAACAAGATCAACGCAACTTCACAATCTGAGATGATCAATGCTGATCGATTACACAGCTGCGACTTCCACTTTAAACTTCACTGCAAATTTTTTTTTTCTGAATTTTCAAGATCAATTTTGAAAATCACAAATCTGAATTTTAATCGGTTGAACTGAACTAAATTCAGTCCTGAATCTGAAATTTTTTTTTAAAATTTTCTTTTGTTTACACACTCGATTGGAAGCCAACCAAGGCTCTGATACCAATTGTTATGATCGGGATCGATTCCCAAATATAAACTAAGTAAAATTGAGATAGATTGAGAATATGAGATGGGAAAGAAGTGAAATTGAGATGAGAAAGTAGAGAAATTAGAGTTAGATGAGATAAGAAGGGAAAGTATATGAGAAATAGAGAATTTAGAGTTAGATGAGATAAGAAGGGAAAGGAGATGAGAAATACAGAGAGTTAGATGAGAGAGAGAAGGTTAATCTCAAAATGAGATTGTTGTTTGTTATTTTGATTGAATTCAGATTATTACAAGAGGTCGCTACTTATGGGCAAGATCAAGCAAGCTAATACAATGAATCTAGACAAATCCTAGTAACCGACTTAGGAACTAACTAGAAGCATCTAGAATTAAGCTAACTAACATTTAAATCCTAATTTTGGCGCCAAGCACCACAACTAACAGAACTCATGCATCTGACCTGCTGTTAACCGGCACATGCTACTGTAGAATGCTATAATGCAGGATATTCTAACAGCTTATTACAATGTAACTAACTAAGACTAACTAACCACACACACAAAACCTACTAACTAATGCTATTACATTTTTATTAGCTAACAAACATGCCTAACAGCAACATATCAACAATAACAGGACCAATACGCATCAGAACACCAAGCCGCAGCAGCCCAACCGAACCATTAGCAAAACAGCCCAAATCCTTGAATTCTCGAATCATAACAGGATGCCATTGATACGGCCCACATATTCTTTTGTGCATATCAATCTCGTTGCTCTAGCCTTACGGTCACAAACTATTTCTCTGGATTCGGTGACCCTTTATTTTGTGTTACTTCATTTACAGTGATCATTGTTAGATTCAATAGGCTGTGAGAGGAGTTCTAAATTGTTTGTAAGAAAGTCCAAGATAAACTTGAAATAGATTATCGTGTGTATTGGACTATTTTTTCCTTATTGTTACTTATTTACATTGTTACTCTCTGAAGGGGTTTTTACTATTGAGTTGTCATGATTGTCAAGAAATTGTTTCTATGGTTTAGAAGTACTGATTACACTTCTGCCATATTTTGTGAAGATGGTCCTAAGCAAATGAAGACGATATCTTATACTACCCTTATTAAGTTATTCACTAGTTATGGTACTAAATAGCTTAGAAGAAAGTATGAGTTGTTTAGGTGCAGTAATATGCATGGTCCATGCTGGATTTTTCAGCTAAACATGTTTTGCTAGGTTGCAATAAGAAGCTAGTTTGCCTAATTATAGCTCGATTGCTAACTTGTAGTGAAGTCTCCTAAATATGTCACCATGTAGTACCATTCGACATGGTTGGGAGTGCAGTTTAGCAGCTTTAAGAGAGATTATGCCTTATAGATAGGTAGTTCTGGTCTTGTAGTTGTTCTACCCTGATTTACATCGTGCAAGAGAAGCGTATTTTCCATCATTGTTAATTATAAAGCCTCCTGATTTTGGAGTGGTTTAGCCTTAGTGATGGGAATAACATCTAGCCTATGACTTGGGGGTAGGGTTCTATAGTCATGAAAAATAATTTGCGCCATCATGATAAAGAAGTCGAAGTTGTTAACTGGAATGAAGTCCCCCAATCTTGAATGGTTTTATACACTGTTAAAGAAACAACCGAGGCAGAGTCCCACAATCTTAAAAAGATTTACACTACTATTAAAGAGACGACCAAGGCGGAGTCCTCCAGTCGTAAAAATATTTCCACCACCATTAAAGAAACGATCGAGGTGGAATCCCCCAATCTTAAAAATACTTACACTATTGTTTAAGAAACGACCAAGGCAGAGTCCCCCGATCTTAAAAAGATTTACACTACCGTTAAAGAGGCAATCGACGTGGAGTCCCCCAGTCTAAAAAAAGGTGTATACTATTGTTAAAGAAACGACCGAGGCGGAGTCCCCCAATCTTAAAAAGATTTACACTATTATTAAAGAAATCATCGAGGCGGAGTCCGCTATTCATAAAAAGATTTACACCACCTTTAAAGAGACGACCGAGGCGGAGTGCCCCAGTCTTAAAAGGATATACACTATTGTTAAAGAAACGACCAAGGCAGAGTCCCCCAGTCTTATAAAGATTTACACACCCGTATATACAAGATCATGAACAAGGATAAACTCTCTCAGCCCTCACCATTTATGAAATGGTGTTGTTTTGGGATTTATTGCAAACTCAATATCTCCCGAAGGTGCTTTGTCTCTGGCGACATCTATTTTGAGAGAGAATGATAATGTACCACATAACGAATAGCTCCAGTACGATGAGATTCTATTGTTCTTATTAAATGACACTTGTTGGTGCCTTGTGGACGAATAACGAGCATGTGCATACGTGGCGGGTAGCTTAGTTGTTGCGGTTGATAACAGCATCTTGTACTCATGTTGTATGTTTCCAGATCGCTTTGTGGGCATAGATATGAAATTCATGGAGTAATTGGAGTAGCAGTGAATGGGAAGAGACAATAGACGTGCTAAAGGGGGTTTTGAGGTCTTTTGCGTGCCCATGTAAAGTCCTTAAAGTGAACCACGTAATTTTGCCATCCTCTTGAAAGTGCTATCACCGCTTTTGAGTTTGGTGTTTATATGTACCTTTTGACTTGCTCTTGTGTCTCGATCTTGGATTGTTTTCGTTGTGTACTATAGTTAATGACTTCATTTCTTTAACACCCTTAACTTAGCATTGTTGTGCTTAATTTTCAACTCGACAATTTGTGGATAAGGATCTAGAGCAGTGCGGTTCCTTATGCAAAAGGTATATTACAGTGAACTTGGTCATTTGATATAACGGCCGGCAAGCATAGACAGGGTTTCCTACTAGCCGGTTGTTGAATATAATTTGCCCGACTATCAAGAGTGGAGTAGTTTAAGATTGAAATAAGAACTGACACGACTAAGATTCAGTTGAAAGGAAACTGCAACAAATATGGGTTCGATTAGGGTCATATTTTGCTGAAATTATAGCAAAACGGATCCAATTAAAGTTCAATCAAATGGAGATTGGAACAAAAATTGGTTCAATGAAGACTGAACTAAACTGAGCTTGTCACGAAAATCAAAGTGAGATTATGACAAGAACTGACTCCATTAGAGTTGAATCAAGCTAACACGATAAAATTGGCTCCACTAGGGTTAACAAATATAAGTTCACCTAGAGTTGGCGAAACTTAGTTACTTAAGATTGAACTAAATTGAGATAACAATTTTAAATTGTCCCTTATTAAAGTCAAACCAAATAGAGATTGCTACAAAAATTTGTTTAATCAAGGTTGAGCTAAGCCAAAATTGTGACGAAAGCTAATCCCTTAATGTGGAACTATATTATTGTTATACTAGAACTTAACCCAAGATAGAGTTGAATAAAGTAAAAATTGTACCAACAATTAACCCTTGGAGTTCAGATTAATCTTAAGATTGTAATTATAAAAAAAAAACAAAGGTCCTTTTAGAGTTAAATTAAACTAGAACTGCAACAAAAACCGACTCTTTTAGGAATGAATAAAACAGAGATTGTAACAAAGATTGACCCCTTATGGTTTAAACTAAAAAATTATAATAGAAATTGACCCATTTAGGCTTAAACTAACAGAAATTGTAATAGAAATTGACCCATTTAGGCTTAAACTAACAAAAATTGTAACGAAAATCGACCCCTTGAGGGTTAAACTAAGCAAAGATTATAACAGAAATTGATCCCTTTAGATTTAAAACAACAGAAATTTTAACAAAAATCAACCGCTTTGGGATTAAAGTGAACAAAAATTGTAATAGAAATTGACCCCTTTAGAATTAAACTAAACCAAGATTGTAATAGAAATTGACCCCTTTAGTTTAAACTAATTTTAATAGAAATTGCCCCTTTAGGTTTAAACTAACAGAAATTGTAATAGAAATTGACCCATTTAGGCTTAAACTAACAGAAATTGTAATAGAAATTGACCCATTTAAGCTTAAACTAAAAAAAATTGTAATGGAAATTGAACCATTTAGGATTAAACTATGCAAAGATTATAATAGAAATTGACCCCTTTAGTTTTAAACTAACAGAAATTGTAACAAAAATGAACCCCTTTAGGATTAAACTATACAAAAATTGTAACAAAAATTGACCCCTTTAGGATTAAACTCAACAAAGATTGTAATAGAAATTGACCCCTTTAGGTTTAAAATAACTGTAATAGAAATTGACCCCTTTAGGTATAAATTGACAGAAATTGTAAATGAAATTGATCTCTTTAGGTTTAATCTAACAGAAATTGTAACAGACCCCGTTCTTGCAAGTTGTGCAAGAGTTTACACCAACACCACCAATGAGCAAAATTTATGGTGAAACAACCTTATCACATTAAAGCTCCACAGTTAAGCTTTATTTGACCTCTTGGGAGCTCCTAATACCAACCCCTTTTTGTATCCACTTCAACTCTTTCCATAATTTGAGTGCAAATGCTCGACATTTTGAATTGCTTGCTTAACTTTGGTTAAGGGTTCTTCATGCACAAAGGCTTTCTTGTCAAACTGCCTTGCAAAGCTAGCCTCCCCAAGAAATGACTGGAACGAGTCTGCAACAGAATATGAAAGAGAATCGAGATTATAGCCACCTTCAAGGAAGAACACACACCGCCCTCCGCGGAGTTCTTTTGCTAGCTCTTTAATGCTCGCTGCAAGCATGTAGTATGTTCCAGTAGTGAACTAAAGACTTGCCAACGGATCCAACACATGCCCGTCATAGCTGCATATGATTCAACATAGTGTTAAGAGATTTGAAAAACATGTACCAGTAGAAGGTGCCAGCTAACTTAAATAGTAAAGTCTCTGTCATGATTGGATTTGGTTCTACGGCTTTTCCCGGGTGTTTTGATTAAAATGTTAGTTTTTAGCGGTTTTTGCGCCAATTTCTGTTGTGTTGTGCTTCCTTGCTGATTTGGTGCTATCAGTCGGTTAATATCTAGGTTTTTTGTCTCGATATTTGTTTCCTTATTCTCTTCTATAAATAAGAACTGTATTGTAAGATGTTGGCATTCAATGATAAAATATATTCCTTCCTTTGTTCATTTCCAATTTCGTTCAATTTTGTCCTTGTTCTATCTAGGTTAAGCTCAAGAACTATCTTGAGCCTAACAAGTGGTATAAGAGCTTGACATTTGCACTCAATTGGATTGCACATCCGATTGCATTGTGATTGTTCAGTTGAGGTACTGCAGTATTGTCCGTTGTAAACTAGCTAGGAAGAAGAGATCAGCCAGGGCACCAACAACAAGAGCCAATGCTGCTGCTGCTGCTGTTGCAGGTGGTATCAATGTTAGTAATGCCACCGGTGGAACCTCGACCTATGCTGAAGTTGTTGCTGGTGATAATGCTAACAAACAGGTCGATCGTGTGGAGCAAATGATGCAGAATTTGATACAGATGCAGAGCATGATGCAGATGATGCAGCAAGACATGAATCGAAGGTTTGAAACACAATCGATGCAATTTACTCAGCAATTCTCTTGTCTCCAGCAGAGGTTAGATCGCCAGCAATCTTTTACCGGTGATGGAGGGTTTTTTCCATCCAATCAGCAAGCTCAGCCCACGGATCTTGCCATAGCTCCATCTGGCAGTACTGACAGTGCATCCACTGCAAGATTCAATGGATACCGGCAACCCAGGGTCGATTTGGAGGTATTTGATGGCACCTTTCCTCAATCTTGGATAAGGAAATGTGAGAAATACTTTTGTTTTTATAACATAATGAGAATGAAAAGGTAGAAATGGCATCTGTATACTTGCGGGGTGAAATGGAGACTTGGTGTTATGGATTATTGCGTACTAGACCATCCCTTACCTGGACAGAATTTGCTAATGAGTTGTGTGATAGATATGGTGAGGAGGATGTGGGTGAAGTGGTGGCTAATTTCAATAAACTTGTCCAAACCACCACCGTGAAAGAATATATGACAAGGTTTGAAGGCCTAAGGGCTAGAATGCTGTCGATCTATGTTGAAGTCCCTGAATCCTTTTATGTTTCTAGTTTTGTGAGTGGTCTTAAGCCACGTATCAAAAGTTTGGTGAAGTCCTTTGATCCTGGTAGCTTGTCTCAAGCTTATTCTAAGGCCAAGAAAGTTGAAGGCTCATTTCTGTCGTCAGAATTCTCCAAGACTAGGAGCAATGTTCAAGGATCGTCAGCTCCTAAGTTCACACCAAACAACAGCAATGCTGTAGTTGGTGATGATAGAAGACCACAAAAGCTTTGTTTTAAATGCAACCAAAGATATTTCTTTGGACACAAATGTGATCCCAAGTTTCTCATGTCCGTGTCTGGGGAGGAAGCAAGGGAGGCTGAATCAGAGGAGGAAAAAGATGTTTCAGCAACTGAGATTGAAGCATCAGCAGACTTTGAGGAAGAGGACGATGTGGAAATTTCTGTTAAGGCCTTGACAGGAAGTGGTTCCCATAACACAATACGCATCAAAGGCACTGCAGGACAACGAGAGCTATTGATTTAATTGATAGTAGATCAGCTCACATCTTTGTAGATCCTGAGGTGGTTCGGGCAGTAAACCAGGAGCTCATTCAAACCAGTCCCTTGACTGTCACCGTTGCTGATGGCAACACCATCTTGACCCACACCAAGTGTAAGAACTTCTTGTGGAAGATGCAAGGACACAAGTTTGCGTATGATTTCAGAGTTCTAAGGCTGGGTGACTGTGATATAGTATTAGGAGTAGATTGGATGAAGAGTTACAGCCTAATACTCTTTGATTTTTCCCAATTAAGTGTGTCCTTTGAAAAAGAAGGAAGAAAGATCCAACTATAGGGCATTTTAGAACAGGCACACCTTCGGTTGATGACAGGAAAAAGTTTGAAGAAGGTACTTCAGAAGGGAGATTTCAGTTGTGTTGGTCACTTGTACTCGATTATAGCAGAAGCAGTGTCTAATGCAGCTGAAACAAGTGATGAATTAGAAGCTTTACTCAAGAGATATGAAGTGTTGTTTGAGTAGCCTGATTCCTTACCACCTCACAGAGAATTGGATCACGCAATTCCTTTGAAAGAAGGAGCAGGTACGATGAATATGAGGCCTTACAGATACCCTCATTCTCAGAAGAATGAGATGAAGCGACAGATTGAAGAGCTTTTGAAGACCAAGTTCATATGACATAGTCATAGTCCCTTTGCTTCACCGGTGATCTTGGTGAAGAAAAAGGATGGAACCTCGAGAATGTGTATTGACTTTCGACAGCTGAACTCTAGTACCATCAAGGATAAGTTTCCGATACCCATTATTGATGATCTACTTGATGAATTGCACGGTGCTTGGTATTTCTCTAAACTTGAATTAAGGCAAGGTTATTACCAAATTAGAGTTCAAGAGCAAGACATCCCTAAGACTGCTTTGAGAACTCATCAAGGGCACTGCGAGTTTATGGTAATGCCTTTTGGCTTGTCCAATGCCCCTTCGACATTTCAAGCTTTGATGAACCTTGTGTTCAAACCTTACCTCGGGAAGTTTATGCTAGTGTTTTTTTATGACATTCTTGTTTACAGCACCTCCTTACAGCAGCATTAACTCATCTGGAACAAGTATTCCAAATAATGCAGCAGCATAA
The DNA here is from genome assembly GCA_018398585.1 of Simmondsia chinensis. Classification (NCBI taxonomy): domain Eukaryota; kingdom Viridiplantae; phylum Streptophyta; class Magnoliopsida; order Caryophyllales; family Simmondsiaceae; genus Simmondsia; species Simmondsia chinensis. The sequence goes on from JAGTTD010000002.1 coordinate 19,819,092, forward strand.
ATTGTATGCTAAGCTCTCCAAGTGTACCTTTGCCAAGCATCAAGTAGAGTATCTTGGGCACATTATTTCCGAAGAAGGGGTAGCAACAGACCCTAGCAAGGTGTAAGCCATGAAGGATTGGCCACTACCCAAGACA